>CM064531.1:5239994-5938451 GCA_032716605.1 Paralithodes platypus
GGATAAAATCGACACCTAAATTGCACGAAAGGTCTTAAAATTGACAGAATGGGGCGGAAATTCTTAAAATCACCAAACTTATGTGGGCAAACGTCTTAAAATCTCATAAACAATGGGGCTAACCATGAGGGAGAAAGGGGTCAAGGAAAAAATCCCTCAAGTGGAGACCTCCCCTTAAAAGGTTTGAAAGTGAGAACGGGAAAAGGGAATGGAAAACAGAATGGAAGGTAAAAAAGCCGCTGTCACACGAGTACTTTTTCCGTCAATTTTCCATGAGCAAGTTTTTTCTCGTATTTTGGGAGGACTTTTTTGTACTGGTATTGGCAACTAGGCTGAAGGTAGATTATGTTAGGCGGCTGAATTATGATAAAGTGAATTTTGTTTAAGCTTCCAAACCATAATTGCCCGTGAAAATTGCTCGAAAAAGGGCTCGTTTGACACCGGCTTAAAGGAGAGGATAGGGAAGGAGGAAGGTTAACGGGTTATTTATAGTCGTATCGGTCTTCACACCTGATTAGTGTGATAGTCCAGGCGGTGGTGACAGATCTACATATTAGTGTGATAGTCCAGGTGGTGGTGACAGATCTACATATTAGTGTGATAGTCCAGGCGGTGGTGACAGATCTACATATTAGTGTGATAGTCCAGGCGGTGGTGACAGATCTACATATTAGTGTGATAGTCCAGGCGGTGGTGACAGATCTACATATTAGTGTGATAGTCCAGGCGGTGGTGACAGATCTACATATTAGTGTGATAGTCCAGGCAGTGTTGACAGATCTAAATATTAGTGTGATAGTCCAGGCGGTGGTGACAGATCTACATATTAGTGTGATAGTCCAGGCGGTGGTGACAGATCTACATACTAGTGTGATAGTCCAGGTGGTGGTGACAGATCTACATATTAGTGTGATAGTCCAGGCGGTGGTGACAGATCTACATATTAGTGTGATAGTCCAGGCGGTGGTGACAGATCTACATATTAGTGTGATAGTCCAGGTGGTGGTGACAGATCTACATATTAGTGTGATAGTCCAGGCGGTGGTGACAGATCTACATATTAGTGTGATAGTCCAGGCGGTGGTGACAGATCTACATATTAGTGTGATAGTCCAGGCGGTGGTGACAGATCTACATATTAGTGTGATAGTCCATGTGGTGGTGACAGATCTACATATTAGTGTGATAGTCCAGGTGGTGGTGACAGATCTACATATTAGTGTGATAGTCCAGGCGGTGGTGACAGATCTACATATTAGTGTGATAGTCCAGGCGGTGGTGACAGATCTACATATTAGTGTGATAGTCCAGGCGGTGGTGACAGATCTACATATTAGTGTGATAGTCCAGGCGGTGGTGACAGATCTACATATTAGTGTGATAGTACAGGCGGTGGTGACAGATCTACATATTAGTGTGATAGTCCAGGCGGTGGTGACAGATCTACATATTAGTGTGATAGTCCAGGCGGTGGTGACAGATCTACATATTAGTGTGATAGTCCAGGCGGTGGTGACAGGTCTACATATTAGTGTGATAGTCCAGGCGGGTGGTGACAGATCTACATATTAGTGTGATAGTCCAGGCGGTGGTGACAGATCTACATATTAGTGTGATAGTCCAGGCGGTGGTGACAGATCTACATATTAGTGTGATAGTCCAGGCGGTGGTGACAGATCTACATATTAGTGTGATAGTCCAGGCGGTGGTGACAGATCTACATATTCCTCAGAGTGACGGGGAAAAGGGTGGAAAGGGACTTCTGGCCGCAACTGTACGGTCGCGCTAATAAGTCATGTCCCATCTGTCATTACGCTTGGCTTGCTCTGTGTTGTATTAATGTCTGTCAGATGTTGAATAGGGTGGGTAAGTGTAGGAACATGTTTGTATATTTCACTCGATATGAAGAAATGAAGCTTATATATTGCTGATACCAATTATTGATCAAAATATACTTGGTGCCGAGACATCACTTATTAAGCCCACTGTAATGTACATAGCCGACCTTACGTAACCCAAACCACGCCGTCTTTATTAGTGTTCGTATCATCTTTATAGTGTTCGTATCATCTTCGGCCTTGCGTAGCCAAAGGGATTAAGGGGAGATGGGCCGTTTTTCTGGTCCCCTTTCTCCCTCATGTTTAGCCCCATTATTTTTCAGATGCTAAGATGTTTGCTTCATTAGTCAGTCGATTTTAAGACCTTTCACTCCATTTCTTCGTCAATATTTAGACCTTTCGTGCTATTTAGGTGTCTATTTTTCCCCTAGCGAACGATAGTGAGCCTGTAATGTTGGAAGAACGGGCCTTCGGCCGGGACATTATTCTACCGAAAAATGTACAAATTAATCTAGATGGGGGATCTAATGGATGTTTTTTTGTTTTTTTTTAATTTGATGGAGGTCTAGGGAGGAAACTAGAAAAATAATGAATACATGCAAAAATCGCCCAAAAAGTGAACCATCCTCCCTTAACTGGGATATTGAGATAGTCTGCAATCCTTTAACGGGTAGACATCCTTCCTAATCTGAATAAAACCGTCTAATAGTTGCTAAAATATAATGAAAAGGACGTCACCGGTACTGAATGGGTTAATGGGGGAGGGTTCACTTTAGGTCGGTTTTTAGGTCGGTTTTTAATGGGGGAGGGTTTACTTTAGGTCGGTCTTTAATGGGGGAGGGTTCACTTTAGGTCGGTTTTTAATGGGGGAGGTTTCAATTTAGGTCGGTTTTAATGGGGGAGGGTTCACTTTAGGTCGGTTTTTAATGGGGGAGGGTTCACTTTAGGTCGGTTTTTAATGGGGGAGGGTTTTTAATGGGGGAGGGTTCACTTTAGGTCGGTTTTTTAATGGGGGAGGGTTCACTTTAGGTCGGTTAATGGGGGAGGGTTCACTTTAGGTCGGTTTTTAATGGGGGAGGGTTCACTTTAGGTCGGTTTTTAATGGGGGAGGGTTCACTTTAGGTCGGTTTTTAATGGGGAGGGTTCACTTTAGGTCGGTTTTTAATGGGGGAGGGGTTCACTTTAGGTAGGTTTTTAATGGGGGAGGGTTCACTTTAGGTCGGTTTTTAATGAGGGAGGGTTCACTTTAGGTCGGTTTTTAATGGGGAGAGGGTTCACTTTAGGTCGGTTTTTAATGGGGGAGGGTTCACTTTAGGTCGGTTTTTAATGGGGGAGGGTTCACTTTAGGTCGGTTTTTAATGGGGGATGGTTCACTTTAGGTCGGTTTTTAATGGGGGAGGGTTCACTTTAGGTCGGTTTTTTTCTTCATGTATTAATTATTTTTTGTTTAGTTTCCTCCCTAGACCTTCATCAAACTTTAAAAATATATCCATTAGATCCCTCTTCTAGATTAATTTGTACATTTTTCGGTTCTTCCAAAATTACAGGCTCATTATCGTTCGCCAGGAAAAAAATCCACACCTAAATAGCACGAAAGGTCTTAATATTGACAAGGAAATAGGGGCGAAAGATCTTAAAATCGACAAAATGATGGGGCAAACATCCTAAAATCTGAAAAAAACTAATGGGGCTAAACATGAGGGAGAAGGGGGTCCAGAAAAACGACCCATCTCCCCTTAATAAATAGTGTTTAGTTTGCCAGCTAATGTCCAGGCCGAAGGCCGGTTCCTCCTAAAATTACAGGATCGCTATCACCCACCAGGGAAATATCGACACCTAAATGGCACGAAAGGTCTTAATATTGACAAAGAAATGGGGCAAAAGGTGTAAATATCGCCAAACTAATGGAACAAACGTCTTAAAATCTCCAGAAACTAATGATGCTAAACATGAGAGAGACAAAGCCACTCCCCCCCCTTTAGGGGGCTTTAGGTCGGTTTTTAATGGGGGAGGGTTCACTTTAGGTCGGATTAAATGTGGGTGGGTTCACTTTATGTCGGTTTTAAGGGGGGAGGGTTCTCTTTAGGTCGGTTTTAATGGGGGAGGGTTCACTTTAGGTCGGTTTTTAATGGGGGAGGGTTCACTTTAGGTCGGTTTTTAATGAGGGAGGGTTCACTTTAGGTAGGTTTTTAATGGGGAGGGTTCACTTTAGGTCGGTTTTAATGGGGGAGGGTTCACTTAGGTCGGTTTTTAATGGGGGAGGGTTCACTTTAGGTCGGTTTTTAATGAGGGAGGGTTCACTTTAGGTCGGTTTTTAATGGGGGAGGGTTCACTTTAGGTCGGTTTTTAATGGGGGAGGGTTCACTTTAGGTCGGTTTTTAATGGGGGAGGGCTCACTTTAGGTCGGTTTTTAATGGGGGACGGTTCACTTTAGGTCGGTTTTTAATGGGGGAGGGTTCACTTTAGGTCGGTTTTTTTCTTCATGTATTAATTATTTTTTGTTTAGTTTCCTCCCTAGACCTTCATCAAACTTTAAAAACATATCCATTAGATCCCTCTTCTAGATTAATTTGTACATTTTTCGGTTCTTCCAAAATTACAGGCTCATTATCGTTCGCTAGGAAAAAAATCCACACCTAAATAGCACGAAAGGTCTTAATATTGACAAGGAAATGGGGGCGAAAGATCTTAAAATCGACAAAATGATGGGGCAAACATCCTAAAATCTGAAAAAAACTAATGGGGCTAAACATGAGGGAGAAGGGGGTCCAGAAAAACGACCCATCTCCCCTTAATAAATAGTGTTTAGTTTGCCAGCTTCCAGAAACTAATGATGCTAAACATGAGAGACAAAGCCACACTCTCTCTCCCTCCCCCCCCCCACACTTATTGGTAGGCTGGCAGACCTTGACCTAGTGCTGTGCGGGGGAATAGTGACCATGAGGGAGAAGGGGGTCCAGAAAATGCCACCATCTCCCCTTAATTAAACCTGTATAATTACCTGTTAATTATATACTCATAAATAGCTCCCGCAGCATAAATCAGTATAATTACCTGTTAATTATATACTCATAATTACCTGTTAATTATATACTCATAAATACGTGTTAATTATATACTCATAATTACCTGTTAATTATATACTCATAATTACCTGTTAATTATATACTCATAATTACCTGTTAATTATATACTCATAATTACCTGTTAATTATATACTCATAATTACCTGTTAATTATATACTCATAATTACCTGTTAATTATATACTCATAATTACCTGTTAATTATATACTCATAAATAGCTCCCGCAGCATAAAGTAGATTTGTACTATTATGTTTGTTATGGTGACCTTTCTGTCTTTGTCAGCATATTCTGGCAACTAAATAAACAATTTTATTCAGTTTAGGAAGGGTCTCTAGCCATTATAAGGCTTCGAACTATTTCTATTAACCCTTATTAACTGCCACAGATCCTTCCTAAGCTGCATACAATCATCTACATATAACTATAATATAATATAACGGACGTCGCTGGTACTGAAAGGGTTATTATATAGAGTGACCTTTGTTGGGTGCTCTCTAAACCTACATCTGGGGTACTCTCTCTCTCTCTGTATATATATATATATATATATATATATATATATAATATATATATCTCTCTCTCTCTCTCTCTTGCTCCGGAAATTTTGTTTAGCCGGAGGGTGGGGAGAGAACCTTCTACTGTACTGTCCTATTCTTCCACTATAAACTGTCCTGGCTAGTAGTATTAATGTTGGACCACCTAGTAGGGATCGCAAGGTTTGTGTGGTGTGAGTATCTATGTAACTCTGTGTATATATAATATATATATATATATATTTTTTTTTATTAACCTTGTCAACAATGTACAGAAGTTGTTAAGGAGGCAAACATAATAATTGGCTTTATAGGCAGGTCATTTGAACATAAATCCAAAGAAGTTATCCTAACCCTTTACAATTCCTTAGTTCGCCCTCTTCTGGAATATTACGTTCAATCCTGGTGCCCTTACTACCAGAAAAAATATAGACAAGCTAGAACGAGTTCGACGTAGAGTTACCAAAATTATACCTAGCCTAAAGAACAAACCATACGAGGAGCGTCTTAGAGAATTAATATATTTCCTTTAACCCAGGGCAGATTAAGAGGCGACTTAATTCAAGTGTTCAAAATCATCAAAGGCATCGACAATATGAACAGTAGTAAGTATTTCATTATCGACCAATCAAATTACACGCAGGGAAACAGTTGCAAAAATTATTGATAAATCTTTTAAGTCACGAATCTAAGAATGTCTTCTTCGATCGAGTTGTCTACTTTTGGAATGGGCTTCCCCGAGACGTTATAGACTGCAGCACCGTTGATTCTTTTAAACTTCGTCTAGACACACACCTTGCCTTAAATCCACGACTGACTGCATTTCTAAATAAATATTGTTGTTCTCCTCACATTCATCAAGGGTTATTACGTATACAGCATAAATACCTAAGATGTTACTTTCTTTTCCCCAGGTACACAAAAGATCACTTATAACTGTGTTATTTTACTAACCCAACTGCCCCCTACTAACATCTCCTAATCCTGCCAAGGACATTAGTTCCAGGGCAGTAATTCTCTTTCCAATTTTCCCTTACCCACTCTAAACCACTGGTTGGCCACTTGAGCATCAGTGTTATAGAGCGCAAGCAGCTTTGAGGGGTCGATATACATGTTGTTGCTTGATTTCCTTTGTACTCTCTCTCTCTCTCTCTATGTATATATACATGTGTGTGTATATATATATATATATATATATATATATATATATATATATAAAATATATGTGTATATGTATGTGTGTGTACTGTATATGGATGTATATGTATATACACTGTATATATGCATGTATGTGTGTATGTATGTATGTATGTGTATGTATGTACACTGCACAGTATGTATACATATGTATGTATGTGTATGTGTGTATATATGTATGTAGGCTATATGTGTATATATATATATACTGTATAATTATATATATATATATATATATATATATATATATATATATATATATATATATATATATATATAGTTTGTAAGGCCAGACTGCCTAGTAAGGACCTTGAGGTCTGTGTGGTCTATGTAGCTCTATGTAGCTCTATGTAGCTCTATGTAGCTCTCTCTACCAGTTCTAATAAACTTCCAACCCACCAAATTACCGCCCCCCCCCCACCACAAATGGAGAGACTCTCGCGGGATTTTTATTATAACTTATGAATTTTGCGAGGACGATTCGTCAATGAAGCCCGGTCGAAAATGGGGCTTTTATTAAACACTTGAGGCTCCAATTATACCAGGCCATGGGGGAGGGGGGGGGGGGGGTTAGTTTTTCAAGTCACTTTCCCCCTCTCTCTCTCTCTCTCTCTCTCTAATAAAATAAACACAGAAGATGAACCACAGCCAATTTATTAAAGGAAAAAAAGAGGAAAAAAGAACAGGGAGGGAAAAAAGAAAATAAACAAACAAACACACAGTTTATGTTCAGCATATTAAGTGTTGGTTGACGACCGTTTGACTTCAATGTTCTCTCCGAGTGGTAGTCCCTGGAAACGAGTGCATTATTTGAAGCTTCATTCGGTGTTTAATCAATTCTTGACAATAATTGTATTCAGCTAACTATGATCTCAATAACCATTGATGTAATGAAAATATGAATAGTCTCCTCATACGATTGCACTAGTTCTGTAGTGCTATTATTTACAACCTGTCAATTAATAATTCAGTCACTACAAGCTTGCTTGCTTTTTTTTTTTTTTTTTTTTTTTTTTTTTTTTTGAGATACGTATATACAGACCATGTGACAATTAAATGAGGAAACTATAATAACACATCTGAATAATGCCAACCTGATTTATAAACACAAATATGAATGTAACCAGACGACGATGCTGTTGTTTCAGTGGAATAATGGCTCTTTGAGCAGTATGTATCGCCTTACTAGTGGTTGTCCCCTCACAGGATGGGGGGCGCTGCTCAATAAACTCGCCCCTCGGGGCAAAATCAAATCTCTCTCTCTCTCTCTCTCTCTCTCTCTCTCTCTCTCTCTCTCTCTCTCTCTCTCTCTCTCTCTTGCTCCGGAAATTTTGTTTAGCCGGAGGGTGGGGAGAGAACCTTCTACTGTACTGTCCTATTCTTCCACTATAAACTGTCCTGGCTAGTAGTATTAATGTTGGACCACCTAGTAGGGATCGCAAGGTTTGTGTGGTGTGAGTATATATGTAACTCTGTGTAACTCTCTCTCTCTCTCACTCACTCACTCTCTCACTCCCTAACTCTAACTCTCTCACTCACTCACTCCCTCTCTCTCTCTATGTCTGGATAATCTAGGTCATGTTAACCTTCTCCGACATATGACGCGAGTTTGAACCGATTAGGGATACTTTAAAGCCTTTGTTACCATCAGGGGTATTTAGAAACCTTTAGTTTAGTTACTTCAACCTCCGCAGTTGTCTTTGAGTTAGCTGTGTTGAGCCTATTGGGGATACTTTAAAGCCTTTGTTACCATCAGGGGTATTTAGAAACCTTTAGTTAAGTTACTTCAACCTCGGCAGTTGTCTTTGAGTTAGCTGTGTTGAGCCTATTGGGGATACTTTAAAGCCTGTGTTACCATCAGGGGTATTTAGAAACCTTTAGTTTAGTTACTTCAACCTCTGCAGTTGTCTTTGAGTTAGCTGTGTTGAGCCTATTGGGGATACTTTAAAGCCTTTGTTACCATCAGGGGTATTTAGAAACCTTTAGTTAGTTACTTCAACCTCTGCAGTTGTCTTTGAGTTAGCTGTGTTGAGCCTATTGGGGATACTTTAAAGCCTTTGTTACCATCAGGGGTATTTAGAAACCTTTAGTTTAGTTACTTCAACCTCTGCAGTTGTCTTTGAGTTAGCTGTGTTGAGCCTATTGGGGATACTTTAAAGCCTTTGTTACCATCAGGGGTATTTAGAAACCTTTAGTTTAGTTACTTCAACCTCTGCAGTTGTCTTTGAGTTAGCTGTGTTGAGCCTATTGGGGATACTTTAAAGCCTTTAGTTACCATCAGGGGTATTTAGAAACCTTTAGTTTAGTTACTTCAACCTCTGCAGTTGTCTTTGAGTTAGCTGTGTTGAGCCTATTGGGGATACTTTAAAGCCTTTGTTACCATCAGGGGTATTAGAAACCTTTAGTTTAGTTACTTCAACCTCTGCAGTTGTCTTTGAGTTAGCTGTGTTGAGCCTATTGGGGATACTTTAAAGCCTTTGTTACCATCAGGGTATTTAGAAACCTTTAGTTTAGTTACTTCAACCTCTGCAGTTGTCTTTGAGTTAGCTGTGGGCAGAAAACTAATTTTGGAGAGGTAATTATAAGAGTGAGAGAACTCTATTTCTTATTGCTAATCTGGCAACCTCTGCGTCATATGAGTCTGAAGGGGTTAAGGTTAAGGTGGGTGTAAGGTCAGTTAATATATAAGAGGGAACAAGGTGTGTGTATGCAATATATTATAATACCTGATAAACAAGGTGTGTGTATGCAATATATTATAATACCTGATAAACTTAATAATATATATACTTCTAAATAGTCAGGTTAAGGGGGGTGACCTACTCTTGGTTATTTCTGTCCTTTTCTCTTTTTCTCTGGCTTGTATCCATTCGGCCCCATTCAGCCAACTATTTTAAGACGTTTATCCCCATCTAGGTGTCGATTTCTTCCTGGCGAGCGATAGCGAGCCAGCATTATATGAAGAAATCCGGCTTCGCCGGAGACATTGTTCTATCGAAAAATGTACAAATTTAGCCTGCTGTCAAACAAAAATAAAAAATATGCTGACTCGCTATCGCTCACCAATAAAAATAAGACACCTGGATGGGGATAAACGTCTTAAAACAGTAGGCTGAATGGGGCCAAATGGATACAAGCCAGAGAGAGATAGAAAAGGACAGAACAAAAACAGGTCACCACCCTTAAACCGTAGACTGGGTGAGTAGTTGATGTGTGTGTGTGTGTGTGTGTGTGTGTATGTATGTATGTGTGTGTGTGTGTGTGTGTATGTGTGTGTGTGTGTGTGTTATTTTCAATTACATGTGTCATTGTATCTTGCTTATCTATATCATATATTTATTTATCTGTCTATCTGACTATCTGTTAATCTACCAGCTTGTCTGTCCCTATATCTATATATCTATCTACAGTATATATTACTCATTCTCTCTCTCTCTCTCTCTCTCTCTCTCTCTCTCTATATATATATATATATATATATATATATATATATATATATATACAGTATATATCACTCTTTCAACTCTGGGGGAGGCAGTTGTCAAATTCAGCTCTGCCCTTTGTTTCCCTCATCCACAAACGGATGAGGATAAACGTCTTAGAACAGTTTGCTGAATGGGGCCGAATGGATAAAAGTCAGGGAAAGAGGGAGAGAAAGAGAAAACAAAAAGCAAGGTGACCCCCTCTTAAGTAGCCCCTTGCGTTTCTCCTCATGTTACAGTAATTACTCCGTGAACGCAATTACTCCATTAGGGAAGCTCTCGGGGCTTCACGTGAATATTATCAAGCATTTCCATTCAAGAGGAGATGGGCTGTTTTTCTGGTCCCCCTTCTTCCTCATGTTTAGCCCAATTAATGTTCAGATTTTAAGACGTTCGGCCTATTAGTTTGGCGATTTTTGGGCCTTTTGCCCCATTTCTTTGACATATATTGGACATAAACAATAAAGTATACTAATGTGCTCTTGTTCAACAGGTGAGCGGCGAGTTGCGGGGGTCCTACCCCTCCCTCGCGGCCCCCCACCCTCCACCCCTGACGGCACCCCCCTGGTCAAACCCACCCCTGAGGACGACCCTGGGGGAGGAGGGGGGGAGAGTGTACCTGTGGCTGCCGTGGCCCCCCGCACCCCCACCCTATATGGTACCCCAGGGGTGGCCGATGATGGGCGCGAGTCCTGGGGTAAATCCATGGACTTCCTTCTCTCCATCATCGGGTTCGCTGTCGACTTGGCTAATGTGTGGCGCTTCCCATTCCTCTGTTACCGCAATGGTGGAGGTTAGTGTCTGGGTAGTAGTAGTAGTAGTAGTAGTAGTAGTAGTAGTAGTAGTAGTATTTTTTATTTTGTTTTTATTATTATTATTATTATTATTATTATTATTATTATTATTATTTTTATTATTATTATTATTATTAATATTATTATTAGTTCCTCATTCTGTACGTCCAGCTGCAACACTACAGTATATTCATATTTCCTGTATAATTAAATGGGTGCATGGATTTAGAATTCCATACTCTTTAGTCAAGCCAATTTATATATTTTGTGTTTTACAGTTGCGTTATTGTGAAATTTAATGACAAGGTCACAACAAGATCACTGTTGACAATTTATCTTTCCCATAATCAATCTTAACCGTTTGTTTGATCTATTAATTCATTGATTCATATATTGTTTTAGTTTCCTCCCTAGACCTCCATCAAGCTTAGAAAAACACCCCCTGGAAACCCCCCCCCCCCCCTCCCCCTTCAAGATAAATTTGTACATTATTCGGTAGAAAAATGTTTCGGCCAATGGCCGGTTCCTCTTAAAATTGCAGGCTCGCTATCGCTTGCCAGGAAATAATCGACACCATGGCATGAAAGGTCTTAAAATTGACAACGAAATGGGGCGAATGTCAAAACAACAACGTGTTTCTCTTCCAGGCGCCTTCCTCCTGCCCTACTTCCTGATCACGGTGTTTGGAGCGCTGCCTCTGTTCTTCATGGAGCTGGTCTTGGGACAGTACAACAGACAGGGACCCATTACTGTCTGGAAAATCTGCCCTTTATTCAGAGGTTAGTCATTCCCACGTATCTTAGCCCTACGTCAGGTCAGGTGAAAGTATTGAGGGATAAGCCTTTATAACGGCACCTCGTTTCTACATTCTACTTTTCCTATTTATTTCTGAAGGGTGTAGAGAGGGGAGAGAGGAAGCTGTTGGAGTGGCTTTGTTATGTGTGTTATTAGCTCTATAACTATGAGAGGGAGCCAGACATAAGCTCATCAACGTGTCTCGGAAAAAATTAATGTTTTTCTCCAGCAGTCCATCATTATGCAGTTATATTATAATGTAAAACTTGCAAAATAAACAAATCAAAACTGGGACGACACAAGATAAATGCAAAAGAACATAAAAATCGCTATGTGGAAATAAGATAAATGCAAAAGAACTTATCAAAATCACTATGTGGAAATAACGGATGTGCCTTCGAGTGGTCAGTGGTACTTTTGTGCTGGTGTAAGGTACAGGTCTCCTTCACTATCCGATGCCCCAATGTATGTTATTGTTATTATATAGGTGTTGGGGTTTGGGTTTTGGCTGGTCCGAGAACGCATCCCCATTTACCCCGTTAATTTTAGGATTTGCTATACAATTTTTCGGGTTTTCAGGAACGTAAACTAATCGTAAATCGAAGGAGACCTGTATCTCAGTTTAGAGAGGGTGTTCCAGTCGAGAAGGACGCTCTGAGCCTTTGTTGGGGTGGTGCTTATGTCCTTCTGGTCGGTATGCTGAAGTGCTGGTAATGGCAGTTATTTTAACCCTCTGAGGATCAAGACGTGTTTTAGCAGTCTGTTCTGTCTATCATTAGACGATTTTATACAGCTTAAGAAGGATCTGTGGGAATCAAAAGGGTAAAGACTATCTCAAATATCCCTCTGACTCCCTTATTCCCTACCTAATCTGAATAAAATCATCTAATCTTATCCAGAAAACCAAATACATGTGTCATCGGAGGTTGAAAAGGTTAATTGTTGGTATAATATATATACCGGTATATATTATATAATTTATATATATATATATATATATATATATATATATATATATATATATATACCGGTATATATTATATATACTTTGTAGAAAAATTACTGAACATTATAAGTGGGTGGATGTTCCTATGGAATATAAACTAGTCTATTCGCTGTAAGTAGGCGAGCAATCATGACGTCTATCCTTTGTAACTCAGAAAGGGCTAGAGCAAATGGGCTGTAAATTTTGCTCACCTATTCCCTGGCTGACCCTTCCCAAAAGGTACAAAATATTAGCTTGATTACTCTAGTCGTTTTTGAGTTACAGAGGTTAGAGGTACAGAGGTTATAGAGGTCATGATTTCTCGCCTACTTAACAGCGAATAGACTATAATATAAAATAGACTATAATATAAAATAGACTATAATATAAAATAGACTATAATATAAAATAGACTACAATATAAAATAGACTATAATATAAAATAGACTATAATATAAAATAGACTATAATATAAAATAGACTATAATATAAAATAGACTATAATATAAAATAGACTACAATATAAAATAGACTATAATATAAAATAGACTATAATATAAAATAGACTATAATATAAAATAGACTACAATATAAAATAGACTATAATATAAAATAGACTAAAATATAAAATAGACTAAAATAAAATAGACTATAATATAAAATAGACTAATATAAAATAGACTATAATATAAAATAGACTATAATATAAAATAGACTGATATAAAATAGACTATAATATAAAATAGACTATAATATAAAATAGACTATAATATAAAATAGACTAATATAAAATAGACTATAATATAAAATAGACTATAATATAAAATAGACTAATACAAAAATAGACCATAATATAAAATAGACTATAATAGAAAATAGACTATAATATAAAATAGACTAATATAAAATAGACTATAATATAAAATAGACTATAATATAAAATAGACTATAATATAAAATAGACTAATATAAAATAGACTATAATATAAAATAGACTATAATATAAAATAGACTATAATATAAAATAGACTATAATATAAAATAGTATAGATGTTGTTAACAAGTGTCGGTGGTGCAGTAGGCTAGGGAATATATTATACTACTGACAGATAATGGGAGGATCATACACTTGTGCTAGATCATAAGGAGGGTCACTTGCTTTTTTTCTCTCTCTCTCCTTTTCTCTCTTTCTCTGGCTTGTATCCATTCGGCCCCATTCGGCCAACTTTTTAAAGACGCTTATCCCCATCCAGGTGTCGATTTCTTCCTGGCTAGCGAAAGCGAGCCATCATTGTATGGAGAAATCCGGCTTTGCCGGAGAATTTTTTCTATCGAAAAATTTACAAATTTAGAATGCTGTAAAAAAAAATATATATATATATATATGCTGGCTCGCTACCGCTTTCCACGAAAATATTGACACCTGGATGGGGGTAAACGTCTTAAAACAGTAGGCTGAATAGGGCCGAATGGATACAAGCCGAAGAGAGAGGGAGAGAAATAGAAGACAAGCGAGGTGGGCCCCCTTAAGCCGGTGTGGTGTGGAGGTAGATGAGCTGGAAAGTGTGAAAAGGAACAACTTGAGATGGTTCGGCCATGTGGAACGTATGGAAAGCGAGAAAATGACTAAGAGGATGTACGAGAGCGAGGTGGAAGGACAGAGAGGGAGAGGTGCACCGAAGGAGAGATGGAAGGATGAGAGTGAGGAAGTATATGCATGAAGGCGGTGCTGGTTGGGAGGAGGGGCGTCGACTGACTGGGGACATAGGTGCATGGGGGCGGTTCGTTCGTGGCCACCCCTTCTGGGATCACGGCGTCAGGCAATAGATAGCTAGGTTCCAATATGGCTTGAGTATGGCTTATTCACCATATATGTTTATTTTCCTCTGTCACACTCTTTCACAAAACATTTATCTACTCTATCTATTAATAGGGGTGGCCGACTCGAGACAGAGCCCTAGTGAAGCCTATGGTAAGAGAGTGGTACATTTCGTGTTACCTAGCGATAACAGATCAATGAATAGAAGTACTGTACAAGCCCAATAATCAATGTCTGTCCTCTGCCGCCCTAACATCATACTACTGTATAGGGTGTACTGACCAGTTGGTTATTTGGTTTATTTATTTTATTATCATTATTATTATTATTATTATTATTTTTTTTTTTTTTTTTTTTTTTTTTTAGATTTTAAGACGTTTTCCCCATTAGTTTGGTGATTTTAAGAATTATCGCCTCATTCTGTCAAATTTAAGACCTTTCGTGCCATTTAGGTGTCGATTTTATCCTGGCGAGCGATAGCGAGCCTGTAATTTAAGAGTAATCGGCCTTCGGCCGGGACATTTTTCTACCGAAAAATGTACAAATTTATCTTGAAAGGGGGTCAAGGGGGTGAAATTTTAAGATTGCTGGAGGAGTAGGAAACAAACTAAAAACCTCCCCTTAATGCAGCACAGAGCAAGCCAAACGTAATGACAACTGGGACATGACTTATTAGCGCGACCGACCGTACCAAGGAACCTGAGTTAGCAGATATTGGGGGTATAAGATCTATAGTCTATTCGTTATAAGTAGGTCAGCAATTATGTGACCTCTGTCCTCTGTTACTCAAAAAGGGCTAGAGCAAATGGGCTGTACATTTTCACTTATTACCTGGCTGACCCTTCCCAAATGGTAGCCATATTAGCTCGATTCCTCCAGTCGTTTGTGAGTTATAGAGGTTAACCCATAAACGGCGGCAACGCTCATAAGAAGTTTTACTGGGCGAGGGCGGCAAAGCTCTTAAGAGGAGGCCTAAAAATACATTTAAACGGCCCCAGTAGCACTAAAAAAAAAAAAAAAAAATCCCTATACCTCATATCACTCCTCCACATCCCCTCCTTCCCCCCTTTCCCCTCCCCCTTCAATTATCACCTATTTTCCATGTTATTCCCTAATTCATTGGTATATTTTTGTGCTAACATTAGCAAAATGTGTGGAGGATGTGCTTACGTGCCTAGCGAGTGTGTTACACAACCGAGAGTGTGGATGAGTAGGCTCAGTGTGGTTTGAGGCCTCGTGGAGGGAGGGGTTGCCTCAATTTGCTCCATAATTCATGAATGGGCTGCTCCATGTATATTCGCAATTTTGACCAGAAAAATTATATATTCACTTGTTTTATTGTTGTTACAGGTTACTATCTTCATAGTGAAGGTAAAATAGGCTCATATGAATGAGTAATAACGATATTTATCGTAAAATGACGATTATAGGCCTGAATGGCGCCTACAGTATATGCTCGCCCACGGGCATCGAGTTCAATACCCCCCCCCCCCTCGCCGTTCCCGGGTTAATATCCAAGAGCGATTTTTTTTTTTTTTTTTTTTTGCAAGATAGGTTGAAATACAGCGACGTAAGGATGAACCCCTTCAGTACCAGTGACATACTTTTCATTATATTCTGGCAACTATTAGAAGATTTTATTCAACTTAGGAATGACGTCTACCCATTAAAAAGCTACAGCCTATCTCAATTAACCCTTTTACCTGTCATATATCCTTCCTAAGCTTCATAAAATTGTCTAAATGTAACTCAAATTGTCTAAATGTAACTCAAATTGTCTAAATGTAACTCAAATTGTCTAAATGTAACTCAAATCAATTATAAACAACGTCACTGGTACTGAACGGGTTAAGAAAAAGCTGTAATGAATGTAATGGGAGAAGGGGTCAGGCGCCAGTTGGACTAGATAATAGTCCATCAGGCGCCTGGCCCGGGAGCCGGTAGATATGAAGGGTGCGCCTGGAAGTGTGGTGGGCGGGCTTGTGGTTTCGGCTCGCTGCATGTCTGCCTGCTGAGACCGGAACCTCTCCGAGTGGTCAGGGGAGTGCTGGAGGGACCTTGGTGATCCCTGGTCTTTGGGTCTTCTCCTGGGTGATCTAGATGTGTGTGAATTTGTGTTTTGATTTTGTGTGTTCATTGTTTTCTGTTGTGTTGTGTTGTCCCTATTCGGGCTCTGTCTTGAGTCGGCCACCCCCAGAAGAAAGACAAAAAAGGAAAAAAGGGGAATGGGCCTGAGTATTTTATTTATTTATTTGTTTTCTATATTCCAACTACTCCCTCTCGGGCATAGGCTGAATACAAATACATATACTGTATACATACATAGGACACGAGACTGATGATAGATGATTTGAGATGACAGAAATATTATATATGTTTACCTCCTAAGCTGCCAGACCAGTGTTGAGGACAAATTAATGTTGAGGAAAAAAGCGCTCGTGTGATACCGGCTTAAGGGGGTAGTGTTTGGTTTGTGTTCGGTCCTTTTCTATCTTTCTCCGGCTTGTATCCATTTGGCCCCATTCAGCCTACTGTTTTAAGACGTTTATCCCCATCCAGGTGTAATTTTTTTACTGGTGAGCGGTAGCAAGCCAGCATATTGTTTATTTTTGTTTGACAGCAAGCTAAATTTGTACATTTTTCGATAGAAAAATGTGTCCGGCGAAGCCGGATTTCTTCATATAATGCTGGCTCGCTATCGCTCGCCAGGAAGAAATCGACACCTAGATGGGGATAAACGTCTTAAAACAGTAGGCTGAATGGGGCCAAATGGATACAAGTCAGAGAAAGAGAGAAAAGGACAGAAATAACAAAAAGCAGGTCACCCCCCCTTAAGGGTGTAAGGTTGGTTTTGGGTCAATGTATACAGTATTACTTTATTACTTTTGGGTCAATGTATACAGTATTACTTTATTACTTTTGGGTTTCCTAGTAGGCCTCCATCAAGCTTAAAAAAATACCCCCTAGACTCCCTTTCAAGATAAATTTGTACATTTTTCGGTTGAAAAATATCCCGGCTGAAGGCCGATTCCTCTTAAAATTACAGGCTCGCTATCGCTCGCCAGGAAAAAATCGGCACCTATATGGCATGAAAGGTCTTAATATTGACAAATGCATGGGGCAAAAGGTCACACAATCGCCAAGCTAACAGAACGAACGTCTTAAAACCTCAAAAATATTATGCTAAACATGAGGGAGAAGGGGGTCCAGAAAAAGCGAGTAATACCGCCCCCTTAAGCCAAATTTGTACCTAAACCACCACGACGACGACGTATCCCTCAGAAGTATATAGTAGAGAGAGAGAGAGCCGAGATTAAAATGACTCAAGCGGGGGAGCCGTCTTTTGAGCTTCTCCAGAGTAATTCCCAGAACCACACGAACTTCGGCGGCTAATTCGACCCGGGAACCGAAGTTATTGATGACATTTTATTTATATATTCATTAATTGTTTTTAGTTTCCTCCCTAGACCTCCATCAAACATAAAAAAAGCATCCATTAGATTCCCCTTCGATAATAATTTGTACATTTTTCGGTGGAAAAATGTCATGGCCGAAGGCCGGTTCCTCCTCAATTACAGGCTCGCTATCGCTCACCAGGACAAAATTTGACACCTACAGGGCACGCAAGGTCTTAAAATTGACAAAGAAATAGGCGAAAGGTCATAAAATCGACAAACTAATGAGCCGATCGAACGTCTTAAAATCTCATAACTATACTCTATTGTTTTCCAGCTGATGGTAAATTGAATCCCTTAGTAGCTGATGTATCGATACTTAATGGAAATATATGAAACTACTATGGCTGTGTGGCGTATTAATGCCAAGTTTTCATAATTAACATCATATTTCGCTACAAAATCTACCTTATAGCTGAGTAAAAAAGATAGAAACATGGCAATTTACCCTCAGCTGGAAAAAAAATAGACTATAATGGGGCTAAACATGAGGGAGAATATATAGGGACCAAAAAATGGCCTATCTCCCATTAATGCAGTATGATATCACACATGCAACGTGTTAAAAACTATCATAGTATCCCCTTTAGTGCAATGACAGAGGTCTTTATTCAGCTACATTCAGATAATTATAGATTTGGAGTAGGTATTATGAGCGGGCTTGTGGTTTCGCTCTGCTGCATGTCTGCCTGCCTGCCTGCCGAGATCGGAGCCTCGATCTCCGGGTGGTCGGGGGCCGGGGAAGTGCTGGCGGGACCTTGGTGACCCTGGTCTCTGGGTCTTCTCCTGGATGACCTAGATGTTTGTGAATTTGTATTTTGGTGTTGTGTGTTCATTGTTTTCTGTTGTGTTATCCCTATTCTGGCTCTGTCTCGAGTCGACCTCCCCCCCCCCCCCCAAAAAAAAAAAAAAAAAAAAAAAAAAAAAAAAAAAGAAGAGGACAACAAAAATAGGAAAAGTGGGGATTGGGCCTGAGTGTATGGAATAGAATAGAATTATGTTATTAACCCCTTGAAATTCTGACGCGTTTTAGCAGTATATTTTGGCTATCATTAGAGGATTTTATGCAGCTCAGGAAGGATCTGTGGCTATTAAAAGGGTAAAGACTCTCTCAATCCACCCTCTGACTTCCATATACCCTTTCTAATCTGAATAAAATCGTCTAATAATTGCCAGAAAACATAACAGAAGTGCGTATTGGAGCTTGAAAGGGTTAAATCATATTTCATTCATCTGTACCTTACTCGAAACCGAAATTATTACTTACGCCTTTTTTCAGTTACTGTAAATTATAACCACCTCCCCACAATTATAACCACCTCCCCACAATTATAACCACCTCCCCACAATTACAACCACCTCCCCACAATTATAACCACCTCCCCACAATTTGGTTTTAAATTACTTTTTTATTTTATTTTGTATTTTTTTTATTTTTTCCCGATCCCGCTAGGAAGAGGGCTGTATTTTGCTCAATTGCCGACTTGCGAGTTTCAGGCTATAAGGAAGTTCGGCCTGTAAACATCGATAATAAAAACAAATGTATGCATTATGTAGGTTTCTGATGGATAGAAAGTATGTTGAATTGGGTTTTATGTATTTATAGATGTACTAAAACCGTATTTTAGCTGTTACTTCTGCTAAATATCGATGTCTACAGCTCCAACTTCCTTATAGAACGAAACTCGCAAGTGGTCCATTGAGTGAGTTCTGTTGTCTCTGTAACCTTTGACGCACTACTCCTCCTACACGGCTGCCTTCACGTCATTGAACACAAAGAAGAAAGTTGTTTGCAGAGTCAAAATGAACAAAGTGAACCTGCTGGATTTCTGCTACGCTCGGTAAGTCCGACGCACTACAACACGACAGAACATTTATTTGTCAATGAAATTTTCCAAGTCGAGGCGATTTGTTAGGCATGACCGCTTGTTTTGAAAGCCATGCTGAGAATATTGCATTTCTTTCTTTTTTTCTATTTCGTTTACAAGTGTACGGTCGCGCTAATAAGTCATGTCCCAGCTGTTATTACGTTTGGCTTGCTCTGTGCTGTATTTATGTCTGTCAGATGTTGAATAGGGTGGGTAAGCGTAGGAACATGTTTGTATATTTCACTCGATATGAAGAAATGAAGCTTAGATAATGCTGATACCAATTATTGATCAAAACATACTTGGTGCCGAGACATGACTTATTAGCGCGATTGTACCTCTGATTATTGCTTAATGCAATTTACATATGACTGAAGTCAAACAGATTGGACGATAGTTACAAGGTAGTGATTTGTTTCTTATTTTTTTTAAATAGGAGTTCCGTTTGCTAAGTAGTGCGTTCCGGAGACGATGTAATGCGACGAAACGACCTACTTAACCAGTGTAGTGGAAATCCGGCAGGTATATTTTGTTCAATTTGGCGCTGCAAATAACTTTGGTCTTTGTGTTCAATGTCGTGGAGGCAGCTGTTTAGGAGGAGTAGTGCGTCAAAGATTCCGGAGAATGGCAAAAAAAAAAAAAAAAAAAACTTTCGGAATCGAAAATGTTGTGTTCATTATAATATTGTGAAATTTAATAGCTTATTATTTTGTTCTGACAAATCCTAGGTTCGAATCCTGGGAGTACCACATGTGTTCATTAGTTTCATTGACTTCATTAATTAGGTTTATTTGTAAGTTAAAATGGTGGGTTGGTGATAATATACATTCAAGCTTAGAAATGACCCTAGTATGGAAAGGGTAAATGGTGTTCGATGATCCTTGGCAAAATGTTTTATATTTTAATTCACTTACAATATAATTAACGCCTTAAGGGGAGATGGATCGTTTTTAATGGTTCCCCTTCTTCCTCATGTTTAGCCCCATTAGTTTTCAGATTTTGAGACGTTCGCCCCATTAGTTTGTCGATGTTAACACTTTTCGTCCCATTTCTATATCAATATCAAGACCTTTCGTGCCATTTAGGTGTCGAAGTTTTCCTGACGAGCGATAGCGAGCCTGTAACTTTACGAGAAACCAGCCTTTGGCTGGGAAATTTGTCTACCGAAAAATATACAAACATATCTTGACGTGGGGGTCTAGGGAGTGTTTTTTAAGCTTGATGAAGGGCTAGCGAGGAAATTAAATAATAAATTAATATATAAATTAATAGACCCCCAAAATAACCCCTGTCTCCTTAACTACGGGGACCCCCTACTTGTCAAAATAGTCGTTTGGCAGTACTTTGGAGAATACAAGCTACGTCATCGTAAGCTTGACAGTTAGTTGATATATATTTGTCCACTTAGGGGATGGTAGTCGCTTTTTCTGGACCCCCATCTCCCTCATGTTTAGCATATTAGTTTTGAGATTTTAAGACGTTCGGCCCATTTTGTGTGGCGATTTTAACACCTTTCGCCCCATTCCGTTGTCAATTTTAAGACCTTTCGTGCTATTTAGGTGTCGATTTTTTCCTGGCGAGCGATAGCGAGCCTGTAATTTTAAGAGGAACCGGCCCCCGGCCGTGACATTTTTCTACCGAAAAAATGTACAAATTTATCTTGAAGGGGGCTCTAGGGGGTGGTTTTTTAAGTTTGATGGAGGTCTAGCGAGGAAACTAAAAAATATATCAATAACATAGACCAAAAAACAGCCCCTTAAATTTCCTAACCTCCTTTCTTATCCAAGTAAAATAGTCTGAGGTCAACAGTAATGTGATATGATATACATTAATTGAAATGTTATATATTATAATGCAAATATATATCCACTCTCTTCTATAACTATATCTTCTTGTTAACCCTCTGAGTACCAGCGACGTGTGTTATATTTTATTACAGCTATATTTAGGCGATGTTATGCAGCTTGGGAAGAATCTGTGGCAGTGAAACGAGTTGGCTGAAATGGTTTGAAGCCTTATTATTGCTAGAGGTCCTTCTTAAGATGAATATAATCGTCTAATAGTGGCCAGAATGTGATAAAAAGGACGTCCCCGGTACTGAACGGGTTAATCTAGACTCCCATCTTTAAGGGGGGTGACCTGCTTTTTGTTATTTCTGTCCTTTTCTCTCTTTCTCTGGCTTGTATCCATTCGGCCCCATTCAGCCAACTATTTTAAGACGTTTATCCCCATCTAGGTGTCGATTTCTTCCTGGCGAGCGAAAGCGAGCCAGAATTATATGAAGAAATCCGGCTTCGCCGGAGACATTTTTCTATCGAAAAATGTACAAATTTAGCCTGCTGTGTAACAAAAATAAAAAATATACTGGCTCGCTACCGCTCACCAGTAAGAAATTGACACCTGGATGGGGATAAACGTCTTAAAACAGTAGGCTGAATGGGGCCAAATGGATACAAGCCAGAGAAAGAGAGAAAAGGACAGAAATAACAAAAAGCAGGTCACCCCCCTTAATCTAGACTGCCATCTTTAATTTCCCTCATCAAACAAGTTACAACCTTACATCTTAATCAAACAAGTTACAACCTTACATCTTAATCAACTCGACGACGACGCAACCTTTCAAAAAAAAAATTCATCTTGCTGCCAATCGCGACTTTCGTAAAAAAAAATTAATCACGATGTTTTTCATATTTTACACAAGGATGGATGCGCAAGTTTATATTACGCTTTTATGACTCATTAGTACGGTTGGCCAAATAAGTCCGCTGTGTTGTATTAATGTCTGTCAGATGTTGAATAGGGTGTGAAAATATAGGAACACGTTTGTATATCTCACTGGAAACGATGAAATCAAGCTTAGATAGTGCTGATACCAATTATATAGTGCCGCCGCGACATCACTTATTTGGCCAACCGTAAATCACACAAATATTCCTTTATTTATTTTTTTATTTTTATTTTTTTTTACTTTTTTTTTTACTTTTTTTTTTGGGGGGGGGGATACTTTTTTACCCCTTCGTATCTCCATTCTTTGTGAACCCTTTCAACATAATGGTGTTAATGTCTTTAATATTATTTGTTCTGTGTGAATGAAGGAGACAAAAGGCAGGTTTGCCTGTGCGAGTGTATCCCCCAAAGCCAAACGAGTGACAGAGCCAAATTCAAGGGACGATGGGGTCAAAATGCTTGGACATACGAAGTTTAAAGTAGTTTAAGTCATAGGATGGAGGAAAGATTGATTGTATTATTTTAGTAAGTGGTAATCGTGCCCCCCTCCCTCTTTCAGGCGTGGGTTACTGTGCCGTACTGGTGGCCTACTTCGTGAGCTGCTACTATAACGTGATCCCCTTTCTCCCTCATGTTTAGTCCTATTAGTTAACTGTGCCTCCCTCTTTCAGGCGTGGGTTACTGTGCCGTACTGGTGGCCTACTTCGTGAGCTGCTACTATAACGTGATCCCCTTTCTCCCTCATGTTTAGTCCTATTAGTTAACTGTGCCTCCCTCTTTCAGGCGTGGGTTACTGTGCCGTACTGGTGGCCTACTTCGTGAGCTGCTACTATAACGTGATCCCCTTTCTCCCTCATGTTTAGTCCTATTAGTTAACTGTGCCTCCCTCTTTCAGGCGTGGGTTACTGTGCCGTACTGGTGGCCTACTTCGTGAGCTTCTACTACAACGTGATCCCCTTTCTCCCTCATCTTTAGCCCTCTTAGTTAACTGTGCCTCCCTCTTTCAGGCGTGGGTTACTGTGCCGTACTGGTGGCCTACTTCGTGAGCTTCTACTACAACGTGATCATCGCTTGGTCCCTCCACTACGTCTACGCTTCCTTCAGTTACGAGTTGCCCTGGACCTCCTGCAACCATACCTGGAACACTGCTAACTGCTGGGACGGACTGACCTCACAAGAACCACGACCCAATATCTCTAACCTCATGTCACCTTCGGAAGAGTACTTTAAGTGAGTCTAAAGGGAGTGTACTGTATAACACACACACACACACACACACACACACACACACACATACACACACACACACACACACACACACACACACACACACACACACACACACACACACACACACACACACACACACACACACACGACCCAACATCTCTAACCTCATGTCACCTTCGGAAGAGTACTTGAAGTGAGTCAGAAAGGAAGTGTAGCATAGGAAAGGAAAGGAAGGGTAATTCTTTATGATCAGATTTACAATTTAGAATGTTTGAGGTGTTCTAGAGTCCTTTGGCTGTCACGGTGCAAAGATTCATGCAAATCCCTCCATACTTAGATACTCCAGGTATGTTTGAATAAATAGCTGACTGATTTATGGTACTTATAACGATACATACTAAAACATATACTGTATAACACACACACACACACACACACACACAGGGGAGGTGTGGTGGAGTGGTCTTGCCACTGGACTGGTAATCCAATGGACCCGGGTTCGAATCCTGATATGTCAATGGGAAGATATTATTGGGATGGATTTGTGCTGTATCTAGTATCAGTGCATTACCGCAAAGCCCACCGAAATGCCAAATAAATACCCTCATTGGTCCCTGATTAAATAGCACTGTATGCATATTCCCATATTCAAAATAGGCTACAGGGGGACAATGCTTGTTCTGAGAGTGAGGGTCTGAGTCTAGGAGGTGAGACAGTGAAGCACTGGAGCAAAGCAGCTTCAGCGATGGGGCTGCTTCGATCTGTGAAGTGAGCAATTAAACCCCATGCATCCTGCGAAGGCAAGATGGCAGGGGCTGGTTGCAGCTAAAAGTGCTTCACGTGTCTCACCCCCAAGACTGGAACGAGACTTCACGGGCTTCACCGTTCAATGTAGAATGGTTGAAATGTACAGGCTCTCAGCCTATGCCCGAGAGGGAGTAGTTAGAATATAGAAGAAGAAAAAACACACACACACACAAACACACACACACACACACACACACACACACACACACACACACACACACACACACACACACACACACACACACCTGGAACACCGACAACTGCTGGGATGGACTTACCTCACAAGAACCACGTCCCAACATCTCTAACCTCACGTCACCCACCAAGGAGTACTTCTAGTGAATCAAACGAGAGGAGTGCCATAGGAAATGATGGGAAAGATAGATAGGTGGTTGATTAAAAGCATATGTAACGATGTATTTGTGTTTTCCCATATGGATGAGGGAGACAAAAGGCAAAACTGCATGTGATGAGTGCCTCCCCAAGAGTTGAAAGAGTGACAGGGCCAAAATCAAGGAATGTTTGAGCCAAAATGTCTGGACACACAGAGTTTGAAGCAATTTAAGTCATAGGATGAAGGAATGATGGATTCAGGGAGAGAGTTCCTGAGCTCAGCTGTTGAATAGAAGAATGCTTTGGAATATCATTTCACTCTTGGGTTTGAGAGTTGCACAGAGTAGGGGTGAGATTGTGTTGCAAGACGGATGCTATGTACCCTATGTAGAGGAGGTGGTATACACTGAGAGAGCTCTGACAAACACTGATTATTGTAATAGCAGTAGATTAGTGAGAGAGATGCAACATTGCAGCATAGAGACAGAGAGTGCAGAGAGTTGGTGAGTGAACATAAGTTAATGCGACTAAAGGCTTTCTTTCCTACTTTGTCAAGAAGTACTGTGTGAGAGGATCCTCCCCACACATGCGAACAATACTCAATACATGACACACTGTGCCCCTGTACAGAGCAAGAAGCTGTGAAGGGGTAAAGAACCCCCGGAGGCAGTTGAGCACACCCAGTTTCTGGGAAGCTGTTTTAGCAATAGTGGTAATATGGTCTTTCCAAGACAGATCAGAAGAAAAAGAAACACCGAGAATACTGAGAGAAGATGAAGGGTTTATTTGTGTATTATTGAAGTATATGGGATAGACCTGTGGGAGTTCTTGATGGGTAGATTTGTGGAGAAATTGGGTTTTAAAAGTATTGAAAGCAACAAGATTGTTTCTGCCCCAATTGAAATGGTTGATAGATCAGAAGACAGGTGTGTTATGGCCTGATCACGTGAGGTTTTGAATGGTTGCATGCTGGGGGGTTCTGAAAAACTAGTTGAATAGTGTAAGGTAGAGTCATTAGAATATGAGTGGATAGGACTGGAGGTGCAGTTGAGAAGATCATTAATGAATATTAGTAAGATAACTGGAGATAGGAAAGAACCCTGGGGAACACTGGAATTGGTAGGTTAACAAAGTGAACGGTGGTCGTTCACAACCACAGCTATGGAACGGCCAGAAAGTAAATTAGAGCTAAAGACACAGATGGAGGGATAGAAATCGAAGGAAGGTAATTTAGAAATTAGAGATTTGTGCCAGACTCTATCGAAGGCTTTCGATATGTCTAGCTAAAAGAAAAGGTGGATAAAAAACACCATCTGAGGAAGAGCACTTTATTGATAACGTTTCGCAGATAGCTTCATCAGGTCACTAACAAATACTGGTACCTAGGAGGCCTTAAATAGGCCTTAAAATAGGTACCAGTATTTGTTAGTTACCTGATGAAGCTATCTGCGAAACGTTGTCAATAAAGTGCTCTTCCTCAGATGGTGTTTTTTATACATTCTGTGTACTTTTCAAGTACCACTCAACAATAGAAAAGGTCTCACCGAAGTCCTGAAAGGAGGATGACCAAGAGTTAGTAAGATATGAAAGAAGATCGCCATTCGTCCTTTTGACCTGCAAGCGTGTGTTAATGGTTTTAAACTTATCACATGGCACAAGTCTCGGAGACAGAGATGAGTGCTTAGGCAACGTACAGATTATAAACTCTTAACCATAGCTTTTACCGTTCTCTCCCGCAGCTATGTGGTTCTACAGATGGACGAGAGTGAAGGATTCGATGACCTGGGATCCCCTCGGCCTGAACTGGTTTTGTGTGGGCTCATAACCTACATCATACTCTACCTCTCGCTCTTCAAGGGTGTTAAGTCTTCAGGTTAGAGCACACTTAACTGTAAAACCTTCCTTAGTGCTTTCATATACGCCAACAGTTAAGATTGTATGTGTGTGTGAGTGCGTGCGTGTAGACCATTTAGTACACCACAACTTAACCCTATATATGCATCAACAGGTAAGGTAGTGTGGGTGTGTGAATGTGTGTGTGTGTGTGTGTGTACGTATAGACCATTTAGCACACAAGTTAACCCTATAAATGAATCCCCAGGTAAGGTAGTATGGGTGACAGCGACCATGCCGTACGTGATCCTGACCCTGCTACTGATCCGCGGGGCAATGCTTCCCGGGGCGGCTGATGGTCTGCTCTACTACATCAAGCCGTCCATCTCAGCTCTATACAAACCTCAGGTATTAGTCCATGGGCCAGGGTATATATCAGTCTCACCAGAGAGGGATTTTTGCTACAATTACTATCTACGTGACATTTTTGCTACAATTACTATCTACGTGACATTTTTGCTACAATTACTATCTACGTGACATTTTTGCTACAATTACTATCTACGTGACATTTTTGCTACAATTACTATCTACGTGACATTTTTGCTACAATTACTATCTACGTGACATTTTTGCTACAATTACTATCTACGTGACATTTTTGCTACAATTACTATCTACGTGACATTTTTGCTACAATTACTATCTACGTGACATTTTTGCTACAATTACTATCTACGTGACATTTCTCTTAGTGTAGTGATGTTATTTGGATATGATTACCTTTGGATATTGAGTTCCCATATCACTTAAGGGGAGATGGGTCGTTTTTCTGGACCAATTTCTCCCTCGTTTGTAGCCCCATTAGTTTTGAAATTTTAAGACGTTCGGCCCATTAGCTTGGCAATTTTAAGATCTTTCACCATATTTCTTTCTCAATATTATAACCTTTTGTGCTATTTAGGTGTCGATTTTTTCCTGGCGAATGATAGCCAGCCTGATATTTTAAGAGGAACCGGCCTTCGGCCAGGACATTTTTCTACCGAAAAATGTACAAATTTATCTTGAAAGGGGGTGTAGGGGGTGTTTTTCTAAGCTTGATGGAGGTCTAGCAAAGAAACTAAAAAATAAAGGAATAATTGAATTAATAGACCAAAAAAATAAAAAACGGCCCATCTCCCCTTAATACGATGATAAATCCTGAAACCTTTGAAGGAAGATGAATTATTAATGTTCTGCATTATCTCCTCCGAGGCAGTGTGGTATAAGCTACCAGTATCAATTCAATTCAATTCAATTCAAAACATTTATTGTCATAAACAAATTTGCATATACAGTATATACAATGGTTACAACACATAATTATACAGTATATACAATGGTTACAACACATAATTATATACTATTGTGTCCATGACAATGAGGACTGATACCGAAAGTTATAATATTATGTCCTCTTTGTATTTTCATTATTATGTTGCTAGCTGCACAGAACAATAAGATATATATATGCCCAAGAAACAAAAGAAACAAGAAAAACAAAATGAATAGGAAAAAAACCCATACACAATACAACAAAAACATACACAATACAACAAAAACATACACAATACAACAAAAACATACACAATACAACAAAAACATACACAATACAACAAAAACATACACAATACAACAAAAACATACACAATACAACAAAAATATACACAATACAACAAAAACATACACAATACAACAAAAACATACACAATACAACTAAAACATACATAATACAACAAAAACATACACAATACAACAAAAACATACACAATACAACAAAAACAAAAATAATAATAATAATAATAAATTGAGTTGCCACCATTTTCAATGTTATACCAATTTTACATGTTTAGGAGATAATCTTTAACTTTATGTTTGAAAACAGATAGTGACCACTGATGATCTATTAGCCGTGATAAGTTGTTCCACACAGTGACACCCTTATGTCTAAAAGTGTGTTGTACAGTCGCGCTAATAAGTCATGTCTCGGCACCAAGTAAGTTTTGATCAATAATTGGTATCAGCAATATCTAAGCTTCATTTCTTCATATCGAGTGAAATATACAAACATGTTCCTACACCTACCCACCCTATTCAACATCTGACAGACATTAATAAAGCACAGAGAGAGCCAAACGTAATGACAGCTGGGACATAACTTATTAGCCCGACCGTACCATAGTTGATCTTGCCATTGGTACACGTAATTGATTTCTTTGTCTCGTTGGATAGGCATGTACACTCGGTCAAAAAAGTATCTGCACCCCTACCCTGATAACCTGGTGTGTACAGCTTGGTAGTATAGGTTGTAGGTCGTAGGTAGTAGGTCTTAGGTAGTATAGGTAGGTAGTAGTATACATGGATATAGCTACAGGTAGGTAGTAGTATACATGGATATAGCTACAGGTAGATATGCCAACCCTACCAAGCTGTACACACCAGATAATCAGCGTAGGGGTGCAGATACTTTTTGGACCGAGTGTACAATCGGGGGTATCAAGTGTTGTCATAGATTCCAGTGGTTTTCGCTCAAATAGTGTTATTGGTATCTTTATAATTACTGGGAAAAGTGCTTATCCCTCAGAGTATTAGTCAGTGTCCGAAACTTTGTGAAATATCTGACAACACTTATTAACGTCGACCGTACCTCCTCGTATCTAACAAACATATCACTGAGACCAACCGGTATAGACCCCTTAGTAAATCGGAACATCAGTTTGGATAAAAAATACTGATATAATTTTGGAAATGATAATATATTTAACGACTTGAATAGTGGATCGGTATGTTCTCTACTTTTTGTTGATGAAATGATTCGAATAATCCTTTCTGTAAGTTTTCTGTTTGGAGTAGTATGAGTCTCGTCTACGCCTCTTGCAGCAAGTATTCTCCTTTTAGTTATTTTTTTATATTTGTTTTTCCCTGTTCGGGCTCTGTCTCGAGTCGGCCACCCCCAGCCAAAAAAACAAAACAAAAACACACAACAAACAGGAAAACAAATAAGGGAAATGTGCCTGAGTAGATATAGATATGTAGATAGATAGATAGATGGATAGTTAGTTAGTTAATTCTTTATTTCATAAAAGGTTACATGGTGACATTTTACATATATACAGATAGATTCAGACTCAAATCTTTATTTCATAAAAGGCAACACAATTAACTTTTTACATATATACAATAGAGATAACAGTAACCTCATACATTACCGCATTCTAGGTTCATGGTTTTGTACAAACATAATTCTTGACTTGATAGCATTTATATCATTAGTTTTCAAATCTGATACGTCATATTCATGTAATAGGATATGGTTAACTTCCTTTCCTAACGATAGGTATTCATCAAGGTTTAATAAACATTTCTGTAAAAACTTGCAAGGTTTTAGGAGACATTTGTGAGCAAATCTAATTTTTAACCAATTCATTAAATGATTAAATGTCATTAGTCCAGCCAATTCACATGCATGATGATTACTTTCCCAATATTTTAATTTCAGCATTTTCTTTATTGCTTTGTGGTAACCAATTGCAAATTGCTTAAGAGGAAGTTTGCTCTTTTTGTTATAAAACCATAATTCAGAACCATAAAAACTTGAGCAGTAACTTTGGAACAACTGAGTAAAAACCCTAACATTAACATTAGAAAATTTACGTAAAATACAATTAAATTCATTATAAAACTTGTTACGACACCTAATTACGTCTTTGTCATTATTTAAATTATCATCTATTATAAACCCTAGATACTTTTGTTCATTAACAACATTCAATATCTCTCCACATAGCATCAACTTTGGCTTTAAGTTTTTATCTTTATTGTCTTTGAAATACATGCATGATGATTTATTAATATTAATGTCAATATCAATTTCTTTTGCTTCATTTCCAAGCATATTCAGTAAAAACTGTAATCCCGATGACGATGGTGCTAATAAAACAATATCGTCAGCGTAAGCACTAATATTACTGGATATATTTCCTAGTGTGCACCCCTTTTTACATTTAGACACTTTTTCAATCAGCTTATCTATATAAAGATTAAATAATATCGGAGACAAGACTCCTCCCTGTCTTACTCCATTCATTATTTTCCAGGGTTTTGATATTGAGTCTTTATGCTTAGTAGCAACCAGTTGATTTCTATAAAGATATAATATTATGTTCGCATAAAAGTGTGGAATACCTGCTTCAATAAGTTTACTTATTAATGTGAAATGATTAACTTTATCAAAAGCTTTTTTAAAATCAATGAAAGCTGTATAAACATTTGAGTCTTCTAATCTGTATCTTAAAATTGTTTCTTTAAAAATCAAGCACGCTGAGGATGTAGAGTGATTAGCCCTAAACCCATGCTGCCTCTCATTAAAGTTCACATAATGCAAAATTTTATATTTTAAGCAATATTCAAATAATTTTAAGAAAACTGGCGATGATATAATAGGTCTATAATTATCCAAGGAGCTTTGATCTTTATATTTATCTTTAATAAGGGGCAAAATAAGTCCGGACGTCATCTCATCAGGCAAATGTCCATGTGCAATAAATGATGAAAACATTTTAGCAATTAGTCTTACCGCGCTTTCAGAACAAAACTTCACATGATTAGAATGAATGTTATCATGGCCAATGACCCAATTTAGCTCAGATAATGCCAAACAAACATCCTTGGTGTTGATAACTCCCAATAATTTGCCTCTTTGCACATGTACATTTAACTTGTCTCTTATAAGTTCATATTTATCTCTTTTCTGGCATTTGCTGTCATCAAAAAACGTTTTTAAAATTCTGCGAAAATTTCTCAGCAATTTTACTGGAGTCACATTCACCTTCAATTTTAACATTTAAATAACACTTATTATTTTTAGTTTTCCTGACTTCTTTCCAGAATGCATTATATCTTTTATTGCTTAAAGACTCAGCTAATTTATCATTTCTAATATTGATTTTATTATTTTTAATATATTTTAATGCGTTCTTAAACAGTTTCCTGGAAGATGTCATATTGTCAAGTAAATCACCATATACAGGACAACCATTTTCTTTCCATTTTAAGAAATGTTCTCTAGCATTTTTATACAACCCACCAACATGGTCATTCCATCCTGGTTTTATCTGATAATTTTTTGTACTTTCAATTGCATATTCCTCAGACGACTCTTTCAGTATACTTACAAGTGAGTTATAAATGTAATTCAATTCTGCAATATGACTATTGTTTTCACATTTGTATGTACAACAATCTAAACAACTAAAGTTCATTAAATCAGACTGTACAATAGTCTCACTCATTTTGTCTTTATAGTTTGTAACAACATCATTTGATGTAAATAACTTCCAGTTTATGAAGGTAGAAAACTTAGATTCAGGAATAATTTGTATATTGTCTAAATTAATATTAATTTTAAAAACTAATGGAAAATGATCAAATAAGGCCAGGTCATATCGTACATTAATGTCAGTAATATAAGTGTTCATATTATCCGAAGCTATCACATGATCTAACCAACTAGTAGAGTTATTACCAGGAGACAAATAAGTAAAAGTTTCGTCCGGTAACACTTCATCAATAACACATAGGCTTTTATTATCAATTAGGTTCAATAGCTCTTCCCAGAATCTGCCTTTACAATAATTTGCATTAAAATCACCACTAATAATAATATTGTTAATATTTTGTTCATCAATGAAATTTTCTAAAACAGCAAGTGACTGAATCTATTCATCTATGCTATCATCATTCTGTTTATCGCAAGGCAGATACACATTAATAATTAAATATGTTCGTATTTTTGTCTTCAATGTTACACCTACAATTCTGTCATCACAAAACACTGACTCAATCTTATTACTTAATTTTTTGTTCCACATTATCGCCACCCCTTTCGACGGCCTACCCTCTATTATTCCCTCATTAGTTCGGTCTTCAACGCTGGCTATGCAGTCAAAAGATTCGTTTATAGTGTTCATAAAGGGAATATCATCCTTGAGCAACATTAATTCTTGCAATAAAATCATATCATATTCTAAGGTTAACTTGCGTACTGTTTCTATATTATTTCTTACAGAGTTACAATTATAAGAAGCAATACTAACCATATTTTGAAATTAACTACAATTTATACAGAAGTCTTTGATTTAGCCATATAAAACTTTCTCACATTAACATGTTTTGGCCAGCATTCCGGTTGAAGTAATTGTTCCCTATCTTCTAGTGTGACTGTCAGTTTGAAAGACTTCCAATCTTTTTTAGCTTGTAAAGATTCTAACTCAATGCATTTAATGGCCTCAACTTTTAGTTCATTTTTTGTGAAGTCGAGAATGTCATCACTATCAGATTCTAGATCGACATTTCCTATGTATATATCTACAGTTCTACGATTGCCTTTAAACTTTGTGTTGCTGAATGTCTTTGTACCTCTTACACCAATAGGTTTACGTTGTTTTGGTTCCGAAGCGGCCTTTACTCCCTGATAATGTCGTTTTCTTCCTACCAAAGTGTATCCTTCTTTATCCACAATGGTGGTGTGATGTTCCGATCTTCCATCCTCCATGACAGTGGTGCCAAACCCTGTCACGCCACTGCCGGTAGCACTGGTGCCAGCTCTTGAACCTTTATCATCTCCATCAGTGATGCCAATTATTGATCCTCCTTCCTCAGTATTGGTGGTGCCAGCTTCCTTAACCATCTCCTCCGAAAGAATATATCCAGGTCTTGATATTTTCTTGTTTGGGGTATCTCGATTTTGTTTATTCATTGCTCCATGTTTTGGCTTGGTTACTCTCGTCTCTAATATTGGTTCAGCAGATAATTGTGTCAGGGCTCTGGGTCTTGCAGTGAAGCCGGTAAATGAGACTGCATCACTTGTTTCACTCTCCTTACACAAAATGTCACTGTAGCTCGGTAATACAAGAGGAGAAACACTATTGTCTTGTTCATAATCATCGCTCTTTTCAAAATTCACATGGTCATTATTCGATAATTGTGACAAGGTAGGCGCAGATGGATTTCCTACAGTAGATAAAAGTTCATGTATCTCATCACTAAGGGTACAATTATTCACAGATTTCTTGTTGGCATCCTTAAAAAGTTTGTCAACATTTTCAACTATGATACTGTCTCGCTTCACTGATTCCCACATGTCTTTTTGCTTCATTTGCTTCAGCATACCTTTAATTTCTAATAATTCCTCCTTAATAACGAACTGATCATCCACATGCTAACACTGTTCAGTCTTGTATCCTTTATTCCCTGTACTTCACTTTTCAGTTCATCAATTTGATCAGTTAGCTTCGCAATATATCCACCAATTATTTCATAACCATATGACGGAGGAAATGCTTCATGGTTAGCTGTCACAAACCTTGGTAGTTCAATTGATTCGTCATCACATTTCTGAAACATATCTACAATATCTGCAAAGTTCTCTTTTAATTTATTTTCAGATCTTCTCCATATAATTTTCATTTTGGCAGCTTCAAACAAAATTTCTTTTGCACTTTTAATCAATGACTCATCATAGAACATGGTACATGTACTTATTATGTCTTGTTTCGTCTTGGAATGTCTCACTGAAGCCACATAAGCCAACACAGAATTCTCAATGTACACAACGTCGCTCGCCATTTTGGAGTAATAACATATGAATGACACTTGGATGAAGAGAAGACTGGCCTCGTCCCTGTCGTAGTAGCCAGCGATGTATTAAGAGCCACGGAGTTTCCCGGACCAATAGACACCTTTATATGTCTTCGTAGTCCTTGATAAACACGTCTCAATCAACTTCCTTAATGGAAAGCCGCCAACTTCAAACTATCTATTTGCTATGCTCGCCCACTCCCTCCTCTTCGGCCCCAGACAACCATTTCGGCACGTTCGTCTGGTAAGCCGGTAGTTCCCTGCATGATCTAGGCTACTGATCCAGAGTAGGCCCCTTGGTGAAGTGTGAGGGATGGGTACCGGTATCTATGTTAGAAGACTGGGTCCAACTGGGCGGCTGCATTTTCAAGTTTCCTCTCGGCTTCTACAATTTCTTATAGCCTAGGCCTAGGGGCCTTGAAGTTCCCTATAGGCTATAGGCTATGTAGTATTTCGGTTCCTATTCACGTGGTATTTCTATCAAATTTCATGTTCTTGCCTTGACTTCCTATTTAGGCCTAAGCTATGAGTCACATCCTCCTTCATGTGGCAATACCATCTCTTCATAATTTCATGAGGTGTTGCAATGTCAAGTTCTTTCAAAACGAACATTTCATTAACAAAATGATGTTTTTAAAAGGTCACACTTGGTCGGTATAGAAATATCGTCTCTTCGATTGATAGGTCTTCTGGAGTCGGGATACGGACGAAGCGGGTGCACTACTTCACACAGTCAAAGTTCAAAGTTCAAAGTTCATAGGTACATAGATAGATAGATAGATCGATAGATAGATAGATAGATCGATAGATAGATAGATAGATACAATGTCATACATACATACATAGATAGATAGATAGATAGATATAGATAGTTCGATCGATAGATAGATAGATAGATAGACGGATAGATGGATAGATAGATAGATGGATAGATAGATAAGATACATAGATAGATAGTGATTATATAGATAGATAGATAATTAGATAAACAGATAGATATAGTTATTGTGGTTTTGCAGGTGTGGTACGAAGCGGCAGTACAGGTGTTCTTCTCGGTGGGTGCAGGGTTCGGCGTACACCTGTCCTACGCCTCCTACAACCACTTCAACAACAACTGCTACCGGGACTGTCTCATCACCAGCTTAGTCAACGCCTTCACCAGCTTCTACTCCGGCCTGGTCATCTTCACCTACTTGGGCTATATGGCCTTTAAACAGAAGACTCATATTAGCACCGTGGCTACGGATGGTGAGGATGTGGCATTTGTTATATTGCATTATATCTTAAGGGAGCCCACCTCGCTTTTTTTTGTCTCTTTCGCTCCCTCTCTCTTTGGCTTGTACCCATTCGGCCCCATCAAAGACCCTAAAGAATTACTATTTACTATCCTTGGCCCCATTCAACCAACTGTTTTAAGACGTTTATCCCCATCCAGGTGTCAATTTCTTCCTGGCGAGCGATAGCGAGCCAGCATTGTATGGAAAAATCCGGCTTCGCTGGAGACATTTTTCTATCGAAAAATGTACAAATTTAGCTTGCTGTCAAAACAAAAATATATATATGCTAGCTCGCTACCGCTCGCCAGGAAATATTGACACCAGGATGGGGGTAAACGTCTTAAAACAGTAAGCTGAATGGGGCCGAATGGATACAAGCCAAAGAGAGAGAGGGAGAGAAAGAGAAAAAAGCGAGGTGGGCTCCCTTAAAATAACTTAAGAAAATTTGACAGACTGAATATAAACACCGGCCGAGGAGGAGCACTTTATTGACAACGGAACCTGAAGAAGCTATATATATCTGCGAAACGTTATCAATAAAGTGCTCTTCCTCATATGGTGTTTAAATTCATTGCATTATAAACTCTATGGATGGTGTAGTGGTTAGAGCGTATCAATCTGTATGTGGTCACCCAGGTTCGAATCCCGGTGGATCACATGCTTGCTTTCACATGCATTTCATTGGGAGGATTTTTGGTGTTGGAGTGAAATTGATAAAAACATTAATAGATTTTAAGCCTTATTTGTCAGTAAAAGATAGTATATTTAAGGGCGGTGACCTGTTTTTGTTCTGTCCTTTTCTATCTTTCTCTGGCTTGTATCCATTTGGCCCCATTCAGCCTACTGTTTTAAGACGGTTATCCCCATCCGTGTCAATTTTTTACTGGTGAGCGGTAGCGAGCCAGCATATTTTTTATTTTTGTTTGACAGCAAGCTAAATTTGTACATTTTTCGATAGAAAAATTTCTCCGGCGAAGCCGGATTTCTTCATATAATGCTGGCTCACTATCGCTCGCCAGGAAGAAATCGACACCTAGATGGGGATAAACGTCTTAAAACAGTAGGCTGAATGGGGCCAAATGGATACAAGCCAGAGAAAGGAAGAAAAGGACAGAAATAACAAAAAGCAGGTCACCCCCCTTAATCTAGACTCCCATCTTTAATTTCACTCACCAAACAAGGCTATGTTCGGTGTCCAGTATGACAGCACCAATCACCACCTATTAAATAATCTTTTGTATAGGATTATGGAGTTAGTGAGAACATTTTGCCCTCTTAGCCGGAAAGACCTATTTTTATATAATTTATAAGTAGAGCAGATAACCTGTGTATGTATCAATAACTCTCTGTGGTATTAAAGGTGGGGGTGCATGGGTTGAGATAAACATGGAATAATAATCGTCAACCTGCACATAATTATCTTGCTAAATGCAATGGCACTGAAATAATTATTAACAATGGTATAAAGGGTTTTGTGGATCATCTACGCCGGACCTATGATGTCATAGTGACGTCATAGGGGTATCCTCACCCTGGACTGGATGGTGGCCTTACACGGTACACCCTATGACGTCACAGGTTCGAGCCGGTGTAGACGATCCACAAAATCCTTTATACCATTGTTAATCATTATTTCAGTGCCATTGCATTTTGCAAGATAATTATGCGCAGGTTGGCGATTATTATTCCATGTTTCTCTCAATCCATGCACCACCACCTTTAAGATGTTCAACATCATTTAACAATTGTTTAGCATCTTGTAAAACTGTCAACATGCATTAGGATGATATACTGATGCAAATTCAAGAACCATCTAAGATATTGTTGCCTCACACTAGCCACTCAAATTCAAGAACCATCTAAGATATTGTTGCCTCACACTAGCCACTCAAATTCAAGAACCATCTAAGATATTGTTGCCTGACACTAGCCACTCAAATTTAAGAACCATATAAGATATTGTTACCTCACACTAGCCACTCAAATTCAAGAACCATCTAAGATATTGTTGCCTGACACTAGCCACTCAAATTTAAGAACCATCTAAGATATTGTTACCTCACACTAGCCGCTTAAATTCAAGAACCATCTAAGATATTGTTGCCTGACACTATCCACCCCACTCCAGGTCCCGGGTTGGTGTTCCAGGTGTACCCCGAAGCTGTGGCCACTCTGCCGGGATCACAGTTCTGGTCGTGTCTCTTCTTCCTCATGCTCATCGCTCTCGGCCTAGACTCGGGGGTCAGTACAATTATGACCAATAATTTAGACACATTTCCTTATGATATAATAAGAGGGAGTGCTGATGAATGAAAGAATACTGGAGAATTCGCCCCGAAACGAGTTTGCCCCGCTTTGAGAAGTCGCCCTGCCGCGAGTTCGCCCCGTTAATGTCCCCCTTCCCCCCTAAATGGGTACTGAAGAATTCCCCCTCTATTCATCTCGCTAACCTAACCTAACCTAACCTAACCTAACCTAACCTAACCTAACCTAACCTAACCTAACCTAACCTAACCTTACCTTACCTTACCTTACCTTACCTTACCTTACCTTACCTTACCTTACCTTACCTTACCTTACCTTACCTTACCTTACCTTACCTTACCTTACCTTACCTTACCTTACCTTACCTTACCTTACCTTACCTTACCTTACCTTAACCTAACCTAACAAATGAATAATTTCCTCAATTCCTTCTTTGCATCAGTTTTTACTACAGAAGACCTCAGGGGTAGGGGGAGGGATTTGATTTGATTTGAGTTTTTATTGAGAAAGCATTAATACATGGGCATACATAATTACACGTCTCAAAAGGGCAAAGGTGGTAAAACAGTCTTTTACCCTACTCATATTATACATGTACAATATAAACACAAACATGAAAACAACATTTAGTAAGTTTTTATCTCTATACTTGTTAGCACACCAGTTGTCCCTAACTGTTTAACCCTTTCAAGCTCCAATACGCATTTCTGTTCTGTTTTTGGCTACTATTAGACGATTTTATTCAGATTAGTAACGGTATATGGAAGTCAAAGGGTTGATTGAGATAGTATTTACCCTTTTAATACCCACAGATCCTTCCTAAGCTGCATCAAATTGTCTAATGATAGCCAAAATAAACTGGTAAAACGCGTCAGAGCTTCAAAGGGTTAAGAAGGACCCTTCGCTAAAGGGGGAGGGATGGATATAAGTGATAAGCTCCAGAGGTGGTGGGGGGGTGTATTAACGGGGCGAACTCGTTGTCCAAGAGCGGGGCGATTTGGTTTCGGGGCGAATTCTCCAGTAACCGAATGAAACACACAACCATTGTCCTTGTGATGATCTGACCTCAAGTAATCACCCATGATCATATTATCCTTTAACAGCCCATACTTCTCCATTAAATGTCATGACTGTATATATTCCTCAATTCCTGACCTCAATTAAAGCCTGGTTGACACATAGCCGAGTCGGTGCGCGAGTCCAACACGAGTCACACTCGTCGATTATCGCCGTCGCTGGAGGCCGAGTCGGCCGCGAGTAGCAATTGCTCCCGAGTCAAGGAGAGTGTAACACGAGTTAACTCGAGTCAATACGAGTCAACACGTGTCCATGCAAGAGTCTGTATGAGTAACTGAGAATCAAAACGAGTGTAACACGAACCAAACACGAGTGTCCAAAATTTGAAAAATAACGGCCACATTCCAGAGCACGCAAACAAAGAGTATGGACGAGTCTAACACGAGTCAACGCGAGCCAACACGAGTCAACGCGAGTGTTACACGGATCAACATGTGTGTTACATACGTGTTGTTGCGTCTAAACACGTGTTGATTCGCCAACGTCGAAATGATGACGAAAAGCGACGAATCACCAAAGAGTGTTACACGGGTTTACAAGAGTCAACACGAGTTAACACGAATAATGAAGAGTTATTCAGAGTTCAGCACGAGTTAACACGTATGTACACGAGTCTACACGTATGTAGGCCACAATCGTGGGTACTCGCCACGTGGCCCAAAAATGTCATGCATGCATGAAATTTTTGGACCCCGTGGCGAGTACCCACGAGTGTGTCGAGTAAACAAAGAGTATACACGAGTCTAACACGAGTGTTGAGGAGTCTCGACGAGTCATTGCCGAATAGCAAAATTTCAGCACTCGTGTTGGACTCGCGCACCGACTCGGCTATGTGTGAACCACCCTTAACTGAATGACCTGACCTTAGATGGGCGGGTTGGAGTGTCATTACCGGGCTGCTGGACGAGTTGAGGAGAACCTTTATTAGTTTGTCGATTTTAAGACCTTTCGCCCCATTTCTTTGTCAATGTTAAGACCTTTCGTGCCCTTTAGGTCACGATTTTTTTTCCTGGCGAGCGATAGCGAGCCTGTAATTGTGGATGAACCGGCCTTCACCCGTGACATTTTTCTACCGAAAATATACAAATTAATCTTGAAGGGGGATCTAATGGATGTTTTTTTTTTAAAGTTTGATGAAGGTCTAGCGAGGAAACTAAAAAATAAATGAATAGATATAAGTAGATATAAATAGATATTAATAGATAAAAATAGATATAAATAGATATTAATAGATATAAATAGATATTAATAGATATTAATAGATATAAATAGATATTAATAGATATAAATAGATATAAATAGATATAAATAGATATAAATAAATATTAATAGATATAAATAGATATTAATAGATATAAATAGATATAAATAGATATTAATAGATATAAATAGATATAAATAGATATAAATAGATATTAATAGATATAAATAGATATAAATAGATATAAATAGATATAAATAGATATTAATAGATATAAATAGATATAAATAGATATAAATAGATATTAATAGATATAAATAGATATAAATAGATATAAATAGATATTAATAGATATAAATAGATATAAATAGATATAAATAGATATTAATAGATATAAATAGACCCCCCAAAATAACCACTGTCCCCTTAACAGTCCCTACTTCTCCATTAATTATTAAGGGGGATGACCTGTTTTTGTTCTGTCCTTTTCTATCTTTCTCTGGCTTGTATCCATTTGGCCCCATTCAGCCTACTGTTTTAAGACGTTTATCCCCATCCAGGTGTCAATTATTTACTGGTGAGCGGTAGCGAGCCAGCATATTTTTTATTTTTGTTTGACAGCAGGCTAAATTTGTAAATTTTTCGATAGAAAAATTTCTCCGGCGAAGCCGGATTTCTTCATATAATGCTGGCTCGCTATCGCTCGCCAGGAAGAAATCGACACCTAGATGGGGATAAACGTCTTAAAATAGTTGGCTGAATGGGGCCGAATGGATACAAGCCAGAGAAAGAGAGAAAAGGACAGAAATAACAAAAAGCAGGTCACCCCTCTTAAACGGCATGACCTTATATAACCCTGGATTCCTTCCTGACCTCTTGGCTGACCTGACCTCAGATGGGCGGGCTGGAGTGCGTCATTACCGGACTGCTGGACGAGTTGAGGAGGACCTTTGGACGCCAGACTATCCGGCGAGAGCTGTTCACCGCCATTGTGGTCGGCTCTTCCTTCCTCGTCTCTATTACCAACTTTTGTAAGGTGAGTTAAATTGCACTGGTTGTTCTACATTTTAAGGGGAGATGGGCCGTTTTTCTCGACACCCTTCATCCTCATGCTTAGCCCCATTAGTAATGGCCACTCAAGATTGTCAACACTTGGAGGCCTACACAGCTTGTCGTCTAATACCATTGGACAAGAATCCAGGGTGCAGACCTGTAGGGGTGGGTGAAGTGTTGAGAAGAATCATCGGAAAATGCATAATGGAGGTGGTGAAGGACGATGTGCGGTCAGCGGCTGGAAATCTCCAAGTGTGTGCTGGCCACCAAGCAGGGGGAGAGGCAGCAATTCATGCAATAAGAGAAATATATGAGCAAGAAGAATGTGAAGCCGTGCTGTTAGTGGATGCATCAAATGCCTTTAACACCATCAACAGAAAGACAGCAATACACAACATCAAGGTAACATGCCCCAGCTTAGCCACCTATGTAGAGAATACCTATAAACAGCCTGCAGACCTCTTCATAGTAAACAACCAAAACTCACGACGTGGAACGGCACTGAAATCAATGGAAGGAACCACACAAGGGGACCCAGTAGCAATGGCGATGTATGCATTAGGTCTCTCGGTGTTGCTATCATTAACAAGACATGAGATGACACATGTTAAGCAGGCGGCCTATGCAGATGATCTCACTGGAGCAGGGAAAGTCAACGATCTCAAGAGCTGGTGGGAGCAAGTATCACAAGTGGGACCAGAAATAGGATACTTTCCAAATGCTAGTAAGTCTATACTGATAGTAAAACCAGAACATTACGAAAATGCCTTAGAAGCTTTCAACGGTAGTGAAGTGGTCGTAACAAAGGACGGACAGCATCATCTAGGGGCAGTGATTGGCAAAGAAGAGTTCAAGAAGCTATACATGGAAGAGAAGGTCAGAGAGTGGGTAAACGAAATAGAAATACTAGCCAAAATTGCAAAGACGGAACCACAGGCTGCATATTCGGCATTCACATATGGGGTCAAACACCGCTGGACCTACTTGATGCGTACCATTCCAAACGTGGGTCCACAACTTCAACCGCTAGAAGATGCCATCAGAGACAAACTCATCCCAGCTTGGATGAAGTCCCACACCCCAAATGCTACAGAGAGGGAGTTGCTCGCACTTCCTCCTAGGTTAGGAGGGCTTGGAATCATCAATCCGGTGAGGAGGGCGACAACGGAACACCAGAACTCAGTAAAGATAACAGAATCTCTCACTGAACGCATCATAGCGCAAGATCCTGACGGCGAAGTGGACCAGGCGGACATCTACAACATCAGAAAGACCATCACGTCAGAGAGGCAAAACTCACAGAAAAATGACCTGGCACAATTGATGCGACAACTTTCCCCGAGACTAACAAGAAAAGTACAAATAGCACAAGAAACGGGTGCTTCAAATTGGCTGACAACACTACCAATCAAGGCAAAAGGCTTCAATCTAAACAAACAAGAATTTAATGATGCTATTGCACTGAGGTATGATTGGCCGATTGAAGGACTGCCCGATCGATGCGTTTGTGGAATCAACAACGATGCAGACCACAGCATGATATGTAAGAAGAGAGGATTCATCAGCATCAGGCACGATGAAGTAAGAGATGTAACGGCGAACATGCTCAGGGAGGTGTGTCGAGATGTGGTGCGCGAACCATCACTCATTCCCTTGGAGGGAGAGATCTTGCAGCACAGGATGGCCAACACATCCAACGAAGCACGAGTGGACGTTTGTGCAAGAAGTTTTTGGACAAGAGCACAGCGAGCGTTCTTTGACTTAAGAATATTTGACCCAATGGCCCATAGCTACAGCGGGCTGTCTCTGGAGGCTGCACACAAGAGGAATGAACAAGAGAAGGTCAGGGCATATGGGGAAAGGATCTTAAATATCGAACATGGCAGCTTTACCCCACTAGTCTTCACCACATCTGGAGGGATGGGACCTAGGGCCCAGTGCTTCTATTCAAGGCTTGCAGAGATCATCGCAGAGAAGAAGAAACAGCCCAGGAGCCACGTTGTAGCCTGGATGAGGTGCCGTCTATCTTTCTCGTTGCTCAGATCAGCACTACTATGCCTGCGGGGAACAAGACTGTCTGCACCACAACCAGCGACGGTGGCAGAAGTGGACTACGAGGCAGCAGTGGCAGAGGGTCGCATAGGAAGGAGACTGGATTGAAGTTGCATGGTGTTGAATAGTAATATCTGATGCTTGTAAAATAAAATGTGTGAACAATATTAAATAAAAATCAATGTAGTAGTAGTAATCCACGATGATGAGTCTGAGTGCTGACCCCGGAATAGTAAGTAACTGAATGACTACCAAGTCGGACGCTTTGATGACTGTTCTGACCTGGTTTAGGGTCCAAAGAGGGGATGCACAGGCTGAGTGGTAGTAAAAAAAAAAAAAAAAAAAAAAAAAAAAGTAGTAGTAGTAGTAGTAGTAGTAGTAGTAGTAGTAGTATCATTATTATTATTATTATTATTATTGTTTGTATTCCAGGGAGGGATGTATGTGTTCCACTGGCTGGATACCTACGCTGCTGGGATATCTCTGCTGTGTTCGGCTCTCTTTGAAGCTGTGGCCGTCTCCTGGTTCTATGGTGAGACTTATAAATAGCTTCTTCTACCTCTCTTTCTACCTCTCTCTCTCTCTCTCTCTATCTATCTATCTATCTATCTATCTATCTCACTCGCTCTCTCACTCTTACTCTCTCTCTCTCTCTCTATCTATCTCACTCGATCTCTCACTCTCACTCTACCTCTCTCTCTCTCTCTCTCTCTATCTATCTATCTATCTAACTATCTCACTCGCTCTCTCTCTATCTATCTATCTAACTATCTCACTCGCTCTCTCTCTCTCTCACTCTCACTCTCACTCTCACTCTCTCTCTCCCACACACTCTCTCTCTCTCATTACCTTTTTATATGTGTTGAAGTAGACAAAGGGCAAAACTGCCTGCAACAAGTGTCTCCTCCAAAGTTGAAAGATTGATAGTCGCTATATTAAGGGGAGATGGGCTGGTTTTTCTGGCTCCCCTTCTTCCTCATGTTTAGCCCCATTAGTTTTCAGAATTTAAGATGCTAACCCCATTAGTTTGTCGATTTTAAGACCTTTCGCCCCATTTTTTTTTTTCAATATTAAGACCTTTCGTGCTATTCAGGTGTCGATTTTTTTCCTGGCGAAAGAAAGTGAGCCTATAATTTTGGAAGAACCGGCCTTTGGCCGGGACACTTTTCTACCGAGAAATGTACAAATGAATCTACAAGAGGGATCTAATGGATATTTGTTTTAAGTTTGATGGGAAGGAAACTAGAAAAATCATGAATAAATGAAAAAATCGCCCAAAAGTGAACCATCCCCCCTTAAACTTTGTGTGTGTGTGTGTGTGTGTGTGTGTGGGTGTGTGTGTGTGTGGGTGTGTGTGTGTGTGTGTGTGTGTATTCACTTGCTTGTTCGTCAAGGGGAATCCACGCAATGCGAGCTAAGCTCATTATTATCGCGCCTCCTTAACTGGGAATGTATTGCGTGAAATGCATGTTAAGTGTTTATGTATCGTTGGAATGGCTGTGGATGTGTGTGTAGTCTGTATTTTAGCCAATTGGCGACATCTGGAAACGAAGGCTTAGGGTTAATCTGTACGGTACCATTCTCACTACGGTACCAGTCTCACCCGAAGGCTTAGGTTGACCAGTACGATACCCATCTCACCTTATAACCGATCACCAACCTCAGATGGGACGTCACAACTTCGTGTATGTGTGTGTGTGTGTGTGTGTGTGTGTTGGAAAGAAGTGTGGTATGCTTGTTTAGTGTAGTAAAATGAATAGGAGGAGGAGGTGTTTGTGAGAGCTAGCTGGGTTACTCTCTGTGTTGATGAGACACAAATAGAAACAGTGAGGGAAGCCAGACAAATGAAACAGGAGTTCCAGCAACTCCTTACCACATGTCTATGAGGCCTCCACTGGGTATTGCCCTGCTCGATTGGTGTCTCCAATCTTCTCTGTGTTGTTTTTATCTCTGAAGCTATTAATTCCTCCATCTCTCTCTTTTTTTTTATTTATTTTTTAAGGGGGGCCACCGTTTTTTTTTTTTTTTTTTATCTTTCTCTCCTTTTCTTTCTTTCCCTGGCTTGTATCCATTCGGCCCCATTCAGCCAACTGATTTAAGACGTTTATCCCCATCTAGGTGTCGATTTCTTCCTGGCGAGCGATAGCGAGCCAGCATTGTATGGAGAAATCCGGCTTTTCTGTCGAAAATGTACAAATTTAGTTTGCTGTCAAAACAAAAATATATATATGCTGGCTCGCTACCGCTCGCCAGGAAAATATTGACACCTGGATGGGGGTAAACATCTTAAAACAGTAGGCTGAATGGGGCCGAATGGATACAAACCAAAGAGAGAGGGAGAGAAAGAGAAAAAGCGAGGTGGGGTCCCTTAACTGTCTTGATGGTGTAATGGTTAGAATGAGTGCTTAAGATCTGCATTTGGTATCCCAGGTTCGAATCCCGGGAGGAGCACATGCTTTCAGTAATTTCATTGGGGAGGTGTGAAATGAATTAATTACATTATTGGTATGAACTTTCCTGTAAGCTTCTGCAGGGGAGATTTCCACCTGGAGGATTTTTTTCTGGACCCCTTTCTCCCTCATGTTTAGCCCCATTGCTTTTGAGATTTTAAGACGTTCGCCTCATTAGTTTGTCGATTTTAAGAACCCTCACCCCATTTATGTCAATTTTAAGACCATTCGTGCCATTTAGGTGTCGATTTTTCCTGGTGAATGATAGCGAGCCTGTAATTTAAGGGGCATCGGCCTTCGGCCGGGACATTTTTCTACCGAAAAATGTACACATTTATCTTGAAAGGGGGTCTAGGGGGAGTAATTTTAAGTTTGATGGAAGTCTAGGGAATCAACTAAAAGCCTCCCCTTAATAGAGTTAATAATTATCCTCATATTACACACCACATACATATGACAACGTTCCAATAATTATGACAACGTTCCAATAATCATCTAATTGGCAACAATGACACAGATATATGTTGGTTACAATACAAACTAACCTAATTGGCAAGTTATGTTTAAATTGTAAGCTAAGAGTTGTGTCTAATGTGGAAAATGTGAATGATAAAATATATTCAAAATTAGTCCAGCTTTGAATACAATACACCTTGTTCTAAATATGTAGGCCAAAACTCTTAAACATTAACCTCTATAACTCACAAACGACTCGAGTAACCAGGGAATAGGTTTAGAATATGTACAGCCTATTTACTCTAGCCCTTTTTTGAGTTACAGGGGTTAGGGCTCTACATTTCTAGACCACCTATTTTGAACAAAGTATAAACAAAAATTACTAATCATTTGTTGATTTGTTAAGGGGGGTGACCTGTTTTTGTTCTGTCCTTTTCTATCTTTCTCTGGCTTGTATCCATTTGGCCCCATTCAGCCTACTGTTTTAAGACGTTTATCCCCATCCAGGTGTCAATTTTTTACTGGTGAGCGGTAGCGAGCCAGCATATTTTGTATTTTTTTTTTTGACAGCAGGCTAAATTTGTACATTTTCGATAGAAAAATTTCTCCGGCGAAGCCGGATTTCTTCATATAATGCTGGCTCGCTATCGCTCGCCAGGAAGAAATCGACACCTAGATGGGGATAAACGTCTTAAAATAGTTGGCTGAATGGGGCCGAATGGATACAAGCCAGAGAAAGAGAGAAAAGGACAGAAATAACAAAAAGCAGGTCACCCCCCTTAAGTTTGTGTTACAGAGGTTAGGGTTCACGATCTCTAGACCACCTATTTTGAACAGAGTATAGCCTTTGTTTACGTATTGATCACTAATTATTATTTTGGTTCGTCAGGTTTGTGTTATAGAGGCTAGGGTTCACGATTTTGAGATTTTAAGACGTTCGGCCCTTAATTTTGCGATGTTAACACCTTTCGACCCATTTAGACCACCTATTTTGAACAGAGTATAGCCTTTGTTTACGTATTGATCACTAATTATTGTATTGGTTCGCCAGGTTTACGTCGGTTCAGCGCGGATATCCAGCACATGTTGGGTTTCCGGCCGCGGCTGTACTGGCGGGTGTGCTGGAAGTTCGTCTCGCCGCTCTTCATCCTCATCACGGTACGCTTGGTCAACATGGCCACACTCTTAAATAACCACAACAAAAACGGCCACAATCTTTAACCCCTTCTCTACCGGCGACGTCTTTGTCATTTTATTTTAGCTATATTTAGACGATTTTGTGCAGTTTAAGAATGATCTGTGGTGGTCAAAAGGGTTAAGTGAGATAGTTCGAAGCTTGTTAATCGCTGGAGGTCCTTTTGAAACTGAATAAAACCGTCTAATAGTAGCCAGACTAAACCGTCTAATAGTAGCCAGACTAAACCGTCTAATAGTAGCCAGACTAAACCGTCTAATAGTAGCCAGACTAAACCGTCTAATAGTAGCCAGACTAAACCGTCTAATAGTAGCCAGACTAAATTTAAAAGGATTAGGCCGGTACAGAACGGGTTAACAGTCTACAGTAGGTTAGGTTAGATTAGGCTTATCTGGTTAGGTTGTTGTTGTTGTTGTTCCCCAAGCTGCCTGGCCGGACAGCCCCAAGGCCCCGAGCAAGGCCAAGGCCATAACCGAGCGCCCCCACAGAACCCTCCCTGCCGACCACAATAAAGCCTGGGTGACCGAAGCCACTCCATGGCGGGGAGCTGAGGAGGGTGCGGAAACGCTCGGGAAACCAAAGCCCCACCCAGGGCCCTGTGCCCCTCAGCAATTATGAAGAGAAAGTTGAGGGGCAAAGGAAATTGTGACGCTTTGGCTTCCAATTTTGGTAGATTGGGAGGTCAATCCACGGAAGAGACGCCGTCACTTGAGATCTAGAAAATATATAAGTAAAAGGAACAGTCAGAGTAAGGTATGGGTATGGCAGAGATCGCTCAGTTCTCACTCTGATAGACCAGCCCATCACCACATGACTAGAACCCAATCCTCTCAGCATCAGCTAGGAAAGGCCCTAGAAAGTCGCCTTTGGCGGGGGGGGGTGGGGAGGGGGGGGGGATAGCTCCCCTATTTCAAACCCTTTCGGGGTTGGGCACCCGCCCTATCTAGTTAGGTCATAAGCTTTGACCCCATAAGTTTGGCGATTTTAAGAATAATCCCCACATTCAGGTGGCGATTTTTCCCCACAAATTATAATGTCGATGACATCCTACTTTTATTCCTGTTTCATGCATAGTTGAGGACAGATATTTACGATACACGTAACCCATGTGATTAAGAACACTCACCCCGTGTATCTATCTATCTATCTATCTATTGCCTGACGCCGTGATCCCCGAAGGGGTGGCCACGAACGAACCGCACCCATGCACCTCTGTCCCCAGTCAGTCGATGCCCCTCCTCCCAACCAGCACCGCCTTCATTCATATACTTCTTCACTCTATCCTTCCACCTCTCCCTCGGTGCACCTCTCTCTCTCTGTCCTTCCAGCTCGCTCTCGTACACCCTCTTAGTCAATCTCTCGCTTTCCATACGTTCCATATGGCCAAACCATCTCAAGTTGTTCCTTTTCACATTTTCCAGCACATCTACCTCCACACCACACCTCCTTCTTACTTCCTCATTCATCTGTCTATCCCTCCATGTAACTCCGCAAGCACTTCTCAAGTAACTCATTTCCACCGCTCTCACTCTTGGTCTGAGTCTCTTCCCGAATGCCAATGCTTCGCTTCCGTAAGTTAGTGTCGGGATTACCACACTGTCATGCAAGGACTTCTTCACTTCCATACTGACCACTCTATTTCTTGTTACTGCTTTCAACGTTCCTACAACCCTCTTCCCCTGTTGCACCCTCTCCCGCACTTCTTCATCCATACTCCCATCTTTACTCAGGACACTGCCCAGATACTTAAAAGAGCTGACAATCTCCATAGCCTGACCGTTCAATTTCACCTCACACTCTGTGACTTCACCCCTTTCGAAGACCATAACCTTGCTCTTCCCCGCATTTACCTTCAAATTCCGTTTTTCGCACACTGTTCCAAACTCATTTACCAGACCCTGCAACTCCCATTCATTATCACTCATCAGAACTGTATCATCCGCAAACAGCAGTATAGGTAGCTTCCACTCATTTCCCTCCCTTTTCAGCGATACACCAACATCCACTGCTCTTCATAGTATTTCTTTCATGACTCCATCCATATATACAGTAAACAACCACGGGGACATCCCACACCCCTGTTTCAACCCAACACTCAGGTCAAAGAACTCGCTCTGCTCATTCTCCACACGTACTGCCGCCTTTGCACCCTCATACATGCTCTTCACTGCTTTCAGCAACTTGCCATCTACTCCGTATATTCTAAGTACTTTCCACATGCCTTCTCTATCCACTCTGTCATAGGTCTTCTCCAAGTCCATAAAGGCAACATACACCTTTTGTTTCTTCTCCAGATATTTCTCCACAACACAATTCAGGGTAAAAATCTGATCTACACATCCTCTTCCCTTCCTAAAACCTCCCTGCTCGTCGCCTATCCATTTCTCCGTTCTCACTCTCTCACTCACTACCCTACTGTACACCTTCCCTACTACGCTTAAAATACTTATTCCTCGGTGGTTACCACACACTCCGTGTATGAAATGTTCAATATAAATTGCATGCAGAAGTGAGTACATTAATGTAGGTTAGCTCTGAAATGCTGATGTAACCTTTTAAGAATATCATTAGGTGATTGTGTTCCATTAATGTAGTCAATGATATTTGTCCTATCTTTGCACTAGACTACTTTACTACTTGCACTACACGGAATTATATGCTATCCACTGGATATGGCAATTCATATCATACTTTTTGTTTTGTTAACTACATACTGACTCCGTTTGTTTCCATTCCATACAATACGGATAGATATGCATGATACACATGTGAATTCTGGACTTTGCTTGGACCCATAATAGGTAGAGTAAGTTCATTTGGACAATATAAAGATGATGTAATTAAATTCATACATCGATTTTATCGTGGCCTACAGGTTTCTTATACCATGTATTTCATTCCTATATGTGTCTAAATGCGCGTAAACATTTATTACTGATCCTGAAAAAAAAAAAATATCCCCTATATCGCCTACGTCGCAAGAGGCGGGTGGCTTTGTTTACATCCGCCGCGAAGAAGAAGAAGAAGAGTGGGGAAATTTTGGTTTTTGCCCCCTACTGTTTAAATATATGACGATTTCAATAAATCTTGGGGGGGGGTGAGGGGGGGGGCTTACCCCCCCCCCCCCCCCCCCCCCCCCCCCCCCCTCTACATATTTTGTATCCAATGGCAAACGGTTATGGCCAAATAGTTATTTTTCGCGAGTGAAGGGACGTGTTTTTAGATTGTTGTTTAATGGGTAAATATGCATTTACGCCTATTTTCACACATCAAAACACCCTTACACAACTCTAAACTACATAAAAACAATCGAAACGATGTTTTAGCAATTTAATTACATCATCTTTAAATTAACCGTTCATTTTCCATGACCAACCTTTCTAAGCAGATGCTCATCGGGCTACAGACTCAATTATCCAGCATGGTGGAGTACCGCAGCCCCATCAAGTACCAGTTATAAGTAATATAAACATTATCTACTTACTTATTTATGACTTTATATGACTTTAACTGTGTTGGTGGTGTAATGGTTTAGAAACTTTAGATACTTATGTGCTGGGTGTGGTGTCCAGAGTTCGAATCCCGGGAGGACCATATGCTTTCATTAGTTTATTCTAGTGCATTGGGGTTTGTAAATGGAGGATTAATGTTAAGAGCGGGTGTTCCTTAATTTATATATCAGTTATATTTTCCTTGACCTCTCTCTTGGTAGATCCTGATAGGGCTGAACACCCAGTTGATGGGCATCCTGGAGTACCACGGGCCCACCAAGTACACCTACCCTGGGTGGGCAGAGGCAGTGGGTTTGGCTTGTATCCATTCGGCCCCATTCAGCCTACTGTTTTAAGACGTTTACCCCCATCCAGGTGTCAATATTTTCCTGGCGAGTGGAAGCGAGCCAGCATATATATATTTTTGTTTTGACAGCAAGCATAAGTTAGTACATTTTTCGATAGAAAAATTTCTCCGGCGAAGCCGGATTTCTCAATACAATGCTGGCTCGCTATCGCTCGCCAGGAAGATATCGACACCTGGATGGGGATAAACGTCTTAAAACAGTTGGCTGAATGGGGCCGAATGGATACAAGCCAAAGAAAGAGAGAAAAGGAGAGAAAGATAAAAAAAAAACGGTGCCCCCCCCTTAACGTCTCTCTCTCTTGGCAGATCCTGATTGGGCTGAACACCCAGTTGACGGGCACCCTGGAGTACCACGGGCCCACCAAGTACACCTACCCCGGGTGGGCAGAGGCGGTGGGTTGGCTCGTCACCTGCTCCTCCATGTTCATGATCCCGCTGTGGATGCTCATCATTATTTGTCGCCAAAAAGGCACTCTCAAACAGGTACTAAAATATGGTGTGTTCTAATGTTATAACGGACATTTCCCCCCACTGGTGGAGTCAATAGTCTATACATTACGTACTGCATGTACAACAGTTTAACTCATTAATAGTTTTGATTATGAAAGTTCCATATATTTCTGCATATTTAGTTTTTTTAAAGGTGTGTTTTGTGTAGTGGATGTCTTTCATGTGTTATTATTTTCAGAAACTGCTGCTGAGTATAACCCCGGAGGAGGAACACCAGAAGGTCATGCAGACAGGGGAGGCACCATGTTTGGAATGGGGGCACTGGCTGCATCTGTAATGGTACACACTATACCCTTAACAAATACACACACCTTATACATACTACATACACAAACCTTATACACACTACATACATACACCTTTAACACATACACACACCTTTAACACATACATACACCTTATACACACTACACACACACACATTATACACCTTATATACACAACATACATACACCTTTAACACATACACACACCTTTAACACTTACACACACACTCACACTGCTTCCACACACACACACACACACACACACACACACACACACACACACACACACACACACACACACACACACACACACACACACACACACACACACACACACACACACACACACACACACACACACACACACACACACACATACTACATTAATCCAACGACAGGAAACATCACCTTGAAAATCACTCCTACAAACGAAACTCCCAGGAAACTCCCCATGGATCTAATGAAAAGTCGCCCCCATCGGAAAATAGTGAGCACCGCCCCAACTGTGTCATTCACCAATCCTTTCGGGCCAAACCAATTGACCACTTGCGAGTTTCAGGTCATAAGGAAGTTAGAAGTATAGACATCGATATAGAACAGAATTAACAAGTAAAATACGGTCGTAGTACATTTATATATACATAAAGCCAAATTCAACATACTTTCTATCCATCAAAAACCTTAATTAATATCGCATTTATGTTTTTTTGTTTTTTTTAAGTTTACGGCTCCAACTTCCTTATAGCCTGAAACTCGCAAGTGGTCAATTGCGAACGTATTAAAATCTCTAAAGAAATGGGGCTAAACAGGAGGGAGAAAGGAGTCAAGAAAAAAAATCTGAAGTGGACATCTCCCCTTAATATATAGCCATGTGTTTCAGTACATATAAAGACCAACGTTCCAGTACATATATATATAGATGTATGGTGAAGTATACATATATATATAGATGTATGGTGAAGTATACATAAAAGATAATATAAACACGTGTTTCAGTAAATATAGAGACGTATGTAGTGTACGTGTAAGTATATAATATTATAGATGTGTGTTCGTGTATACATGCGAATTACTATGTCTCAGTATATATAGACAGTGTTCGTGTATACATGTGAATTACTATGTTCCAATATATATAGACAGTGTTCGTGTATACATGTGAATTACTATGTTCCAATATATATAGACAGTGTTCGTGTATACATGTGAATTACTATGTTCCAATATATATAGACAGTGTTCGTGTATACATGAATTAATATGTTCCGGTATATATAGACTGTGTTCGTGTATACATATGAATTAATATGTTCCGGTATATATAGACTGTGTTCGTGTATACATATGAATTAATATGTTCCGGTATATATAGACTGTGTTCGTGTATACAATCATATGAATTAATATGTTCCGGTATCGTAAAATATAGACTGTGTTCGTGTATACATACGAATTAATCTGTTCCAGTACCGTATAAATAGACTGTTTTCGTGTATACATACGAATTAATATAGACTTATGTTCAAGTATATTATACGAGGTATATATATATATGTATGATCCAAGAATTATACAAGTAAATATAGGCATAAGTTTGAGGATATATACAAGCAAAATATACACATGTTCCAAATATATACACAATTTAACATAGACATAGTACATTCGAGTATATACAGTATATATATTATAGAATTCGAGTTTAATATAGAATTTATTTTGCTTACTGTATCATCGTAATCTGCGGGCGAGTATGTGCTGGCGCCTGGCTCTGTCCCACGCAGCAACACAGTACAAGTTCCTTCTATATTGTAAGTGTTAAGCTCGGTTCACACATGCACGAATTAACGTCACGTCCGTCCCCGACCAAGAAAATAGGCAGGACGGCATCAATCTGGAGGCCCCATGTGGCCACGATGGCCACTAGGGCCGTTCCAACGTTTTTTTACCGCCGTTCTCATCCCGTTAATCGTCGTCTAAACGCCGCCAGTCGTCGTCTAGACGCCGCCAGGCTGCGTCTAGACGACGACTGCTCCCGTGTGTGTCCTGTGGGTGTCCCCGACATAACACGTTTTCTGGCAGTTGCCCCAACCCACACGAACCATTTTATGCTGCACAAAAAGGACGGCGCCTAGGCACGGCGAATTAAGGGGTCGGGGAAGGACGGGACGTTAATTCGTGCATGTGTGAACCGAGCTTAAGAGTCCTTTAAGAGTACGGATAATTTGGAAATACTAGCATCACACAACTTTAGAACACTCTTATCAGACAACTTTGGAGCACAAGCAGTAAGATCATTTTGTTTTAGTCTAGCTTCCAAAAGATAGCTATGTCTGTCCCCAATCAGTCGACGCCCCTCCTCCCAACCAGCACCGCCTTCATCCATATACTTCTTCACTCCAAAAATAAAATAAAATATATATATCTTACACAGATAGCTAAATTTAGATTCCCTAAAGTTGTGCTTCCTGCAGCTGAGTGGTTCACAAAAGTGCTATAATGGCATAACATATAAAATAAAACTTCAAACTAATAATAAAGAGTGGTTTAAGGGGAGGTTGTTAGTTTCCTCGCTAGACCTCCATCAAGCTTAAAATTACACCCTCTAATCCCTCTTTCAAGATAAATTTGTAAATTATTTGTTAGAAAATTGCCCGGCCGAAGGCCGGTTTCTCTTAAATTACAGGCTCGCTTTCGCTCGCCAGGAAAAAATCGACACTTAAATGGCACGAAAGGTCTTAAAATTGACAGAAATGGGGCGAACGTGCTTAAAATCGCCAAAATAATGGGGCGAACGTCTTAACATCTCAAAAGTAACGAGGCTAAACATGAGGGAGAAAAGAGTCTAGAAAAAAATCTCTCAAGTGGAAATCTCCCCTTAAATGAACACAAGTAGTTGCTCGGGTACCGTACTCTGGAGGTTCTCAAGTAGTTGCTCGGGTACCGTACTCTGGAGGTTCTCAAGTAGTTGCTCGGGTACCGTACTCTGGAGGTTCTCAAGTAGTTGCTCGGGTACCGTACTCTGGAGGTTCTCTAGTAAACACCACAGATAACAACATTATTACTCGCTAAAGGGAAGGAACGTCACCTACGGTATTTGACTGTGTTGGTGGTGGTGTAATGGTTTAGATGCTTATGTTCTGGGTGTGGTGTCCCGAGTTCGAATCCCGGGAGGACCATATGCTTTCATTGGTGTGAATAGCAGACTAATTTTAAGTACAATGGATGCCTAGTGTTAATTGTTAATATTAAATATGAATCTTTTAGAATAGACGAATACAGCTATATGTTTCTATAATGTATAATGTATAATGTATAATGATAATAGTATGACAGATTCCTTCACGATATTAACAGATGTCTTACAAACACTGAAGTGCAACCACAACACAATTTCCTTAAGGGGGGTCACCTGCTTTATTTATCTCCTTTTTTCTCTTTATCTGGATTCTATCCATTCTATCCCATTCAGCCTACTGTTTTAAGACGTTTGTCCCCATCCAGGTGTCGATTTCTTCCAGGCGCGATAGCGAGCCAGCATTGCATTGAGGAATCCGGCTTCGTCAGACATTTTTCTATCGAAAAATGTACAAATTTAGCCTGTTGTCAAAAAAATAATTAATGCTGGCTCGCCACCAGTAGCCAGGAAAAATCGACACCTGGATGGGGAAAATTGTCTTAAAGCAGTAGGCTGAATGGGGCCGAATGGGTATACAACCCAGAGAGGGAGAGAGAGAGAGGGATACAAAAAAACGAGGTGGGCCCCTTAATGAACTATAATGGCTTTACATATTTGTGAGGTATAGATGAGGAACACATACTAAACACACACAAATATCACATATATACAAACACATATCAACAGTTGAGAACAAATAATATCTTTGAAATTAAATGGACCCATACCATATCACGACTTGAATGTTATAATGCTTTGGCTGATGTTTAATGAGTTTATGATGATATACAGTATGTGTGGACAGTTTATGATGATATACTGTAAGTGTGGACAGTTTATGATGATATACAGTATGTGTGGACAGTTTATGATGATATACTGTAGGTGTGGACAGTTTATGATGATATACTGTATGTGTGGACAGTTTATGATGATATACTGTAAGTGTGGACAGTTTATGATGATATACAGTATGTGTGGACAGTTTATGATGATATACAGTATGTGGACAGTTTATGATGATATACTGTATGTGTGGACAGTTTATGATGATATACAGTATGTGTGGACAGTTTATGATGATATACTGTATGTGTGGACAGTTTATGATGATATACTGTATGTGTGGACAGTTTATGATGATATACTGTATGTGTGGACAGTTTATGATGATATACTGTATGTGTGGACAGTTTATGATGATATACTGTATGTGTGGACAGTTTATGATGATATACAGTATGTGTGGACAGTTTATGATGATATACAGTATGTGTGGACAGTTTATGATGATATACTGTAGGTGTGGACAGTTTATGATGATATACTGTAGGTGTGGACAGTTTATGATGATATACTGTGTGTGTGGACAGTTTATGATGATATACTGTGTGTGTGGACAGTTTTATTGCCCACACCGTCTTTCTGCATATCCTTAAGGGAGTAGTGCTTGTTTTTTGGTCTATATATATAAATTTATTTATTTATTGTTTAGAGTTTCCTCGCTAGACCTCCATCAAGCTTAACACCCCCCCCCCCCCCCCTCCCCCCTAGACCCCATTTCAATATAAATTTGTACATTTTTCGGTAGCAAAATTTCCCAGCCAAAGGCTGGTTCCTTCTAAAATTACAGACTAAGGGGGTAGGTAGTTACTTTTTCTGGACCCCCTTTTCCCTCATGTTTAGCGTATTAGTTTAGGGATTTTAAGACTTTTTGTTCGTTAGTTTGGTGGTTTTGAGACCATTCGCCCAATGTCTCTGTCAATATTAAGACCTTTCGTGCAATTTAGGTGTAGATATATTCTTGGCGAGCGATAGAGAGCCAGTAATTTTAGAAGGAACCGGCCCTCGGCCGGTTTTTTAAGCTTGATGGAGGTGTAGCGAGGAAACTCAAAAATTAATTATTTTATGGATAAATATATAGACCAAAAACCAACTACCTACCCCCTGGGATCTCTGGGTTGGGTCTGGGGTTGTGGGGGAGTCAATATTTGCTTCTCACTCTCCCACAACTCCACATCACAACCTTCACCACACTACTACCATCACAACTACACCCTATACTACTCACATCACCAAGGCACAGCACAACCACACTACAACACACTCACAACCATATAATACTCACAACTACAACCACACAATCCAACCTACCTCATCACATCACAGTTATATCAGCCATGCCACATCACAACACAGCCATACCACATCACAGTTATATCAGCCATGCCACATCACAACACAGCCATACCACATCACAGTTATATCAGCCATGCCACATCACAACACATCCATACCACATCACAGTTATATCAGCCATGCCACATCACAACACACCCATACCACATCACAACACAGCCATGCCACATCACAACACAGCCATACCACATCACAGTTATATCAGCCATGCCACATCACAACACACCCATACCACATCACAACACAGCCATGCCACATCACAACACAGCCATGCCACATCACAACACACCCATACCACATCACAACACAGCCATGCCACATCACAACACAGCCATGCCACATCACAACACATCCATACCACATCACAGTTATATCAGCCATGCCACATCACAACACACCCATACCACATCACAACACAGCCATGCCACATCACAACACAGCCATGCCACATCACAACACACCCATACCACATCACACTCACAACTACAAAAACACAATTTAAGGGGCCCCACCTCGTTGTTTTTTCTCTCTCTCCCCCTCTCTCTGGGTTGTATCCATTCGGCCCCATTCAGCCTACTATTTTAAGACGTTTAACCCCATCCAGGTGTCGATTTCTTCCTGGCGAGCGGTAGCGAGCCAGCATATTTATAAACAAAATGTTGACAGCAGGCTAAATGTGTACATTTTTCGATAGAAAAATTTCTCCGACAAATCCGGCCTTCTTCATACAATGCTGGCTCGCTATCGCTCGCCAGGAAATATTGGACACCTGGATGGGGATAAACGTCTTAAAACAGAATGGGGCCGAATGGATACAAGCCAGAGAAAGAGAGAAAGGAAGAGAAAAAAAGCAGGTCACCCCCCTGAACTACCTCATCACATCACAAATAGCCATAGCACAACACAACCTCACTACAACACACTCACAACCACATCACACTCACAACTACAAAAACACAATTTAAACTACCTCATCACATCACAAACAGCCACAGCACTACACACTCTTACTACAACACATCACAAACATCAATCAAAATGACCTTATCCCATCACAACCCAATCACAAGAGCCATGACACACCATAACACTAATTAACACAACAGTAGAATCACAACACACTCACAAACACCAATCTAAACTACCTCATCACATCACAAAACTATAATAACAGGCTCATCACACAACAACACACTCACAACTACCACATCACACTCACTAACACCAATCTAAACTACCTCATCACACCACAAAACAATTACAACAGCCATAGCACACAACAACACACTCACAACTATCACAACCCACTCGCAATTACCACAACACACTCACAACTACCTCATCAAATCACAAAACAGATTATAACAACAACCACAACACACTCACAACTACCACACCATACTCACAATTACCACAACACACTCACAACTACCTCATCATATCACAAAACAATTAGAACAACCACATCTCACCACAACACACTCACAACTACCTCATCAAATCACAAAGCAATTAGAACAACCACATCACACCACAACACACTCACAACTACCACACCATACTCACAATTACCACAACACAATCACAACTACCTCATCAAATCACAAAGTAGTTAGAACAACCACATCACACCACAACACACTCACAACTACCACAACCCACTCGCAATCACCACAACACACTCAGAACTACCTCGTCAAATCACAAAACAATTATAACAACCACATCACACCACAACACACTCACAACTACCACAACCCACTCGCAATTACCACAACACACTCAGAACTACCTCGTCAAATCACAAAACTATTACAACAGCCACATCACACCACAACACACTCACAACTACCACAACATAATCACAATTACCACAACACACTCACAAATACCATATCACACTCACAAACAGCAAACTAAACTACCTCATCACATCACAAAACTATTACAACTGGCACATCACACCACAACACACTCACAACTACCACAACCCACTCGCAATTACCACAACCCACTCGCAATTACCACAAGAGACTCAGAACTACCTCGTCAAATCACAAAACAATTATAACAACAACCACATCTCACCACAACACACTCACAACCACCACAACATACTCATAATTACCACAACACAATCTAAACTACCTCATCAAATCACAAAACAATTACAACAACCACAGCACACTACAACTCACTCACAACCACCACATCACACTCACAATAACAACACCACAGTCACAACTACCTCATCAAATCACAAAACAAACCACAACGCACTCACAATGACCACAACACAGTCTAAACTACCTCATCACAAAATCAAACAATGACAACAGCCATATCGCACCACAACACAGCCACACTACAACAAATCACAACCCACCATAACCCCTTCTGTACCGGCGACGTCTTTTTAATCGTATTCGTGCTATATTTAGACGATTGTATGCAGTTTAAGAAGGATCTGGGGTAGTGAAACGGGTGAATTGAGATACTTTAATTAAAATGTAAAACTTGCAAACTAAACAAACCAAAACATGGACAAAGACAATATAAAGGCAAAATAACTTATCTAAATCGCTATGTAGAAACAACGCTTACTAAAATCAAATTTATGAAATAAAAAAACACCATCCACCACATAGGGTGTACATTACTACATGAACAAGTTAATCTGGTTCCCAAGCAAACTAATCGCACACATAACATATCGTCATGTTCAAGGAATTAGTCAATTTGGGAAGTTCGGGACGTTCTGGTAAATTTCTAATTTCTTCGAAGGCTGTTTATGGCTGGAGGACCTTTTTAAACTGAAAGTCTAATTTTAAACCATCGTCTAATAGTAGCCAGAATCCAGTTTAAAGGACGGCCCCGGTATTGAAAGGCTTTAGGGGAGGTATTTACTTTGTTCCCTAGACCTCCATCAAGCTAAAAATTATACCCCCTTGAGTCCCTTTCAAGATAAATTTGTAAATTTTTCGGTAGAAAAATGTCCCGGCCGAAGACCGGTTCCTCTTAAATTACAGGCTCGCTATCGCTCGCCAGGATAAAATCGACACCTGAATGGCACGAAAGGTCTTATTATGGGGTGAAAGTTCTTAAAATCGCTAAACTAATGTGGCGAACGTTTTATAATATCAAAAGCAATGGGGCTAAACATGAGGGAGAAAGGGGTCAAGAAAAAAATCCCTCAAGTGGAGATCTCCCCTTAAGCCAGTATCACACGAGACCTTTTTACCTCAGCATTTACACTCAACACTGGTCTGGCAGCTTATGAGGTCAACTTTTAAGATAATTCGGTTACCTAAATTCATCTATCATCAGTCTAGTTTCCGATACCAGTGCAAAATATGCCAGAAATGTTGCCAGAAAAATGTTGATCATCGAATGTTGACTATAAAAGCTCTCGTGTGATACCGGCTTTAAGGGGAGGTTTTCAGTGTGTTTCTAGACTTCCATCAAACTTGAAATTACACCCCCATGACTCCCTTTCAAGATAAATTTGTACATTTTTCGGTAGAAAAATTTCCCGGCCGAAGGCCGGTTCCTCTTAAATTACAGGCTCGCTATCGCTCGCCAGGAAAAAATCGACACCTAAATGGGACGAAAGGTCTTAAAAGTGACATAAATGGGGTGAAAGTTCTTAAAATCGCCAAACTAATGGGGCGAACGTCTTAAAATCTCAAAAGCAATGGGGCTAAACATGAGGGAGAAAGAGGTAAAGAAAAAAATCCTTCAAGTGTAAATCTCCCCTTAAACACGCCACACACCAGAACTAATATACAGTACCATAACAAAAAATAATAATACAGGCTAGTTTTTTGTAAGGGGGAACCTCTATAGTTTTACAGTATTAACAATCGTATTAGGTATAGCTCAATTGTTCATGTGTAAGTAAATACATGTAGAAAGTAAATATATACAGTATATATATATATATATATCAGTCGTACGTTGCCTGTTATGTTGATGCGAGATATTTAAATTAATGTATATGTGATATGACTGTTTACATGTATTCTGAGTGTAGCTGAGAGGTGCAGTGTGTTCTTAAAGCAGGTATCACACGAGAGCTTTTTTCCCTCAACACTAGTCTGGCAGCTTATGAGGCTACTATCATCAGTCTAGTTTAAAATCCCAATGCACAATAATCAAGTGTAATGCGTCACTCTGAAACAAACTCTTAAATCAAATGTTGTGAATCACCGAAACTCGTGAGAAATGGGTGCACCTTATTCTAAACCCCTTCAGCACGATGACGTCATTGTTATCGTGTTTTAGTTACCATTTACACGATTTCCATTAGCTTATAATTTATCTGAAGGACTCAAAGGGGTAAAAAGAGTTTAAGGGGAGGTTTTTAGTTCGGTCCGTAGATATCCTTCAAGCTTAAGATTACACCCCCTTCAGCCCCTTTCAAGATAAATTTGTAAATTTTTCGGTAGAAAAATGTCCCGGCTGAAAGCCGGTTCCTCTTAAATTACAGGCTCGCTATCGCTCGCCAGGATAAAATCGACACCTAAATGGCACGAAAGGTCTTAAAATTGACAGAAATGGGTTGAAAGTTCTTAAAATCGTCAAAATAATGGGGCGAACGTCTTAACATTAGGAAAACAATGAGGCTAAACATGAGGGAGAAAGGAGTCAAGAAAAAAATCCCTCAAGTGGATATCTCCCCTTAAAACAAACGCTCTGAATGACACAGGTTCTTCATAAACTGTATAAAAGCGTCATGTATTTGCCAGAATCAGAGGTAAAAAGGCGTCATCGTGCTGAAGGGGTTAATCTCAAGTGCCATGAATGACTCTGAAACAAGCTAGAAACAAGACCTCTGAATCACTCAAAATGACAAAGAAGTGGCTGCCGTTTTCTATAGCGAGCGACATCGACATACGGCAACCCCTACCATATTGTTCGGACTATTAGACTCTGTGTTGTTCGGACTATTAGACTCTGTGTTGTTCGGACTATTAGACACTGTTTTGTTCGGACTATTAGACACTGTTTTGTCTAAGAAAGCTACCCCTGAAACCCACCAACTTGAAATTTAAGTACTCATCAGAAAAATAGGAAAAGTAGAATGTACAGTAGATACGAGGTGCCGTTGTAAAGGCTTGTCCCTCAATACCTTCACCTACTCGTGCTGGATGAATCTCTTTGTTTATTCTGCGAGTCAGGTCAGGTCAGGTGAAGGTATTGAGGGACAAGCCTTTACAACGGCACCTCGTAGCTACTTTCTACTTTTCCTATTGTCTGAAGAGTGTAGAGAGGGGAGAAGCTGGGGTGTTGGAGAGAGAGGAAGCTGTTGGATTGGCTTTGTTATGTGTGTTATTAGTCTGTATAAGGGGTGTTGGAGAGAGAAGACGTTGTTGGAGTGGCTTTGTTATGTGTGTTATTAGTCTGTATAAGGAATGTTAGAAAGAGAGGAAGCTGTTGGAGTGGCTTTGTTCGAGTACTACGGTTCATTGCTTGCGTTTGCACAACACGGAGAGTGCTACGTGTCTGTGAAAAGTTCCAACAACATTTCTGAACATGTCATTGTATTCCAAGGTATATGAACTTTATATGAACTTTATATGAACTTTATATGATCTTTATATGAACTTTGATTGTATTAACCCCTTCTGTACCGGCGACGTCTTTTTAACTTTATTCTGGCTACTATTAGACGATTTCATTCTGTATAAAAAGGTCCTCCAGTAATTAAAAGGCTTCGAGCTACCTCACTTAAGGGGAGATCTCCACTTAAGGGATGTTTTTCTTGACCCCCTTTCTCCCTCATGTTTAGCCCCATTGCTTTTGATATTATAAAACGTTCGCCCCATTAGTTTAGCGATTTTAAGAGCTTTCACCCCATATTAAGACCTTTCGTGCCATTCAGGTGTCGATTTTATCCTGGCGAGCGATAGCGAGCCTGTAATTTAAAAGGAACCGGCCTTCGGCCGGGACATTTTTCTACCGAAAAATGTACAAATTTATCTTGAAAGGGACGCAAGGGGGTATAATTTTAAGCTTGATGGAGGTCTAGGGAACAAAGTAAATACCTCCCCTTAACCCTTTTTACTACCACAGATCCTTCTTGAGCTGCACAAAATCGTCTAAATATAGCTAGAACAAAACTAAAAAGACGTCCACGGTACAGAAGGGGTTAAGGAACTGGAGTTCTCTAAAAGGGGCTCCAATCCTGACGTTATCCTTGACTTGCAGTGTGCTGGCTTAATAATCCAGAAGGGTTGATAGCCTCTGAAGTCCTATTTTAAGGGGGCCCACCTCGTTTTTGTTCTCTCTGTCTCCCTCTCTCTCTCTGGGTTGTATCTATTTGGCCCCATTCAGCCTACTGTTTTAAGACGTTTATCCCCATCCAGGTGTCAATTTCTTCCTGGTGAGCGGTAGCGACCCAGCATATTTAACAAAACAAAATTGATAGCAGGCTAAATTTGTACATTTTTCGATAGAAAACATTTTCCGGCGAAGCCGGATTTCTCGATACAATACTGGCTCGCTATCGCTCGCCAGGAAGAAATCGACACCTGGATGGGGATAAACATCTTAAAACAGTAGGCTGAATGGGGCCGCGAATTTGATACAAGCCAGAGAAAGAGAGAAAAGGAGAAGAAGAAAAAAAGCAGGTGACCTCCCTTAACTAACTATAACCTTGATTGTATCCATGTTGCCCAAGTGGTGGTCTGGTAGAGTGATGGAGTCGTCAGTTATATTCACTTAATGTTGCCCAAGTGGTGGTCTGGTAGAGTGATGGAGTCGTCAGTTATATTCACTTAATGTTGCCCAAGTGGTGGTCTGGTAGAGTGATGGAGTCGTCAGTTATATTCACTTAATGTTGCCCAAGTGGTGGTCTGGTAGAGTGATGGAGTCGTCAGTTATATTCACTTAATGTTGCCCAAGTGGTGGTCTGGTAGAGTGATGGAGTCGTCAGTTATATTCACTTAATCAAAATTGTCTTATGAGGGGTGATCACTTGCTTTTTTTTTTCTCTCTCTGGCTTGTATCTATTCGGCCCCACATTCAGCCTACTGTTTTAAGACGTTTGTCCCCATCCAGGTGTCGATTTATACCATAAATACCATAATGAATCAGACAGCTAGCTAAATTTGTAAATTTTTCGATAGAAAAAATTCTCCGGCGAAGCCGGATTTCTCCATAAAATGCTGGCTCGCTATCGCTCGCCAGGAAAATATCGACACCTGGATGGGGATAAATGTCTTAAAACAGTAGGATGAATGGGGCTGAATAGATACAACCAAGAAAGAGAAACAAGCAGGTGACCCCCCGTAACTGATGCTGTAAGTCCAACAACTATTCTTAATGCCGGGCTTAAATTCTGGGTGCTTTTTTAAGGGAGCCCATCTCGCTTGCTTTTTTCTCTCTCTCCCTCTCTCTTTGGCTTGTATCTATTCGGCCCTATTCAGCCAACTGTTTTAAGACGTTTATCCCCATCCAGGTGTCGATTTCTTCCTGGCGAGCGATAGCGAGCCAGCATTGTAAGGAGAAATCCGGCTTCGCCGAAGACATTTTGTTATCGAAAAATGTACAAATTTAGCTTGCTGTCAAAACAAAAATATATATATGGTGGCTCGCTACCGCTCGCCAGGAAAATATTGACACCTGGATGGGGGTAAACGTCTTAAAACAGTAGGCTAAATGGGGCCGAATGGATACAAGCCAAAGAGAGAGGGAGAGAAAGAAAACAAAAGCAAGGTGGGCTCCCTTAATATGTAATTATATGTTACATGTTGCCAGGCAGATTCTCTATAAGTAATTTGTTTTGTATCATTGTCGCTTAATGTTAGAGTACAATTTAAGTAGGTTTTAGTAAGAACACTTTTATTGATGGCTTGGGAGAAAAACACTGGTTGTTGTGCATAAAGAAACAAAATAAACATTTATATGGGTAACTATAATATAGTGGATTATATAATAAGTTTCGATAACAAACTCGATCTTATTAATAAGGAACATATATACAATATAAACAATAGACTGAAATTATTGCTAAACTCGTGTGGAATATTCTTAGTTGTATCTACCGTGTTGATTTTTTCGTCACATGTATTTATGTCAGCACTTCAGCACGTGATCCAAGCCTCAACTATATGTTTAAATATACCATGTCCGATCTGAATATACTTTCATCAATGTCAAATATTCCTAAAGGTAACGCCAACGAACTTGACAATAATCTTGATCCTTGACCTCTCTGTAACTCAAAAGGGCCTAGAGCAAAGTGGCTGTAAATATCCACACCTATTTCCCGGTGGACCGTTCCCAAATGATAGAAGCGTCAGCCCGATTGCTTTCATTCATTTCGAGTTATAAGAAGTTAAGGGGTCCAGATTATTGTCAAGTTCGCTGGCGTTACCCTATAGTAGTGTGTGTGGGCCATTGACCTACAATAATGTTTGAAGTCATTGGTGTGGGCAAGGCTTGTGTGTGGCTGTCCTTTTAGATTTGGGACACTGGCCTTTGTATCGGTAATATGCAGTGATGCCTTCTACAATTCATGCTCCCATTAGACTGCTCTCTAAACCCTGCTAGGAGGGGATAAAGTTAGTACATTCCCCACTAGTTTGGACTTGGAGGACCACAAAATAGGGAGCAATGTACATTATTAAATAATTTCTGTTAGGCTGCCATTTAAAGACCACTATATATATCTTGAAAACTGACATAATGGCAACACTGGTACTATCATAGCATTTTGTAAGGATTGTTTTTTGTTTGCTTCCAAACACCGTGTACAATTCTTAGACTGATTGTGTAAAGTGAAATAAAAACAGGCAAAAACAAAACAAAAGTTCGCTCCTCGATTTCATTACAACAATCACTATATATATGGATCCCTGTGTAATGATGTGTGTAGTTGAGAGAGTGTTGGGTCTATGCCATCACTCTACAGCCACTATAACTCATACTTCATCAACACAGTGGTAGGTCACTCTTACATACTCACATACACTCTTGGTAACACTGATAACATTTATATCAACATGCAACTACCTCATACCGACTGTACCAACACCTACACTGTATGAATATAAACACCATATGAGGAGGAGCACTTTATTGACAACGTTTCGCAGATAGCTTCCTTAGGTCACTAACAGACGCTAGGTCCTTGCGATGTATAAATAATGACAGTGGTATGGCTGTTTATACAGACAACGAAATTATAGAAGCATGAAAAATTGCTAAATGTGGAGTTTGAATGGAATAGAGAACAGCTCATCACTGCAGACAAAGGGAGAGAGAGAAGGGAGAGCAGTAGAGGGAGGAGAGGGAGAGAAGAGAGCAGTAGAGGGAGGAGAGCGAGAGAAGGGAGAGCAGTAGAGGGAGGAGAGAGAGAGAAGGGAGAGCAGTAGAGGGAGGAGAGAGAGAGAAGGGAGAGCAGTAGAGGGAGGAGAGAGAGAGAAGGACCCACCGCCTGTAAAAGGGTATGATGTCTAGAAAAGTGCAATATATAAATTGAAACTCGGGAAAGCCGCGGGTACCTCCAGAATAGTCGCTATAATGTTAAATAAGCATCAAGAGATATCGGAGTAAGATTGGTCACGGAGCTATCATAAGAGAGGTCAAAATCATGATACATGGCAGAAAAGTGTGATAGTATATATACAAAGGCAAAGGTGATTCCTTAGACAGGGGAAATTATAGGGGTCTGAAAATGCTTGACCAAGTCATATCAATGAAAGGGTCTTTGAATGCATGATCAGGGAAAGTGTTGCCATTAGCGACATGCAGTTTGAACTTATGCCAGGGTGTGGTACAACCGATGCTATCTTTATCATCGGACAACTGCAAGAGAGGTACTTTGAGAACAACAGTGAGTTATACCTAGTTTTTGTAGACCTGGAGAAGACCTTTGACAGAGTGCCAATGGAAGTTATGCAGTAGGCCATGTGAAATTTTTGAGTAGAGGAATGGCTGATGCGTGTGATAATGAGAATGTATGAAGGGTCACAGGCAGCAGTTAGAATGAATGGGGGCTTGACCGAAGAGTTCCCAGTGAAAGTTGGAGTTCACCAAGGTTCAGTGCTGGGATTGAGAGTTCATACAAATTACACAGAGGTCATGATCAGTGGAGTAGGGTGCGAAGGGAACGAAGTGGCAACTTTCCATGTGCAATTAGAGGGAAGGAGGTCAGAAGTAACTCGATTCAATATTGCATCTGTAGTGGGGTGCTTGGATATTTGACGAGAATCCTAGATATTCAATGTGCAGTGTGTAAGCGAGAACTTTTGTTGAATGAATCACCTGATAGTATTAATTTTGGCAGTGTAATCTCTGGAGTGTGTGAATAAATTTGCTACTTGAGCGATATGGTTTCCGCCGGAGGAGGCGCTGAAGCTGGCTCCATTACGAGAGTCTGAAGTGGCTGGGAAAATTTCAGAGAGCTGTTGCCTCTCTTGTCCATGAGAGGACTCCAACTTCACCTCCTTAAAGGAAAGGTTTATGCTTCGTGTGTCTCGTATGCCTCGACGACATGGCCGGTTAAATATGAAGATTTTAATAGAATGAAACGGAATGAAAGAGAATGGAGAGATGGACATGTGAGACTAAATTCAGGGAGGGGATATTGTGTGAGGAACTAAGTGGGCGTCTTAGCATTAGGAGTATCAGTCAATTGATGTGCACGAATAAACTTGGTTGGTTTGAACACAGAGAGAATGGATGATCAGAATTGGGTGAAGAAATGCTGGTCTGTGAACGTGGGGGTAGGCCTAGAAAGACATGGGATCAGGTACTTCGGTCCGCTCACAACATAAAGAAGCTGATGCCAGAGGCAGCTCAAAATAGGGATTCCTGGATTTCTGCCATTTAGGATATAATACTGAAATCACACTCTCTGTGGATAAAGTGGTCTTTAAAGAGCAAAGCTCACCTTATCAGATATTCCCAGAATCATCACAGTCAATGTACAATATACCCCTATGTACAATACTAGGAGGCTGGGTTCCTTATATAGCTCCTCGGTGGCCTAGTGGTTAAGGTGTTGGAGTGCTGCACTACTGGCCTGGGTTCGAGCCCTGGCTGGGTCATATCACAAAAACATTAAATATTACGTATAAGCAATTTAGTGTTTTTGGGGTGTGAACAATGACGTCATTGATGGTCAAAAGAGTACCTATATAAACATATCGCCCTGGAATCCAGGCCGGGAACCCATGGCCGCAGCCGTGTTGCCGTTTCATTCACGCCTAATCATGATTCTATTTCGATGTATTTTTTACTTAATTTGATTGCATTAGGTTAGGTTAGGTTAGTTAATACAGCAAAATTAAGCAATACTACATCAAAATAGAATAGGGGCAGGGATGGCAGCACATACGCATGTCTGGAGTTTGGCGTGGCACCACGGCTGCGTGTATGGTCTCTCATTGGGCAACTGGGTACGGTACGAGCTTGATTTCCAGTCTCTTTCAATGCAATAGTTGAACATTCGATGCAGTTAGATTCATAAGCAATCTCAAGCTGATATAACTCACTACTTTAGCACAAACTCTCACATCTATACACAGAATACCAGTCACATATCGATATCCACATATACACAATGCATACTGTAACACCAAAGATAGCAGCCAGTCTATACACACATATAATATGTAGACCTTCACATGTACGCCGAACATCTACGTACAGGACCACCTGTCACAAAAACAGTCACACACAGTCAGCCAAGACAAGACGAACCGCCTTGCTCGCGCACATGACTATAGCCACCACGTCCACAAGGCAACACAGCTCCGGGTGACGCTCATGTGTGTGTGTATTTTGTGTACGTGTGAACCTACATGACTACACCACGTCCACAAGGCAACACAGCTCCGGGTGACGCTCATGTGTGTGTGTGTATTTTGTGTATGTGTGAACCTACCCTCACCTGTAGCTACTGAGGTCTAGATACAAAGTCAGTTTATACATTTATCTCCTTAATTAAAACCTCAATTCTCAGTTTGCACACACCATATACTGCAGAGCATATTCCACTGTTATACCAATTATAATACTTGTACTTGCATTATCAATGACAGGGGGCTCATCACATACACACACACACGCACGCTCACACACGCACACACACCTCTGCCACTCGGAGCAACAAACTGTGCCAACTATATCACTTCACTGTTCTTTTGTATGCCACTGTTTGGTCGTGATGTGAAATGTGACAAAAAAAAGTATCAACAGTTATGGACGTTTTACTTTCCTTCTGTATACGAATATATGTGTCACTATATATATGGGATTCCTTCATGAGATACCTGCAGGCTGCAGCAATTAACCACTTACGAGTTTTGGTCTATAAGGAAGTTGGATCTGACCATCAATATTTAACAGCACTATCAGCTAAAATACGGTCATAATACATATATAAATACAGAAAACCAAATTGATCATACTTTTTATGCATCAGAAATTCACACTATTATTACATTTTTCTCTAATATTATATCGATGTTCACGGCTCCAACTTTCTTATAGCCTGAAACTCGCAAGTGGTCAATTACTGATCTGGACCTGGATTCATCAACGTTATCATCCCGGCATACTTACTATTCCCATTTACCTCTGTTCTGCCATCATCCTACATTTCTACAGCAATCAACAATATGGAAAGGTAAAGGGATAGGTAAAATCCTCATAAGCGTATTTTATTTCGTGGATAAGTTATAATGTTGATAAAGATAAGATACCATCAACTTTCCCAGCGATCATGTGGTAAATAGATTGATTAATCTGGGCCCTGGTGTCTGGACTCTACTAAAAACAGAGTTCTGTTGTGGCAAACATCCTTCTTCCCTGTGAATTCAGCATTAAGATGGGTATTCTCGCACCTTCACGGGGCCCAAGTTTATTGGTAATGGGTAATGTAGCTACCATTACTTGATCCCCAATTGCAAAAGGATTTTCTGGTGGACTGATGCGTCCTTTTGTTGGTCTTGACAGGTCTGAAAGTGGTGGGTTCGTTTAACTTTAGTTAGGGTTTGTTGGCCGTTTTCTGTCGTCTGATCGGCGGACGTTTTCTTTAATTGAGCAGCATATTCGAGGGAGAGTACGCTGTTCAGCTCTTGGGTAGTGAGTGGCAGTCTCGATAAAGCATTCGCGTTTGTATTGTATGCACTTTTGTGGTGGTAGTATGTCGTGGTAGTTTTCTTTTTCTTGTTGGTGCTGGTCTTGCGGTTGTTTTCCTTGTTTGCCTGACGGCGATCAAAAATTATTTCCAGTTCTATTGGAGGTGGAGTCCATCATAAACGAGATGTTCGAAAAAGGTGTCCTCGTTCCGACAAGCCCTACTCCACAAGTTATAGGCCTATTACTTCTCGACTATTGCTAGTTCCCAAACGGAACAGCAACAAAGTGTCGACCAGTCATAGATCTGTCGAACCTGAACAAGTATAGGCTACATATTATCATCAATCACAATTGAGTTTAGGATGCTGCCTGTCAGCCAAGTACACCTCACTCTCCGGCCTTTTGCATAGATGATTTTTTTAGATCTCTCAGAAGCAATGGCTGTTGCGTCTATGTACGCAACAATCTTGCTTTCTCTTGTGTTCCCAACTTAGATTTGTCTAAATTCTCAACTCTCTCTCTGGCTAAAGCTTTCATGTCTCTCTCAAACTAAATATTTCTGCGCTGTCTATCTCTCCCCTAATTCTACTGACTATCCAAAGTTCTTTGACTGTCTAACTTCTAAAGTGGAACACATTCTATCCATCACTCCTTTCGCAGAAATCTCCATTTTAGGAGATTTCAATGATCACCACCACCGATGGCTCTCCTCTGTTTCCACTGACCAACCTGGTGAACAAGCCTACATTTAAACGACGTAGAGCAGTTAGTCCAGTAACCCACCTGTATCCCGGATCGCTTCGGAGACCGGCCCAACATTCTTGACTTATATCTAACCTCTAACCCTTCTGCTTATACTGTAAATCTTTTCTCTCCATTGGGCTCCTCCGACCATAAACTAAAATCTGTCACCTGTCCTATCTCTCTGGTACGGCCACCTGATCCTCCCAACCGGCGGCGCTTGTGGCACTTTAGCACTGCCGACTGGGAGGCTCTCTGGCAGTACTTCTTTGATTTCCCATGGAATGACTTTTTCTTCCCTGGCCGGGGACCCTCGGAGAGTGCTCAACGCATTACCGAGGTAATCCTCTCGGGCATTGAAGCATACATTCCATTTTCTTTCTCTCAGTCTAATGCAAAGAAATCTTGGTTTACTCACGCTTGTTCTACTGCTGTCCGCAACAAGGAGGAAGCATTCAAACAGTACCGACACCTTAAGACTAAAAAATCTCATTCTTCCTATGTTTCTGCCCGGAATCAAGCCAAATCTGTTCTTCGACTTGCCAAACACTTTTTCATCAATAATAAATGCACTGAACTATCCAACTCTAGCTCTTCCCAAGCTTTCTGGCATCTAGCCAAAAACCTCTCCAACAATTTTTCTTCCTTGTCTTTCCCTCCCCTTTTCCACTCTGATGACACAACCATCACTTCTTTCTCTGACAAAGCTGAACTCTTCGTTCAAACTTTTGCTAGAAACTCCACCTACTTATGCCTAATATCCTAATCTCTTCTAAAGATGTATTTTCTACCCTCTCTGGGTTTAATACTAAGAAGGCGTACGGTCCGGACGGTGTTCCTCCTGTTGTAGGCTACTCAAAAACTGTGCTTCCGTGCTGACTCCCTGCCTAGGCAAACTCTTTCGTCTCTGTCTCTCCTCTAACGTTTTCCCTTCTTACTGGAAGTTTGCTCTCATTCAACCTGTCCCAAAGAAGGGTGACCGCTCTCAACCCTCCAACTATCGTCCAATTGCTCTCTTATCTTGTATCTCTAAAGTCTTTGAAACTATTTTTGCTTCCAAATTTCTTGAGCATTTCTCTTCTCATAATCTACTCTCAGATCGCCAGTATGGCTTCCTTAAAGGTCGCTCTACTGGTGATCTTCTTTCATATCTTACTAACTCTTGGTCATCCTCCTTTCGGAACTTCGGTGAGATATTTTCTATTGCACACATTTTTAATTTCTAAACTACCCTCCTTCGGTTTCTATCCCTCCATCTGTGCCTTTGTCTCTAATTTCCTTTCCGACCGTTCCATAGCTGCGGTTGTGGACGGCCATCGCCCACTTCCTCATCCTATCAACTCCGGTGTTCCTCAGGGCTCTGTCCTATCTCCCATTCTCTTTCTAATTTTCATAAATGTCTTCTCAACTGTACCTCTAGTCCCATCCATTCATACGCAGACGACTCTACCTTACACTACTCAATTAGTTTTCCTGAACGCTCCAGTCAGTAATCCCTCAAAAACAAACGTAATGAAGCCATGCAACACTTATCTTCTGATCTAACTACTATTTCCAATTGGGGCAGAGAAAACCCTTTAATGCTTCCAAAACCCAAATTCTTCATCTTACTACCTGTCCGGAACTCCCAGAGGACTATCCCTTACACTTCAACAATACAAAAATTAATCCTTCATCTTCTCTCAATATTCTCTGTGTCTCATTTTCTTCTGCTCTCACTTGGAAGGACCATATTACTATAGTCTATTCGCTGTAAGTAGGCGAAAAATCACGACCTCTATCCTCTGTAATTCAAAAAGGGCTAGAGCAAATTGGCTGTAAATATCCACATCTATTTCCTTGACTAACCCTTCCCAAATGGTAGATATATTAGCTCAATTACTCTAGACGTTTTTGAGTTACAGAGGTTAGAGGTCATGATTTCTCGCCTACTTACAGCGAACATACTATAGTCTTGTTAAGGCAGCCTCCCAGAAGCTGGGTGTGCTCAACCGCCGCAATGTTGCATCTCTCGCTACTACAATAATCAATGTTCCTCAGAGCTTTCCCAGTGTATACCACCTCCTCTACATAGGGTACGTAGTACCCGTCTTGCAATACAATTCCACCCCTACTCTGTGCAATTCTCCAACCCAAGAGTGAAACGTTATTCTCAGTCATTTTTCTATTCAACTGCCGAGCTCTGGAACTCTCTCCCAGAATCAGTTTTTCCCTCTTCCTATGACTTAAATTGCTTCAAACTCAGTGTGTCCAGGCATTTTGGCTCGAACGTCCCTTGATTTTGGCCCTGTCACTCTTTCAACTCTGGGGGAGGCACTCGATACAGGCAGTTCTGCCTTTTGTCTCCCTCACTCACATAGAAAAATAAATACTGGCATGTTCCAATAAACAAAAGGTATCAAAAGTATCTGGTCATCCGGTACATAGATCAGAACCCCATGTTCCAACACCTTCCCTTTGGGTTAATTCTTGCACCCAGGGTTTTCTCACTGAACTAATTTAGTTCAGTGGGTGGATTCTGTGGAGAAACTGCAGCGAGTAGTCAAAGAGTTTGGTGTTGTTTGTGGGAGGAGGAAGCTGAAGGTGAACGTCAATAAAAAGTAAAGTGATGGTGTGTAATAGAGATGCTTATAGGGTGAATCTAGATGTGAGGCTGAATGGGGAAATACTAGAACAAGTGGAGTGTTTTAAATATCTAGGAGGAATGATAAGCAGGAATAGATCGAGGTATATGGAAATGGAGGTAAAACAGAGAGTATGTGAAGGAGGAAAGTTTTGGGAGCAATTAATGAGAAGTATGTGGAAAGTGAGAAATCTCGGAATGAAAGTCAAAAGTGCAATGTATCCAGGGATATTTGTAGGCTACCAACAGTGATGCATGGAGCTGAGACATGGGCTCTGAAGAAAAAGGAGAGAATTGAAAGCTGCATTGATGTGATGGAGATGAGCTGCTTGAGGAGTGTGTGTGGAGTGAATCGTAGAGACAGATTGAGGAATGAAGAGATAAGTATAGGAGAGTGGGGCAGCAGGAACTTTTGTCGGCCAGAGTGGACAGAATTAAGGGTGCTGAGCTGGTATGGACATGTTGCGTGAATGAGAAATGAAAGGCTGTGTAGGACAAGCGTTGGAAGATAGAGGAATGACTATAGATCAGGCAAGAGAAGTGGTAATAAATAGGAATGAATGGAGAATGCTTGTGAATCGAGTGTAACAGTCATTTGGGAGAGGGGATCAGGTGCCAGTTCGACAAAATACTAGTCCGTTAGGCGCCTGGCCAGGGGAGCCGGTAGAAATGAAGGGTATGCCTGGATACATATGGTGGGTGGGCTTGTGGTGGTAGAGCTTCGCTGCGTGTCTGCCTGCGGAAATCGGAGCTTCTCCTGGGGATCTGGGAGCTGGGAATCTTGCTGGAGCTAGACCCCAAATGGGCCTGGCCGGTCTACTTACCTAATCGTATTTAGTGGGGGAGTAAGAAGAAGTCTTCTTTTGTGGACCCCCACCTCTAAATTATTAGTTTAAAAAATATTTAAACAATACCCACATGTTTATCATAATTTGCTTTAAATTTTGAAACGCTCTCCGACATTACCACCCTCTCTGGCAATGCATTCCAATGTTTAATAACTCTTATCGCAAACTATTGGCTCTCAGCTAGGTTGGTCCTCCAGTGGCTCGGGCATACCAAATTTAGACTGTCCCCTCAAGGAGTACGTAATTGTTACTGATTTGGAAGAACTTGGTGTGATCAATGTTATCTACTCCATGTAATAGCTTATACATTTGAATCATATCCCCTCAAAATTCTCCTATCTTTCAATGTCTGAATCCCTAAACGCCTGGTGGCTCTGTGTTGGATCCTCTCTATATGTGACCAACACTGTACTGCAAACTCTAACAGTGGTCTGACCAGGGAAAGATACAGTGATATCACAATCTCTTTATTCAAGAACTCAAAGTTACGTCTAATGATACCCAATCTACTGTTTGCTTTGGCTACTATCTTGTTAACATGCTGTGCCACCTTTAGATCAGATGAAATACACCCCTCTGGGTATTTCTCCTGGACGACCTAGATGTGTGTGATTTTGTTTTCTTTTGTTGTTATGTTGGCCCTGTTTGGGCTCTGTCTCGAGTCGGCCACCCCCAATAAACAAAACAAAAAATGGGGTATGTGCCGGAGTAGGCTATATGTAGCCTATCTATATAGGGCCTAGGCCTACGTATGGGTTTTCTCGAAGCTGGTCCGGTAGGCTCTGCTCCCCGAGTTGACCAAGGTACCGTACCTCTGTACTATCTAGACGACTGGCTGATTTTAGGCAATTCACCAGACGAAGTATTCAGAATATTCCGTGCCAAACTGTGATATGTGCATTAATTATGCCATTCGATCAGTAAATACTGTATCTTGTTTTGTTGTTTCTATTAATTTATTTTTGTATCTTATCTATGCACTGAGTTTTGTATGTGATATGGACCATCAGGTTTTACTGTATACCCTATAGGCTATTGTATTTATCTTCTATGGATGGAATAAAGAAATATTATTATTATCTTGTGCCATGGGTCTTGTGCTAGTTTAATCATTCCTTGCCGTTGAAAAGGCCTTGTCTTTCTGACTGCCGACTACAGAAGAAAAAGTAAACAAAGCTCCGTGACAGTGCCAATTTGCCAAACTCGCCCCTACTCCCTAGCACTAGCAGTCTAGCAGCAACAACGAGGACAAATATGAACAATAACGAGGCTGAAGTGAACGAGGGCGAGACAGAGCACGTTACCACTGAGGTCCAGAAGCCTGACAGGATGTTCGTGTTAAAGAAGTGGAACGCTGTAGCTATGTGGAGCTGGGATGTGGAGTGTGACACTTGTGCCATCTGTAGGGTGCAAGTCACTGGTACGCAGTTTGGGTCCTGAACATACAATAGGCTACTGGGTACATGTAATGGTACCGTTCAATAAGACTACAGCAGCCTAAGCCAGCCTTATTTAGGCCTAGCCTACCATGTTTTTTATTTTATTTTATTCGAGGAATAGGCTAGGCCTAGGCCTAGCCCTATAGCGGCTAGCCTAGTGTTTTATTTGGTTATACTGATGATTTGGACCGACAGTTTGCCCATCAATCTTTTTAGGCCTAATAGGTCCGGTAGAGCATATACATCATTGGTATATGTGTCATTAAGAGCTGAAATGTATTAGGCCTATAGGCCTAGCCTAGCCTAAGGGAGAAAAAAAAAAAATAAAAAAATGCTAAAATACGCACCACAACTAGGAGTGCAATCATAATGGGTGATGGCAAAGCAACAAAGATTAAGATTTTTTCGCATAGCTTTAAGCTTCCGAAAATTAGGCCTACCCTAATGGGAATAAATACGATGATTTCTTATTTTAACTTACGTCCGCCGCCGCACACGTGTTATTGTTGTGAACCTCTCGGCCCTCTCACTGCCACTCATTGCCAGAGTAAGGGATGTCCCATAATACTGTGTTTTTTGCACTGTTACCCAACCAGCGGGGGTGTGGGGGCGGCAGCCCCCACCCATAATACTAGGATTTGTTAGGTTAGGCTAATGTCTTTTTTACTCTTTTAACCCCTCATTTTCCCTGAACTTCATTGCCCTCCCCACTAGTAGGGGTCGTGTTTTTAGATTGTTGGATAATGGGTAAATACTCATTTCAGCTCCTCTTCAGTATAAAACAAAATTACATCTGAAGGAAAAATTCAAAAAAATAAAATAAAACTTACTGAAATCGTTGTCGGTCCAAAAAGTCAGGTTTACCTTTTATTTTAGTTTTTCATGGTTTGAGTGGAGGATTTGCATTAACCTACCCACCATTATCCATCAATCTGAATAGACGCCGTCATCTATTGGGTGAATCGCGATTTTATAGTAGGCTAGGGCCGCTAGGTGAGGGAAATTGGATACCGGTACATGATTGGTTGAGAGGGGATGCTGACCCCCTCACCCCTCCTTGACTTATTGTCATCCTCATATATGTTGTTCTGTTACTCTGTAAGGGGGCAAAAACAGGGGTCAATATTTACGAGACGCAGCACAGCTAGGCTATTTTCAAGTGTTTTATTTTTTGTATTTGTTATTTTTATGGTTTAAAAGCTTTCTAGGCTAGCCCTAATAAAATTATGCCTTATGGTAATTTTTTTGAAAAGACTCGAAGTGTTATTATACATAATTTATTAGGGAAAGTGAAGCTCTATGAGTCTATGGAATCCTTATAATATACTCACATAGATTCCACTGTGGAAGAATAGTTTTGATAGTTAACCCGTACAGCCCCAGCGACGCGTCTGACGCGTCGGCGATGTATGTAACGCACAGCCCCAGAGACGCGCCTGGCGCGTCACCCTAATTGCGCCGACCGTAACCTCAGGTGTAGCTACTCAAGAGGGCTCAGATTTGTATGGGAACTGTGTACGTATCCCACACAACCGTGCCGATGGTTGAAAACTCTCAAAGTCCACGTGCGTGCGCGTGAGCGCGCAATAACCTGTTTTTTTGGGGGTAATTGCCTTCAATTTTTTACTCTTGTAAAATACGTTTTCGGGGGCTCTGTAGGACCATTTTTTAAGCTTTTTGAGCGGTTTTTCGTGGTTTTTCCTTCATTCCTAACCCCTTCGCTATTGTTTCTGGAATAAAACCATTTTTTGAAAACCGGCCGGGTTCTGGTGAACAAACATTACAAAACTAGCCGGGGCTCCACGGGTTAACTATAGTTTTGATGTAAATACTACCGCAACTACGAATCTTGTTTCCGAGACCTAGTATATTAACCTAACCAAACAACCTAACCTAACCTAACCCTAGAGTGCCCTAGACCCAGTACGTGGGATACAACACTAGCCCTTGCAAGTTGCATGCCAGCTACTGTGGGTTCATATATTAGACATACAATAACATCTTTGTAGAACATAACACTTTACCGTAGCGAGTGTACTCCATTTCGAACACTTTTTGTAAACATTAACACGTCCGTAGCAGAGCTCTCAAGATTGCGGGACTGAGTTTGTTTACGCGCGGGACTATTTATATCGACAAAATCGAGTTACAAAACTTATCAAAACTATTCTACCACAACGGAATCTATGTGATTATATTATAAGGATTCCATAGAGCTTCACTTTCCCTAATAAATTATGTATAATAACGCTGCGAGTCTATTCGCGATAATTATCAAAATTATTTCATGGAAATGAGTAGGCCTATTTACCTATTAGCCTATCCAAGAATCTAAAACCCGGCCCCGATAGTCGGATAGTGGGAAGGGCTATGAAGAATAGGGAAATTGAGGGGTAAAAAGCGATTAAAAGACATTAGCCTAACCTAACAACCTTACCTAACCTATCCTAGTATTATGGGTGGGGGGCTGCCGCAGTGCCGCCCCCACACCCCCGCTGGTTGGGTAAAACTGCTAACGGTAGAAATCCAGTTGGGGTGGAGTGAGTAATAGCCTATGTTATAAAAATTGAATCTACTTTGAGAAGACATTAACCTAACCTAACAACCTTACTAAACCTATCCTAGTATTATGGGTGGGGGCTGCTGCCCCCACACCCCCGCTGGTTGGGTAACAGTGCAAAAAACACACCATTATGGGACATACCTTAACCCTTCCTACCCGGGCTGCCTTACAAAAGGACGGAGGTCGTATCCGGGCGATCTGGCCGAAAAACATCTAGGCCTAGGCTACCGTATCTTTGTTATTTTAACTGCTAGAAATTTCCCATGCATCTCTAAACGTAGTGCGGTTTCCAATCTGTAGACTGCCGTTGAGTAGAGCTCTCTAAGTCAACTGGTTCAGTTGTGATGACGATTTCCGTGGAGCGAATTTTTCCGCGATGTTGACAATATCGGAGCTTTTCAGACACTAATTTCGTCATATCATACAACAACAACATTGATCCGACGTCTCCTTCTTGTTTTCGGAGGTGCGGTGACGCAATGAACGGCTTTGTTTACATGTATTTACCTAATTGTATTTACCTAATTGTAGTTTACAGGAGTTGAGCTAAGCTCGTGTTGTCCCGTCTCTCAGTCTACTTTTTATCTAATTTTGTCTTGAAAATATGGATGTTCCTTGCCCCTACCACCTCCTCCTCCAGCCCATTCCATTTGTCAATACATCTATAGGGGAAGCTAAACTTCCTGATATCGTTCTTGCAGGTAGGTCTTTTTACTTTGTAGCTGTGGCCTCTAGTTATTCCTGTATCCATAATTAATATATCCTCCCTATCCAGCCTCTCCAGCCCCCGGGTACATTTGTACATCATTATCATGTCTCCCCTCTCTCTCCTCTCTTTTAGACTCGGTAGATTTAATTTGTCTAGCCTCCCTTCATATGGCAGTTCTCTGAGACTTGGAACCAATCTAGTGACTGCTCTCTGGATTCTTTCTAACTTGTGAATATGCTTCTTTAGATGCGGGGACCACACCACTGCTGCATACTCCAATCTTGGTCTAATCATACTCTTCATAATTTTCGCTACCATGGTCTCATCCAAATAGTTCAGAGCAACTTTCATATTCCCGGCCATTGCATACATTCCGCTAAAGAGCTTGTTAATATGTTTCTCTGGCGACAAATTATCTTGTATAATCAACCCTAAATCTTTTTCTTTTTCGGCCTTGCTAATTTTATTATCTCCCATCCTGTACTCCCAATTTGGTCTATTCACACTTCTTCCCATATTTAACACATGACATTTACTTATATTAAATTTCATTTTCCACTTGGTGCTCCATTCGTATATTTTATCTAAATCCCCTTGCAGCTCCTCACAACTACTTTTATTTGTTATTTGTCTCATAATTTTTACGTCATCTGCAAACATTGACATGTAAGAGTTTATGCCTATCGGCAGGTCATTCACGTACATAAGGAACATGAGAGGTGCCAACACAGATCCCTGCGGCGCACCACTCTCAACTTTCCGCCACGATGAGTAAGTTCCTCTAATGTTGGTCCTCATTTCCCTATCTGTTAAATAGCTCTCCATCCATTTCAGCAAACTCCCCCTGACACATCCTAGCGTCTCAAGCTTAGATAACAATCTCTTATGTGGTACCTTATCGAATGCTTTGGAAAGGTCTAAGTAGACGCAGTCCACCCATCCGCCTCTTTCTTGGAGTACATCTATCACCCTACTGTAATAACATAGCAAACTGGTAACACAAGATGTCCCTTCTCTGAATCCAAATTGCTTTGGGGTTATTATTTTCTTTCTCTCCAACATTTTCATCCATCTCTTCCTAATTAGCTTTTCACAAATCTTGCATACAATACTAGTAAGTGAAACTGGTCTATAGTTTAGAGGGTCCTCAGGGTTTCCATTCTTGTATATCGGAATGATATTAGCTCTTTTCCATTCAACAGGAACCTGTCCTTTATCTAAGGAAGCTTGAATTATGTCCCTCACTGGCTCCACTAATTGCTCTGCACACTCCTTTAAAACCCAGGCAGACACTTCATCCGGTCCCATAGCTTTCCTTACTTCAAGTCCTCTCATCGCAGATAACAGCTCATCTCTAGTTATTTCAATCTTACTAAGACCACTCTCCAGTACTCCCGCCTGTGGTTCGTCAAAACCTTCCTCTCTAGTAAAAACTGACCCCAATTTGTTATTCATTACCTCACACATGTCCGATACATTTTCATACGTCCTAGCATCAACTCTTAATTTAGTAATTTGTTTCTTTACCTTCAACTTACTGTTTATATATTTATAAAATAATCTAGGGTCACTTTCACATTTATTTACTATGTTCTTCTCATAGTTCATTTTAACTTGCCTAATTATGTTAAGATATCTATTCCTCTCCTGTTTATATTTATTCCGATTACTCTCAGTGTTCCTTCTTCTTAATCTAGCCCAAGCTGCATCACGCCTACCCAAAGCTCTTTTGCATTTCAAATTAAACCAATCTTTCTGCTTAGTAAAATTTCCAGTTTTATATCTTGGGACAAACATATTGGTTCCTACTCTATAAATTTCGAGGAATCTACTATATTTACCTTGTACGTCCCGTTCCTTCAAAATAAGATCCCAATCTACTCCCTCTAAATATCTTTTCAAGGATACATAATCAGCTTTACTATAATTTAATCTGTCATTTATGTAGCTATTGTCTAATCTATTGGCATTACTCAAGGTCAACTTCCATTTTAGTAATAGGTGATCACTTTTACCTGCAGGACATAGATAGTTTATATCACTAATTTCGTGAGGATCTTTTGTAAAAATCAGATCGAGTTTAGAAGGTTCGTTATTACCCCTCATTCTTGTATTTTCCTTCACATGTTGTGCAAGTACATTTTCCGTAACCAACTCCACTAGCCGACTTCCCCAAGATCTCTGATTTGGCCCTGCATCTCCCGATTCCCAATCAACCTCACTACAGTTGAAATCTCCTACCAAGATCAATCGATTCTTCCTTAAAAGCAATCTTCTCAACGACTGAATCATATCCTCTACCATCTCCTCAAACTCCAACTCCCTCCATGCTCTGGTCTTTGGTGGCATGTAAGCTACTGCTATGTCTAGCTTTTTTCCTTCTATATCATTGAGTTCAACTGCCATTATTTCTGCCTTGTCATTATTTAACTCCACGTGCTTTGCTGTCATAGGGTTCTTAACTAATACTGCCACTCCACCTCCCCTTTTACCCTTTCTATCATTTCTCCATATATTATATCCTTCACTAACAACTATGTTGCTGTCAAAGTCCTGGTTCAGCTTTGTCTCTGTCAAACAGACTATCTGTGGTTGATCTTTTCTTAATATATTATCTAACTCTACCTTTTTACTGTTTATTCCATCTATATTAGTGTAGTAGCACAGTATATTTGAATCCACCTCCTTGTTTCTCTTCCCTCTCTGCCTCCTACCAGGTTCACCTCCTCCTCCTCCATCCCTTCCCTGACCCAGTTCCACCTCCCCCACTAATTCTATTCTCCTCCCCCCTCTCTCTCCCTCTGTTCCACCCTCTCCACCACATCCTGGCTCTCTCTCCGGTCCCCTGCTCCCTGCATTATCTCTCGCTCCGTCTCCTTGCTTTGACTTCGTACTTGTCTCTCTGTCTCTTTCCCTATCACTCCTCTTACTTTCGGTTCTTGGTGGCTCCTGATGTACCACTTCCTTACTTGCCCTTCCCTTATTCTCCAAAAAAAATTCTTCTTTTGCTCTTCAGACAACTTTCCATTCTCTTCATCAGCCTTAGCTTGGAGTTCCCTTAACTGTTCTCGTTCTTCTACACTTAGGTCCTTTTTTACCCTTATATGATTCAGCTCTGTCGAATTTAATTTCCAGCTCACATTGGCTACTGCTTCTGCTGTTGATCTAAACTTTAGTTCCACTCTTAGTGGTCTCATCTCGCCCTTCTTATATATTCCTAACCTTCTCACCTCCTCCAGTTCTTTTACCCATCCATAACCCTCATCTAAGTAATCCAGTATCCCCTTGACTTTCACAACATCCCTTTCCTTTCTTACCTTCATATCTGCCAGGTGCTCTTCCACATCTCCAAAGATTACTACACACTTACCTCTATCTATTGTCTCTCTCACTACCTTCTCTTTCTTCTTTAAAACTTGCACTACATTTTTTTCAAACTCTTTCTTTTCCTTTTCTCTCTCTTCCTTCTGCTCCTTCACAATTTCTTCAAGGGCTACCATCGTGGCACTCTCTACCCTTGTCCACTCATTTTTTACCTCACTAATTCCTTTTACTTCCTCACTCAGGTGGCCCTCATATTCCTTAAGCTGAGCCTTGAGTGCCACATTTTCCGACGCTAACTCGTCTACTCTGGCCATCACTGCCTCTAGGCTGTCACTTACTGGCCTAGGCCTATCCACCCCGCTAGTAACGCCACACATATCGGACAAAACTTCTACTTTAGCCCCTAACTCCTTCCTCCAATTTTCCATCACTCCCCTCCATCTCACAAGACCCATTAATTGTTTTTTCATACTTGCCAACTGATCATCCTTGTCCTCGGTGATAAAGCCTTCAAATTCATAATCCTCCTCATCCCCAGCTAGGCTTTCACGCCTTCCCGCCATCGCGAGGTGGTCGTCTGCCAGCCTAAAAACAACAATCGCCCCACTATCCCATCTCACTCCAGGAACTGTTTTACTTAATCCATATTTTCAATTACTTGGAATATCCAATTAAATCTGAATTGCTCATAAAACACCTAATTACTTATTGAAATGCACATATAGATTTCCGGGACAACACTTAGACACTCCTATCAACTTCACACAAGGTAACTCATTATCGGAGAGCAGCTGCGAGGTGTTGACAGCTCGGAGGTCGGCGGATGTGTGATGGACGCACGGCGTTCAGACCAAGCTGAATAGGCTTTCAAGCTTACTGTCTGTTAAAAGGACACCCGGGTACCGGCCCATCTGCCGCGGTGTCCTTATAAAAGGACACCCGGGCTGAAAGGGTTAATGAGAAGACACTCCGGCAACGAGTGGCAGAAAGAGGGCCGAGAGGTTCACAACAATAACATGAGTGCGGCGGCAGACGTAAGTTAAAATAATAAATAATCTAATTTATTAGCCATTAATTTCCGAAAGTTTAAACCAATGCGAAAAATTCTTAATCTCTATGTTACTTTTCCATCACCCATTAAGATTGCGCTGCTAGCTGAGTAGCTGTGGTGCAGCTCGTAAATAATGTCCAAAACAGGTTGCCGATTCTTTGTGCTAGTAAATAACGACTAGGCCTATGGCGGGTGAGTCACGCTCGCGCCATTTATTGGATTAATCGCGCGCCGCTTTACAAACCAAGAAGGATAAGGAGGTCAAGTCGATGGAATGCTTTGTTTACATTCGGGAATCGGGACTGATTATTTTCGGTGAAATCGGGTTTTTTCAAGTTGTCGATAATGAAATTCCTCCTTGCGGACTAGCCTAGGACTGTAGGCTAGGCTAATGAGAAAAATATGGCGAGTCTAATAGTCCCTATTTTCCCTAATAAATTGTTTCTTATAGCACTGCAGTAGTGTTATTTAAGATTAGCCTATCAATTTATTTGTTTTATTTACACGTGTAGGCTATTACGTGAGTTTTCCAGTCAAAACATGGTGGTTCCTACTGTTATGCAATGTGATTCATGCGATTTTAGTCGGATGTCGTCTCCAAGGAGCAAAACGTCTTAGCAGCAACAGCAGCTCCCTGAAGTTCTGAGTTTACTTTACCATATTTCTTAGTTTAGTCAATTATTTTTCTTTCTTAATTAGGCCTAGATGTCAAACTTTTCATTATTGTTCCCATCGTTTTCCACATCTTATATTTCAACTTCCGGAAATTAATGGGTAATAAATACGAAAATGCAGGATTTAACTTACTGCCGCCGAAGTGCACGGAAATTGATTACCGTACTTATTTACTATATACTCTTTCCTTTCATGTATTTTTAGTCATTTTCATACATTCCACATATAGTATAACAACAATAATAATTATAATGTTGCTTGTGTTTGCAGATGCATGCTTGCGGTGCCAGGGAGAGAACAAGCAGGACGACTGTGTGGTGATCTGGGGTGAATGTAACCATTCCTTCCACAATTGCTGTATGAGTCTCTGGGTCAAGCAGAACAACCGCTGTCCACTCTGTCAGCAGGAGTGGTCTGTTCAACGCGTCGGAAAATAGTCTAAAGTTTTATGTGTTAGTTTACTTTGCTAATAATGTTGTGTACCGTACCGTACTTTAGCCTTAAGACAAGTCAACACTTCCTTTCACAATTACTCTATTATCTCTAAGATTTATTTGAAACTTGTTTCACCATACATGTGCAAGTTATCTACAGTAAGATCTCCAATCTGGAAAGCAATAGGATAAAAAAAAACTTAGGAGATTTAAATTCATATTTTTTCACCAACCAACTTACTTCTAAACTCAATTAATGAAATCAACAAATACATGTAGCACTCCAAGGACTCGAACCTTGCATTATACTATCAGGACAGTTAACTTCTTATGGGGAAAATTACAAAAGGGACTGGCGAGTCGGCAAGTAACCCACACCAAACCTGACAATGACCAGTTCTGATCACCCAAAATCAGACAAATAACATTTCACATACCGGTAGTATATTTACCATTATAAATAAATAGAATGAACACACAAATGCAGGATACTCATTATCAAGTCGCAGTAGCTCCCGCATTTTCTCGGAACCCACATTCTACCACTTGGTTTTCTAATCAACTACCGGTAGTATAAGGTGAATATAACATCTTGTTTATTCCATTCTATTTATATATAATGATAAGTATGCTATGTAAAATGCTATTTGTCTGATACAGTTTTGTGGTATCAAAGTGGTAAAAGCGGCGCATTGCCTAGAGTGCGACTTTCGAGAATACAGTAGTGATAACTCCTGGAGATCCGTGAAAGGGGCGAGCTTGAAGGTGGTTTTGAGATTCGAATATTCAAGATGAAATCCTTCGATGTTAGAGATCTTACTGTACAGTATTTTACTTTTCTGATTTCTTAAATATTCTTATGCTTTCACAACTACTGTTTAAGTTATTTATTGTACTGGGTATTCTTGAGATATGTCAGTAACTTCTTCCACAGCTATTGTATGTGTTACCGAATAAAAAATAATAACTTATATACACTCTGGAGTTATCCTTACAACGCATCAGAAAATAAAGTACTGTACCCTTTTTCCTAATTCAAAATTTTATACCATGTACCAGTAATAATACTTACTGGTACCTTTACTTTTATCTGGTCATCTTAGACATTTTCCGTATTAATGCCATACCAATTTAAATACTGTAGCCTACTGATAGGCTGAGTAAAGGAAGATCTGGAACTCACTAACATAGACGTTCGAGTCTGAATGGAATTGGCTCAAGATTATCAGGGCTACAGAGGCATCTTAGAGACCCCACAAAACTTTATGCTAAAAGATAGAATTAAATTACTCTATATATTTATGCAGTGGTGTTTTTTGAAAAGGTATATTCTCATCTCTTATTTGTCTGTGTTTGGAGATTATATCTCTCTATGCTGGTAAGCATGTCCAGTATGATATGAATTATGCTTGATGGAATTTTGAGTTCTTTTATAGTACGATTAGTACCGGTAATACTTTACATACAAGCATTCCTAACAATTGATGATATCATAAGAGGTAATGGATTTTATATTGTGAATACATTTTTGAGTGTCACAAAATGCTTGTATATTATATAAAACAAATATTTTAAGTATAATTTTACATGCCACATTATCATGTAATAAAAATACAAAAATAGTTAGTTCTACTGTTTGAGCTTAAATTATATATCCTCTAATGTATTTCTCTTCTCTTAGAAGTTGTCATATTAATTTGAAGAATACTGTACTTTATAAATTGTACATAATGTGAGTCACTAGTAAAACTGTACTTGCAATAATTTGAATTAAATAGTTTTATATTACTTTGAGCATTATTTTCATGTTTGTTTCCTATGTCTATGAAGGAGACAAAAGGCAGGTTGCCTGTAACAAGTGTCTCTCCCAGAGTAAAAACAAAGTGACAGAGAGCCAACTTCAAGGAAGTTGTGGTCAAAATGCCTGGACACACAAAGTTTAAAGCAGTTTAAGTCATAGGATGAAGGAAAGATTGATTGTGGGAGAGAGTTCACTAGTTGAGTAGAAGAAAGATTTGAGAAAATCTGCCAATTCTTGGATTGTAGAGTGGAACTGTGTTAAAAGGCGGGTGCCTCGCACTCTCCGCAAGGGAGCGGGTATGCACTGAGAAAGCTCTGAAGAATACTGATTGTTGTAATAGCAATAGAAGAGTGAAAGAGATGCAACATTGCGGCGTGCAGAAAGAGATTTAAGGGAACTATTAAGAGGAAGTGAGTTAATGAGGCAAAATGCTTTAGACTCTACTCTTTTGAGAAGTGCGGTATGGTGGAGACTTCCCCACACATGAACAATATATACTTGATACATTGGTACACTGTGTCTATAAAGAGCAAGAAATCTGTGTGGGAGTGAAGAACCCACGGAGACGGTTGAGGACACCTAACTTCTGGGAAGCTGTTTTAGCAAGAGTGGTACTGTAATATGTTAAGTAAGTGAGAGGGAGTAATAGCACCAGAATCATCCAAGGTGGAGTTTTTAACGAAAGTTTGCGCAGAGTTTAGCTTTGTCAGAGGAAGATGTGACGGTGGTGACGTAAGAGTGGAATAGAGGAGGGAAAGACGAGGAAGTAAAATTGTTGGAGAGGTTTTTAGCTAGATACCAAAAAGCTTGGGAAGAGCTAGAGTTGGAAAGTTCAGATTTTTTTTTTATTGATGAAAGAGTTTTTGGCTAGTCAAGGAACATATTTGGCTTGATTCCGGGCAGAAATATAAAAAGCAAGGGATTCTTGAGTTTGAAGGTGACGGTACCGTTTGAATGCTTTCTCTTTATTGCGAACAGCAGTAGAACAAGCGTGAGTAAACTAAAAAAAAAATTGCATTAGACTGCGAGAAAGAAAATAGAATGTTTGCCTCCATGCCCGAGAGGATTACCTCGGTAATGCGTCCCCAGCCACGGGAGCAAAAGTAATTCCATGGGAAATCAAAGAAGTACTGTAGGCTACTGCCGAAGAGCACCCCAGTCGGCAGCGCCAAAATGCCACATGCACCGCCAGTTGTGCGGATCAGAAGGCCGTACTGGAGAGATAGGACAGGTAGATGTGGTGGAGTGGTCTTGCCACTGGACTGGTAATCCAATGGACCCGGGTTCGAATCCCAATATGTCAATGGGAAGATATTATTGGGATGGAATTTGTGCTGTACCTAGTATCAGTACATTACCACAGCACACCGAAATGCCAAATAAATACCCTCATTGTTCCCTGATTAAATAGCATTGTATAAATATTCCCATATTCAAAAATATGCTACAGGGGGGCAATGCCTAGTGAGTTAATTGCTCAATAGGTGGCGTTCTGAGAGTGAGGGTCCGAGCCTGGGGGATGAGACTGTGAAGCACAGAGGCGGAGCAGCATCAGAGATGGAGTTGCTTCAAGCCGTGAAGCTTCGTACGGGCCTCACCGTGTTCAGCGGTAGAGTGTAAAGGCTATCAGCCTATGCCCGAGAGGGAGTAGTTGGAATAAAGAAAACAAAAAATAGAAATAAGGTTGTGATCGAAGGAGCCCAACGGAGAGAGAAGATTTACAGTGTAAGCGAAAGGATTAGAGGTTAGAAATAGGTCAAGAATGTTGAGCCGATTTCCAAGGCGGTCCGGGTTACGGGTGCGGTGCTGAACTAACTACTTTAGGTCATTTAGAATAGAAGGAGATGTAGGCTTGTTCACCAGGTTGGTAAGTGAAATGAGACATAGTGTAACTTAATTTAATTTAGGAGTTAATCAGTCAAAGGAAGGTATGCACAATGAGTTATGTTGCTGCACTCGCCTTCTGATTCCCGCCGAAGGATTCCTCTGAGCAATACTTCATGCTGCATATTTTCCCAAGTGCCTCCTAATTAGGTCATTAGACTTGACCATGCCATGCGTTATGTGGTCTTCTCCTAGGTCTCTTTCATTCATGGTTATCGCTTAACTATTTTTCCTATGTGGATGAGTGAGAGAGAGAAAAAGAAAAACTGCCTTTGACGAGTGCCTCCCCCAAAGTTGAAAGATTGACATGGCTAAAATCAAGTAATGTTCGAGCCAAAATATCTGGACACACGGAGCTTGAAGCAATTTAAGTCATAGAATGAGGGAAAGCTGATTTCAGGGAGAGAGTTCCAGAGCTTGGCTGTTGAATAGAAGAAAGATTAATAGTATTGTTTCACTTTTGGGTTGGAGAGTTGCACAGAGTAGGGGTGGGCTTGTTTCAAGAAGGGTGCTATGTACCCTACATAGAGGAGGGGGTATACACTTAGAGAGCTGTGAGGAACATTGATCATTGTAATAGTGACAGAGATGCAACATTGCAGTGAAGAGAGAGAGATTGCAGAGAATCGGTGAGTGGAAGTGAGTTAATGAGACGAAAGGCTTTCTTTTCTACTTTGTCTAGAAGGTCTGTGTGAGAGGATCCTCCCCATACATGCGATCAATACTCAATACATGGACACACTGTGCCCCTGTAGCCTACAGAACAAGAAGCTGCGCAGGGGTAGAGAACCCCCGGAGGCGGTTGAACACACCCAGCCTCTGGGAAGCCGTTTTAGCAGGAGTGGTAGTATGGTCTTTCCAAGAGAGATCAGAAGAAAAAAAGAGACACTGAGAATACTGAGAGAAGATGAAGGGTTGACTTTTGTACTGTTGTAGTATAAGGGATAGTCCTCTGGGAGTTCTTGACGGGGGTAGATAAATAGAGAAATTGGGTTTTGGAAGCATTGAAAGCAACAAGATTTACTCTGCCCCAATTGGAAATGGTAGTTAGATCGGAAGATAAGTGTTCTATGGCTTCATCACGCTTATGAGTAGGGTTAACTTAATTCAGGGGTGAAAACCATAATACCATCTAGCCAAAGTTGGTGTTTGTGGACGGTGCAACTAACATTACTTGAATCATATTAAGAGAGTTGGCGATAGTTTGGCACAGTTGCTCACATGAATTTGTACATCCACCCATCCGGGTGGATGGGACTAGTTAGCTTTGGTCGGCAACCCATCTAGGGGAGACAACCCTACACAATCCAGGTAGACAGGACTCTTCAGCCTTGGTCCTCCACCTGTCTAGGGGAGCAAACTCCACACAAACTGCTACACCTGCTGCCTTGCACGAATGCAGGTTAAGCCCCATTGAACAAAGGCTGGGCCCACAGCCAACAACTGTGGTTGGGGGTTAGCTAGAGCAGGCACCCCACGTAAAATATGCTTCAAACTCGCCTAACGGCAGCTCGTTGACATGGAGGGACCTACCACAGGCCCATCTCCGGCCCCCTGGGGGTGCATCCTAGCCAGGAGGACCTATAGACTCCTAGAGGGTACAGGACATAATTATAGTGTACGTCTTTACAGACTGGCACTTCCCGCCTAATGGTACAGGGGCCCGAAATCGGAGGTAGCTCACCGGAGGCTGCCGTATCACTAGGCATCTCTGCGGTTGGTGAATAGTGGGGTGCCCGAGGCCCCTATAAAGAGCTTGGGATGACCTCTAGGTGACAACCACCTGGGGCAGCCTGAAGCTGGATACCTGGGCATAGTGACCTCCAACGTTGGCAACCTATACCGAACATGACCAAAACCTATAAGAGCCATCGCAAGTCTGTTAACACAAAATCACAAACGGACACTACCGCAGATCCTACCCACAAGTTCAGGCTCGGAAGTGTGAACGTCGGCACAATGAGAGGTAGAACAGGTGAAACCGCAGAGTGGATGTATGTTGTGCCCAGGAGACCCGGTGGAGAGGAGATTGAGGAGTGCGAGGTGGATTATTGGAAAAAATGAACGTTTCAAGTTCATATGGAAGGGAAATTAATATGGCACAGGAGGGGTGTGTTTCCTGGTGGCAGAGAGTTGGGCAGATTGTGTGATAGAAGTTAAAAGGTTTAATCAAAGACTGATATTGCTAAGACTGAAAGTTGGGGCTAGAGTTATAGATGTTATATCAGCATATGCCCCCCCAAGTAGGCTTAGGTAGAGTTGTCAAAGAATTTTTTTTTAATTAATTACTAGGGGTAGTTGCCGGATGTAAGGAAGGGGAGGTAGTAATTGTGGGAGGAGACTTGAATGGGCATGTTGGGGCATATGCTGACGGATATGTGGGCGTGCACGGAGGACAGGGATATGGTCGAAGGAACCTGGATGGTGAATACATACTGGAGCACTGTGCTGCCACAGGGATGGTGTGTAACACCATGTTCAAGAGGACGAGCCATCTGATAACATATGAATCAGGTGGCTACAGTAGCCAGATAGACTAAACTTCTTCATCAGCAAATCTGAGAGGAAATGAGTTAGAGACACTAAGATCATGCCAGGTGAAGAATGTAGGCTATCCCCCAACACAACAACACAAGCTCCTAGTGTGTGATATGTGCCTAAACAGAGTTCCTGTGAGAAAGAAAGTACATTTGCCAACAAGGAAAGTATGGTTGTTGGAAAAAGAGGAGTACAGACAGATTCCACAACGAAATAATGGAAATTGAAAGAAGTGTGGGTGCTAGGCCAGCTGATGTTGATAGCAAATGTAACTTTATAGAATGCAGCCTCCTTGATGCCACAGACTAAGTCTGCATGTGGCAAACAAAAGGGCCACCCAGACATAAGTTCTCCTGGTGGTGGAACAACGATGTCGAAGCTGCAGAAGAAGGAATGTTTCAATGTATGGAAGGAAGGTGGCAGCAAGGAAAAGCACCTATCCGCTAAACGTAGCCTACATGCTAGAAAAGAGGTCCACAGGGCAAAGAAAACCATACAGTATAGTGTGACAACAAGTTTGTAGCACTAATAATACCAATGGGATTTATAAATTAGCTAAGAATGTGAGGGACCGTATGACTGTAAGATGCATAAATAATGACAGTGGCATGACTGTTTACTCAGAAAACGAACTTAGAGAGGCATTGAAGGAGCATTATGAAAGACTGCTAAATGTGGAGTTTGAATGGAACAGAGAACAGCTCAGCACTGCAGTCCTTGAACAAGGCCTTTGATTGAATACAATGCTGTTAAAAGTGCTATAGATAGAATGAAGTTTGGGAAAGCCGCTGGGAGCTCCGGCATTGTCGCTGAGATGCTAAAAACAGCTGTAGATATTGGGATATAATCGGTCACAGAGCTGATTAATGCCATCATAAAGGAGGAAAAAAATCCCGATGCATGGCAGAAAAATGTGATAATAAAAATATACAAAGGCAAGGGTGATTCCTTAGACGGGAAATTATAGAGGTTTGAAAAGGCTCGACCAAGTCATGAAAATTAGCGAAAGTGTCTTTGAATCCATAATCAGGAAAAGTGTTGCCATCAGCGACATGCAGTTTGGATTTATGCCGGGACGTGGCACAACTGATGCTATCTTCATTCTTAGGCTACTGCAAGAAAGGTCCTTAGAGAAAAACAGGGAGTTATACCTAGTTTTTGTAGATCTGGAGAAAGCCTTTTGACCGGGTGCCAAGGGAAGTAATGCAGTGGGCTATGAGAAAACTCGGAGTAGAAGAGTGGTTGGTGCGAGTGATAAAGATAATGTATGAGGGGTCACAGGCAGCAGTTATATTGAATGGGGTTCTGAGCGAAGAGTTGCCAGTGAAAGTTGGAGTTCACCAAAAGGTTCAGTACTGTTTGTTTTGGTCCTGTATAGGCTCTGTCAAGGCCACTTTAGGACTAAGCAAACATGCGGTGCTCTGTTTCAACTTCATGCTGGGATCCAGATTACAGAAGAATGCAGACACGTCAGGTAAAGTCAACTACTTCAAGACCAATACAGAAGAAATGCTAGCAATATACAGACAATTGGACTGGGAGTGGGAAGTAGAGTTTACTGGCAAGAACACAGAGCAAATGTGGAGCACATTCACCCAGCACTACAATAGGATAATCAAACACTGTGTCCCAGCCGCCTCCACCAGGCAGAGAACAGGGAACGAAAAGTGGATCACCATGAAGATAACTGGAGACAATACTGAAGAGAAAAGAGGATACTTGGCAGAGGTACAGAGACAGGAAAACGGCACACAGAATGGAGATTTACATCGCAGCTAGAAACAGAGCGACCAGGGAAGTACGAAAGGCAAAATACCAATACGAAAGGTGGCCATTGACTCCCTAGAGAACACCAATCACTTCTGGCCATATGTGTGGCCAGACTGAAGACAGCTGATGTAATGAATGTAGCCTTCAGTAGTGTCTACATGGAAAAGGACATGGCTCAGCCATTACCAAGTCCCACCGCAAGTCCAACCACGCAGGAAACCACATCAGTGAGGTTCGATGAGGATGCCGTTCGTCGACAACTGAAGCAACTCCATGCGGACAAAGCTCCAGGTCCTGATGGTATTTCGCCATTCGTGCTGAAGACCTGTGCCAACCTGCTCTACAAGCCCCTTAATTAAACACATCTTCCAATCCTCCATGGACACAGGAGTAGTCCCCTGTAGCGACTGAAAAAGGGCAAACATAACGCCCATATTCAAGAAAGGCACCTAATCCCAGCCCCTTAACTACTGAGGTCTCCCTGACCAGCGTTGTTTTCAAGGTAATGGAGAGATTGCATCAGACAGGAAGTCGCTAAGCACCTGAACAGGAACAACATCCTCAGTAATGTACAACACGGTTTTATGAGTAAGAGAAGCTGCTTGACAAACCTTCTCACTTACCTGGACGACCTTAATTGTCAACGCTGTCGACAGAAAAGAGTGTGTGGACGTCAACTACCTCGACTGTGAGAAGGCTTTTGAGGGTCCCATATGGAAGACTGCTGGTGAAAGCTGGAGCACAGGGAATACGAGGAGACCTACAATGTTGGTTGGCCAGCTACCTATCCGGAAAGTCACACAGAGTATAGGCATCAGAGGCACATACTCGGAGTGGCTGCCAGTCAAAAGCGGAGTGCCTCAAGGTTCAGTGGTGGGCCCGGTATTATTTATCATGTAGGCTACATCAATGACCTAGTAGAGGGATTGGAGTCTGAGGCGAGTCTCTTTGTGGATGATGCAAAGATCTTAGCGGACTATCAAGACCCAAGAGGATACAGCTCCTCTACAACGGGACATGGGTTAACTTGAGGAGTGGAGCAGGAAGTGGTTACTGACCTATAATGTCGAGAAGTGCAAAACCATGCACATTGGGAGACAGAATGAGGGAGACAACTACAAGCTGAACGATGCTGTCCTTGCCAAAATCCACGGTGGAAAAAGACCTGGAAGTGTTTGTGTCGGCAGATCTGAAATAATCTGCACACTCAGCCAAGGTAGCGGAAAAGGCAAATAGTAGGCTTGGGGAGTTTGGGTAATAAAGAGAAGCTTCTCGTACATCGACAAGGAGATCCATATATGTTCCTTCTACACTGCTCTAGTCAGACCCATCCTGGACTATGGAGCCCAGAGCTGGTCGGCAGTCACCCCACCTGGTCAAGGATGTCAAGCTCCTTGAGCAGGTCCAACACAGAGCTACCAAGCTAGTGTCAGAACTGAGAGACCGCCCATATGAAGAGAGATGTGAAGCCCTAAACCTGCCAACGCTAGAGGAACTTCGGAAGGCTTCGATGACGATCCCCTACTCCAAATTCGATCTTCACCATCTGCAACAACAACGAACAACCTTAGAGGCCACAGTTTGAAGCTAGCGAGAAGCGACCACTGGAGGACCACCACAAAGGGAAATTGGTTCGCTATCAGAACCATTAACCAATGAAACGCTCTTCCGGAGCGAATTGTAAGAGCACCGATGATTGCTGCGTTTAAGGAAAGGTACGACAAACATTTAATCTACCGGAGGTGGTGGATACCACAAGAAGGTATCATCTTATTCCCCCCACTACTTTTGTTTAGGTAAGCGTGTTTAGGCAAGTCGTTAGATACTCTAATGCTTTAAAATGCAATCATAGAAAAGAGCTCCAATCCTCCGTTTGTTTCAGAGGTTTGTTTCAGAGAAGATGGCCGCCAGTGGTCCCAAGCTCTGAGCCGTGAAAGCCTTTCCATGTTATGTTAGTTCAGTGACTGTACAATCGTGCTAATAAGTGATGTCTCGGCACCAAGTATGTTTTGATCAATAATTGGTATCAGAAATATCTAATTACAGTAGCTTCATTTCTTCATATCGAGTGAAACATACAAACATGTTCCTACACTTACCCACCCTATTCAACATCTGACAGATATTAATACAGCACAGAGCAAGCCAAACGTAATGACAGGGGAGACATGACTTATTAGCGCGACCGTACATACATGTTGTGAAATTCAAAATGCCCGCCATATGTTAGGGTTAGATTGTGTTCGGATGTTTCATTACATCATAACAATTATTACAATATAATACTTCGACATATTTATATACATATTTGACCATATTTGTGAGCATATTAATACTTCTATAATACTTATTATTTATATCTTCGAAATATACGTAAAAACTAAGGGAAAGTCTGAGCCATGAGCGTGACAGTTGTCTCGTCTTGTGTAGGTAGTTGTTGTTGTCTGCCGGTGTTGTTGGGCAGCATATATTTACGATAAAAATGGCATTGACGGCGACCAGAGTGGCTAAGGTAAGGCTGCCAGTATTAGCAATGTCTTAGCTTCCCGTATAATATATTGAAATAAGGTGTGATGCCGGTTAAATGGCCGGAAAGTCATTTATAAACGAGCTGCAGACGACATCTATCAGCTGATATTGAAGGGTAACCTAGGCCAACTAAATGATGTATGTGAATGTGAAGGTATCCTATCCATACTTGGTCAAATAATACATGATTAGTGATATTGACTGTGTGCTAGCCTAATCAACGTACAATTAAGTAGGCTAGCCTAGGGCTTGGCCTAGGTTATCTTTAGGCATAGGCAGGGCCAGGTGGAGCCATCATTGGGTTTAATTTGGGCCCTGGTGCTGTCTGTGAGTGATTTTGGCATTTTTGGGCCCCTAATAAATTTGGAAAATTTTGATTTTAATGTCACTAGCCTAGCCTACATCCGCCCTAGGCTATTAGGCCTAGGCTAGAAACAATTTATTAGGGAAAATAGGGACCAATAGGCTAGGCTACAAAATCACAAACAATCTAGCAGACATACAGTAGGCCTAGATAAAAATACATATTTGCACCTACAAACATACGATTTACGAGACGCAGCCACAACTTAAAATGCCACACATATCAGGCAAGCACGGACATAGGCTAGGCTAGCCTATTCAAACATTCATTTTTTCCACGCAGCATCCAAGAGTGGAACCACCTCCCATCTCACATAGTTAATAGCCCCACTCTTGATTCCTTTAGAAATAGGATCACTACTCATTATCTCCCTAATCCTTGACCCGATCCTATCCCTTTGGGCCCTTTCTCATAATTCCCCTGCACAACCCCCGCATATCATGCTGCACGAGAGCAGCCCTCTGCGGGTCCCCCTAACAAGAATAGACTCCATATTTTTCTCATTAGGCTATGCTTAGCTATAGTCCATGGAGGAATTTCGTTATCGACACTTGAAAAATCCCGATTACACTGAAAAATAATAAGTCCCGACCGTAAACAAAGCATTGCGCACAATGAATCCTTCGACTTGACTCTCCTTCTTGTTTTGAAAGATGTAGTGGGTGCGAACCGTGCGATTCACCCAATAAATGGCGTGAGCGTTAGCCTACTCACGAAAACTAAATGCCGGCAACCTGTTTTTGCCCCCTTACAGATTACATATATGAGGATGACAATAAATCAAGGGGGGTGAGGGCACTTGCCCCCCCTCAACCCATCGTGTATCCAATTTAGCCTACCCCACAATTTACCTTACCTACTGTAAAAGCGAGATTCACCCAATAAATGGCGCGATTTGACGTCGTATTTTCAGATTGATGGATAATGGGTAAGTTAATGCAAATCCTCCACTCAAACTATGAAAAACAACTATCTATGAAACACTATATTCCTTGAAGAAAAAAAGAAAACATGGTAAATAAAGCCAATGTAATCTTGTTGAACGTTACCTTTATGATTTCTCAGACTGGTGTGACCAGCTAAATTTAGGACATGGTCACTGGAAGCCATATTTTATAATAGCCTATAATTAGCATTTAAAATCACTAAAGCTGTATTCGTTGGAGTGTAGAAGGGAACGTTACTTAATAATATATACGTGGAAAATCGCAGAGGGTTTTGTACCGAATCTACATACCCCGATAGCATTGAAGTTCAGTGATAGGAGAAGCTGGGAATGCTATATCTCCAAGATGAAAAATCAGGGTGCGAGAGGGCTGGTTATCACAGAGGCCCACGTCTCTTCAACAAACTCCCGCGGAAAGTAAGAGACATGAGGGGCGTCTCGTTAGACAGCTTCAAGAGAGCCCTCGATGTTGAACTACAAAAAGTGCCAGACGAGCCTATCTTCGCAGGGGAGCGCTCCGCCCCTTCAAACAGTCTGCTGCACCAATTTTCAAAACAACCACAAAGGGCGGTGCGCTCCTTGGTGCCACTAGCAGTGGCGAACTCAACGTAGGTGGCCATAGGTAGGTAAGTACCGGTATAGGCTATACCTTAATGACGTAGTACCGGTACCCGTTACCAGTGTTCAAATTAAATTTATTATAGCTAGTCTATTGCTGATTATTTGCTTTAATTTTTCAGTCGGTGTCGAGAGCGGTGTGCCGGAATTTCTCAAGCAGTCGGGTGTTATCAGCCAAACTAATGGTACGAGATGCTCTTAACACAGCCCTGGACGAGGAGATGGAGCGTGATGAGAATGTGAGTTTTGTGTTGGCAGTATATTTGGTTACATATTGCAAAAGTCAAAGAATAGGCCTACAAATACTTTACAATACAGTGAGGTCTTGATATACACGGTTAATTCGTACCCTGTACGTACAGTGTATATCAAAACCGTGTTTTAGAAATAACAGGCCTTATGGGAATTAAATAATCCGTTCCAGCCACTTTCCCAAAGTCCCCCTTTTGTCCCTTTTTGCCTACCTTCAGCCGACTTATATTACATTATACCACCAACATGACAGAACATATGACATAGCATAGCATACATGAAGCATCAATAAGAACTGTTTTGGACCTGTTACTGACTTATTTGTGTGAATAGACGTGTTGACGTTCGGTAGATATCCCCGCTGCTGTACTCCCTCCCCGTCCCGTCCCGGCCTCAACCCCGACCCCGTTACTGTGATGATGTTGATAAGCCTTGTGCTACAGCTAGCACATCGGCCCCCTCCAGGTTCCCAGGCATGTTGATCGTCCTCATCGAAACCAGAGAACACAGAAATAATGTCCATCAAATCATTATCAGACTGGTTGTCACTGTCGGGGACGCTCCCTCCCTCCCCCTCTCTTTATTATGGTTCAATAGACCAGAAAGTAGAGAAGAAGTTATAACCCTATTGATAATGCAAAACTATTGAACACACTTAAAAGTGTATGTTATTTGGTCTCTATATAATATGTGAATCATTTCCGATATGATGGAATTAAAGATTTTTTTTTTCCACCAACTCCTAATCAGCAAAAATTACACAAATGTCAATTAAAAACATGTTACTGTACGATATTTCCCAATCAATTTGTGTAGACACACTTTCAAGGCGAAAATAAACTGTGGGAAACAAAACAATAAATAAATAAAATTAAATCTCCCGACGCTCGGAACTTTGCGCCTATTTGCAGAGAAGACGGGGAATATTTTATGTTGACTGTCTCTTATTTCTTGTTTATCTATGTGCTGGAAGGATATTATATTTTTCAATTCCATCGCATTAGAAATTATTCATTAGATTACAAAAAGTCCAAATAAGACATTAGTTATGTTAATGTATAAAGGAGTTAGAGAGATAGATAGATAGAGAGAGAGAGTTGCAGAGGGGGAAGTGATCGATAACATACAAACTACAGTAAAACCTTGCCCATCCAGACTAATTGGGGGAGTACCCTGTCTGGATCTGCCAAAAGTCTGGATATATATTCAGCCATCCAGATAAATCCGGATGGCTGAAACATGAGTCCGGATATCTAACTTAAACAACCAGACTTAGGTTTCAGCCATCCAGACAAATACGGATGGCTGAGTGCTGACATACAAGTCTGGATATCAAACTCCGATGTACAGCCCCTTCTGAAACTGATCACAGTGTTCCTCCAGTATACACTGACCCAAAGCTTGTAATTTCTAAGCATAGGCCTACTGAAGATATAAATGATACTCGATTGCACAAAGTAGGCCTAGGCCTATGTTTTTTTTTTTTTTTTTCAAAGTATGCGCACCAATGCACATCAGTAAACAGTCTTTTTATTAAACAAAGACTCTCCAATACAGTTTATACCACCAACACCATCTACAAGCTATATTATCCCCAATTTAATTAAATTTAAGTTCACAGCATTACGAAATTAACAAATTCCCGATTTTCGGCACTTTAGTAAACATAGACCGATGCTCAGCTGACTGGTGGTACATAATAAATTGTCAATGCAGTATTGAACTTTTATATATTATTGTATTCGATAGGAATCAATATTGAAAATATATGTTTTTATATATTATTGTATTCGATAGGAAATAAATATTGACACTATATACTGTATATGACTAATAGTATCTCCCAAAATAATTAAAAATTTACACTCGAATACACTTTCTGAATTATATCTTTCATGTATGGTAATTAGTATAACAATTTAAAGATTTTCATTATCCTTACTGTTAGATAAGTTTCATTCCTACGCAGGTAAAGCAATACCCATGAATACAACTTCAGTCTGAAGCATGTTGTGTGATTCGTAGGGTTCACTTTAAACCTACAGTACGCGCATGGATTGTTTTCTTGATAGAAGCATATGTTTCCTCTAGGCCTATACATAATAATATTAACATAATTGTGAGATGAAAAAGTAAAGTAATAAATATCAAGACAATATATATATTAACATACATTTATATGAATATAAATAGTAAGACGTTAATATGAACTCAGAGAGAGAGAAAGTGAGAGAGATGCATGGAAAACATGAGTATATCAGTTAAATCTTGGCTATGGAACTTGTATCTAAGTAGTAATAATAATAATATAATAATAATTCTTTATTCCAGACACATAAGATAGATACAGTATAAATACAGTACGACCTAATGGTCCATATCACATACACTTCTCGTCAGAGCACAGATAATAATTATACACAAAGATATATTAATAAAGACACAATAAAATAAAAAATACAGTAGGCCTATTTACAGAATAGAGCACATATCACATTTTGTCACAATATAACACAGATAGGCTAACTAAGGCTATTGCTCAATGTTGGTTAACACCTATTGCACAGATCATTGCTCATAGTTCAATTAGACCTATATATTACATTACAGTACATACTATGTGTGCAGCAGCTTCTGCCAGTGAGATATAATACGGGATTCATAGATATGATCACTAGACCAAAGAGCTACAATCAGCGTGTTACTGGAGGATTGCAGTCGCTGCGAAAAGCTGTACACCAGTCTCCTGATGACAGCCCGACAGCACTGCACATCCAACAGTGTGCACACCATACTAGTGCTTTCATATTTAGAGAGACCAATGAACATCTTGAGTATATTATGATAGGATGTACACAGACCATTTATGGTGGCTCTCTTATACTTCCACCACAAATGGGCCGTGTACATAGAGGAACAATATGTCCGGAACAAAGTGACTTTAGTTTCCCAATTACACATGTGGAATTTTCTCAAGATGGTGTTACCACGTAAATATAGCTGTCTGCGCTGACGGCCGATATCTGCATCATCTGAGCAATCGTTTGAGATAATGTGTCCCAGGTATTTTATTTTGTTTACTTCTTGAATAATTTGATTATTGAGTGAGAAATTTGGCAGTTTACTTTTATACAGTAATTTTGATCTAAATATAAGACAGCACTTTTCAGTGGGTTGAATTTAACACAATGTTTACTACCAAAAGATTCACATATATCAAGAAGTTTGCTCAGACCCGCAGAAGACGGTGCAATAATGACCAGATCATCAGCATACATGAGATGGTTGATGATTTTATTCCCACCATAACATCCAATCTGCTCTTTATTCAATTTATCACTTAATTCATCCATATATACATTGAATAAGTAAGGTGAGAGAATACTACCCTGTCTCACTCCATTGGTTACTGTAAAGGAATCCGAAATAATGTTACCCCATCTTACATTAAATGTTTGATTGGCGTACCAGTACTTCAAGATTCTCAGTATATAGGATGGCACTCCCCTTGTTGCTAATTTATCAAACAGGATATTGTGGCAGACTCTGTCAAATGCCTTACTAGCATCAAGAAAGCATGCAAAAATAGAGCTGTTCATTTTGATGTACCCATCCACTAGCTCCTTCAGAGTGTAGATGCACTGGTCCGTACCATGATTCTTTTTAAAACCAAATTGATTACTATTAGTTGAGATATACACTGAGATTCTGTCTAAAATGATTAACTCTAGTATCTTACTTACAATACTGGCAAGGGCAATAGGTCTATAGTTGTCTTTTGATGTAATTTTGCCAGCCTTGTCTTTAATTACTGGTATCAAGGTAACGGACATCATAGATTCTGGTAGGAAACCATGGATTAGAAAGCTGGTAAAGCAACTGCTGAGTTTCTCCAAGAGGAGAGTGGAGGAGTACTTCAAATGTTCAGCATATATACCATCAAAACCACAGGATTTGTTAGCATCTAGCCCACTTATTGCAGCCTTGATTTTTTCACTTGTAACTTTAATTGTGTCATATTTTTCTTCTTTGTTACACTCTGTTGTAGCAGCAATGGTATTTCCTTGGTGCCCAACAGAGTTAAACAAAGTTTGGTAATGTGTTTTCCAAAGATTGGCTATGTTATTAGTACCAGAGATCCCATCTACACTAACGGGTAGAGGTGTGCAGCTATTATGCATTTTTTTAATATCCTTCCAGAAGGCCAATGTGTCTTTGCTAGCAAAGTTTTTGGCCAATGCTTCTCTTCTTAATACATTTTCATTGTTTTTTATATATCTGATTGCATACTTGCATCTAGCCTTTAGTCTGGTGAACATGTCAAAAATGGGTCCCTGTCTCGGTTTGTTATGATCCAGCCATACACTACGAGCATCTCGGGATGCCTGGTATAGTTCTGAAACATGGTCATTCCACCCAGGTTTGTTAAAAGAGTAATTTTTGTTATGCTTGTGAAATACTATGTCACTAGCCTTAGTAAGACAAGATATAATATTATTGTACAGCTTGCTGACTTCTTCTCGATGACTAGCATTAACACAATTGGGGTCTTCACAGGTAATGGCATCCTCACTGCCAGGATCAAGCTCAGAAAGGAGAGTGTGTGTTAAAGTGCAAAATTGCTCACACTCCTCCTCGTCAAGCCCGCCCCATGGCAGTTTTGGATTTACACTATTGTTTGACTGGGTTAATTCTGGCGCTCTTTCCAAACTAGCTGTTAAGGTCAATGGGATATGATCTTCATCTGTATATGTATACTGAATTTCCATATTTGTTATCATATCATGGAAATCAGCACTAGCTACGGTATGATCTAGCCAAGACGTTGAGCCCCATGCTGCACTGACACATGTGTAACTACTATGAGGGAGCATGAGCTGAGAAGAGATAATTAGATCATGCTCACCACAGAAGTTAGTCATATGACTAGCAAACAGAGAGTTACTCATGTCCTTCAGATTAGCATTCCAGTCCCCTATTACAGAGTAGCAGGTGGTATTTAGTTCTTGTAAAAGAGCACTTAGCTCTCCAAGGCATTCCAGGTATTGTTCTTCATTTTCATTACATTGGTAGGGCAAGTACACACTAAGAATAACTACTTTCCGTTGGATATCTTCTATTTCTATACCTGTACACCATGGTAAATTTGTTACAAGTGGTTTAACCGGCTGTCTAAAGAGTCCCTCCACAAAATAGCTACTCCTCCCGGTGGGTGACCTGCTACTAGACCATCCATAGCATCGGTTGTCGAGACCCCAAACCCATGAAAATTATCACAGATAGTACTGAGGTTACCCAAATCCTGTTTAAAATACCAAGTCTCCTGCAGGCACACAATATCACTGGTATTAAATACGTCTACTACATCAGGGCGTAGGAGAAGCCCTCTGTTGGTTTTAGGGAGCCCCCTACAGTTATAAGTAGCAATATGCAAATTGTTGGGAGATGAAGTAGACTTTATATCCATGATATAGTAATAATAATAATAATGATAATTGCAATAATAATAATCTTAGATAAATGTCATACTTATTTGTGAGGCTAAGGCAGGATTCAAAGGCCTCAAATGCTTCACAGTGTGTTCGTTTCCCTCTCCCCTCAACCCCACCCCTAACTATCACTGTGGGCCGCTTGTATTTACACTCTCTCTCTCTGTGTGTTCCAGTCTGCCACATCTATACTGATCTATTTTGAAGCCTTCCCTGAACTTCAATTTTGCTAATAATAGGAACTGCACTAGCCTACATAATAACTAATGTTCACACCGGTAGTTATACTTACTCATGCTAAAGAAAATATTGCATATGTTTGTTCTCAATAGTATGGAATAAAGGATTTTAAATAATGCGAAATTATGCGAACAAATATCAAATAACTACAAGAAAGTAACCAACAAAGATAGTTTCCTGGATTGCTTCACACAAATGCTTCACAGTGTGTTCGTGTGTGCGTTGCCCTCTCCCCCCAACCCCACCCCTAACCATCACTGTGGGCCGCCGTCCAGTAAGAGTCCTGGCCTCACCTCTTGCCAGAGAGGAGTGGGCTAGAGACTATGGTACTTCTACAACCAGCCTACTCTGTTCTGCAAGGATGGCACTCATCTAAACCCTGTGGGTTCAGCACGCATGGGTCGTCTCCTACACGAAGCAGTCCGCAGCCATGGATAAAAAAACGCCATCCGAGAAGAAGCAGCAGTGACATAAATCATCCAACGCCAAGAAAAAAACAGAGGCAACCGAGGACCACCAACGATAAGGACCGAAGACAGCGAGGACCGAGGACAGCCATGAACATAAATGTAGATCCGACAAGAACCAAAAATATTATTAAAGAGCGTTCCGTGAGTTCTAAAATAAAAAATTTAAAGGTTTTCTATGCAAACGCTCATAGCATACGCAATAAATTTTCAGATTTAGAGGAGCTAGTGTTTACAGAAAATTATGATATGATTGGCATAACAGAATCTTGGCTCAATACAGAAGATAGAGACTTTTTAGCAGAGTATTCACTTCCCGGTTATGTAATGTTTGAGAAAAGCCGAATAAATCGAAATGGAGGTGGCGTTTTACTTTATATCAAAGAAAGTCTTAACCCTACCCTCTTGTCAAAACCTCAAATTGTGAACGTCGACGCATCTTTTGTGCTAATAAAGAATAATAAAGGTACAAAAATAATACTTGCATTAACCCGTCCAGCCCCGGCTAGTTTTGTAATGTTTGTTCACCAGAACCCGGCCGGTTTTCAAAAAATGATTTTATTCCAGAAACAATAGCGAATGGGTTAGCAATGAAGGAAAAACCGCTCAAAAAGCTTGAAGAATGGTCCTACAGAGCCCCCGAAAACGTATTTTACAAGAGTAAAAAATTGAAGGCAATTACCCCAAAAAAACAGGTTCTTACGCGCTCACGCGCACGCACGTGGACTTTGAGAGTTTTCAACCATCGGCACGGTTGCGTGGGATACGTACACAGTTCCCATACAAATCTGAGCCCTCTTGAGTGGCTATACCTGAGGTTACAGTCGGCGCAATTAGGGTGACGCGCCAGGCGCGTCTCTGGGGCTGTGCGTTACATACATCGCCGACGCGTCAGGCGCGTCGCTGGGGCTGTACGGGTTAATATACAGACCTCCAGCTCAATCAGTGCAAACTGACCGAGAAATTTACGAACAAATTGCAGATGTAAGTAACTCACAAGATACCGTAATTTTTGGCGACTTTAATTTACCTGTGACCAAGTGGGGCGATACTCTTACTTCACACTCCGGACATGACTTGTATACGAACTTGCAAGAGAGTTCGCTTTACCAATTTGTTCGAACGCCGACCCGTGGTAATAACGTTCTTGACATTGTACTTGCAACAAAAGAAGAATTAATATAGAATTTGAATGTTGGTGATGAATTCAGTAACAGCGACCATCGTACGATAACTTTCACTTTAAAGTTTACTAGTAACGAACCAAATAGTAGCATCGAAAAAGTCCCTAATTTCAAGAAAGCAAACTTCCATAAACTTAGAGCTATGTTTAAAGAAACTGACTGGAGCTTTTTAATTCACAATAACGACATAAATACATCTTGGAAGTTATTCGAAGCCACTTACCTAAAAGCAGTGCAAGACTGCATACCATCGAAAATACGGCGTCCAGGCCATAATAATAAGCCCAAATGGTGGAATAAAGATATTTCAAACTGCCTGCTTGCTAAAAAATTTGCTAATGATAGATTAAAATCCTCTCAAAATGACGAAGAACGGCTGAAATTTGTAGAGCTACGACGCAAAGCCAAAAAGTTAATTAAGCAAAGTAAAAAGACCTTAGAGTTACATATTGCGAATCAAAGTAAAACAAACCCGAAAGAATTCTATAGTTATATCAGAAAGAAAAAAGTAGTTACTTCAACTGTTGGACCGTTAGTCGATGAAAATGGAGAATACACCAAAGACGAAGTACAAATGAGTAATGCCCTCAATACCTTCTTTGCATCAGTTTTTACAACAGAAGACCTCAGTGATATCCCTACACCATCGCCGATTCAGATTGATAATTCAGATGTTCTAAGCAATATCACCGTTACAGAGAGAGAAGTACAGTATTGAATTGTTTAGATAAACTCAAGGTAAATAAAACGCCTGGACCTGATACAATCTCGCCTAGAGTTCTAACGGAAGCTAAAAATGAGCTCTCCAAACCACTGACATTACTATTCAATAAATCCTTGTAGTCTGGAACTATGCCCGATCAGTGGAAGCTAGCCAACGTAACACCGATATTCGAAAAAGGCAGCAAATCCCTACCCAGTAACTATCGTCCAATTAGCTTAACCTCAGTTGTATGTAAAATGCTAGAAACGGTCATACGAGACAGACTCGTAAATCACTTAGAGGAAAATAACATACTTAAAGATACTCAACACGGCTTTCGTAAAAAACGTTCCTGTTTAACAAACCTCTTAGACTTCTTCCATGATATCCTCAACCTCTACGATGAGAGTAAAGCTGTAGATATTATATACCTTGATTTTCAAAAGGCCTTTGACAAAGTTCCCCACAAACGTTTACTGCTAAAACTAAAAGCGCATGGAATACAAGACGGTGTGTTGAAATGGATAGAAAATTGGCTCAGCGACAGAAAGCAAAGAGTAGTCATAAACGGTAAGGCATCTAAATGGACCAATGTAAGTAGCGGGGTACCCCAGGGATCGGTACTAGGACCAATTCTCTTTCTAATTTACATCAACGACATAGATGAGGGTCTCACCTGTACAATCTCAAAATTTGCTGACGATACAAAAATTGCAAATGGCGTACTCTCAAAAGAACAAGTTGACGATATGCAACACAATCTAGATAAATTGTCATGTTGGGCCCAAATTTGGCAAATGAGTTTCAATGCGGATAAATGTAAAGTACTACATATCGGATACCTAAATGAGAAAGCAAACTATTCTATGAATGGCACTCGGCTTAAGAATGTAAACAGAGAAACCGATCTGGGAGTAACAATATCGAGTAACCTAAAACCGCCAATCCATCCACTCACTCACAGACAACACGCAGCTGCATGCACGACCTCCCGAAATCCATCCTTCCGAATCCTCCCTCCCTCGCGAGGACAGAGTCCACCTGGCCAGGCTGAGATGCGGACACCATCCAGCTCTCCTGAGCTATCAGAAGAGACTGGATGACTCCGTTGTCGACGCCTGCCCGGGATGTAACACAGCACCCCATACCATTAAACACATCATAGAAGACTGCATTTCACACAACCACTTACGCCAACAACACAACCTACACTCAATGAGAGCTCTGTGGGAAAGCCCGATCGTGGCCATGGCCTTCCTCAGGGACTCGGGGCTGTTCGGCCAGGCAGCTTAGGGAACAACAACAACAACAACAACAACAACAACAACCTAAAACCGAGTCAACAATGTTCAGAAGTAGTTAAGAAGGCAAATAAAATAATTGGCTTTATAGGCAGGTCATTTGAGCATAAATCCAAAGACGTTATCCTAACCCTTTACAATTCCTTAGTCCGCCCTCTTCTGGAATACTGCGTTCAATCCTGGTGCCCTTATTACCAAAAAGATATAAACAAGCTAGAACGAGTTCAACGTAGAGTTACCAAAATGATACTTAGCCTAAAGAACAAACCATACGAAGAGCGTCTTAGAGAATTAAAGCTATTTCCTTTAACCCAGCGCAGATTAAGAGGTGACTTAATTCAAGTGTTCAAAATCATCAAACGCATCGACAATATGAACTGTAGTAAGTACTTCACTATCGACCAATCTAATTACACGCAGGGAAACAGTTGCAAAATTATTGGTAAATCTTTTAACTCACACGAATATAAGAATTTATTCTTCAATCGAGTTGTCAACTTGTGGAATGGGCTTCCCCGAAACGTTATAGACTGCATCACCGTTGATTCATTTAAACTCCGCCTAGACAAATATCTCGCATCAAACCCGCGACTGACTGCGTTTGTAAATGAATAACTTTATTTTATCCCCCCCTCAGTTACTAACCCATCTGTCCCATACTAACTTCCTAATCCTGCCACGGACATTAGTTCCAGGGCAGTAATTCCCTTTCCAATGTTCCCTTACCCACTCTAAACCACTGTTTGGACACTTGATCCTCAGTGTTTTGGAGGACAAGCAACCTAGAAGGGTCACTAGATCTGTTGTTGCTTGATTTCCTTTGTACTCCTTTGTATCCGAGTGTACCAGCGGTCTCTGACTCTGCTTACTAGAGGGTCGTACATCGAGAATGTGTGGTCGTGAATCTCGTAAGGTTGTGAGCTTAAAATTACTTGAATAGGGGATAATAAAGCTTGTTTGATGGTGTTGGTGGCATAAACTGTATTGAAAAGAGGGACTTTGTGGAGGGAATGTATTATAGAAATCTACCAAGATTGGAAGCCAAAGCGTCACATTTTTCCTTTGCCCCTCAACTTTATCTTCATAATTGCTGAGGGGCACAGGGCCCTGGGTGGGTCTTTGGTTTCCCGGGCGTTTCCGCACCCTCCTCAGCTCCCCGCCATGGAGTGGCTTCGGTCACCCAGGCTTTATTGTGGTCGGCAGGGAGGGTTCTGTGGGGGCGCTCGGTTATGGCCTTGGGGCTGTTCGGCCAGGCAGCTTGGGGAACAACAACATCAACAACAACAATGTACAGTACTGTAATTGGGATAATAGGCACCGCCTGTACCAAACGCTGGATGTAAACAAGACGCTTGGTGACTTGTATTCGTTTCACTCGTTTCCGGATTGATTTTAATTTTTCCCAAGCCATCCAGACAAGTTTGGATGGCTGAAACATGAGTCTGGATCGAAATGCCTGTCCGAATCTCTTGGGTTTCCGGATCTGAGAGCACCGGATCGGCGGGGTTCTACTGTATTATGAGACAGACTTTAGTTTCTGAAAAGACAAAGGACACATTTTTATTGACTCTTTAATTTTATTATTTGCGTGTTGGAAGGATAATATTGTTTTCAATTCCATCGCATTAAAAATTATTCATAGATTACAAAAAGTCCAAATAAGACATAGTTATGTTAATGTATACTGTAGAGAGATAATGTATACTGTAGAGAGATAGAGAGAGATAGTTGCTAGGGGCAAATGATCGATAACATACACAATTATATGAGACAGATTTAAGTTTCTGAAAAGACAAAGGAGAAATTTTATTGGCTCACATTTTCATTTTATTATTTTTGTGTTGGAAGGGTAATATAGTATTGTTTTCAATTCCATTGTATTAGAAATGATTCATAGATTAAAACAAAATAAGACATAGTTACGGTATATATATATATATATATGTATAAGAGAGATGGATGCATTAAATAGATAGACATACAGACATTTGATGCATAAATAACATTCTTATTCTTTAAAACAAAAATATATATATATATTCCTAGGCTTGGGCCGCCACCCGTATATGATCCCGACTTTTCCGTGTTGTGGCCGATTTTGGAACTTTTGAGGTTACCGTGTCCAAACGAAACCGTGTATAAAAAACGTGTGTATATCGAGACCTGACTGTAGTCTGTTTGGCAAATATTAGAAGAGTACAGGTCGTTTAATTATTTTATATATATAATTAGACACAGTTGTTGTAAAAGCAATTAAATAGCAGTAACACTTCAATAACTTTGCATCATAAAGAATTTAGGATTTTGGATAACATATTTTGGCAGCTTGGTGTGTCTTGTATCTGTTTAGTCTGGATTATTGGTATGTATGTATGGATTCTTGGTACTGTAGTTGAGTAGATAGCATTATTTTAATACTGTAAGTATTATTCCAGGTGTTCCTAATGGGTGAGGAGGTGGCTCAGTATGACGGTGCCTACAAGGTGTCTCGAGGGCTGTGGAAGAAGTACGGAGACAAGCGGGTTATTGACACTCCCATCACTGAAGCTGGGTTTGCTGGTATTGCAGTCGGAGCAGCTTTGGTGAGTGGAACAGCTAATTTGTATTGGTGGTTCACTATTTGGTCTATTTTTTTAATTTATTTATTATTTTTTTGTTGTTTCCTACCTAGAGCTCCATCAAACTTTAAAAAACATCCATTCCCCCTTCTAAATTAATTTGTACATTTTTCGGTAGAAAAATGGGGATGGATGTAGTTACCGGGTGTACGGTCGTCATGTTTACATAGGGCGATCGCCGCGTTTAACTTCGCGTCTATTTTGACAGCGATTTTTTCTGTTATTTGCCCCCTGCTGGCAATATATATGATGATGACAATATGTCATGGGGGGGGGGGGGGGTGAGGGGGGGGCTCAACATATTATTGTATCCAATGGCATTCAAAATAGATGGGAATTTGACTGCAAGCGTTCGACGCCTCCCCCGCCGCCGTCATGTTTACATTTGTCGATCGCCGTGGTTCAAGTTCGCGTCTATTTTGACGGCGATTTTTTCGGTTATTTGCCCCCTGCTGGCAATATATATGATGATGACAATATGTCATGGGGGGGATGAGGGGGGGCAAAGCCTCCCTCAACATATTATTGTATCCAAAGGCAGTCAAAATAGACGGGAACATGATGGCAAAGATCCGACGCCACTACACGTAGTGTAAACAATGATGGCATTACGTCCGCTCTTAACATTCTTGCCGAAAAATGTACTGGCCAAAGGCCAGTTCTTATAAAATTACAGGCTCACTATTGTTCGCCAGGGAAAAAATTGATACCTAAATAGCACGAATGGTCTTAAGTTTGACAAAGAAATATAGCGAAAGGTCTTAAAATTGCCAAACTAGTTGAACAAACGCCTTAAAATCTGAAAACTAATGGGGCTAAACATGACGGAGAAGGGGGGGGGGAGTAAAATAGACCATATCCCCTTAACCCGTTGAGTACCGTAGGATACAGTAATAAAAGTCCCCAGCAGTCCCAAGCACTGGTGAAAATGGCAGGAGAAACCACCTTTTCACCTCAAGAGATGAGGCAAGACTGGATCTCTCACTTTTTTATTTTTTTTATTATTTTTTACAAGGCTTTAGAAAAAAAAAAAAAAAAAAGACAAAAAAACTAAGCCTTGTACAGGCAGTTACAAGACAAATACATTACTGATGAATATACTCGGGCCTGGGACTGGGGAGTTACTTATCTACTGACGAATATACTCGGGCCTGGGACTGTAAGGGTTAATTTCCCCTTCAGTATGATAATGTAAGTGAGCTGATGAGGCAAAATGCTTTTGACTCTACTCTTTTTGAGAAGTGCAGTATGGGTGGAACCTCCCCACACATGCGAATAATACTCGAAACATGAGCGCACTGTGCCCCTATACAGAGAAAGAAGCTGTGTGGGGGTGAATAACCCACAGAGATGGTTGAGAACACCTATCTTCTGGGAAGCTATTTTAGCAAGAGTGGTAATATGATCTCTCCAAGAAAGGTTGGATGAAAAAGATACACCAATGATATTGAGAAAAGATGAAGGGTTGATTTGTGTATTGTTGAAGAGTACTTGATAGTCTTGTGGAGGATTGCGACAGGTAGATAGAGGGAGAAATTGGATCTTGGAGGCATTGAACATTAATTTAAATTTATATATTTGCATTAAGAAAATCGCAAGAGCTCACAAACATGTGTTTTACATACAGTACATACATAAAATTTTAAGACTGAGTGCTCCACACATACGTGCAGTTTCAGTCTCTTGTCCTAATGGCAGCGTTCCAGGCAACCCTGTTAACCCTCCAGCCCCGGCTATGTATTATATATATATTCCCCGAAACCCGGGGGTTTTGGCCTAAAAACGTCTATGCCTAGGCTACCGCATCTTTGTTATTTGGCTTGCTTCCGCATTCCCGCGCATCCCCAAGCGTAGATGTGTTTCGTACCTGTAGAATGGCATTAAGTAGAGCTCTCTAAGTCAACTGGTTCAGTTGTGATGATGATTTCATTGGAGATAACTTTATGGCAAAAACAGCCACTTTACACTACTTTTCGATACTTAACAATAACATACAGGCACACACGAACAAGCGACGCACTCCTTCTTGTGGCCGGAGATGCGGGGCGTCGGTCCATCCGGCTGTTGTTTACATGCGTCGGACGTACGCCTCGCACACCAAGCTTACAGGCTTTAAGCTCATGGGTGTTTATGAGCCCTTCCGGGTAGCTCGGGTGTGTTTTTTATGGGTGTTCAAGAGCCCTTCCGGGTCTCAAGGGTTAAGGGCTGCTTCACTTGTCAAGTTTTTGGATTTGAGATCGGCACGTATAGTCCGATCCCAGGTCTTCCTCGGTCCACCCCTTGGTGCAGCTCCCTCCACAATCACAGACCTGCATCTTTTCACCCAATTTTGTTAATCCATTCTCTCCTCATGTCCATACCATCCCAGTCTACTTGTACGCATCTCCTCGCTAATACTCTTTATATCTAAACGTCTCCTCAGCTCATCATTTGTTATTCTATCCTGCAGCCTGGTCCCACACATCCATCTCACCATTCTCATCTCATTATGTTCCATTCTGTTAACATCCTCTACTTTAACGGCCCATGTTTCTGAGGCATACGTCATTGCACTTCTAACACATGAGGCATACACCTTTCCCTTCAGGGGGAGAGGCATTCTTTTTATGGTCAGAATTGGCAGCAGTTCTCTGAACTTCCCCCAGCCACATGTAATTCTAGCGACAGTGGCAGCCTCGGCCCCACCACCGGCAGAGATGGTATCTCCCAGGTAACAACATTTGTTCACCAGCTCCAGTGACTCCAAAATTCACAGCCACAGGATCATGATTTAACACAAGCTCGCCCTTGCACACTACGCACTCAAATTTCTCTATATCTGACTTCTCCTTCATTAGTAGCTGTACAAGGTTATTAATCTTTTTGATCATTATAAAGTTTGTTTACCAGTAATTATTCAATTGTGCTTTTTGTTCCCAGTATTATACTTAACCCATGAACTGCTAGAACATGTGCAAAATATAAGGCCAAGTTGAGGGAGGGAGAGGGGGTTGAGTATAAAGGGGGGAAGGAGTGGAGGATGTGGTGTGGAAAGATGCCGCTACTGTATATGTGTCCCCCAAATTTAAGACATTTTCTGGCACTGGCTTGGTTTCTGAAGGGATATTTTTACACATTTAAATACCGTGGCTTACGAGAGGACCTTCTCAGTCCATGGGTTAATACAGTATATGTTTTTCTCCAGGGTGGACTGCGACCTGTGTGTGAGTTCATGACCTTCAACTTCTCCATGCAAGCCATCGATCACGTCATCAACTCTGCCTCCAAGACCTTCTACATGTCTGCTGGCATGGTTCGTACCCCACCTCAGCCTTGATTTAGGCCTAGTTAAGGACGATTAAGAATACTGTAGTATAATGTACACGTGAGTAGGTCAGTTTTGGCCGCTGCGAGCCTAGAACCGTGTAAATTCTTAAGTTTTCGTAATTTACAGATACTCATATCTCTGCAAATAAATAGCTTAACCTAGGTTATACACATACAAGAGGCAGTATTCGCCGTTATCTTGTGATGGGTGAAGACTAGACCACTGTACATTAAGAGGTTATTGTGTAAGGTGGGAAATAAGACCGGCTGTTTTGTGATGCTACTGAGAACTGTTCGAATGCGACGAAGCAGTATCGGCAGCCACGGCTACGGTCTATTTACACTCGTTCAACAATTGATTATTGATATAATGTATCCTGCTTTAATATTGATTATTGATTACTTATATATTTCACCATTGTAAGCATTCCTATTTCACTGTCGATTGCTTTCATGCATCGTTTGAGACTCAGAAATTCAATAGAAACTTTCAGTTAGGCCTGCACGCAAGCAGAAGTCACCTGACTGACTGGCTATGTGTTTTTGTTCTTGTTGGTTATACGGACCATCCGCTAAGACAGCAAAACTTTCTCAAGTGCGGTTTTAAATGGTTTTAAGCCATGATATAAATGCTATGGAGCTATGTAGGCCAGCCGGGCGGTACGGGGCAAACTCGATATGGAGCTATAGGGAGTCCAGCCGGGGAAGGATGGTTAAGGATCGAAGATCATTAATTTTCTATGAAAGAACACAATTTATTTCATTTCTTAAATTCTTGAACTAGTGCAAAAGTTTATTAGAGATATGCAAAATATTGTTGATATACAGTAGGTTACTATATAATTTTTAAGAGGGTAAACATTTTGGTAGACTATTAAGATTAGCGCAAAATGTCTTATAGTTACAGTACTTGGAATGTGATATTTTAATAACAAAATCAATTTTGATTTCAATGATTTATTTCATTGATTATAATCGATTAAAATCACTTGATTAAAACCGTTTGATTTTAATCATGCCAGCCCTGAGTTACTGTACAGTACAGTATATATAATAGGGGGATATTGACTAAAATATAATTAACCCCCCCAGACTCATATGACACTCGCGTCATATGGAACTTATGCCAAAAAACTCATATGCCGCGATCGCGTCATATGAACTTATCTTAATATCTCTCTAATAAGTTATATGACGCTCTAGCGTCATATTTAGCTCAGTAAGTTAGATGAAAATCTGTCGATTGGTGGCAACTCCAAGTTTCTCCGACTTCTAACGGTCCCGCAGTGAGATATTGACAGTTGTGGGGATAATACCGTGTCATCCGCCTCCTCGCCAGTAAGTTAACTATTCCAGTCGGAGGGGGTTAAGAGAGGTGTCTACCATAAGTTGGCTACCTTATAATAATATAAACACAAAAATTGTAGTAAACATTTTTTTTTAGAACACGATGTCGGGTGTTGCCCATAATCTGTAGTAGGAGGATGTACTGTACTGTATGATTGTGTGTAGTAGGAGGATGTACTGTACTGTATGATTGTGTGTAGTAGGAGGATGTACTGTACTGTATGATTGTGTGTAGTAGGAGGATGTACTGTACTGTATGATTGTGTGTAGTAGGAGGATGTACTGTACTGTATGATTGTGTGTAGTAGGAGGATGTACTGTACTGTATGATTGTGTGTAGTAAGAGGATGTACTGTACTGTATGATTGTGTTGCCCATAATCTGTAGTAGGAGGATGTACTGTACTGTATGATTGTGTGTAGTAGGAGGATGTACTGTACTGTATGATTGTGTGTAGTAGGAGGATGTACTGTACTGTATGATTGTGGTAGTAGGAGGATGTACTGTACTGTATGATTGTGTGTAGTAGGAGGATGTACTGTACTGTATGATTGTGTTGCCCATAATCTGTAGTAGGAGGATGTACTGTACTGTATGATTGTGTGTAGTAGGAGGATGTACTGTACTGTATGATTGTGTGTAGTAGGAGGATGTACTGTACTGTATGATTGTGTGTAGTAGGAGGATGTACTGTACTGTATGATTGTGTGTAGTAGGAGGATGTACTGTACTGTATGATTGTGTTGCCATAATCTGTAGTAGGAGGATGTACTGTACTGTATGATTGTGTGTAGTAGGAGGATGTACTGTACTGTATGATTGTGTGTAGTAGGAGGATGTACTGTACTGTATGATTGTGTTGCCCATAATCTGTAGTAGGAGGATGTACTGTACTGTATGATTGTGTTGCCCATAATCTGTAGTAGGAGGATGTACTGTACTGTATGATTGTGTGTAGTAGGAGGATGTACTGTACTGTATGATTGTGTGTAGTAGGAGGATGTACTGTACTGTATGATTGTGTTGCCCATAATCTGTAGTAGGAGGATGTACTGTACTGTATGATTGTGTTGCCCATAATCTGTAGTAGGAGGATGTACTGTACTGTATGATTGTGTGTAGTAGGAGGATGTACTGTACTGTATGATTGTGTGTAGTAGGAGGATGTACTGTACTGTATGATTGTGTGTAGTAGGAGGATGTACTGTACTGTATGATTGTGTGTAGTAGGAGGATGTACTGTACTGTATGATTGTGTGTAGTAGGAGGATGTACTGTACTGTATGATTGTGTGTAGGAGGATGTACTGTACTGTATGATTGTGTAGTAGGAGGATGTACTGTACTGTATGATTGTGTTGCCCATAATCTGTAGTAGGAGGATGTACTGTACTGTATGATTGTGTGTAGTAGGAGGATGTACTGTACTGTATGATTGTGTGTAGTAGGAGGATGTACTGTACTGTATGATTGTGTTGCCCATAATCTGTAGTAGGAGGATGTACTGTACTGTATGATTGTGTGTAGTAGGAGGATGTACTGTACTGTATGATTGTGTAGTAGGAGGATGTACTGTACTGTATGATTGTGTTGCCCATAATCTGTGTAGTAGGAGGATGTACTGTACTGTATGATTGTGTGTAGTAGGAGGATGTACTGTACTGTATGATTGTGTAGTAGGAGGATGTACTGTACTGTATGATTGTGTGTAGTAGGAGGATGTACTGTACTGTATGATTGTGTTGCCCATAATCTGTAGTAGGAGGATGTACTGTACTGTATGATTGTGTGTAGTAGGAGGATGTACTGTACTGTATGATTGTGTGTAGTAGGAGGATGTACTGTACTGTATGATTGTGTGTAGTAGGAGGATGTACTGTACTGTATGATTGTGTTGCCCATAATCTGTAGTAGGAGGATGTACTGTACTGTATGATTGTGTGTAGTAGGAGGATGTACTGTACTGTAGTAGGAGGATGTACTGTACATGTGTGTAGTAGGAGGATGTACTGTACTGTATGATTGTGTGTAGTAGTAGGAGGATGTACTGTACTGTATGATTGTACTGTATGAGGAAGTAGGAGGATGTACTGTACTGTATGATTGTGTGTAGTAGGAGGATGTACTGTACTGTATGATTGTGTGTAGTGATGTTGTACTGTATGATTGTAGTAGTAGGAGGATGTACTGTACTGTATGATTGTGTGTAGTAGGAGGATGTACTGTACTGTATGATTGTGTGTAGTAGGAGGATGTACTGTACTGTATGATTGTGTGTAGTAGGAGGATGTACTGTACTGTATGATTGTGTGTAGTAGGAGGATGTACTGTACTGTATGATTGTGTTGCCCATAATCTGTAGTAGGAGGATGTACTGTACTGTATGATTGTGTGTAGTAGGAGGATGTACTGTACTGTATGATTGTGTTGCCCATAATCTGTAGTAGGAGGATGTACTGTACTGTATGATTGTGTGTAGTAGGAGGATGTACTGTACTGTATGATTGTGTGTAGTAGGAGGATGTACTGTACTGTATGATTGTGTTGCCCATAATCTGTAGTAGGAGGATGTACTGTACTGTATGATTGTGTGTAGTAGGAGGATGTACTGTACTGTATGATTGTGTGTAGTAGGAGGATGTACTGTACTGTATGATTGTGTGTAGTAGGAGGATGTACTGTACTGTATGATTGTGTGTAGTAGGAGGATGTACTGTACTGTATGATTGTGTGTAGTAGGAGGATGTACTGTACTGTATGATTGTGTGTAGTAGGAGGATGTACTGTACTGTATGATTGTGTGTAGTAGGAGGATGTACTGTACTGTATGATTGTGTTGCCCATAATCTGTAGTAGGAGGATGTACTGTACTGTATGATTGTGTGTAGTAGGAGGATGTACTGTACTGTATGATTGTGTGTAGTAGGAGGATGTACTGTACTGTATGATTGTGTGTAGTAGGAGGATGTACTGTACTGTATGATTGTGTGTAGTAGGAGGATGTACTGTACTGTATGATTGTGTGTAGTAGGAGGATGTACTGTACTGTATGATTGTGTGTAGTAGGAGGATGTACTGTACTGTATGATTGTGTTGCCCATAATCTGTAGTAGGAGGATGTACTGTACTGTATGATTGTGTGTAGTAGGAGGATGTACTGTACTGTATGATTGTGTGTAGTAGGAGGATGTACTGTACTGTATGATTGTGTGTAGTAGGAGGATGTACTGTACTGTATGATTGTGTGTAGTAGGAGGATGTACTGTACTGTATGATTGTGTGTAGTAGGAGGATGTACTGTACTGTATGATTGTGTTGCCCATAATCTGTAGTAGGAGGATGTACTGTACTGTATGATTGTGTAGTAGGAGGATGTACTGTACTGTATGATTGTGTAGTAGGAGGATGTACTGTACTGTATGATTGTGTGTAGTAGGAGGATGTACTGTACTGTATGATTGTGTGTAGTAGGAGGATGTACTGTACTGTATGATTGTGTGTAGTAGGAGGATGTACTGTACTGTATGATTGTGTGTAGTAGGAGGATGTACTGTACTGTATGATTGTGTGTAGTAGGAGGATGTACTGTACTGTATGATTGTGTTGCCCATAATCTGTAGTAGGAGGATGTACTGTACTGTATGATTGTGTGTAGTAGGAGGATGTACTGTACTGTATGATTGTGTGTAGTAGGAGGATGTACTGTACTGTATGATTGTGTGTAGTAGGAGGATGTACTGTACTGTATGATTGTGTAGTAGGAGGATGTACTGTACTGTATGATTGTGTGTAGTAGGAGGATGTACTGTACTGTATGATTGTGTGTAGTAGGAGGATGTACTGTACTGTATGATTGTGTTGCCCATAATCTGTAGTAGGAGGATGTACTGTACTGTATGATTGTGTGTCCATAGCAAGACACGTCCATGTAGATTGATGGTATGGCTGCCGTTCCTGTATTTTTATAATGAAACATTATGTTTTTACTCTGTGCCTGCAGTTGCATGTACCAATCGTGTTCCGTGGTCCCAATGGTGCTGCAGCAGGTGTGGGCGCCCAACACTCACAGTGCTTTGGGGCTTGGTACTCTCACTGCCCGGGCCTTAAGGTCAGTTACATTTGTACAAAATATGATATATAATGTATATTGTTTCCCCTGTACTGAACTGTATTTCATGTTAATCTCCTTTACTTTTGCACTTATTATGTCATTTTACTTTATGAAAGATAAAATGAGGCCTTTATATTGAAAGTGCTGATGTATTTACCTAATTGCATTTACCTAATTGTAGTTTACAGGAGTTGAGCTAAGCTCGTGTTGTCCCGTCTCTCAGTCTACTTATATCCAATTTTTTCTTGAAAATATGGATGTTCCTTGCCCCTACCACCAGCCCATTCCATTTGTCAATACATCTATAGGGGAAGCTAAACTTCCTGATATCGTTCTTGCAGGTAGGTCTTTTTACTTTGTAGCTGTGGCCTCTAGTTATTCCTGTATCCATAATTAATATATCCTCCCTATCCAGCCTCTCCAGCCCTCGGGTGCATTTGTACATCATTATCATGTCTCCCCTCTCTCTCCTCTCTTTTAGACTCGGTAGATTTAATTTGTCTAGCCTCCCTTCATATGGCAGTTCTCTGAGACTTGGAACCAATCTAGTAACTGCTCTCTGGATTCTTTCTAACTTGTGAATATGCTTCTTTAGATGCGGGGACCACACCACTGCTGCATACTCCAATCTTGGTCTAATCATACTTTTCATAATTTTTGCTACCATGGTCTCATCCAAGTAGTTCAGAGCAACTTTCATATTCCCGGCCATTGCATACATTCCGCTAAAGAGCTTGTTAATAGGTTTCTCTGGCGACAAGTTATCTTGTATAATCAACCCTAAATCCTTTTCTTTTTCGGCCTTGCTAATTATATTATCTCCCATCCTGTACTCCCAATTTGGTCTATTCACACTTCTTCCCATATTTAACACATGGCATTTACTTATATTAAATTTCATTTTCCACTTGGTGCTCCATTCGTATATTTTATCTAAATCCCCTTGCAGCTCCTCACAACTACTTTTATTTGTTATTTGTCTCATAATTTTTACGTCATCTGCAAACATTGACATGTAGGAGTTTATGCCTATCGGCAGGTCATTCACGTACATAAGGAACATGAGAGGTGCCAACACAGATCCCTACGGCACACCACTCTCAACTTTCTGCCACGATGAGTAAGTTCCTCTAATGTTGGTCCTCATTTCCCTATCTGTTAAATAGCTCTCTATCCATTTCAGCAAACTCCCCCTGACACATCCTAGCGTCTCAAGCTTAGATAACAATCTCTTATGTGGTACCTTATCGAATGCTTTGGAAAGGTCTAAGTAGCCGCAGTCCACCCATCCGCCTCTTTCTTGGAGTACATCTATCACCCTACTGTAATAACATAGCAAACTGGTAACACAAGATGTCCCTTCTCTGAATCCAAATTGCTTTGGGGTTATTATCTTTTTTCTCTCCAACATTTTCATCCATCTCTTCCTAATTAGTTTTTCACAAATCTTGCGTACAATACTAGTAAGTGAAACTGGTCTATAGTTTAAAGGGTCCACAGGGTTTCCATTCTTGTATATCGGAATGATATTAGCTCTTTTCCATTCAACAGGAACCTGTCCTTTATCTAAGGAAGCTTGAATTATGTCCCTCACTGGCTCCACTAATTGCTCTGCACACTCCTTTAAAACCCAGGCAGACACTTCATCCGGTCCCATAGCTTTCCTTACTTCAAGTCCTCTCATCGCAGATAACAGCTCATCTCTAGTTATTTCAATCTTACTAAGACCACTCTCCAGTACTCCCACCTATGGTTTGTCAAAACCTTCCTCTCTAGTAAAAACTGACCCCAATTTGTTATTCATTACCTCGCACATGTCCGATACATTTTCATACGTCCTAGCATCAACTCTTGATTTAGTAATTTGTTTCTTTACCTTCAACTTACTGTTTATATTTATAAAATAATCTAGGGTCACTTTCACATTTATTTACTATGTTCTTCTCATAGTTCATTTTAACTTGCCTAATTATGTTAACATATCTATTCCTCTCCTGTTTATATTTATTCCGATTACTCTCAGTGTTCCTTCTTCTTAATCTAGCCCAAGCTGCATCACGCCTACCCAAAGCTCTTTTGCATTTCAAATTAAACCATTCTTTCTGCTTAGTAAAATTTCCAGTTTTATATCTTGGGACAAACAGATTGGTTCCTACTCTATAAATTTTGAGGAATCTACTATATTTACCTTGTACATCTTGTTCCTTCAAAATAAGATCCCAATCTACTCCCTCTAAATATCTTTTCAAGGATACATAATCAGCTTTACTATAATTTAATCTGTCATTTATATAGCTATTGTCTAATCTATTGGCATTACTTGAGGTCAACTTCCATTTTAGTAATAGGTGATCACTTTTACCTACAGGACATAGATAGTTTATATCACTAATTTTGTGAGGATCTTTTGTAAAAATCAGATCAAGTTTAGAAGGTTCGTTATTACCCCTCATTCTAGTATTTTCCTTCACATGTTGCGCAAGTACATTTTCTGTAACCAACTCCACTAGCCGACTTCCCCAAGATCTCTGATTTGGCCCTGCATCTCCCGATTCCCAATCAACCTCACTACAGTTGAAATCTCCTACCAAGATCAATCGATTCTTCCTTAAAAGCAATCTTCTCAACGACTGAATCATATCCTCGACCATCTCCTCAAACTCCAACTCCCTCCATGCTCTGGTCTTTGGTGGCATGTAAGCTACTGCTATGTCTAGCTTTTTTCCTTCTATATCATTGAGTTCAACTGCCATTATTTCTGCCTTGTCATTATTTAACTCCACGTGCTTTGCTGTCATAGGGTTCTTAACTAATACTGCCACTCCACCTCCCCTTTTACCCTTTCTATCATATCTCCATATATTATATCCTTTACTAAACACTATGTTGCTGTCAAAGTCCTGGTTCAGCTTTGTCTCCGTCAAACAGACCATCTGTGGTTGATCTTTTCTTAATATATCATCTAACTCTACCTTTTTACTGTTTATTCCATCTATATTAGTGTAGTAGCACAGTATATTTGAATCCACCTCCTTGTTTCTCTTCCCTCTCTGCCTCCTACCAGGTTCACCTCCTCCTCCATCCCTTCCCTGACCTAGCTCCACCTCCCCTGCTAATTTTATTCTCCTCCCCCCCCCCCCTCCACAACCTCCCATACCCCCTCTCTCTCTCCCTCTGTTCCACCTTCTCCACCATATCCTGGCTCTCTCTCCGGTCCCCTGCTCCCTGCATTATCTCTCGCTCTGTCTCCTTGCTTTGACTTGGTACTTGTCTCTCTGTCTCTTTCCCTATCACTCCTCTTACTTTCGGTTCTTGGTGGTTCCTGATGTACCACTTCCTTAATTGCCCTTCCCTTATTCTCCAAAAAAAAATCTTCTTTTGCTCTTCCGACAACTTTCCATTCTCTTCATCAGCCTTAGCTTGTAGTTCCCTTAACTGTTCTCGTTCCTTTACACTTAGGTCCTTTTTTACCCTTATATGATTCAGCTCTGTCGAATTTAATTTCCAGCTCACATTGGCTACTGCTTCTGCTGTTGATCTAAACTTTAGCTCCACTCTTAGTGGTCTCATCTCGCCCTTCTTATATTTTCCTAACCTTCTCACCTCCTCCAGTTCTTTTACCCATCCATAACCCTCGTCTAAGTAATCCAGTATCCCCTTGACTTTCACAACATCCCTTTCCTTTCTTACCTTCATATCTGCCATGTGCTCTTCCACATCTCCAAAGATTACTACACACTTACCTCTATCTATTGTCTCTCTCACTACCTTCTCTTTCTTCTTTAAAACTTGCACTACATTTTTTTTAAACTCTTTCTTTTCCTTTTCTCTCTCTTCCTTCTGCTCCTTCACAATTTCTTCAAGGGCTACCATCGTGGCACTCTCTACCCTTGTCCACTAATTTTTTACCTCACTAATTCCTTTTACTTCCTCAGTCAGGTGGCCCTCATATTCCTTAAGCTGAGCCTTGAGTGCCACATTTTCCGCCGCTAACTCGTCTACTCTGGCCATCACTGCCTCTAGGCTGTCACTTACTGGCCTAGGCCTATCCACCCCGCTAATAACGCCACACATATCGGACAAAACTTCTACTTTAGCCCCTAACTCCTTCCTCCAATTTTCCATCACTCCCCTCCATCTCACAAGACCCATCAACTGTTTTTTCAATTACATAGTATCATGTAATTTGTGCAGGTACTGTCACCGTACTCTGCTGAGGATGCCCGGGGTCTGATGAAGGCAGCCATCAGGGACCCTGACCCAGTGGTATTCCTAGAGAATGAGTTGATGTATGGTACGTCCTTTGAGGTCTCCGACGATGTGCTCTCCAAGGACTTTGTTGTTCCTATCGGCAAGGCCAAGATTGAACGGGAAGGTGAGCTCATTCAAAATGGTACATAGGTTACTTGCTGAATGATTACTTAACTCCCTGCAAGTATGTATTCCCACCAACCCGCGGGTACAGACGCTCAAACACCCTTGTTTATACATTACATCTTGTAGCTTCATACATAAAATAAATACAATAATCAACCGAATATTGTGATCTCATACCTTCATTCAGCTTGAGAATGGTGAAAACCCCATTGCTTTGTTCTTTGTTTATTACTGCCAGAGCCTTAAACAAGAAATTCACTTCTTCAGTGCGCGTGTGTATATGTGTGGAACTAAACATCGATCAATACTTTTTTGTGTGTCGATCACGGGGCCGAGGCCGTCACTATTGCCAGAATTAGATGTGGCTGGGGAAAGTTCAGAGAACTGTTGCCACTAAAGTACTCATTATGAGAAGACTACCTCTCCCCTTGAAGGGAAAGATATACACTTCATTTGTTAGAAGCGCAATGACATATGCTTCAGAAACGTGGCCTGTCAAAGTGGATGATATCAACAAGATGAGAATGGTGAGATAGATGTGTGGGGCCAAACTGCATGATAGGATATCTAGTGAATAGTTGAAGAGATGGTTAGGCATCAAGAGTATCAGTGATATGATGCATACTATACAGTAGCCTTGATTTTTTTCCAGCTGAGAGTCGAGAATCGTGGATGTGGCAGCTGCGCACAAATGTTCCGTGATTGGTCGGAGTGAATGTGTTTTATTCCGTGGGTTGTTTGTGATAAACATTAAAATAACTGTTTCATTGTAATTATTTGACTCATCATATCTACGAATTATAATAGTGTCTTCTATTATAAATCTCGTAAATGCCGTTTAGCATTGATAGTTTGCAATACAAGCAGGCATTAACCAAACATGCATCTGTACCAAAGTCAACTGATGCCCGAACGAACACTTGCAGTTCAGTACACTAATCGTATTTGAAAATTGAATGACATTTGACTGTTTAAGCGCATATAAAAAGGTAGTAAAACACTTTAGTACATGTAATATAAGGCAAGTACTACATTTAAAGTAGCCTACATGTTCATGGAACTTATTAAATGTACTGTTGGGGGAGGGGGGAAGTGGTTGGAACAGCCGTTCCTGAGGCGGGAAGTTTAAATCTATTGAACAGACTCTGTTATCAAGCTTTTCACTCAGGGGTATATTAATGTAAATATATTCATGGGTATACACATATTTATGTAGCCAATGTTATTTCTTGTAATTTACTTGTACGAAAATCGGGTAGCCTACAGCTGTGAAGGTTATTCTCCTTTTGTTTACCCTCAACACTCTGCCTCACCAAGCCTATAAACCACTTGCGAGTTTCAGGCTATAATCAATACTAAACAAAGGTACAATAATAATGTAGGGTTATGATGGTTACCGGTATGTATAATTTAATCTACAACCGCATATTCGCTGTTAATTCTGCTAAATATCGATGTCTACAGCTCCAACTTCCTTTTGCCCTGAACATCACAAGCAGTCAATTCACATTCACCCATCCAATGAAAACAGCGAGAAGGAAGAGAAAAAGCTCAATGAATGAGTGTTGTAGACAAGATAGAACAGAAAAGATTAATCAGAGAAAGATATATGCCTCATAGAAAAGATTAGGCTAAGCAGAGAAAGTAGAAACACAAACGATTTAGCTGAGAAAGCTGGTTCCATGTCAGTTTAAACTTGCAACCTCAACCAGTGACATCCTAACCAGTCAAAAGTCAACCAGTTACCATTTCAACCAGTAACCATCTGAACCAATACCATCCCAACCAGTGATAACTTAACCAATTGATTATAGCCTGAAACTCGCAAGTGGTTTATAGGCTTGGTGAGGCAGTGTTGAGGGTAAACAAAAGGAGAATATCTTCACAGCTGTAGGCTACCCGATTTTCGTACAAGTAAATTACAAGAAATAACATTGGCTACATAAATATGTGTATACCCATGAATATACCCCTGAGTGAAAAGCTTGATAACAGAGTCTGTTCAATAGATTTAAACTTCCCGCCTCAGGAACGGCTGTTCCAACCACTTCCCCCCTCCCCCAACAGTACATTTAATAAGTTCCATGAACATGTAGGCTACTTTAAATGTAGTACTTGCCTTATATTACATGTACTAAAGTGTTTTACTACCTTTTTATATGCGCTTAAACAGTCAAATGTCATTCAATTTTCAAATACGATTAGTGTACTGAACTGCAAGTGTTCGTTCGGGCATCAGTTGACTTTGGTACAGATGCATGTTTGGTTAATGCCTGCTTGTATTGCAAACTATCAATGCTAAACGGCATTTACGAGATTTATAATAGAAGACACTATTATAATTTGTAGATATGATGAGTCAAATAATTACAATGAAACAGTTTTTTTAATGTTTATCACAAACAACCCACGGAATAAAACACATTCACTCCGACCAATCACGGAACATTTGTGCGCAGCTGCCACATCCACGATTCTCGACTCTCAGCTGGAAAAAAAAATAAAGTATAGTAGTTGTTATTGTTGTTGTAGATCCCCAGACTGTCTGGCCAAGCAGTCCCGAGTCCGGTTGACCGAAGCCGCGCCAGATGCTCGGGCCCCCGAAGGGCCAGGGTGAGATGAGATCTGTCTCTGAGAGGGTAGCGGGGGAAGGGATCGTCAGTCCATGGGCTTGCACCCACAACCCAGTGCCCCCACCATCCGCAGCCCCCCAATCAGTGCCACAGAATCAAGCGATCTTGCCAACACCTAGAAGGATATGTACTATAGTACAGGAAAAGAGACAGACAGAAACGGCTAAGGTAGGGCAGAGTATGCCAAACCTCACTCTGGATAGGTCCAGCCCTCACCCGTGCGTACTAGTTGTTGTTGTTCCCTAAGCTGCCTGGCCGAACAGCCCCGAGTCTCTGAGGAAGGCCATGGCCGCAATTGGGCTTTCCCACAGAGCTCTCATTGAGTGTAGATTGTGTTGTTGGTGTAAGTGGTGTGAAATGCAGTCTTCTATGAGTAGTCTTGGATGGTTCAGGCATGTGGAGAGGATGGATGAACTAAGTTGGGTGAAAAGATGCAAGCCCGTGAACATGGGAGCTGCACCAAAGGGAAGACGAAGAAAGACATGGGATTCAGACCTTACAGTCTGCTCTTAAATAAAACAAATATGACACACACTCCATGTGGAGCACTCGGTAGTTTGCAAGTTTTACATTTTAATCTATGTATGTATGGCCAAGCGGTGCCATAATTATCGGCTATGGAGCCACTACTAAATATTAGGTTTTCCTTCGGGTTGTCAAATCCGTAATTGACAATGTTTCACAGATAGCTTCTTCGGGTCACCTTCAGTAACCTGAAGAAGCTATCTGCAAAATGTTGTGAATAAAGTGCTCCTTCTCAAATGGTGTTTTTATTCATCAAAAGGTCTACCTTCATATAGGTAAAATAAAGGAGCAGCTCCTGACATTCCCACATTATACATACCCATGTACCCTCCCTGTTGCCAATGTGCCTGTAAATATCCTCTGGCAAAGAACTTCTTTTTATTAAGGACCTTTCTTTCCTTTGACAGTTACCGTATAATTATTGTATGTTTTTTTTTAGCTGTTTCTTAACATTACCATGCTTGTCCTTCCAAGTAACTTAAAAATTGTGTTTTTATGTTCACCTTACAACCTCAATATAGTTGTTGTTGTTGTTCCCCAGGCTGCCTGGCCGAACAGCCCCAAGTCCCTGAGCAAGGCCAAGGCCATAACCGAGCGCCCCCACAAAACCCTCCCTGCCTACCACAATAAAGCCACTCCATGGCGGGGAGCTGAGGTGGCTGCGGAAACGCCCGGGAAACCAAAGCCCCACCCAGGGCCCCTCAACTTTCTCACCTCAATATAGTGTTGTCTATTTATATCCTAAACCTTGTATATTCCCCCAGGTCAACACATCACGCTAGTAGCACACTCCCGTGGTGTGTTACTTGCATTAGAGGCTGCAGGGGCCTTAGCAGCAGAAGGGGTAGAGTGTGAGGTCATCAATCTGCGGTCTCTCCGACCCCTGGATGAGGCAGCCATTGTCAAGTCGGTGATCAAGACCCGTAACTTGGTCACTGTGGAACAGGGATGGCCACAGTCAGGCATTGGCTCTGAGATCTGCGCCAGGATAGTCGAGAGTGAGTATGGTGTTGCTTTAGTAACATTGGGAAAGTTATATTTATGTTTTAAATGTCTTAGCCTCGGGACTGCAGGCTGTACAGTAGCCTTTAACTCTTGTGAGGCTCTCTGATTATCAATTGAAGTTTCGAGATGGTGAGTGATTCATGTGTCGCACTAGATGAGATAGTCACAGAGGAGCTTCAAGGTGTTGGTTGCTTCCTATCTGCTACACTAATTGGTGACACCTTATTTATACACGTCACTTGATGTGGAGAGATCAGCTATATGGTCGTTCACAGCATCTTCGAATATGGTTGGGCATCTTCTATGCTATGAATTGGTGACAATATAGGGGGTATTAAAATCGACAAACTAATGGGGCAAACGTCTTAAAATCTGAAAACTAATGGGGCTAAATATGAGGGAGAAGGGGGATCTAGAAAAATGACCCATCTCCCCTTAAGGAATAAGCTATTAATTTATTGGTTTGTTATGTGTCTCACCTTGCCTGAGTATCTATAGTCTATTCCCTGTAAGTAGGCGATAAATCATGACCTCTGTAACTCAGAAAGGGCTAGAGCAAATTGGCTGTAAATTTCCACATCTATTCCTTGACTGACTCTTCCCAAATGGTAGAAATATTAACTCAATTTCTCTATTCGTTTTTGAGTTACAGAGGGTTAGAGGTCATGATTTCTCGCCTACTTACAGCAAATAGACTATAGCCCCTAATCTCTATTCCAGGTGAGGCGTTCCATTACCTTGACAGTCCTGTGGTGCGCGTGACAGGGGTAGATGTGCCCATGCCCTATGCCCGTAGCCTGGAGGTGGCATGCATACCCCAGCAGCACGACGTGGTCAAGGCGGTCAAGAAGGTACTCAAGATTAATTAGGCACCCGCGCAACTCGTCCAGAAGGGGGCTTAGTAAATTGTCAAGTAATGGTTGAGAAATGGTTGTAAAAATTGTCTAGAAATTATTTTGAAAAGTGTCAGAATGTGATCTAGTTTGTTTGATAATTTAGGGGAAATGTACAAGACATTTTAAAAATACAGTATTGGGAGGATATTCTTGAGAAATGGTCAAAGGAGGCCCTCATGTTTAGGTAGATTGATGAAGAAATGTCAGCACGTCAGGAAATGGGGTGATTTCTTCACCATTCATGCAAACACCGTAACCAATTCATATGTCCTTCACTGTATCCAGACCATCCATGCCCTTTCTACCATTCCTGCACCTCTCATGAAGTGCTGTCCATTTTCTAACTTCTGTCTTGGAACTAATATAGGTGTTGCTCGAGAAGATTGCGTACAAGTTATTCACACATTTACTATTTGAGTTATCTTATTGAACTCCTTTAATGTCTAAAATTTAAATTGGTAGTATGAGGCAAGCCGTTACTTACTCAGTTACTACCTGGCCCACTCAAATAAAGTCTTCCCTTGTGTTTGTAGGCCTAATCACTCACTTCTTGAATGGCTAGAGAATAGTAGTAGTGGGGAACATATGAATTGAATGTGTTTGTTAATTTCATTAATCGAGTTTAGGAGTAAAGTTGGTTAGTGGAGAGAACATAATAAATAGTGAAAATGTATTCCTTGATAAAATGTAAATACCAGCACAAACTTGGATGATATACCTTATTTTTGTCTTCGTTTGTTTTCAGCATTGTTGAGCAAGTTTGTTTACACTACATGTAACACAAATTTTACCTAAAATTATTCTTACATAATCATAAATACTCCAGATATTTACTGTACTGGTGTTTGTAATATGCCGGTACAGTATGAAGCCAGAGTTGCCCCCCACCATTGTTCTGAATGCGGTCAAAGGCAAAGCTATTGACAAATTTAATTCTTGAACACCATAACTCTCGTTCAATCATTGTGACACCCATTAGTTTGGTGTATTGTAAAATAGAATAGCTTTGTACAAAAAGTATAAAGTTATCGGAAATTAACTGGTCCGATGATGATAATGGAAGTTAACTTCCGATAATAGTCTGACCAAAAGTAAAAAAAAAATGATGTTATCAGATTATTGCTTTAGTGCCCCTGTGGCTTCTTAGATATACTGTAATCCAATAATGTCTGAAGGTCTTTCCTTGTCCAAAGTTTGCCCATGATACCATCAGTTGTTCAGGCATTCAATCTCTCAATAGCCTTGTTTTTATTACTTCAATCAGCAAGGGTGGGATTAAACTTTGGATTTTGACTGTACATTTCTCAAACAAGAAAGTATGTGTTCATGGTGAAGAAAAGGTAGACCATAGTAATGTTACATACCATACTATATACTCATTGTTGAACAGCATGTTTATATTTAAAATTTTATTGATTGTATATATTAATTTGTTTATAAAAAATTAAAGCAACACAGGTGTTCAGAATTTAGCCTCTTTGATTATTGAGTGTATATTACAGGACTTGCATACATATTCTTGTCTTGCGATAATTTGTCACTGTCTTGTCTCAGGTAAACTGTGTTGGTGGTGTAATGGTTTAGATGCTTATATTCTGGGTGTGGTGTCCCGAGTTAGAATCCCGGGAGGACCATATGCATTCATTAGTTTATTCAAGTGCATTGGGGTTTGTAATTGATGATAAATGTTAAGAACGGGGTGTTACTTAATGCTCAGAGGTGACAACTGACATTATTGCTAAGCTTTTCTAACTTACAGCAGCTATTAGTTGGGAAAGGTACATGCAGCATTTACTTTTCTATCACTGATTGCGTTCACAACAATGTTTTTCCCACTCATATGAAATGACAGTACAATATGTAATGCTAATACACCAGCTAGCAAAGAAACGATGTAAAAGATAGTAGCATCTCGCTGGAAGTATCAAGTGGCTGTCTGGAGAAAGTCCAATGTTTACCTCATGTCCAAGCAAGTAGGAAGGGATGTATGTTATGAGAGATAAGTATAGCTCTTCAGAAACCAACATTGACCGACAAGTTCCTTGGGTTTTCAGTATCTTTTATTTATGTTTTTTATTGTTTTAAGTACTTACCTGGTATAATTTAGAATAGAATTAATATGATTTTATTATAACCTTGGTAAAAGATTTATATGATAAATCTTGCCAAGTAAATTATTAATATGAAACAGCTTCTCTCATGGTTCCTGCAATGATCTTGGCATGGCAACTATATCCTGCTTCCCAATATTACATTAACTTTATTAGGGGGCCCTCAGAGGGCTACTCTTTGGCAGCAGTATATGCAGGGGTTGTATTAAGAGATTAGGATAAGATAAGATTGGGGAAAAAAAAGGAAAAGTGTGGATTGGGCCTGAATATATATTGTAGATAGATAGGATTGGGAAAGATAGTTATTACGTTCTACTTACTCCTACAGCTAACCTACAATAACATTACCAGTGGGATGTTAGAAAGAGGAAGGTGGATAGATCACATAATTTTTTATTTATATATATATATATTGTTCACTGTACAGTATATGCCCTCAGTGCCATATGTTTTCTTTCTAAGACACATATCCATATACATTTTTTTTGAGGGGCTATTTTTTTATTTTGCACACAAGGTGCTTGTATAATATGGTAATCATTGGAATTTCCATATGACTCAAATAATATCATAATAAAAGGGCACGAAAATAACTTCTTCCTTTTTATTATTAATATGTTATTTTTTTTATTATTAATATGTATTATTTATGGTTGTGGGTGACTTAAATTACGACATGCAAAATTATCGATGGAGAGAGAGAGTGGAGAATTATGCGATATTATCTTTTTAACCTAAGACGTGCGCAATTGCGCATGGGGGGTATGAGACACCACACGCCTGTGCGCACGTATTTGAGCTGTTCCCATCACTAACATCGTTATTTTACCATAAATAGCATTAATACTTATCCATATGCGCCTATTTTAGGTTGATTATAAAGGTATTAACCTGTTACAGCAATAAAACAATGGTGATGGGCTGGTCTATCAGAGTGAGAACTGAGCAATCTCTGCCATACCCATAGCTTACTCTGACTGTTCCCTTTACTTATATATTTTCTAGATCTCAAGTGACGGCGTCTCTTCCGTGGATCATCCCAATCTACCAAGATTGGAAGCCAAAGCGTCACATTTTTCCTTTGCCCCTCAACTTTCTCTTCATAATTGGTGAGGGGCACAGGGCCCTGGGTGGGGCTTTGGTTTCCCGGGCGTTTCCGCACCCTCCTCAGCTCCCCGCCATGGAGTGGCTTCGGTCGCCCAGGCTTTATTGTGGTCGGCAGGGAGGGTTTTGTGGGGGCGCTCGGTTATGGCCTTGGCCTTGCTCAGGGCCTTGGGGCTGTTCGGCCAGGCAGCTTGGGGAACAACAACAACAACAACAGCAATAAAACAAGTGGAAACAGCGTTTGGATGGTCAAAATCGGCGATACAGGCCGGGAGTTACACAATGTATGGCTGAGGCAACCTTCCTCCCCTCCCCTTGTTTGGAGAGACACTGTTACGCAATAGTCTCTCTCTCTCGCTCTTTCCCACGCTTGATAACAGTGATGACAATGCCCTGCTACCAACTCGCTAATGTTAGCACGAAAATAGACCACAGAATAAGGGATTAACAGGGAAAATAGGTGATAACTGAAGCAGGGGAGGAAAGTGGGGAAGGAGGGGATGTGGAGGAGTGATATTTGGCATGGCCCAGGGGCAAAAAAAAAAAAAAAAAATTGGGTTTTTTAAATGAATTTTTTTTAGGCCCAGGATCTTAAGAGTCTTCCCGCACTTGCCGGGTTTCGCTGTCCTGGAAACAGTCGTCTCGGGACAGGGCGGCAAAACCAGAAAATCTGAAAATCTATCCCGATACCGGTAATCCATTAGGTTGATACTGTTGGGAAATGTAGTTAATAGATAAAGTATATTGAAGAAAATAAATAGCTCATTATCTGCAGTGATATCCATTGTATATTCAATAGCCAATTCCCTTGCAGAAATCTTGGGGTGGCTACAAATGTATGTAGTAAAATTTAGGCAATGGTATGCGCAGGTAAAAATATAGTCTGACTGCAGAGGAATTAAATTGGTAACCAATTGCCCTGAAGGACATTTTTCGGTCAAATATTCTACTACTCCGGGAGGTTCATCCGTTGGTTGGCTATTAAAGTAAAAATAAGAGTCATTCACATCACGGTAAAGCACAGTTCCATGACTAAATGATCCCAAAATATTTTCAATCAACAAAAAAACGTGTTCTCTATGGAGACTGTAATCAGAAATTTCACTCAGGAGTACACAGGTGAATCTCCCTCCCAGGCCAGGTGCCATTTCCAATATCTCCTTTATTTCGGACATAAACAGAACTCTGTTCTCCATGCCAGTAGTTCTTGCCATTTTGTGATAATAAACCTTTGAGATAAAATTTCCGAGCCGAATGTATCACCAAAATATGCCGCTAGGTAAATTATGTAAGCGTTTCATCTCAAACGTCCTTACTTCACTGATGCGCTAATCAAGTGAAGGATTCAAATCGTCCCTGAATGCATCACAATTATGAAATCTATTATATTGCGACTTTAATACTATTAAATCTCACAAATAAATACAATGAATATAATAATATTAACAAAAATGATCGCAAAGAGTCGGAAGACAAAAATATAAAATAATTAAAGGGAATAAATTTAAATAGCTCACCTATATTATTGTTACCCCTTATATACCCACTATTTTCTCTGACACCGAAATCTAGCTTGAAAGAAAACGTTGATCTTATGGGTATCTATACTATTTTGAGTGTATTATAAGTGCATTAGGAGTGAAGATCCCCCTTGCCACATGACTCGTTGCCGCCGTTTGGGGGCTTCCGGGCTTGTAGGCCAAGGTTCTTGGCCTTCTCCCTATCACCTCCAACTAATTTTGTCATGTCCTTTTCTTTCTCCTCCTTTCTAGTTTTCGTTTTTCCCTCTTCCGCTTTCTCCTGGGGCTGCCATCAGAGGCCGGTCTCCCACCCTTGAACTTTTGTGGTCCCGTCCCTCCCTTCCCTTCCGCTTGACTTCCCTGTTTGCTTCCTTCCTTTCTCTTTAACTGCTTCAGAGGTTCTAGTTTCCTTAGGGCTTCGCCTTGGTGTCTCTGATCACTGCTGAGTTGGCAGAGTCCACCTGGCGACAGGTGCTGCCGGCCAGGGCTCGCAAGGCTCGTTGCTGGAGGATAGGCACTATAGGGTTGCTTTGGGGTTTCTGACTCCCTTCTCTCTTCCCAGTGAGTGTGTCAGGTGACTACGCCGGCCCCGTTCTCCATGGGACAAAGCTGCAGGACAAATGCCCAGGTTGTACAAGGTCCCTAGCTCAAAGCCGAGACCTGTCCCATCTCAATTGGCCGCATTCTGGGTTTCGTGGCCCTGCGGAGGTCTGCTCCCTTTCGTTGCCAGGGGCACCTGGTAACCGCAGTATCATCTTCCATGCTTTACCCCCTTTTCTCTTGCTATGGTGACGACTTATGCTTTTTTCCCTGTTCTTCCCTGTTTATGGCTTCTGCTTTAGTGGTTCCGGTGAGTGAGCCCCTTGTGGCATGCAGCCTGCCACTTGGGGGTCTGTTGTCTGGCTGTCAGTCCGGTTCACCGCGGGAGCACGGTGAGTCGGGGATGGTTTTGGGTGCTCTCGACCGGCCCGCTGAAATATCCCTCGGTCGTCGCTCGTCCCTCTTGTCCATTACCGTTCCGAATCCTTCTACTACCCTTCCGTCTTCGTCACGTCTTTTTCCACCCTTCACTACCCAGGATTTCATCTCCTCTCCTGTAGTTATTTCTGCGTCTTCCTCTTCTTCCTCTTCTCCCTCTAGTCATGTCACCCTCGACCCTTTTCTGCCCTCCCTCCCTCGTTCTCTTTCCTCTTCTTCTCCAGTTTCGTCCTCTTCTCGTCCTCGCTCCTCGGTCCTCCCTATGTCCTCTCTCTTTGCACCTCCTTCCTGTACTAAGTTTTTCTCCATCCCTGCTTCTGCGCCTCTAGCCGGTGATGACCTCCTCTTCCACCTGCGTCTCCTTCAACAGGTGGGAAAGGACGTCACCTTCCACTCCCGCCATGATGCCTCCCGTCTTGTTACCGTCCAAAACGAACTTCAGGCTACTGCTATGTCCTCTTTCGTCGATTGTTCTGGCACCCCCATCCCGGCTCAAAAAGATCAACGACTCAACTCCTGTACAGGGACTGTCCTGATCCCCGCTTCCATCCGTCTCGGGGGTCGTCCATTCGCGGATTGCGCCGACCTCGTCAAGGACATCGTTGTCGCTCAAGACCACAAGGTGGTTAGTGTGGTATGCTACACTATCCCTCCTCGCGACTTTCGCCGCCATCCCGCTAACATTGCCAAGATCTCTTTTGATGGACTTTCCCTTCCTGCCCATGTTATTGTCGGTGGTACTCGCCTCCCTGTGACTGCGTCTCTTCCCCGTCCACTCCAGTGTCGCAGCTGCTGGCGTTTCGGCCACCCGGCGAAGTTCTGCCGTACAGCCGCTGAGAGCCCACTCTGCCCGCGCTGTGCGCAGTCCGGACATGCCGTTGGCGGATGTCAGTCAACGTCCCAGTTCTGCCTTAATTGCCGCAGGTCTCATTCGGCCGACTCTAAGATTTGCCCCGTTCATCTGTTCGAGTCTGAGGTTGCTGTCCTCAAAGCGAGACACGGCCTTACGCTCACCGCAGCCCGCCAAGAGGCTCGTCGCTTGGGCTTCACCCCTCAGTCATTTTCCAAGACTCTGTCTCCTCCCTCCTCTTCTTCGCCTCCCTCTACCACGCCCCCCCCTTTTTCTGGTTCCTCGGTTCCTTCCACCGCCTCTGCTCCCTCCGTCCCCCCGGTCGCACCAGTTTCGTCATCTGCCTCCCTTCCTTCTACCGGTGCTTCTCCCAGATTTTCTCCTTCCTCCTCTTCTGTCTCCTCCGTTCGTCCTTCCGTCTCTTCCTTTTCTGTCCCTTTGTCTAACACTTTCTCTGTTCTCAGTCCTTCTCCTACTTCTGCCCCTTCATCTTGCTCTCTTCCTTGTTCCTCCTCTTCTAGTCTCCCTCAACGCTCTCACCGTTCCAAGCCTCCCCCCCGTTCTCCGTCATCTTCCTCTTCTAGTCGCCCCAAATCTCCTACTCGCTCTAAACTTCCCTTCTCCTCTACCAAACGGGCTCCTGTGCTCCATTCTTCCTCGCCCGCTTCCTCTTTTAAATGTAAGGGTGGTCTCCGTGATGTGCGGAGCTCAAGTCCCTGCGAGAAGAAGAAGAAGTCGCCTCCTTCTCCTTCTGTTTCCCTTTCTCCTCTCTCCGTCCAGTCTCCTCCTCCTCCCGTCACTGCGTCCCTAGATTTCTCCTACGAAACCCTACCTAAGATTGATGAATTTATCCGTTCTTCCCACCCACCACCTTCAACTGTTCATGCCGAAGTTCATCCTACCCCCTCTTCTCTCCCCCATACCCCTCTCCCGCCTTCCCCTGCCCCGTCCTCTTCCTCCACTCCCCCTTCTGGCCTTCCTCCGGGCCCCCCTCCTCTTCCTCCTCCTGACCCTCCCCCTCTTCCTTCTCCTGCCCTTACCCCCTCCTTCTCTTCCTACCCGGCGTCCGTCCTTCCTACCTCTTCCGGCCCTCCTCCTTCCTCTCCTCTTTCTCTGTTAGACCTCCCTATGCCCCCCGGTTTCCAGTCTTCCCCTTCAACGTCTTCTCCAATTCCTGCTATTATTTCCCATCGTTAGACTCGCTTGGCTATATTTTCCACCCACGGTGTTAACTGTATTTTGTAAATATGTTGTAAATAGTGTACGTCTTTTCTTCCCTCTTGTACGCGTCTTCTTTTTAATCTTTTTTGTCTTTTTAATGTCCATTTTACAATGGAACATTCGTAGTTTTGCAGGACATCGTGTTGATCTTCGTTACCTTATCTCTAGGTTTAGGCCACTTGTTATTAGTTTACAAGAATCGCGTTTATCTAATGCCCCTCCCCAATACCTTTTTACTCCTATATAAGTTCTCCCCAATCCCAGTATGCTACTTGCCTCCTCGTACATCATGCTGTCCCAGTGTCTCCGTTAACTATCCGTACCTCTCTTAAATACACGCTTGCCAGAGTGTTCCTTTCACGCTGGCTTACAGTAGTTTCCATATACCTTTCCCCCTCGATCCCGATCGATGTTCCAGAATTAAACAGGATCCTTTCTCTATTACCTCCACCTTTCCTCCTTTTAGGGGATTTTAATTGCAGGCATTCCCTGTGGGGTGACTCTACTGTTAATACACGAGGTCGTTCCCTTGAGGCTCTGATTCGTACACACGATTTATTTCTTTTAAACACTGGTTCCTCTACGCATTTTGATAGCGGCACCCGTACCTTCTCATGTATTAACTTGTCTCTGTGTTCCCTACACTATCCTTGGATTTTACTTTGAAGGTCTTTAATGATTACTGTGCGACTGACCACTTCCCGATTGTCCTCTCCCCTACGTCTTACTCCCCAGTGCCGCGCCCTCCCCGTTGGTGTTTCGATCGTGCCGACTGGACATCTTTCGCTGATCTCGCCGTTCCGCCTAATCCGACCCCTGCTTTCCCGGACCCTGATGCCATGCTTACCAGTTTCCTGATGTTTGTGCTCCATGGTGCCTATACTTGTACTCCACGCACCACTCGGAGTATGTCTTCTAAGTGTTTACCGTGGTGGACTGCTCAGTGCACTTCGGCTTTACGCAATAAAAGAGCCAAGTGGAAGAGTTTCCGTCGGAAAAAAGGCTCTCCATATGAGCGGGATGCGTATACTCTTTTCAAACAGGCTAATGCCGTCTTCCGTCGTACAATCCGCTCTGCAAAAAAATCTAGCTGGATGTCGTATGCCTCTACTATCAACGCGGATACACCTGTTCCGCAAGTCTGGGCTCGCGTCAGGAAGATTGCAGGGAAACATGCGCCTACGCCGGCCCCAGTCCTCCATACCAACACTGGCATTGTGGGCGATCCGTCTCTGGTGGCCAATATGTTGGGACAACATTTCAGTGATGTTAGCACTGGCTCCCATCTCCCGCCCTCCTACCAGATGCATAAACGCCGTTCTGAACTTAAGCGACTTGACTTCGCCTTATCATCTGATCAGTTTTTCAATGCCCCCTTCTCCCGGGCTGAGCTTGAGTCTAGCCTGGGAGCCTGTAAGGATACATGTGAAGGCCCTGACGGTGTCCATTACTTGATGCTGAAGCACTTATCTCCACCTGCGCTTGGCTTTCTCTTATCCATCTACAAACCGTCTGTGGTCCACAGGCTTTTTTCCGGCTGAGTGGAGACATGCCATCCTTCTCCCATTCCTTAAGCCGGGTAAGTCGGGCCATGCACCAGCAGATTACCGTCCCATTGCCCTGGTCAGTTGTGTAGGCAAATTATTAGAACGCATGGTTCACTCCCGCTTAATGTGGCTCCTAGGATCAAGAGGCATCCTGTCACCTTTTCAATATGGCTTTCGCAAGGGCCGTAGTACTTTGGACCCATTATTGAGATTGGCGACTTCTATCCGCGACGCCTTTTCGGACACTAAGTCGGTTTTAGCTGTATTCTTCGATCTTGAAAAAGCGTATGATACTGCCTGGAAATACAACATCCTTCATACCCTTTTACGTTCTGGTGTGTCTGGCAACATGGCGGTATTCTTGAACTTTCTCCGTGATCGTACTTTCCGAGTCAAGCTTCAGAATACATTCTCACGAACATACTCCCAACACGACGGTGTCCCACAGGGTTGTGTTCTTAGTACCATCCTTTTTATCCTAGCTATTAATGGTATTATTTCTTCTCTCCCTCTTGGTGTCCGTGCTTCTTTGTATGTGGACGACTTCGCTATTTACGCTGTGAGTTTGGATATCGCTGCCCTACAAAATCTCATGCAGAAGGCCATTGATGCAGCTGCGCAGTGGGCTACGGCCCATGGTTTTCGGTTTTCACCCTCGAAATCTTGTGCCGTCATCTTCACAAAACGCCATACAGTCCCGCATCCTGTTCTTACGTTGTATAACCGCCCTCTGCCTTACAGGTCCTCAGCTCCATTCTTAGGTCTCATTTTCGATACTCGGTTGACATGGTACCCGCACATTACTTCGTTACTGACCTCCACCACCCGACGGCTTCAACTCTTACAAACCCTTAGCCACTTGTCTTGGGGTGCGGACCGGACGGCTCTTCTGCGCCTCCATACAACGCTTATTCTCTCTAAGATCGATTATGGCTGCCAGGTATATGCCTCCGCTGCACGTACAAACCTTAAGCGCCTAGACTCCCTTCACCATCACGGTCTGCGCTTGTCGCTAGGGGCTTTTCGCTCTACTCCGGTTATTAGCCTTTATGCTGAATCAGGTGTCCCACCGCTATCGTCCAGGCGGGATAAACTGACCCTTCGATGTCATCTTCGCCTTCTGCAACACAGTTCGGCTGGTTTTCCTCCCACGGCTTCCGGCTTAGCCCCATCAGTGTCTGCTACTTCGTTCCCCGGTCGGGTCTCTGCTTTACTAGCCTCCTTCTCTTTTCCCATTCCATCGGTGCTACCCCTCCGACAGTCAGAGTTCCCCCCATGGCTACTCCCTCGCCCTACCGTTTGTACAGCTGCCCTCCCCCCCTCTAAGGCCTCTTCAACCCCACAGTTGCTTTATGCTCAGTTTGCGGAACATATGCTACACCACTCTTCAGCCGTTGCAGTGTACACTGATGGTTCCAAGACCTCCGCCGGTACAGGGTTTGCGGTTGTGTTCCCGGACCGGACCTTCCAACGTCACATCCAATCATGTGCTAGTGTCTTTACGGCCGAGTTATTTACTATTTTATTTGCCCTACGTACTATTTTTTGTTCACATCTGCATACCTTTGTAATTTTTAGTGACTCCCTTAGTCAGAGTATTCAGTCTCTTCCCGCTGTTAACCCCTTAGTGCTGGAGATTCAAGAATGGTTGTTCCGCATCGCTACTAAATTGAAGTCCCTGTCTTTCTGTTGGGTCCCGAGTCATGTTGGAGTGCCTGGCAATGAGCGGGTTGATTTTTTTGCCCGCTCTGCTATTACCTCTCACCGACTCGTGCCACGAAGTATTCCTGCATCTGATTACTTCCCGCGTGTTACTCAATTACTACGTCAGCGCTGGCAGGACGAATGGACCTCCATGAGGGTGTCTGATGTCAAACTGCGTTCTGTCAAACCTTCCGTCCTACCTTGGAAGTCTTCCTCTCATCGCAATCGTCGATGGGAGACCGCTCTAGCCTGTCTTCGGCTCGGCCACACCAGGCTAACGCATGGTCATTTGATGTCCTGTGATGTCCCCACGCTCTGTCCTTGCTGCCATATTCCAGTGTCTGTCCAGCATCTCCTGATCGACTGTCCGCGTTTCTCCAATGCCCGACGGCGGGCATTCCCCTTCATATCCTCCCTTAATCGCCCCCTTGTCTTAGCCGATATGCTTGGAGAGTCCCCCACTTTCTCCCTCCCACATCTCATGCGGTTTCTCCTCCATACCCGTCTCCTTCAGCTTCTTTAATTAGTGTTTCCTAGTCTTCTTCTCCTCTACTCCGTATTGCGCCCAGCCCCACAACACCTCTGATTTTTTTTTCCCACTAAGTTTCTTTTGGTGCCACATTATCTTTTTAGGCTTGGTGCAAATCCCTATTTTAATAATAATAGGAGTGAAGATTATGATTATATCGCCAATAAAGGATTGTTTGCATCGTATACTGTCAGGAAGGTGGTATAAATAAACAAGTGGTTTATGTTTACTGATTTACTAAGAGGTAGGCCTAATATTCAAAAATTTTAGGCTGAGACGGTGTTTGGACATTGACTGGGGGGAATACTTGAACGGTGAAGACGCTGAAGGAATGTGGAGGAAAATTAAACTGGAGTTAAACTGGAGAATGCTGTATCCAAAAGTGTACCAGTAAGGGAATATAAGGATAAAACAAAATTGAGGAAAAGAACGAACCCAGAATTGCCAATGAAAAGAAAGCTTTGGACATTGATTAGAAGAAAGAAACGATTGTGGGAAAGACTAATTTTTTTTAAAAAGAACAGGGGGTCTAGTATAGAAGCTAAAGAAGTATATCTGGAACGCAGACAAATAAACAATAAAATAAGGTGGGAGACAAGGAGGGGGGTGAAGGAGAGGGAGAGAGAGATTGCTAGAAATGTGAAGGATAATCCAAAAATATTCTGGAAGTATATTCAGGAAAAGTTAACAAGAAGAGTAGGTATCCCAGAGCTGGTAGGGGGGTTGGATGATGGGAGTAGAGCGGAGACTGATAAGGAGAAAGCAGAGGTGCTGGGGAAATACTTTGGGGAGGTACTAACAGTGGAGTCGGCTGATGTAGTGCCTACTATTCCCATCAAACAGGCACCAGCACTAGAACTAATAGAGTTTTCCCATGCTAGAATAAGGAGGGCTATAGAAAAAATGAACAGAAGTAAGTCCCCGGGACCGGATGGGATACATCCAAGAATCATAAAGGAAGAAGGTGATATGTTATTAGAGCCATTAAAAATGTTATTTGAGGTATCTTTTAATACAGGACAAATCCCGACGGACTGGAGAGAGGCGAACATAACAGCTATATTTAAGAAGGGAAAGAGAAATGACCCAGGAAATTATAGACCAGTCATTTTGACAAGTGTTGTGTGTAAACTAATGGAAACGGTAATTAGAGAAGGAATAATGGAGCATATGAAATCAAACCAACTTTTCAGTGGGAGACAGTTCGGATTCTTGCCGGGGAGGTCGACGGTACTACAGCTAATTAAGGTGGTAGATGATTGGATGCAAACTCTGGAGGATGGTGATGTACAATCGGGGTTATTAAGTGTTGTCATAGATTCCAGTGGTTTTCGCTAAAGAAGTGTTATTGGTATCTTTATAGTTACTGGGAACATTGCTTATCCCTCAGAGTATTGTAAAGTCAGTGAAAGTAGGCTAGCCTAAACAGACCTCGGATGCGGAAATACCCTGAGCCGAACAGGCCAAGTGGGATATCTCTATTGGTCTAACTGGTAAGTATAATAATAATGTATACACCACTATTGTCCAACACCATATGGCACCACAGACACTTTAGACTTGCGGGCGCCTCTGGCACCCAGGCCTGTGGAGGCAGCAAGTCCTTCAGTTCACACCAGACTCTCACATAACCAACTAGCGTCTCGGCGCTCCTGTACTCAACCCTAGCCAATAAAGGATTGAAGAGTACTGGTGTTATATCTCCATTCATCTTTATTATATGGCGCAGTGTATATCAGTATCTGAACCTACATGGAGAACCTGCACTACCTAGCTGAGGCTGCAGCTGCTGTGGAAGCCGGCTTGCCGCCATGCGGTCCCTACCCGGCTACATCTACCTCCCAACCGGTCGAGCCTTCATTGCCCGATGCCCTGTCTCCATACCCATCCATCATCTACTTGAATGAAAGGATCGACGCCCTCCAATCGAGTATCGCCACCTTTCTACAGCATCACCAGGACCAGCAGCCTCCACAACTACAACATCGCCCCGCGACAGCTCCACCACCGCCCCGCCAGGATCTACAACATCGCCCCGCGACAGCTCCACCACCGCCCCGCCAGGATCTCCAGCCCCACCAGCCTCTACAACATCAGCCCCAGGCCAGTAATGTTACCCACCAGGCTGACCCATCCTTTGCCTCATGCCCCACCAGTGATACACTTATTCATCCCTCTACACAGACACCCACACCTCATACATCTCCCCATGTCTCAGTGCCCCACCATATGCCAGTTACCCATGTCTCAGTGCCCCACCATATGCCAGCTACCCATGTCTCAGTGCCCCACCATATGCCAGCTACCCATGTCTCAGTGCCCCACCATATGCCAGTTACCCATGTCTCAGTGCCCCACCATATGCCAGTTATTCCCCACATGTCTTTATTACATATGAACATGACTAATCCCCTTACCCACCCTCTCAAGAGCGAATATCCCACACCCTCCCCAACTGACGGCCAGGCCCACACTGGTGTCGGTAGCGACGGTCGGTATTACGGCGGCCATTATGCCCCCCCTGGCTATCGTACGGCTGGCACCAACCCTCACGGCGCAGCCCCTTCTGCGCATGACGTCATCATACCACCACCACCTCAAGTCCCTTCCTACCCAGCCCAGCCACGCCCCGCCCCGCCCCGCCGGGCTGCCCCTACGCGGCCCCAGGCCGCTTTACATATGCCGGGACACGCCCTACGCAAATTCTGGGCTGATTGGGAGGTCTACAAGCGGCTCGTCCTTCTACCACCTCACGAGGCTACCATCGAGCTCTACCAGACGTGCGACCCTGCCCTTCAGAGCGCCATATTTGCTCACAATCAGGCGTTCTCCTCATTGCCAGAAATCGACCTAGCAACTCTCATCACACAACTCGTCCACCGACAACGGAACCGCGCAGCCGCTCGCCACCACTTCCGGTCTCTTCTCCAACAACCTACTGAACAGATCCGGGACTACGTCACACGTATTACGGAGGCCACTTTGGACTGTGGCTTTACCTGCCCCTGTTGCCACACTGATGTCTCTGACGAACACATACGGGACCAAGTGACTATCGGGATTAGTGATTCGTCCCTTCAGCAAGATGTTTTAACTAAAGACCGCACCCTACCTACCTTACAAGATGTTATCAACTACTGTGTGGGGTTCGAATCTGCGGCACTCGATCAGACGGCAATGCAACCGGGGGTACATGCTGTGAAATCACCATACCAGCGTCTCAAGAGTACTTACCCACGCCCCGCCCCTTCATCTTTATTATAGTAAGGTGTCTGCCTCACACCCTAGGGTCGAGAGTTCGTGCCCCCACCAGGGCATGATATTTTCGTGAGGCTATTTCCGCATTTAACGAAGTTTAGGTGTGTTGGTAAAATTGTTCAGATGGTTGAGAGTAAGATCGGAGCTCCATTAATCCTCTTTCGGGTATGGTGTAAAAACCGATCCCCACAGGAGAGAGCCACGTTCGCCTGTATTGGCAAGGCTACTACGGGTCACCTACTCACAGGCGCTATCCCACTACTGCTCGACACGGGTGCTTTTGGCTGCTGGGTTACCCCCCTGGCCCGGTTCACACCTTATAGCAACCTGGACGCCCATGGCTACCCACGGGCGGCCATATTGATGCCAGAGCTTAGTGCGGACACCCACTCAACATAGGAGAGCCCGCAACAGTGATCCCCACCTCAAGCCGTCCAATGGCCCAAGCTTCCGAGTCGCCGGATTACAGGGTTGCGCCACCAACCCCAGTATTAGTCAGTGTCCGAAACTTTGTGAAATATCTGACAACACTTATTAACCTCGACCGTAATAGACGTGGTATATTGCGATTTTATGAAGGCCTTCGATAAGGTCCCACATAAAAGGTTAATAGAGAAAGTTAGAAGCTATAGTATAGGGGAGAAATGTGTGAAATGGATAGAAGCCTTCCTGAAAGATCGGAGGCAGAGGGTACTGGTGAATGGAATAGGCTCGGGGTGGAGGGAAATTACAAGTGGGGTACCTCAGGGATCTGTGTTGGGACCACTACTGTTCGTTATATTTATCAACGACTTACCTGAAGTTATAACCAATGGAAGTGAGATATACCTGTATGCGGATGACACTAAGCTGTGTAGAAGAGTGAGGAGTAAGGAAGATGTGGGTTCGCTTCAAGGAGATGTGGAGGGCATGAAGGGATGGTCTGAACATTGGTTAATGCCTTTTCATCCAAAAAAATGCAAGTACATGCGGATTGGGACTAGCAAGATAGACAAGGTAGGATACAGCATGTATGAAGCGATGGAGGAAGTGAATGCAGAAAAGGATATAGGAGTAGTGATAGACAATAAGTTAAATTTCTCAGAACATTTAGCGGAAAAGATAAACAAAGCCAATAGAATTGTAGGGCTGATAAGGAGGACATTTGTGTCACTTGATGAAGAAATATTCAGGAATCTCTATACAGCGCTGGTTAGGCCGCACCTGGAATATGCGAACCAGGTGTGGGCTCTATATATGGTAAAGGATATAGAAGCAGTGGAGAAAGTGCAGAGGAGAGCTAGCAAGCTAGTACCAACGTTGAAGAATGCGGGCTATGAGCAGAGGTTGAGGACACTGGGACTTCCGACACTGGCATATAGGAGAAAGAGAGGGGATATGATAAGAGACTTTTAAGATAGTGTCAGGAAAGTATGATGAGGATGTGTGTGAAGGTATCTTCTTGATGCGGGAGGGAACAAGAACGAGAGGACACTCTAAGAAAATTTACAAAGAAAGAAATAGGCTTGAAAAGGCAAAGAACTCATTTTGTGATAGAGTGGTAAATGATTGGAATGCGCTGCCCCAGTATGTAGTCGATTCCGAATCAATAAGGAAGTTTGAAAGTAATCTTGATAAAGCATGGGGAAGACAAGATTTGGAGTTTGATTATAAAGCAAATATACAGAATAGTAAAAATGTTGCGTCTGCTGCCGCCGCCGCCAACACAGTGAACGACCGCAGTAACCCCGAAAGGGATTGAAAAATAGGGGAGCTATCCCCCCGCCATAGGCGGCTTTCTAGGGCCTTTCCTAGCTGTTGCTGAGAGGATTGGGTTCTAGTCATTGGCTGGTCTATCAGAGAGAACTGAGCGACCTCTGCCATACCCATAGCTTACTCTGACTTTTCCTTTTACTTATATATTTTCTAGATCTCAAGTGACGGCGTCTCTTCCGTGGATTGACCTCCCAATCTACCAAGATTGGAAGCCAAAGCGTCACATTTTTCCTTTGCCCCTCAACTTTCTTTTCATAATTGCTAAGGGGCACAGGGCCCTGGGTGGGGCTTTGGTTTCCCGGGCGTTTCCGCACCCTCCTCAGCTCCCCGCCATGGAGTGGCTTCGGTCACCCAGGCTTTATTGTGGTCGGCAGGAAGGGTTCTGTGGGGGCGCTCGGTTATGGCTTTGGCCTTGCTCGGGGCCTTGGGGCTGTTCGGCCAGGCAGCTTGGGGAACAGCAACAACAACAACAACGACCGCAGTAGTGCAAGTACTGGCACTGAGCTGGATACACAGGCCTAGTTTGCCTTTTTCCAGAGGATCTGCTGTAAGAAACTGTAAGAAACTGTAGACACATTTAGGAAAAATCAGGACGAGCAATATTATTACAAAACACAAATTAAGACCACATACAGCCAACAGTTTGTTCCCTACTATTATTATGGCTATCATTAGTTGTGTTATGTTGTCCCTGTTCGGGCTCTGTCTCGAGTCGGCCACCCCCAGCTATAGGGTATGTGCCTGAATATATATGTAGATAGATAGATAGATAGATAATTATACATTAGAGGGTAAACTGAGACTTTACTCCTATATTCTTGCATTCAATGGATATATCATTAATAATATATCATTATATCTATTATTTTTTTTGTTTTTTCTATGTGATTGAGGGAGGCAAAAGGCAGAACTGCCTATAGCGAGTGCCTCCCCCATAGTTGAAAGAGCGAAAGGGCCAAAATCAAGGGAAGTTCAAGCCAAAATGCCTGGACACACGGAGTTTGAAGCAATTTAAGTCATAGGAAGAGGGAAAGACTGATTCTGGGAGAGAGTTCCAGAGCTCAGCTGTTGAGTAGAAGACAGACTGAGAGTAACGTTTCACTCTCGGGTTGGAGAGTTGCACAGAGTAGGGGTGGGATTGAGTTGCAAGACGGGTACCACGTGCCCTACGTAAAGGAGGTGGTATACACTGGGAAAGCTCTGAGGAACTCTGATTATTATAATAGCGATAGAATAGCGAGATGTTATTTATTATAAGTAGTATTAGTATTGGCGATATGTTGGATTTTGTTACTATATAAACATTGATTGTATTATTATTATTATTATCATTATTATTATTATTATTATTATTATGCTTCTGAAGTGCTTGCTTTTAGTGGGCGAACTGTTATATAATAATAATAATTAATATAATAATAATATTTATTCAGTTAGCAATTTACAGAGTTGGTACCACATAGTATGTTACAAATATGACATGTACCAGCCTTGCATAATTCCAACTAAGGATAGCCCAATAAGGCCGTTAGGCGTATTTCCATTGGGGTCCTTGTGGGATTAGGTTAGCTGGGGAAAATGGGGAGGATAAAGAAATGGATACTTTAGAGAAAGTATTTCTAGGGGGTTATTTTAAGATACCTTACATCCTATAGTAAATATCAATAATCCGTAATCAGTAATCATTTCAGATTGGTTTGTCTCTCTCTTATGTCGCATTTAGTAGTAGACATAAGCTTGGTGCTCCCTTCTCGCAGCTGTCCGGTTCAGGTGTTCCTTCAGGCTACGTCTGAAGGAATACAGTGTTCTCTTTTCACGGACTGACTGGGGTAGGTCGTTCCAGTCTTTGATGGCAGTGAAGAAGAATGTTTGCTTACCTTGTCCTTGGATTCTCGGGACCTTAAAATTAAACATCCTGTTTCTTGTATTATGTCCACTCCTCTCATTTGCTTTAACAAAATCATTCTTTAGATACTCTGGAGCTCTGTCATAGAAAATTTTGAAGGCATTAGTGAGCCTGATTTGTTTGGCCCTGTCAGAGACATTGAGCATACCTAGTGACTGAAGTTGTTCCTGGCCAACATGTGATCTGGGTCCTAGGTTCAGCATGAACCTAACCATTTTATTTTGAGTGACCTGAAGTTTGTGCTGTGCTGATTTAGATGATGCAGAGTACCAGGATGACACAGAATAGTCAAAATGACATTGAACAAGCGCTTGGCAGAGAGTCTTTTTGGTCGCCGCGGGCAAGCATCCCACCTGTCTATACAGGTATTTTATACGTGCTCTACACTTACTCGGGATAGATTCCAAAATTGTTTCACCTGACAAACTCGCGTCCAGTTTTAGTCCGAGATATTTAACTTGTGACACTGTTGTTATAGGAATATCATTACAGTTGACCGAGAAGCCCACAATGTCTTCCAGTTTGCGTTTTGTTCCACATAAGATGGCTTCCGTCTTGCCCAGGTGAAGAGATAGTCTATTGTCCACTAGCCATTCACTACATGATTCTAGTTCTTTGGAAAGTGAAGCGGCAATACTTATTGGGTCTTTTCCTGAAACCAGAAGCACGCTGTCGTCTGCATACAGTAATAATTTACATGAGACGCTCAGTTCCATGTCGTTCACATAACCGAGAAAGAGTAAGGGACCAAGGATGCTTCCCTGCGGGACCCCACAGTTAATTGGCATAGGATCAGATATATTATCATCAATTTTGACTCTTTGGGTTCTACCACTAAGATAAGATTTAACCCAGTTCACAGACCCTATGCCCATTGCTTGTAGTTTATTACATAGGATATCATGGTCTACTGTGTCAAACGCTTTTTGTAGATCAAGAAGAACCATACCAGTGTAGTTACCTTTAGACATTTCTTTACGAATGTGATCCGTTAAGTGGATGAGACAGGAGTCTGTCGAGTACATGCATCTGAAACCTGATTGAAACTTATAGAATAGATCATTTTGTTTGAGGTAGTGTTCAATTTGGGTGTATACCGCTCTTTCAAGGATTTTAGATACAATACATAATATGCTAACTGGTCTGTAGTTACCAACTTCTAGTTTATTTCCTTTCTTGAATAGAGGGGTTACAATAGCTTCCTTCAGTTCAGCAGGTACTGTACAGTGTTGGTGTTAATTGACAAGTTGATGATGTGGGTTAGGGGGCCTGCTATACCAATGGCTCCATCTCGTAGAAATTTGGCAGGAATTTTGTCTGGTCCTGTGCTTTTATGTACATTTAGGTTAGACAGCTCGTTAAAAGTGTATTTTGGTGTAACATTTTGCAATCCAAATGTGTTCGGGTGTATGTCTTTATCTATGTAGAAATTTCGAAGGTGGCCGTTGTTGTCGTGTATTTATTGAGAGGTTGAGGTAGGTTCTGTGCAAGTGTGTTTGCTATGGAGGTGAAGAAGGAGTTGAAGTAGGTTGAAATTTGTCGTGTATCGTGGCAAACCTGATCATTAACTATCGGATCTGTATCGAAACCAAGCGAGATAAGAAATATGAGCTACAGTATATACCATCCCAAATGCTTCAGAGTTTGGTTTTAACCCTTTGAGTACCAGTGACGTATTTTGTATTTGATTTGAGCTACATTTAGAAAAATTTATGAAGCTTAGGCAAGATATATGGTAGCTAAAAGGATTAATTGAAATGGTGTGTAGCCTGTTAATGGATAGACGTCGTTCCTAAGCTTAATAAAATCGTTTAATAGTTGCCAGAATATAATGGAAAAGACGTCGCCGGTTCAGAATGATTTAACCCTTTGAGTACCAGCGACGTCGGTTATAATCATATTCTAGCTATATTTAGATGATTTTATGCAGCTTAGGAAGGATCTGTGGTAGTTAAAAAGGTTGGTGGCGACAGCTTGAAGCTTCATTATTGCTAGAGGTCCTTTCTAAGCTGTCCTAATAGTGTCCAGAAAATGTATTGATGCTTCGCTTACTTACGAAGCAGTATCATTGTGGTGTTATTGAATTAATTCAATGTATTATTTGTCATTAAATGTAGGTCTAAATTATATTGTCTAATAAATTATTGCGATTACTGTATATTAACCCCTTGAAGCGCTGACGCGTTTTAGCAGTTTATTTTTGCTCTTATTAGGCGATTTTATGCAGCTTAGGAAGGATCTGTGGGTGTTACAAGGGTAAATACTATCTCAATTAACCCTTTGACTTCCGTATACCCTTCCTAATCTGAATATAATCGTCAAAAAATAACCATAAAACAGAAAAAAAATGCTTATTGGAGCTTGAAAGGGTTAATCGTAGTCATGTGCTGTACTTATAACTGCCTTGATGGTGTAATGGTTAAAGTGTTTAGGATCTGTTATGTGGTAACCTAGGTTCGAATCCCGGGAGAATCACATGTCTTCATTAATTTCATTTGTGGGTTATTGGTGTTAAGAACGATGTTAAAAATAATATTATATTATATGTGAAATATAACTATTTATATGTACAGTCGCGCTAATAAGTCATGTCCCAGCTGTCATTACGTTTGGCTTGCTCTGTGCTGTATTAATGTCTGTCAGATGTTGAATTGGGTGGGTAAGTGTAGGAACATGTTTGTATATTTCACTCGATATGAAGAAATGAAGCTTAGATATTGCTGATACCAATTATTGATCAAAACATACTTGGTGCCGAGACATCACTTATTAGCGCGACTGTACAGTATATGTCTTTGGAAATACTGTAATGTGTTCGGAGCTTCAATTGATCACTTGCGAGATTTGGAGCTATAAGGAACTTGGAGCTGTAGACATCAGTAGTTAGCAGAATTACCAGCTAAAATACGGTCGTAGTGCCTTCATAAACACATAAAATTTAATTCAACATACTTGCTATCAATCATAAAACTACATTAGTATTGCATTTCCATATATAATCGATGTTTACGGCTCCAACTTCCTTAAAGACTGAAAGTCGTAAGTAGTCAATTAAACTCAAAGTCTCAGATTCGTGTGTTTCGAAGCCGAGCTTGTGTTCTTAGATAAGAGTCTCTACATTAACAAAGTACGCAGATGATTCCGGAGTCAAGCCACTGGCGGCCATCTTGTTTCCATAGTCACTTCCTGTCAAGCACTTATGGCAGTCAGGGTACTTTGATAGATATAATTATTGATGGGTTGTGAGAGTTAAGTATATAATAAAATTATATGATCAGCATAGGCTAGGTACTGAAGCTTAGTAATAATGACGAGGTAAAATTAACAAAGCGAACTGGAGACAAGATGGCGGCCAAAAGTCAAGTTTTTACTATGTTTTATCAAGCTACCCTAGTCTTGGTGGGCGGGGCCAGACGATATGATAATGTTGCAACCATCATTGAATTTTGCAAGGCACATGGTTTTATTAGGCCAATGTCAGCATCACTAATATGTTTTTAATATGATGTAGTGTATTGTTAAGTAAATCAAGTAATAAATAGTTCCAAATGGGAGATATATAATTACTCATTATATTGTATGCATTGGCAACTCTTCGGCATATCAACAAAGTAGTCTACAGAGGTCAGAAAGGAAACTCGATTTAGTCTACGGGGAATGTACTCCCAATTTCACATACTGCTATAATTTATTCGTGTTTAATTATATTTCTTGTATTACAACTGTATTTTATTTGTGTAATATGCTTTATGATTTATTTATTGTGTGAAGTTTATGCATTTGAATAAAGATGAATTTATTACAACCTATTTCAGTCACCCTTATGTAGATATAAATAATGCTTAGTAACGCGAAAAGGGGCTCCAGTCCTGACGCTTTTCTTGACTTACAGTGTGCTGGCTTAATAATCCAGAAGGGTTGATAAAAGTCCTATTTTAACTAAGCTAATACCACAACACTAAAAAAAAAAAAAAAAAAAAAACATACTTCGAAAAAACCCTCTAAATTCCACAGGCCCTTCCTATGCTGAATAAAATTGCCCAGTGAAAGCCAAAATATATTATTAAAGAATGGCGCTACTATTCTTAATCAGGAATTGATTTGGCAGATTGATTTAGTCCTACTCTTATTACGCTAGTAGTGTCCCCAAAATGGCGACAGGACGAGAAGTTGTCCGATTTCTAGAGGGGCAGAGGGGAGATGAAGGAGGAGGGAAAGATGAGGTGGGGAGGAGGGGTGTCTGACAAAGTTTCTCTCTCAGCTTACAACGGGAGTCGGCCTATATCGCTGCTCTCCCCTCGCTATACGTTATAATATATATAAAAATAGGCCTATCTTATACTGATAGGCTATAATATACTCCTATTCACACCTCACTGGATATCTGAGGTCTTGATAATAACATACATCACTTCTCATAATTAGATTAGCCTACTGAGCATGGGCGATTCCTTCGTGTCCACCCCCATAGGGGATCAAAGAGTCTGGCTATAGATAGATAGTCCATTGAGGGGTCGAGGGCTTAAGAATACGTGTTTTTTTTTCTCTCTCTTTTTGAGGATACGAGAGCATTGGCAAGATACCTCACTCAAGCCCCCCCCCCCCCCGATCAAAGAAAATGGGAAGTCATAAAGGGAATATGACGAACACCATTAATTATTCACAAATTACGTATGTTAGATATGTCAAACTTACATACACAGATAAAGGATATAAAGACACAATTCATATCAAGTACATTTTATTCAATAATGTTTATTTATGTCGATATTGATGATTTTTTTATTGAAATTCTCGTTCATCTGGCACCCAATAGTTGCCATCAACCACCAGCAGTACAACCGAGGTGATCTCGGACCTTTATTTTCGGCTATTCGTTCATTTCGTTCCTGATCTTCCAGCTGTAAGGAGGTAAGACTCGTGCTCTCTCGTTTTCCCCATTTTGTCTCTGAAAATATAGGAAAAAATATTGTTAGCGAAATATCTTGATTTATTTACCGCCAGACCCGAATTAGTAGACAAGAGCATGTCGATTTTCCCAGAATACTTAATGGGCCGATACTTAAGGCTTATCCCTCAACATAATCATTGTTTCCCATTAAACAAGGCAAGGATTGTGATTGAAAAAGACGGCAGGTTTAACGAACGTTCTGGAAGCCGGCAGTGTTTTAGTTCGTTCAATTCTACCTCTTCAACCCTATCAATAATTGCGATCTCCTTTCTCAATATTATTCTATTACTAGATTATTGTATTCATGTTGGGAAGGAATTGAGAATCTGGGAATATATTGAAGCTATTTATAAAATAACTTGTCCCCGCGTGTCCTTCCTAAACTGACTTATTTTTATTGTTAGCCAGAATAACCTTTAGGAATGAGTTAATTTGCTTATATTCAACTAATACTAGATGCCTTGATAAGGACCTGGATGAATTTGTTGGATATTAATTAATAATTAGATTCTGAAACTTCACGGCAAACTACTTAAACAAGGGTGAATGGGCGGATGGATTTGCTAATTTAAAAGCTACCTCCTTTCTCAATATTATTGTATTACTAGATGATTATTGTATTAATTTTGGGAAGGAATTGAGATTCAGAGAATATATTGACGGCATATTGAACTTCTATCCCCACGTGTCTTTCCTAAACACATATTTTAGCCAGAATTATTTAATATCCTTCTATTTTACTAATACTAGATGCCCGGATTAGATAATGACATGGTTAATTTAGTTAGAATATCGAGATCCAGAGTAAATTGATGGCATAATTAAGCACGGTTATCGCCACGTGTCCTTCCTAAACCGACTGAGTTATTGTTTAGCCAGAATAAACTTTGAGATAATTTTCATATATTCCACTAATACTAGATGCCTTGATAAGGATCTAGATGAATTAGTTAGAATAGATTTATGAATAATTAGATTTTGAAACTTAGCCGGCAAACTACCGAAACGAGGCCGGGTAAAGAGACACCTCGTGGTTATTTATCCTTAGGGGGTATGGGTAGTTTTTCTAGACCTAAGCCCCCTTCTCCCTTATCCTTAGCCCCCGTAGTTTTCAGATTTTAAGACTTTCATCCCATTAGTTTGGCGATTTGAAGACTTTTCTACCCTTTTCTTTGTCAATATTAACCCCTTCTGCACCGACTACGTCTTTTATATTTTATTATAGCTACATTTAGACGATTTTATAAAGTTTAGGAAGGATATATGGTAGCTAAAAGGATTGATTGAGTAGTCTGTAATCTTTGAATGTGTAAACGTCCTTCACAAGCTGTACAAATTAGCCTAATAGTTACCAGAATAGAATTAAATGTAAATCACCAGTACAGAAGGGGTTAAGACTTTTAGTGTCATTTTGGTGTCTATTTTATCCTGGCGAGCGATAGCGAGCCTGTAATTTGGGAGGAAGGGCAATTTTTCTTCAGAACAAAATTCAAAAATAAATCTTTAAAGTGGGTCTAGAGGGAGTGGTTTTAAAGCTTGGTGTAGGGAGGAAAACCAATAACTATACAGAGATAACTAAATGAGCATATACTGTAAATACCACCACCACCACCCCTTAAGGGGAGATTTCCACTTGAGGGATTCTTTTCTATACCCCTTTCTCCCTCACGTTTAGCCCCATTGCTTTTGAGATTTTAAGACGTTCGCCCCATTACTTTGGCGATTTTAAGAACTTTCACCCAATTTGTCTTTTAATACCTTTCGTCCCATTTAGGTGTCTACTTTTTCCTGGCGAGCGATAGCGAGCCTGTAATTTAAGAGGAACCGGCCTTCGGCCGGGAAATTTTTCTACCGGAAAATGTACAAATTTATCTTGAAAGGGGGTCCAGGGGGTGTAATTTAAAGCTTGATGGAAGTCTAGGAAACGCACTAAAAACCTCCCGTTATTACGACCACCACCCCTTAATGCCTCCATAATTACCACAAGGAATATAATTATGATATTTTTCATTCTATCCTGGCTGTCATTTGACGATTTTATACAGTTTAGGAAGGACCTGTGGGGTTTGAGGCAGTACCAAACGCGCAATTTGATATTATGCCTGGAATTAACCCCTTCTGTACCGGTGACTTCTTTTAAATTATATTCTAGCTATATTTAGACTATTTTGTGCAGTTTAAGAAGGATCTGTGGCAGTAAAAAGGGTTAAGAGTGATAGTTTGAAGCTTATTAATTGCTGGAGGATCTTTTGAAATTGCATAAAATCTATTAAATTTTATTAGTTATATTTAGACTATTTTGTATAGTTTAAAAAGGATCTGTGGTAGCAGAAAGGGTTAAGCGAGATAGTTTGAAGCCTGTTAATTGCTGGAGGATCTTTTGAAACTGCATAAAATCTATTAAATTTTATTCTAGCTATATTTAGAGGATTTTGTGCAGTTTAAGTAGGATCCACCGGGATTCGAACCTGAGTTGCCACATACAGATGCAGATCAAATGTATAGGAATTCCCTATGGGGAAATGTTTCGCGACCGCTCTATATATATTCTTAAGCCGCTGTCACAAGATTGATTTTTCAGTGTTTTCCATGAGCAAGTTTTTTCTCGTTAAATTTCGGTACTTTTTGCACTGGTATCGGTAACTAGACTGAAGGTAGAGTATGTTAGGTGGTTGAATTATGATAGTGTAATTTTTTGAAGCTGCCAGACCATAATTGCCCGTAAAAATTGCTCGAAAAACGGCTCGTGTGACTCCGGCTTTAGTCCTCTGCCCAGTTATACTACGAATAATGTCTAACCATGCTAATCATACTTTTTCTTCCGTAGATTCCTTGGCTGTTGAGACTCCGGAACCACGTGGAAGACCTCACCCAACACTTACGATCCACCACCAGAATTATCCACACAAAACGACAGGATTTCACCACCATATCACCACCGCTACCATCGTCACCACCACCACCACATCACCTCTAAGTCACCCCCAGCACTATCACCACAGATGTCTAGAAGTCTCCATCATCACATCAAGAACATCTGTAACCATCCAAATTACTACACTGCAAAATATAAATGTAAGTATAAATTATGGTTCTGTTAAGTGTACAGTCGGGGACGTATTTTCTTAACCCTTTGAGTACCAGCGACGTGTCATATATTTTATTCCTAGCTATATTTAGACGATATTAAGCTGCTTACGAAAAATCTGTTAGTCAAAAGGGTTGGAGATAGTTTGAAGCCTTATCATTGCTAGAGGTCCTTCCTTGGCTGAATGAATAAATCTAATAGTCGCCAGAATAGGATTAAAAGGACGTCCCTGGTACTGAACAGGTTAAGGGGAGATCTCTACTTAAGTTTTTTTTTTCTTGATCCCTTTCTCCCTCATGTTTAGCCCCATTGCTTTTGATATTATAAAACGTTCGCCCCATTAGTTTAGCGATTTTAAGAACTTTCATCTCTTATTAAGACCTTTCGTGCCATTCAGGTGTCAATTTTATCCTGGCGAGCGATAGCGAGCCTGTAATTTAAGAGGAACCGGCCTTCGGCCGGGAAATTTTTCTACCGAAAAATGTACAAATATATCTTGAAAGACTGAAGGGGGTGTAATTTTAAACTTGATGGAGGTCTAGGGAACAAACTAAATACCTCCCCTTAACCACCATATGCTTTTTGGGTACGTATTACCGAAACTACCGCTAATTTGGAAAGTGATGGAGATTAGAATAAAATCAAAAAAAGAATCTCAAGGTCATAATTTTCACTAGGCGGAAAATCTTAAACCTTAGTAGCCGGTTTATCGATAGTTAAAGAGGGGTGGTTTAGTTGTTAGCACGCTCCATTCCTAACAGAGGTCCGGGTTCGAATCCCAGCAGGTGGAAATGGTTGGGCTTTCTCTTCACATCCTTGTCTGTGAAGCCTAAAAGTAAAATATTAGGAAGGGCATATTTGTTTATTGTTGTATTGAGTGAGGGAGACACAAGGCAGAACTGTCTGTGACTAGTGCCTCCCCCCAGAGTTGAATGAGTGACCGGGCCAAAATAAAGGGACGTTCGAGCCAAAATGGAAGTGTAGAGGGGTAATTTAGATGGCCTTTACCCTTAGAATTCCCACAGATCCTTTCTAAGCTGCATAACATCGTATATAGCCAGAATAAACTATCAAATAGCGTCATAACTTTAAAGTGATAAGTTTTCATCCAGGTTAAGGGGAGGTTTTTAGTTTGTTCCCTAGACTTCTATCAATCTAAAAATGGCACTCCCAAGATAAATTTGTACATTTTTCGGTAGAAAAATGTCTCCGCCGAAGGCTGATAACTCTTAAATTACAGGCTCGCTATCGCTCGCCAGGAAAAAATACACCTAAATGGCACGAAAGGTCTTAAAATTGACAGAAATGGGGTGAAGGTTCTTAAAATCGACAAACTAATGGGGCGAACTTCTTAAAATTAGAAAAGCAATAGAGTTAAACATGAGGGAGAAAAGAGTCCATAAAAAAATCCCTATAGTGGAATTCTCCCTTTAAAGGGATAAGTTTTCATCCAGGTTAAGGGGAGATGGGTAATTTTTCTGGCATTCCTTCTCCCTCGTGATTAATCCCTTTAGTTTTGAGATTTAAAGATGGTTGCCCCATTAGTTTGGCGATTTTAAGACCTTTCACCCTATTTCTTTGTGAATTTTAAGACTTTTAATGTAATTTCCTTCCTGACGAGCGATATTTAGCCTGTAACTAAGAGGAACCCTTCGGCCGGTAAACTTTTCTATCAAAAAATGTACATATTTATCTTGGAATCTTCGGAGGGTATTTTTTCTTTTGTTTGATAAAAGCCTAAGGTGGAAACTAACAAAAAATATTAAATACATAAATTAACAAATATATAGCCCCCCCCCCCACCTCCCTTAAGGGGGGTGATCTGTTTTTCGTTATTTGTCCTTTTCTCTTTCTCTGGCTTGTATCCATTTGGCCCCATTCAGCCCACTATTTTAAGAAGTTTATCCCCATCTAGGTGTCGATTTCTTCCTGGCGAGCGATAGCGAGCCAGCATTGTATGGAAAAATCCGGTTTCGCCGGAGACATTTTTCTATCGAAAAATTTATAAATTTAGCCTACTGTCAAACCAAAATATACTGGCTCGCTACCGCTCGCCAGTAAAAAATTGACACCTGGATGGGGATAAAAGTCTTAAAACAGTAGGCTGAATGGGGCCAAATGCATACAAGCCAGAGAAAGATAGAAAAGGACAAAACAAAAACAGGTCACCCCCCCCCCCCCTTACATCAAATTGACTATATATTAGGATATGCTAGATTTGTGGAGCAGGGAATGAAAGAAATGGTCCAATATATATAATGAAAGAAATGGTCCAATATATATAATGAAAGAAATGGTCCAATATATATAATGAAAGCAATGGTCCAATATATATAATGATCGCACCAAAAAGCTATGGGGAAATATCTACTTTAGTGCCCCAAATCAGCGAATTTGTGAATTGTGGATATTTTAGGCGGATTAGGAAGTGATCTCAAGTGGATTAGTTAATCTGTATGTATTATGGTGGACTAAACTCTTTCACGACCATATGACGCAGAGGTTGCCAGATTAGCAATAGAGTTCTCTCACTCTTATAATTACCTCTCCAAAATTAGTTTTCTGCCCACAGCTAACTCAGACAACTTCAAAGGTTGAAGTAACTACACTAAAGGTTTCTAAATACCCCTGGTGGTAACAAAGGCTGTAAAGTATCCCTAATAGGCTCAAAATCGCGTCAAGAACGTGAGAGGGTTATAACGGGGCTACACATGAGGGAGAAGCGGGTCCAGAAAAAACAAAATTCCTTTCCCTCTTAACCCTATTAGGTGCAGGGCGGGCCAATTTGGAGACTCCCAGTTTTACTCCATTAGCTTGGAGATTTTAAGATTTTTCATCTCATTAGTTTGGCGATTATATGATGCTTCAACCCAATAAGGTGTCGATTTTTCCTGGGCGAGCGAAAGCGAGCCCGCAATTTGGGAGAAACCGGCCTTTGGCCGGGAAATTTGTCTACTGAAAAATTTACACATTTAACTTGAAGGGGGTCTGGGGACGTTTTGTTTAGTTTGAAGGGGGTTTGGAGAGGCGTTTTTCCAAGTCTAGCGGGTAAACTAAAAACACATTGTTCGAAAATGGCTAAAACAAATAGAAACTTCAATAATAATGAAACAATACCATAATAACCCCAGAGACGTTGCACCAGATAGTGTTAAACCCTATCCGTATACCGGGATGTAGCGGTTTTAATTAAATATGCCTACTATAATGGTTAGTGTTTAAGATCCGTATGTGGTGACCCAGGTTCGAATCCCGGGTGGAGCACATGCTTTCGTTAATTACATTGGGTGGTGTTTGTTGAGTGAAATGAATTAATTAGATTATTAGACAATTTTAACCCCTTTCTGTACCCTCGACGTCTATTTAATTATATTCTAGCTATATTTAGAAAATGTTGTGCAGTTTTAAGGGGGTAGTGTTGAGGGGTGGTCCTGGTTGCTATGCAGGTCCACAGTGTACTTATCTTAATGGTGGGATAAGTTAAACACTGGTAAACTTGAAGTAGTTCTTATTAGAGGAGAGTTGGATACACTGATAGCCACGCCTGTAGAAGGTGGAGACGTGGCCATATCTGTTTGTAAACAATACCCCTAGCGGGGATAATGAGCAACTCACATAATTGCCATATGGGCTTATATGATACAATTCTTATGGGCGAGTAAGTGGTATGGTACATATTAATTATAGAGGTGTTATATATGGATACTAATGCACATACATATATGATAGATACATGATAGGTACTATTTATCATATACATACAGGTAGTGCTTATTTTTTTTTGGTCTATATATTTTTTTTTTTCCTAGCTAGATCTCCAAGCCTAGACCCCCTTTCAAGATAAATTTGTAAATTTTTCGGTAGAAAAATTTCCTGGCCTAAGGCCGGTTCCTTCTAAATTTAGAGGCTCGCTTTCGCTTGGCAGGAAAAAATAGACCCCTAAAGGACACGAAAGGTCTTAATATTGACAACAAAATGAGGCGAAAAGTCTCAAAATCGCCAAACTGAACGAACGTGTTAAAACTAATGTGCTAAACATGAGGGAGAAGGGGGTCCAGAGAAAGCGAGTACTACCCCCTTAAGAAGGGTCTGTGGTAGTAAAAAGGGTTAAGCGAGATAGTTTGGAAGCTTGTTAATTGCTGGAGGCCCTTTTTAAACTGAATAAAAGTCTAATAGTTGCCAGAATAAAACGAAAGACAGTCACCGGTACAGAAGGGGCTAATATGGGTAGGCCCTATTAAGGGGAGGTATTTAGTGTGTTCCCTAGACCTCCATCAAGCTTAAAATTACACCCCCTTGAGTCCCTTTCAATATAAATTTGTACATTTTTCGGTAGAAAAATGTCCCGGCCGAAGGACGGTTCCTCTTAAATTACAGGCTCGCTATCGCTCGCCAGGATAAAATCGACACCTGAATTGCACGAAAGGTCTTAATATGGGGTGAACGTTCTTAAAATCGCTAAACTAATCGGGCAAACGTTTTATAATCTCAAAAGGAATGGGGCTAAACATGAGGGAGAAAGGGGTCAAGAAAAAAATCCCTCAAGTGGAGATCTCCCCTTAAATGACACCCCGTTCTTAACATTAATCATCAATTACAAACTCCAATGTACTTAAATAAACTAATGAAAGCATATGGTCCTCCCGGGATTCAAACTCGGGACACCACACCCAGAACATAAGCACCTAAACCATTACACCCATCAATAGTCATTAGACAATTTTAAGAAGTTTAGTAAGGATCTGTTGGCATCGGGGTGCGAGTATCCTAGGTTCGAATCCTTGAAGTGCCACACAGTTTCATGGATTTCATTAAGTTTATTTGAAAGTAAATTGGTGGGTTGGTGATATGAAAGTATATAGTAATTGGATTGCTAGAGGCCCTTAAGGGGAGACGAACCATTTTTCTGGAACCCCTTCTCCCTAATGTTTAGCCCCACTAGTTTTGAGATTTTAAGACGTTGGTTCCATTAGTTTAGGGATTTTATAATCTTTCACCCCATTTCTTTGTCAATATTAGGACCCTTCGTGCCATTTAGGTGTCTATTTTTTCCTGGCGAGCGATAGCGAGCCTGTAATTTTAAGAGGAATCGGCCTTTGGCCGGGAAATTTTTCTACCGAAAAATGTACACATCTATTTTGAAGGGGTGTCTAGGGTTTTTTCTAAGCTTGATGGATGTCTAGGGAGGAAACTAAACAAATATATGAATAAATTAATTAATAGACCAAACAAACAGCCACTGTCCGCATTAGCTGAATAAAATCGCATAATGGTGGCCGGAATATAATTAAATAAGCTAGACTACTGAGATGGTTAAGTTAAAAGTAAATTAATAGTCTTAACTCCTTCTGTACCGGCGACGTCTATTTAATTATATTCTAGCTATATTTAAAAGATTGTGTGCAGCTTAAAAAGGATCTGGTAGCTAAAAGGATTAATAGATATTTAGTAGCCGTTTAATGGTTAGAGGTCGTTCCTAAACTGAATAAAAGTCTAATAGTATCCAGAATAGTCGTCGGTACATACAAAAGGGTTAATACGGAATTATATGCTAAAATTTATTTGGTTCATTATCACCAATTAACTTTCAAATCTACCTAATTAATGACATTTATGAAACTAATGATTACATGTGGTACTCCAAGGATTCGAACCTAGGATACTCACACAGAAATTCAGTGCACTAATCATAGAGGAAATTTAATTTAAGTTGGTTTGACTCTAATTTGTTCTGTGGTTTAACTATTACTCTCCCCATATAAAACTTAATTAAGAATTATAAACTAAAATTTATTAGTTTCCTATTTTATGAATAATTTAATTAAGGAACACCCCGTTCTTAACATTAAATCATCAATTACAAACCCCAATGAACTTTAATAAACTAATTAAAGAATATGGTCCTCCCGGGATTCGAACTCGACACCACACCCAGAACATAAGCCTCTAAACCATTACACCACCAACACAGTTAAAGGTTGAATAACAGATTTGAAAAGTATTGATAGGTCTATTAATCCCTTCGGTACCGGTGACGTCTTTTTAAGTCTAGTTATATTTAGATGATTTTGTGCAGTTTAAGAAGGATCTGTGGTAGTACAAATGGTTGAGAGATCGTTCGAAGAATGTCTATTGCTGGAGGTTCAATTTTTAAAATTAATTAAATAATCTAATGGCGGGAATGATGTTAAAAGCCTTGGACAGTTACAGAAAATAGTAGCTAAATATTTGTTCTTTTCTTTACAGATTTGTTCTTGGGGTGATGAACCTAGAAGACTACATTGGTTGAATAATTCATCATATACCCTGACTTGTGGAGGGCAGAAATCTGAGGGTCAATACGGGACTGCATTACCACGGGACTTGAGGAATAGGGACCGCACTAGGACAGCAAGACTCGCGGAACTCGATGAATAGGATGGAGAGGTGAGGGAACAACTCTCAGAACCACCACCAACTAACAAACCAACCACAACAACCACCAACCAATAACTCCCAGCAGACTGACAAAGCGAGGCAATGATAGAGACGAGGATGAGGGAACAAAACCTTCTCACAAGGGCTGATGGTCAGGAGTGCTTTGACGGAAGAATTGAAGCCAACGAGAGTAACCCCAAAATAGGCTGCAGTGTTCTCGGGCTGATAGCCAAACACCACTGAGACACTATCCTGGCTGGCGTCATGATAGAAGATGGGAAGCCGACTTGGATGGAAGACTGATTGAGGGCGAGAAGAGAGCAAGCAAAACTGATCGAGGGCGACCAAGCAAAACTGATCGAGGGCGACCAAGCAAAACTGATCGAGGGCGACCAAGCAAAACTGATCGAGGGCGACCAAGCAAAACTGATCGAGGGCGACCAAGCAAAACTGATCGAGGGCGACCAAGCAAAACTGATCGAGGGCGACCAAGCAAAACTGATCGAGGGCGACCAAGCAAAACTGATCGAGGGCGACCAAGCAAAACTGATCGAGGGCGACCAAGCAAAACTGATCGAGGGCGACCAAGCAAAACTGATCGAGGGCGACCAAGCAAAACTGATCGAGGGCGACCAAGCAAAACTGATCGAGGGCGAGAGCAAAACTGACCGATTACGGGCGAGAGCAAGACAGACCGATTACGGGCGAGAGCAAGACAGACCGATTCACACCGAACAAGACAGACCGATTCACACCGAACAAGACAGACCGATTCACACCGAACAAGACAGACCGATTCACACCGAACAAGACAGACCGATTCACACCGAACAAGACAGACCGATTCACACCGAACAAGACAGACCGATTCACACCGAACAAGACAGACCGATTCACACCGAACAAGACAGACCGATTCACACCGAACAAGACAGACCGATTCACACCGAACAAGACAGACCGATTCACGACGAACAACAGACCGATTAACACCGAACAGGACAGAACGATTCACACCAGACAAGACAGACCGATTCACACCGAACAGAGACAGACCGATTCACACCGAACAAGACAGGCCGATTCACACCGAACAAGACAGACCGATTCACCCCGAACAAGACAGACCGATTCACACCGAACAAGACAGACCGATTCACACCGAACAAGACAGACCGATTCACACCGAACAAGACAGACCGATTCACACCGAACAAGACAGACCGATTCACACCGAACAAGACAGACGACGAACAAGACAGACCGATTCCGAACAAGACAGACCGATTCACACCGAACAAGACAGACCGATTCACACCGAACAAGACAGACCGATTCACACCGAACAAGACAGACCGATTCACACCGAACAAGACAGACCGATTCACACCGAACAAGACAGATTGAGGGCGAGCAAGATGGACTGCAGATATTCACCAGAACCAACTTAAATGCGCTCAAAGAATACAAAGGCATTTCTAGCAAAACTACCAACATCTCCTCTTTGTTGCCTGGAAGCTCAACTTGAAAAATCCTGTTAACTAAAATTAATGATGCAAGACTACCAAGAAAATTCCTGAATCACTTGCAGACTCTCCAAAAAGCACTGTTGACGCTGCTCACTCCCCTGCAAACTTTCAACGACCACCGTCTTCCAATCAAACTGTTTAACCACTGCCCTCTTGAGACCTCGCCTACAATGAAGTCCTCAACAACCACTGCCACAAGTAAATTCCTGAAATAGAGCGACCTTTCCAGTGGGGTGCAGACGCAACATCTCCGGACTCCCAAATAAGAACGCTGGACGCTGCCCACTCACTTGCAACGACCACAGTCCGCCAACCAAACCCCTCAGACTTCCCCTGCAATGAAATCCTCGAAAGTCACTGCCCTCTGATATCTCCCCAAACAACCACTGCCTTCTGAGACCTCTCCTCCAATGAAGTCCTCGACAATCCCTGCCCTCTGAGACTCCAGGACCCTCAAATGAAGTTCTCAACAACCATTGCCCTCAGAGACCTCCCCTGCCCTCCAAGCAGTTGACGACCACCACCCTAAGAGGAAGTTCTACGGCTACCGTCATCCATCGCCGAGGACTTCTACTTCGCCCTGTACTTTACGAGACCGTCCCTGGGCTCTACCCCTATAATCTGATCTAATGTTTTTAAGTCTTTATCTTGAACATAAGATAAAAGGAACCCCTCGTTCTCAACTTTTGAATTTTTTATTTTTTTTTTTTTTTTAATAATTTTTTTTTTCGAGATCTGTATGTGGTTGTTTAAGGGACGCTCTTTGAAGTATAAATACAGAAAATTGCCATGATTTTTCATAGTTTTCATTACCTTTTTTATATACAATATATAGGATTTTTTTTAAAGAATTGGTCAAAATCATTTTATAATGTGGTTGTTAAGGGACGCTCTGAAGTACAAAAACAAAGCTACCATTATTTTTCAAATTTTATTACCCAAGATTTTTTTAACAGACTCAATGAAGTACCATTTAACAAAGGACCTATGCCCAATTTTTTTAAAGTAATCTATAACTAATGTGGTTTTTCATACCGTAGTATAATTTAGTCCACAACACTTCAGGGACAACTATTCCTATAATTTATCCTGAACCTCAATTGATCACGTGTGAGTTTTGATCTATAAGGAAGTTTGAGTTATAGACTTAGATAATGCTACTTGAAAATGAATTCAAAAGTTACTGTTCAAATTAATATAACTAACTCGTTTAAAAACTATCGAAAATCCAACACTAAACAAAATCTTGATTGCTAAATTAATTTTGTATCTATGCACTACATTCGTATTCCTTCTGCTAAATAATAATGTCTATACAGCTCCAACTTCCTTAGATCAGGACAAATTATAGAAATAGTCCTAAGAATTTTATGAATACAGGCCCAGTTCTCCTAAAGACGGCATGACAAGAGCTTTTATAATAAACTTCTGGAGTATTTTTGCACTGGTAACAAACTAGACTGATGGTAACCGAAATATATTAAATGTTGACCTCATAAGCTGCCAGACCAGTGTAGAGGATAAATGTTGATGGAGAAAGCTCTCCTGTGATACCGGCCTAAGATCATGGTCAGAAAAAGCAGTGTAACATGGGCATTCTGTACCGCCGACTTATTTTTTATTTTATTCTTGCTACTTATTAGACTATTTTGTTCAGCTTAGGAAGGATATCTACCCATTAAAAAAGCTATAGACAATCTTAATTAATCCTTTTAGCTATCCCATATCCTTCCTAAGCTACACAAAATAGTCTAAAAGTAGCAAGAATAAAACTAAAAATACGTCACCGGTCAGTAAGGGGTTAGTGTTTTTATACTAAGCTATAACCGATTCTGACATGTCATTCTTGGATAAAAATAATTCCAAATTCACTCTGAAAGGTTGATTAACTTACTCTAATATTAACCTTATTATCTTGAGTTGATCATTTTAATTCCACATTTAATCACAAAGGTCGATTAATTTACTCTACTATTAATTTAGTATCTGAAGTTGATGATAATTTAAATTCCAAATTACCGTATACAAAAAAGGTCGATCAATTTACTCTAGTAATTTATCTTTAATATCTGGAGTTGATGATAAATTATATATAAATCTTGTAATGCAAGCAAAACAAGTGAAAATTATGATTTTCTATAAATCTGGTAAGAAAGCAAAATCAGTTGAAAAGTATGATAATTATTATGAATCTGATCATAAGAGCAAAAATCTGTAAACACTTTGACAGCCAGAATCGATAATAGATATATATAAAAAACACTAAATAAACTTGCCCTGTCACACTGCCTTATGAATCCTCATATTACCTCACACAAAAACTAGTTTATCCATTACAATCGGGCCAAAAATCTTGAACCACTAAATTCTATAACTCAAAATCGATTATACTCAGTTTCATTTCATCTGACGATAAATTGAATCCCTTAGCAGCGGATTTCTCGATACTTAAGTAATGAATACATGTGGTACTCCAAGGACTCGAACCTAGGATACTCGCACCGAAATTCCGTACACTAAGAGTTTATATAATCAACACCATATTTCACTATAAAATCTTCACCCCGCCGTTGGGGAGCCACCTTGTCGTGGTGGCGGGGCTCGAAGCAGGGTCGCTGTCATCCACTCTTCGGAGCAGGGATTACAGCGGCGTCGTGGACGAAGTACCCCCCCGTCGTCTTTGGGATAAGCGGAACCTTCCGGTGACGGCGTTTTTCTGGTTCCCGATTTTGACCTCGCTTTGCGGAGGGTTTCCTCCTCCTTTTTCACTAAATTGTGCCGGCTAGGCTCAAGACGCCTTCCCTCGCTGAGTGGGGAGTTCTGACTCCTCCCCGTTTACAGGGGCAGTGGCAGCTAGCTCACTGCACGTGGGGGTTGGTACCGGGGGCGGCGGCACGGTCGCCCGTCAGTGAGGCCCGGTCTCGGTTTCCGGGGGTCCGGTCTACCTTCCTGGTGGGTTTCCTGGCTTCTGTCCGGCTGCCCTCCATTACGTACAGATTGGGGATGTTTGCAATTAATTTTGCCCTCAGTCCCAGTATAGCGGTTTTGCCTAAGCTAGGCCTCTCTGTACGTAGTGGTGCTATCCCCCCTTGTCTAGGGGGGTAGGGTATGGGGATGAACCCCCTAGGACCTGCCCCTGTTTGTGCCGTCGGTGTGGGGGTCGGAGCTTCCTGCCTCGCGACAGGGGGCTCTGTTAGCTCTTATGGTACGCTCTTTATTTTTGCTTTGTTTCTGTTTTTCTTTTCTTTTTCTTTCTTTTTCTTCCCCTTGGTTAGTTTTTCTTTCCTTTTTCGTTTTCCGACAAACCGAAATTAGAATAGTAAAAACAACTTGGGTCATCATGGTCCGTCCATACAACCCCACTACCCCGGACCAAGCTAAGGCGCACCCTGTCCCCGTCCCACGCGATCTCACGGACTCTCCACCTGACCTTTCTCAACTCTCTGGGGCTTCCGCCCTCGACGCATCCGTACCTACTAGTACCGTACCAGCTCAAACCTCTGACTCTCTCCTCATTGACCGCTCTCCGGCGCCTTCCTCAGCTTTGACTTTGGTAGGCGTGGAGTGTGTCACCTCTCTTTCCGATTCTTCATTAGTTCAGCCTGCTCTTTCTTCTTCTGCTTCCTCTTCCTTATTCCTCCCCGCTCCGCCAGTTCAGCCCTCTTCTCTTCCGTCGTTTGCTATCCCTTCTCCTGCATCTGCCACTCTTCCTTCCTCCATTGCTTCCTCATCTCATATCGTCACTTTCGAACCATATTCTCCTTCTTTTTCTTCTCCTTCAGTTCCTTCGCCTTCGGTTCCATCTACTTCAGTTTCTTCTTTTGCTCGCCCTCGTTCTTCTATTCTTCCTCTCTCCGATCTCTTTGCCCCTGCCGATTTTGTTAAATTCTTTTCTATCCCCGCCTCAGCCCCTCTTGCCGGGGATGACCTTCTGTTCCACCTCAGTCTCCTTCAGAGGGTGGGCAAGGATGTCACTTTCCACTCTCGTCATGATCATTCCCGTCTGGTTACAGTGCAAAACGAGTCAGGCTGCTGCTATGACGGCCTTTGCAGATCCCAACGGTACTCCCATCCCTGCTTTTAAAGACCAAAGAATGAACTCGTGCACAGGTACTGTCCTGATCCCTTCTTATATCCAACTCGGTGATCGGGACTTCAAAGATTGTGCCGACCTTATTGGGAAGGCCGTTGTTGCACAAGACCATGCTGTAATTAATATTGTCTGTTACACCATCCAACCTCGCCACAATCGCCGCTATCCCTCTAATATCGCTAAAATAACGTTCGATGGTAATATTCTCCCTTCTCACGTTATTGTCGGTGGTACTCGCATCGACGTCTTAGAATCCCTTCCCCGCCCTCAGCAGTGCAGGGGTTGCTGGCGTTTTGGCCATCCCGTGAAATACTGTCGCTCTCTCAACCCCGACTATCCTACATGCCCGTACTGTGCGCAACCTGGCCATATTGCTGATGACTGCCCGTCTACGACCCCCTGCTGCCTCAACTGTAAAGCCTCCCATCCTGCCTATTCCCATGATTGCCCCGTTTACAAATTTGAATCTGAAGTTACAATTCTTAAAGCAAAACAAGGCCTTACTCACTCTGCTGCCCGTAAGGAAGCTCTTCGCCTGGGCTTCTCTCCTCGTCCGATTTCTGCACTTATCTCTCACCCTCCCGTCTCTTCTTCCACTCCCTCCGTTCCGCTTCCCTTGTCCTCATCCTCCTCTTCCTCTGTTCCGCTCTCTGTCCCTTCTTCCCTTCCTTCTCCGCCTTCGGTTTCTTCTGTCTCCACTCCTCCTATTCCTGTCTCTTCGTCTTCTATCCCTTTGTCTAACTCTTTCTCTGTGCTTGACTCTTCTACTCCTACTTCCGTTTCTTCTCCTTCCACTTCCTCTCCTCGCCCTCGCCCCTCTTCTTCTGGTTTGGCTCAACGCCCCACCCGCCAGCGGTCCCATCCCAAGCCTTCCTCTAGTTCTCCTCCTCCCTCGTCTCGTGGTTCCCTTTCCTTCCGGTCTCCTGTCTCTACCAAACGTATTTCCAAAATTCCTTCCCGTACCTTCCGTTCTCCCTCTCCCCACTCCTCTTCTAAACGCAGGGACTTCCACCGTACTGTCCGGAGTCCGAGTCCCGGTGAGAAGAAGAAAAAGAGGTTGCCTCCTTCCTCCTCCTCTCCATCTCTTTCTTCTTCTTCCTGCTTTCGCCCTCCCTCTGACTTAAACATGTCCTTTGAGTCCATTCCCAAGATTCGAGCCTTTCTCGATTCTTCTCGTCCCCCGCCTCTTACCGTTTCTGCTGACATTCATCCCGTCCCCTCTACACTGCCCCTTGCCCTCAACCGCCTCCTCCTTCCCCTGTCCCCCCCTCTTCCGTCTCTACCCCTTCCCAACCTTCTTCTCTTCCTTCTGTCTCTCTTTCGTCCTCTGCCCTTCCCTCCTCTCTTTCTGGCCCTCCTCTTTCTTCTTCTCGTTCGCTGTCAAGCCTCCCTATGCCCCCCGGTTTTCGGTCCTCCCCTCTGCCTCCTTCTCTTCTGTCTCCCCGTTAACCCATCCACCTCTTCATTGTTGTACATAAGTGTGTATTTTTTCCCTTTCTCGTTATTTGTATTTATCTGTCTCCCCGTTCGCCCATCCGCCTCTTCATTGTTGTGTATAAGTGTGTATTCTTCCCTTTCTTTTTTTTGTTGGCTTTTGCCTCCTTTTAATTCTCCACGTTATCCTCATTCACCTTTTCTTAGTTGTACATAAGTGTGTGTGTTTTACCTTTATTGTTATTTGTGTATATTTCTTTCCTTCTCTGTGTGTCCTTCCTCTTTTTCTGTGCGTTCTTATTTTCGGTGGCTTTTGCCTCCTTTTCTGGTTTTCTTTTGTCTGTTTTCGTTGTTTTTTCGTCCTTTAGTCTCCTCTTGGTTTCTTTTTTCTTTTTCTTTTATTATGTCCATTTTGCAGTGGAATCTTCGTAGTCTTCATGCTCAAAGGATTGACTTACGTTTTCTTCTTTCTCTTCACTCCCCTAAGGTCGTTTGTCTTCAGGAGACTCGTCTTTTCTCTCCCCCTGTTCCCTTTCCTCATTACTCTTTATAGTTCTCCCCACTCTCTCCATGATACTTGTCTTCTTATTCATCGTTCTGTCCCTTTTGTAGAGCTGTCCTTTTCTACTCATTTCCCTTGCACCTTTGCTAGAGTCTATCTTGACCGCTGGTTAACAGTGGTTTCTCTTCCCATCGATTTTCCCGAATTCTCCGAGATTTTATCTAAGTTGCCCACTCCATTCTTAGTCCTTGGTGATTTTAATGGTCGGCACACCTTGTGGGGTGACAATGTTATTTCACCCCGGGGTCGTCGGCTTGAACCTTTTCTCTCGGACCGTCCTCTTTTTCTCCTTAATTCTGGTGCTCCTACTCATTTTGATGCTCGGACTCGTACGTTTTCCTGTATCGATCTTTCCCTGTGTTCCCCTTCAGTTTCCCTTGATTTTCATTGGTCAGTTCTCGAGAATTCTCACAATTCCGACCATTTCCCCATTCTCCTTTCTCTGACTACCTACTCTCCTACTCCTAACTCCCCTCGTTGGTGCTTCCAGCGGGCGGACTGGTCTTCTTTCGCTTCCCTTACTGTTCCTTCTTTGCTTCCTCCTCCTTTCTCATCGGTCTGTGTCATGCTCTCGTTTTTTCTGGATCTGGTTTTCGGTGCTGCTTTGACGTCCATTCCCCGGACGTCTCGCCCTTTCTCGTCTAAATGCGTCCCTTGGTGGTCTCCTGAGTGTTCCAGGGCCCTCCGGGTTAAACGGGCGGCTTGGAAAAGCTTTCGCCGTAAGCGTCTCACCCCTGCTTCTCAGGAGTCGTTTTTTCTCTTTCGCCGTGCATCTGCTCTTTTCCGTCGTACTACCAAAGCCGCTAAACGCCGGAGTTGGGAGTCCTATGTTTCTTCTATTACGTCTCGCACTCCTGTCGCTTCGGTTTGGAAACGTATTCGTAAGATCTCTGGTAAACATCTTCCCTTCCGTGCTCCAGTCCTCCGCATTGATGGTGTTTCTGTGGCAGACTCCGAAACAATTGCTAATCGATTGGGCTCGTACTTTAGCTCAGTTAGCAGTGGTTCTCACCTCTCTGCTGAGTTTCACTCGCTTAAAGTCGTTGCGGAAAGTACTCCAATTACTTTTAGTCTTTCCTCTGACGAATCCTATAATGCTCCTTTTTCCTCGACTGAGTTACACGCCGCTCTCCGTGCCTGTAAGAACACTTCTGAGGGTCCTGATGGTATCCATTATCTCATGCTCAAACATCTTTCCTCGCAAGCTCTGGTCTTCTTGTTAGCTCTCTATAACACGATTTGGTCTTCTGGTGTTTTCCCTCCCTCTTGGGGTACTGCCCTGACCATACCTTTTCTTAAACCTGGCAAGTCTGGGTTCTCGCCACAGGACTATCGCCCTATTGTCCTTACCAGTTGCCTGTGTAAACTCTTTGAACGTATGATTAACGCTCGTCTCATGTGGATTCTTGAGTCGCGCCATTTGTTGTCTTCTTCCCAGTTCGGGTTCAGACGTGCTCGTAGTACGCTTGACCCCCTCATTCGCTTGGAATCTTATATCAGGACGGCTTTTGCTCGTCGTCTAACTGTCATTGCTGTTTTTTCGATCTCGAAAAAGCCTATGATTCTACCTGGAAGTACCACATTTTGCGTCAGCTCCGTTCTTGTGGCATTTACGGTAATCTAGGGGTCTTTATTCAGAATTTTCTTTCTTCTCGGTCCTTTCGTGTCAGTCGCTTCCCACTTATCTCGTCTTTACCCTCAGTTGGAAGGTGTCCCTCAGGGTTGTGTCCTGAGTACCGTCCTTTTTCTCATTGCTATCAACGGTATCGTGTCTTCTCTTCCTGTCGGGGTTCGGTCTTCCTTGTATGTCGACGACTTTGCGATTACGCAGCCGACTCAGATATTGCCGCTTTACATCTTCTTATCCAATCCGCTATTCTGGCTGTTTCTTCATGGGCAACCCGCCACGGGTTCCGTTTTTCCACCTCCAAATCCTGCGCGATGTCCTTTACTCGTTGCCATTCTATTCCTCATCCTCCTCTTACTCTTTATGGTACTGCCCTCCCTTATCGTTCCTCTACTACTTTTTTGGGTCTTACTTTTGATTCTCGTCTTAATTGGTCCGCTCATGTTTCTTCTCTCAAGGTTGCTGCCTTACTCCGCCTCCGCCTTCTTCAGTCCTTGTCCCACCTCACTTGGGGTGCTGATCGAGCGCTTCTTCTTCGGCTTCATACGGTTCTTGTCCTCTCTAAGTTGGATTATGGCTGTCAAGTTTACTCTTCAGCCTCTGATTCTGTTCTCCATGCTCTTGATTCTGTTCATCACTCTGGTCTTCGTCTTGCCCTTGGTGCTTTTCGTTCCTCTCCTGTTGAAAGCCTCTATGCTGAGTCTGGTTTCCCTTCTCTTTATTGCCGTCGGGCTCTCCTGTCCCTTCGTTCTTACGCTCGCCTTCAACAATTCCCATCTTCCCATCTTTCCCTTCCCCCTTCGGTCGTTGCTACTTTTTCGTCTCACCCCCGTCTTGGTTCTCCGTTTTCTGTCCGCATGCTCTCGCTGCTCGCATCGTGCTCTTTCCCTGTTTCTAACGTCCTCCCTTTCCGCTTTTGCTCTTTTCCCCCCTGGCTTTTCCCTCGTCCTTCGGTTTGCCCTTCCATCCTCCCTTGTTCCAAGTCCTCTACTTCTCCCCTCGTTCTTCGGTCTCGTTTCTTAGATCACCTCTCTCTTCACGCTACAACCACTCCCGTGTATACTGATGGCTCCAAGACGTCGGTAGGCGTGGGGTTTGCCGTCCTTTTTCCCACTTGCTCGTATCAATATTCTTTGCCTCCCGTTGCCAGTATTTTAACTGCTGAACTTTATGCTATTTTTATTGCCCTCCGTTTTATGTGTTCCTTCCCCTCCTCGTCCTTTACTTTGTTCTCTGATTCTCTCAGTGCTCTACTTCTCTTACAGTCTTCCCCTGCTCTCCACCCATTAGTTCTTTCCATTCAGGAATGGCTTTTCCGCCTTTCCGTCCGCAAAAAGCTTGTACATTTTTGCTGGGTTCCCAGTCACGTTGGCGTTTGCGGTAATGAGCGGGTTGATTGCCTTGCTCGTTCTGCTGCCGTGCGGGGTACCCGCTCCTCACTTGCTGTCCCGGCCTCTGATTTCTTCCCTGCCTTGTCCAGGTTTCTTTGGTCGAGGTGGCAGACTCAGTGGTCCACTATCTCCGTTAATAAACTTCGTTCTGTCAAACCGTCCGTTTCTGGGTGGTCTGATCCCTTCCACCGTAATCGCCGTTGGGAGACGGCTTTGGCCCGTCTCCGCATTGGCCACACCAGACTTACCCATTCGTTTTTAATGTCCCGTTCTCCTCCGACTCTTTGCTCGCACTGTACCGTTCAGCTTTCTGTCTCCCATCTTTTCCTCGATTGCCCCTTATTTTCCGTTGCCCGCACGCGTTTCTTCCCTTTTCTAGCTCTCCTCCGCCAGCCGCCATGTCTTGCAGATTTTCTTTCTGAATCTCCCTCGTTTTCTATCTCCCGTATTATGTCCTTCCTTCATCATGTTCGAGTTCTCGATGATATTTAGTTAACTTCCTTCCCGTCTTTCCATATTTCGTGCCATATGGCCTTTGTCGCCTGGTGCGTTGACTTCATTAATGTAATGTAATGTAATGTATAAAATCTTCAAAGTAACTGAGAAATGTTGATGGGAACTTTGCAATTTACCGTCAGATGAAATGAAACAGACTATAATCAAGCGAATATTCTAGCCTATTTAAGGACCTGAGTAATGCAATTTCCTAAATACCACTTTTATATTGAAAAATTTACAAATTTATCTCTATTTAGCTTGATGAAGGAATAGAATTAAAATGTAAAACTTGCAAACTAAACAAACCAAAATTGGGACAAGGACAATATAAAGTCAAATTAAATTATCAAAATCGCTATGTGGAAACAACGCTTACTAAAATGAAAATTATTAAATAAAAGAACACAATCCACCACATAGGGTGTACATCACTACATGAGCAAGTTAATCTGTTTCCCAAGAAATATTATTATATTTTTTTCACCAACCAACTTCACTTCTAAACTCAACTAATGAAATCAACAAATACATGTGGCACTCCAAGGACTTGAACCTAGGACACTCACACTGCAATTCCGCTATGAAGCTTACAAAAAATACCCCAAGAGATAAATTTGTACATTTATCGGTAACAAAAAAAAATCTCTACCAAAGTGGCATTTAGGACATTGCATCATTCTGGTCCCCATTTGCTCTAGCCCCTTTTGAGTTACAGAGAATATGGGTCATGATTTTTGGCCTATATAAAATGAATACACTAATTAACAGGATGATTAATTAACACCTTCAGTATCACATTGGCTTTTATTCTGGCTATAGGTAGGTAATTTTATTCAGCTTAGGAAGGACATTTGGCTATATTCTGGCTATTCGTAGGTAAAATTATTCAGCCTATTCTCTCCACATGAAAAGCTCCTGCCAGCTAAACAAAACAGATCATCGTGAAGAGCTAGTTAGTCTCTGCACCATCCCCAAGTAGCAGAATTAATCTCAACATACTCTATAGTCTATACTGTAGATACACTTCTCTTTCTTCCCTAGCCTCAGCCAATCCCACTACATGTATACTTTAAGGGGAGGTTTTTAGTTTGTTCCCTAGACCTCCATCAAGCTTAAAATTACACCCCCTTGACCCCCTTTCAAGATAAATTTGTACATTTTTCGGTAGAAATTTTTTGGTTCCTCTTAAATTACAGGCTCGCCATTGCTCGCCAGGAAGAAATAGACACCTAAGTGGCACGAAAGGTCTTAAAATGGACAAAAATGGCACGAAAGTTCTTAAAATAGCCAAACTAATAGGCCGAACGTCTTAAAATCTCAAAAGCAATGGGGCTAAACATGAGGAAGAGGGGGACCAGAAAAACAGCCCATCTCCCCTTAAAGACTGAGTGATCTATAAGTGGCACAGTTTCAGTTTCACATCCTAAGGGAGGAATGCCAGGTAGCCCTCTTCTGGGCTGCCTCACTTATTAAGTTTTTGCATTGGATATCCGATCGTAGAACCTGATCCCGCGTCTTTCTAGGTCTACCCCTCCATGCTACTCCCTCTACATTCACTGACATACATCTCTCTGCCTGCTTGTGCATCTCTTCACCGATACTCTTACTGCCTCCTCAGCTCCATATTAATTACCTTATCTTTCAGTTTCTAAAATTCTCCTACTCAATAAAACAGAGAAAGGGGCGAGGGAACACGAAAGTGGTCCCGGGCCCTAAGAATTGGAACTTTAAAGGTTTCTGTTCGGGCTCTGTCTCAAGTCGGCCACCCCCAGCAATGGGGTATGTGCCTGAGAATATACAGTACATACTGTACATACATACATCTTTCAGTTTAACCCCACATATCCTTATTATGTTAATTTAATGTATTAAGTAACACCCCGTTCTTAACATTAATCATCAATTACAAACCCCAATGCACTTGAATAAACTAATGAAAGCATATGGTCCTCCCGGGATTCCAACTCGGGACACCACATCCAGAACATAAGCATCTAAACTATTACACCACCAACACAGTTAAGAAAAAGACATATTACTCAGCCTGTCCCTCTAACATCTAAAGGTCCTTCCTAAGTTGAAAAAAGTGTCTAGTTTTAGCCAGAATAAAATAAAACAATGCCATCGTACCGAAGGTGTTACACATCCTGCCTGTCTTGTGCATAAGGTAATATTTCCAAGGATTCTCAAGATCAAATCACATACACAAATTTAACAGTGAATTTGTGTCCGAGTCTGGTGTCCGCAACAAGATATCAGAGAAAATATACTGAGTTGAAGTATTTATTATGATAATGTCCCTGTGGTTGTTCAGTACAGTGGGCCTAATAAGTGATGTCTCAGTATCAAGTATGTTTTGATCAATAATTGGTATCAGTAATACCTAAAATTGATTTACGGTATTCATTTAGAGTGAGATATACAAACATGTTCCTACAGAAATGCACCCTATTCAACATTTGACAGATAATTAATACAGCATAGAGCTAGCCAAACGTAATGAACGCTGAGACATGACTTATTAGCGCAATCGTACATATAGGAATGGAGGCATGACAGAAATACAAGGAAGAGCAGTGGGTGGTGGAGTACTCCTGGTACGGGAAGGGAATGAAGGGAAGTTGCCTGTGCTACTGTTTGTTGATGATTTTTGTTTCTTTATTTTCCTATGTGTAATGAAGGAGACAAAAGGCAGGTTGCCTGTAACAAGTGTCTCCCCCAAAGCCGAAAGAGTGACAGGGCCAAATTCAAGGGACGTTGGGGTCGAAATGCCTGGACACACAAAGTTTAAAGCAGTTTAAGTCATAAGATGAGGGAGAGAGTTCCAGAGTTCACTTGTTGAGTAAAGGAGAGACTGAGAAAATTTGCCAATTCTAGGGTTGGGACTGTGTTGAAAGGCGGGTGCACTGATACAATTTCGATGACTGACAATAAGAGGGAGTTGCAGGGTATGGTAAATATGTTTGGTGCTTGTGTGTGAGAAATGGAACCTGAAGGTCAGTGTGGTAAACAAAATAAGATTGTGAGAGGGATGAAGCCACAGAATGTGAGGTGAGAGTTGAACGGTCAGGTAATGGAAAATTGTAGCTTATTTAAGTGGCTGACGATGACAAACTTGTATGAAGGCGATTTATTTGTGGTCACCCCCTCGGGGATCAATCCATCAAGCAATATATATATATATACTCTGTATTCTACAACTATATGTCAGGAAATTGGCTGCTAAGCGTTGAAATTTCTCCTCCAGTAAAGATGAAAATAGTAGTATACGGTATAGGTATATGTACGGTATGTATGTATGTACTGTATATACTCAGGCACATAACCCATTGCTGGGCATGGCCGACTCGAGACAGAGCCCGAACTGAAACCTTTAAAGTTCCATATTCTTAGGGTCCGGGACTATTTATGCGTTCCCTCGCCCCTTTTTCTGTCTCGATGAGTAGGAGAATTTTACAAGGGAAGGAGGATTCCTAGCCCCCTACCCCCAGAAAGAAAAGTAGGACAGTAAAAGAGACAGACAGAAACAGCTAAGGTTGGGTAGAGGATGCCAAACCTAACTTTGGACAGGAAAACTTTAAAAAACATTGGACACTATACTTCATTAACAGGATATTATTGTCTCGGACACTGTGACTCGGAGAAAAATTTACTGTTAAAAGTGGTACTGTGACTTAACCTTGACTGACCAACCTTGATCTTGGAGAAGTGTTGGGTTGGTTACTGAATCTGTTGGTAAATGAAACATGGTAGAAAGTTCAGCGGAAGATTATCATAAGGAGAGTTACACCTGTTATATTATACATTAGTTACCATGTTGTATACCATCCATCTTTCCCTCATTCTATGACTTAAATTACTTCAAACTTTGTGTGTCCAGATATTTTGACTCGAACAATACTTGATTTTGGCCCTATCACACTTTCAAATCTAGGGGAGGCACTCGTCACAGCCAGTTTTGCCTTTTGTCTACCTCATCCACATAGAAAAAAAAAATCTAGGTTAGTTACCTGTAAAATAGGCTAACTTTGGATAGGGAGGTAACTATGAACATCTCAGGATATATAATGTAATGAACCACTGTACCACAGTTATTGAAAAAAAGAGTCTTAACCCTTTCTGTGCTGGCAACGTCTTTTTCATCTATTACGGTCACTATTAGACAATTTGATTCAGTTTAAAAAGGACCTCCAGCAATAAACAGGCTGCGAATGATCTCACTTCATCCTTTTTACTATAAGTATAAGATCCAGTGTGGTATATTCTAAGTTCCTGAAATCCCCAAGAATAATGAATACTTAAATTGTAGAGAAAATTAGACCCGCATTAGAAAACTTGGGGCTGTACACTAAGCTCTGAGATGACGAGTCACTGACCTCCATGACTTTGCCCTTTGGTGGGGGGAGTACAGTTTCTAGCTCAAAGGGATCAAATGCGAATTTGCCACGTTTAAAAACATAGACGCTACTTCAAACCCCTATTTTTTTTTTTTTTGTCAGACAGTGTAATTCCCGAGATGGGGTGGTCATGTACATTAGGCGTTTGTCACGAATCGATAGGTCAAGTTGCCCGGGCTTGACATCTACCAATAACATTTTGACAGTGCGGGCTCAATCCACCGACCTTTTGATCAGCAGCCGACGCTCTACTGACTATGCCACGACTCGTGGCATAATGACTTTGATGTACCTAAAGAAATTTCCTCAGAATCCAAGATTTTACCGGTAAATCCCTCTACACAAGTACTGTGTGATTCATGAATTAAAACACTGGAACACCTTAAAGAATAGGTATACAACATGGTCAATGTAAATATATAAAAGGCAACATCTCTCCCTATAGATCACAATACCAGAACCTGTAAACCATCTGTTAAGTCTCTACAAAAATATTGATATCAATATAAGATAAACACCAGATTTTTGTGGATATAATACAGCATCAATGTGTAATTAAAGTACGGTAGCTAAATCCTCATCAAACTTAATGAGCATCAAATAAAATACTTTATTTTATATGAATACTGTACTTTGCAGCAAATACAGTACAGTATTATCAAATACAGTACAGTATATCAAATACAGTACAGTATATCAAATACAGTACAGTATATCAAATACAGTACAGTATATCAAATACAGTACAGTATTATCAAATACAGTACAGTATTATCAAATACAGTACAGTATATCAAATACAGTACAGTATATCAAATACAGTACAGTATATCAAATACAGTACAGTATATCAAATACAGTACAGTATATCAAATATAGTACAGTATATCAAATACAGTACAGTATTATCAAATACAGTACAGTATATCAAATACAGTACAGTATTATCAAATACAGTACAGTATATCAAATACAGTACAGTATATCAAATACAGTACAGTATTATCAAATACAGTACAGTATCAAATACAGTACAGTATATCAAATAATACAGTATATCAAATACAGTACAGTATATCAAATACAGTACAGTATATCAAATACAGTACAGTATTATCAAATACAGTACAGTATTATCAAATACAGTACAGTATATCAATACAGTACAGTATATCAAATACAGTACAGTATCAAATACAGTACAGTATTATCAAATACAGTACAGTCAATACAGTACAGTATATCAAATACAGTACAGTATATCAAATACAGTACAGTATATCAAATACAGTACAGTATATCAAATACAGTACAGTATACCAAATACAGTACAGTATATCAAATACAGTACAGTATATCAAATACAGTACAGTATTTATACAGTACAGTATATCAAATACAGTACAGTATATCAAATACAGTACAGTACAGTAACACCCCGTTCTTAACATTAATCATCAATTACAAACCCCAATGTACTTGAATAAACTAATGAAAGCATATGGTCCTCCCGGGATTCAAACTCGGGACACCACACCCAGAATAATAATAATAATAATAAAAACTATTTGTCTACAGCCTACCACACCCAGAACATAAGCACCTAAATTAACAAGAATGTATTACCCCCCTCCCCCACTCTCTCTATCTCTCTATCTACAGTATATCAAATACAGTACAGTATATCAAATACAGTACAGTATATCAAATACAGTACAGTATTATCAAATACAGTACAGTATATCAAATACAGTACAGTATATCAAATACAGTACAGTATATCAAATACAGTACAGTATATCAAATACAGTACAGTATATCAAATACAGTACAGTATTATCAAATACAGTACAGTATATCAAATACAGTACAGTATATCAAATACAGTACAGTATATCAAATACAGTACAGTATATCAAATAAGTAACACCCCGTTCTTAACATTAATCATCAATTACAAACCCCAATGTACTTGAATAAACTAATGAAAGCATATGGTCCTCCCGGGATTCAAACTCGGGACACCACACCCAGAATAATAATAATAATAATAAAAACTATTTGTCTACAGCCTACCACACCCAGAACATAAGCACCTAAATTAACAAGAATGTATTACCCCCCCCCCCCCCCCCCACTCTCTCTATCTATTTATCTATTGCCAGAAGCCACAGATGAATCGCCTCCAAGTCCCTCTGTCATTCGTAAGCCGGCGTCCCTCCACCCACCCAACACCACCTACATTTTTCAGCTCATGAGGCTGCCATTCTTTAATAAACCATTTATTATTATTATTATTATTATTATTACACTCATATATAACTCCATCTCACTCTTGACATACTTTCTTATAGCTTAGTCCACCTAGCTTATTTATACCAGATACTATTTGTATATAAACTTATCTCTACAGGTCTAAATTTGATCTTTATATACATGCTCATCACCTTGCATATCTTTTCAAATATCTATGCTATCTCAAATTAAATCTGTCTTCCGCCCTATCACCCTACACTACATTCCCCTCCTTCATGCTAAATTTCCTGTAGACTAAACTACAGTATAATATGACAAATTATAAATACGGTATGCTCAGATAAAACAGTAGCTATATAATTACACAAAGATACCGGTATACAAAGATGGTTTACAGTTTGGTCTTTTGTACCGCTGAACATTTTATCATTTTCATTACCAATGTTCATTAACTACTGTTAAGGGGAGGCGGGTTGTTTTTCTGGTCCTCTTTCTCCCTCGTGTTAAGCCCCATTTGTTTTGAGATTATAAGACCTTCGGCTCATTAGTTTGACGATTTTAACACCTTTCGCCCCATTTAGTTGTCAATTTGAAGACCTTTCGAGCCATTTAGGTGTCACTTTTTTTTTGACGAGCGATAGCGAACCTGTAATTTTAGGAGGAATCGGCCTTTGGCCGGGACATATTTCTACCGAAAAATGTACAAATCTATCTTGTGGGTGTTCTTTTAATCTTGATGGAGGTCTAGCAAGGAAAACTAAGATATAAAGTAATAAATGAATAAATAGACCAAAAAAAAAGGGCCCGTCTCCCCTTAAGTACCTAATCAACTAACTATTTAATTTACTAACTGGTGATGTGGGTGATGGTGGTAGTTGTTGTTGTTGTTGTTGTTGTTCCCTAAGCTGCCTGGCCGAACAGCCCCGAGTCCCTGAGAAAGGCCATGGCCACGATCGGGCTTTCCCACAGAGCTCTCATTGAGTGTAGATTGTGTTGGCGTAAGTGGTTGTGTGAAATGCAGTCTTCTATGATGTGTTTAATGGTATGGGGTGCTGTGTTACATCCCGGGCAGGCGTCGACAACGGAGTCATCCAGTCTCTTCTGATAGCTCAGGAGAGCTGGATGGTGTCCGCATCTCAGCCTGGCCAGGTGGACTCTGTCCTCGCGAGGAAGGGAGGATTCGGAAGGATGGATTTCGGGAGGCCGTGCATGCAGCTGTGTGTTGTCTGTGAGTGAGTGGATGGATCGGCGAGAGATATGAGTATGGATGTGCTTCTGGAAGTTGGTTCGGGGTGGGCAGGGAGGGAGAGAGGACAATAATTTTGTGTGATACTGTGTGCTGGATGTTGTTTTGATATTTCTTGGTGTCTGTGGGTGTGTTGCCATGTAGTTTAGTGGGTGGTCTTGGTTCGTGGAGGCTGCTGCCAGGAATTGAGTGCCTCTCATGTCCAGATGGTCTTTGACTTTGAGGATTTTGGTTTCTTGATGTAGGTGATCTGTGGGTGCAGTAGCTGTGCAGCCTGTAATGATCTTCAGGGCTTTGTTTTGAATAGTCTGTAAGGTCTTATGATGTGTTTCAGCTAGGTTAGAAGCCCAGGCTGGGCTTGCGTATTCCATCACTGATCTTATGTATTGTTTATATACTGTTGTGGTAGTTTCTTTGTTGTGTCCAAATTTTGTGTGAGCAAGTGACCTGAGGGCGTTAAGTCTGGGTGTCAGTTTCTTTTTAATGTTTGTGGTGTGCTGTTTGAATGTCATATGAGTATCATATGTTACTCCTAGGATTTTGGGTGTGTGTGTATGTGTTAGGGGTGTGTTGTTTATGGTGAGTTGAGGGATGTATTCGTGTTCTCCTGTCCAACTTGTGAGCAGGGTTGCGGTGGATTTGGCTGGGGCTAGATTAAGTCTGTTTGTAGAGCACCAGCCATGTAGTGTGTTGAGATAGGGTTGAAGGAGATCTGTTGCTCTTTTTGGGTCATGGTGCTGATTTTAGATGACTGACCGGCAAAAGATATGTGTGCACATCTGCCTGCTAGGAAGTTGGCCAGCCACCTTTTTGTGTTGTTGTGCATGTTTGTGTTGTAGATTTTGTTTGTTAGGTTGTGGCGGGGGATGGCATCGAAGGCTTTACTAATGTCGAGTGTGGCTAATAGTGTGAGTGTTATGTCATCTGCATAGGAGGCTAAGTTTATTTGGGGCGTATTGGGTGTAGTTATATCGTGCATGTACAGATTGAAGAGTGCGGGCGATAGGACGGATCCTTGTGGGACTCCGTTTGGAAAGTTTCTGATTTTAGATGACTGACCGGCAAAAGATACGTGTGCACATCTGCCTGCTAGGAAGTTGGCCAGCCACCTTTTTGTGTTGTTGTGCATGTTTGTGTTGTAGATTTTGTTTGTTAGGTTGTGGCGGGGGATGGCATCGAAGGCTTTACTAATGTCGAGTGTGGCTAATAGTGATCTGTGTGGTGGTCTAGCTGAGTTGATGCCGTCGAAAGCTCTTTGTGTAAGGTCTGTGAGAAGAGTGTTTGTGGAGTGCAGTGGCCTAAAGCCATGTTGTGTTGGAGCTAGGGGTAGGTCAGGTGTAATTAGTTGTAATACTAGGCGTTCCATGACATTGGAGGGGGAGCAAAGGAGTGTGATGGGGCGGTGCAAGGAGGGTAGCGTGGGGTCTTTGTTGGGTTTGGGGAATGTGATGATGATACCATGCTTCAAGCAAATGAGAGGAGTGGACATAATACAAGAAACATGATGTTTAATTTTAAGGTCCCGAGAATCCAAGGACAGGGTAAGCAAACATTCTTCTTCACTGCCATCAAAGACTGGAACGACCTACCCCAGTCAGTCCGTGAAAAGAGAACACTGTATTCCTTCAGACGTAGCCTGAAGGAACACCTGAACCGGACAGCTGCGAGAAGGGAGCACCAAGCTTATGTCTACTACTAAATACGACATAAGAGATAGACAAACCAAACTGAAATGATTACTGATTACGGATTACTGATATTTACTATAGGATGTAAGGTATCTTAAAATAACCCCCTAGAAATACTTTCTCTAAAGTATCTATTTCTTTATCCTCACCTTTTCCCCAGCTAACCTAATCCCACAAGGACCCCAATGGAAATACGCCTAACGGCCTTATTGGGCTATCCTTAGTTGGAATTATGCAAGGCTGGTACATGTCATATTTGTAACAAACTATGTAGTACCAACTCTGTAAATTGCTGACTGAATAAATATTATTATTATTATTATTATTATTATTATTATTATTATTATTATTCCAAATGTCTGGTATTGTGTTGTGTGAATAGCTGTAGTTTGATATGTTAGTGAGTGCTTGTATGCCTTGTGGTCCCAGGTGTCTGAGGTGTATGTTGCTTATGTTGTCTAGGCCACAGGCGGGTGAGTGCTTGAGATTGTTGATGATATGCTTTGTCTGGTGATTGGTGAAGGGTGTATAGTCAGGGTCTGTGGGGAATTGTCTCTTACGTCGGATGACACGTCGGTCGTCTTTGTGAGGTTTTAGGTGGCTGACATGTGAGAAGTGATTGATGTGTTTGCTTGTTGTTTACATGAAGGAGTAGAGTCTGTTGTTGTGATTGCAGCATGTGATTGTGTTGAGTTGCTGTTGGAAAGTGTGATGCTGTTTAGTGTTTTGTAGAGTTTTTTGGGGTTTGTTTTGTGATCAAGTGTTTGTAGGAAGTTATTCCAATTTAGTTTTTGTTGTTCTTGTATTTTGTTGTTAGTTTGGGTGTTTAGTGCTTGAATTTGTTGTGTGATGTCTTGTGTGTGGGGTGCTGGGGAGTGTTTCAGTATGTCGCGTTGTCTGATGAGGTTTTGAATTTCTGGTGTGAAGTTGGGGTTGTTGTTGTTGTTCCCTAAGCTGCCTGGCCGAACAGCCCCGAGTCCCTGAGAAAGGCCATGGCCACGATCGGGCTTTCCCACAGAGCTCTCATTGAGTGTAGATTGTGTTGTTGGCGTAAGTGGTTGTGTGAAATGCAGTCTTCTATGATGTGTTTAATGGTATGGGGTGCTGTGTTACATCCCGGGCAGGCGTCGACAACGGAGTCATCCAGTCTCTTCTGATAGCTCAGGAGAGCTGGATGGTGTCCGCATCTCAGCCTGGCCAGGTGGACTCTGTCCTCGCGAGGAAGGGAGGATTCGGAAGGATGGATTTCGGGAGGTCGTGCATGCAGCTGCGTGTTGTCTGTGAGTGAGTGGATGGATCGGTGAGAGATATGAGTATGGATGTGCTTCTGGAAGTTGGTTCGGGGTGGGCAGGGAGGGAGAGAGGACAATAATTGTGTGTGATACCGTGTGCTGGATGTTGTTTTGATATTTCTTGGTGTCTGTGGGTGTGTTGCCATGTAGTTTAGTGGGTGGTCTTGGTTCGTGGAGGCTGCTGCCAGGAATTGAGTGCCTCTCATGTCCAGATGGTCTTTGACTTTGAGGATTTTGGTTTCTTGATGTAGGTGATCTGTGGGTGCAGTAGCTGTGCAGCCTGTAATGATCTTCAGGGCTTTGTTTTGAATAGTCTGTAAGGTCTTATGATGTGTTTCAGCTTGGTTAGAAGCCCAGGCTGGGCTTGCGTATTCCATCACTGATCTTATGTATTGTTTATATACTGTGGTGGTAGTTTCTTTGTTGTGTCCAAATTTTGTGTGAGCAAGTGACCTGAGGGCGTTAAGTCTGGGTGTCAGTTTCTTTTTAATGTTTGTGGTGTGCTGTTTGAATGTCATATGAGTATCATATGTTACTCCTAGGATTTTGGGTGTGTGTGTATGTGTTAGGGGTGTGTTGTTTATGGTGAGTTGAGGGATGTATTCGTGTTCTCCTGTCCAACTTGTGAGCAGGGTTGCGGTGGATTTGGCTGGGGCTAGATTAAGTCTGTTTGTAGTGCACCAGCCATGTAGTGTGTTGAGATAGGGTTGAAGGAGATCTGTTGCTCTTTTTGGGTCATGGTGTGTGCATGTGAGTGTTATGTCATCTGCATAGGAGGCTAAGTTTATTTGGGGCGTATTGGGTGTAGTTATATCGTGCATGTACAGATTGAAGAGTGCGGGCGATAGGACGGATCCTTGTGGGACTCCGTTTGGAAAGTTTCTGATTTTAGATGACTGACCGGCAAAAGATACGTGTGCACATCTGCCTGCTAGGAAGTTGGCCAGCCACCGTTTTGTGTTGTTGTGCATGTTTGTGTTGTAGATTTTGTTTGTTAGGTTGTGGCGGGGGATGGCATCGAAGGCTTTACTAATGTCGAGTGTGGCTAATAGTGATCTGTGTGGTGGTCTAGCTGAATTGATGCCGTCGAAAGCTCTTTGTGTAAGGTCTGTGAGAAGAGTGTTTGTGGAGTGCAGTGGCCTAAAGCCATGTTGTGTTGGAGCTAGGGGTAGGTCAGGTGTAATTAGTTGTAATACTAGGCGTTCCAGGACTTTGGAGGGGGAGCAAAGGAGTGTGATGGGGCGGTGCGAGGAGGGTAGCGTGGGGTATTTGTTGGGTTTGGGGAATGTGATGATGATACCATGCTTCCAAATGTCTGGTATTGTGTTGTGTGAATAGCTGTAGTTTGATATGTTAGTGAGTGCTTGTATGCCTTGTGGTCCCAGGTGTCTGAGGTGTATGTTGCTTATGTTGTCTAGGCCACAGGCGGGTGAGTGCTTGAGATTGTTGATGATATGCTTTGTCTGGTGATTGGTGAAGGGTGTATAGTCAGGATCTGTGGGGAATTGTCTCTTACGTCGGATGACACGTCGGTCGTCTTTGTGAGGTTTTAGGTGGCTGACATGTGAAAAGTGATTGATGAGAGTGTTTGCTTGTTGTTTACATGAAGGAGTAGAGTCTGTTGTTGTGATTGCAGCATGTGATTGTGTTGTGTTGCTGTTGGAAAGTGTGATGCTGTTTAGTGTTTTGTATAGTTTTTTGGGGTTTGTTTTGTGATCAAGTGTTTGTAGGAAGTTATTCCAATTTAGTTTTTGTTGTTCTTGTATTTTGTTGTTAGTTTGGGTGTTGAGTGCTTGAATTTGTTGTGTGATGTCTTGGGTGTGGGGTGCTGGGGAGTGTTTCAGTATGTCGCGTTGTCTGATGAGGTTTTGAATTTCTGGTGTGAAGTTGGGGTTGTGTCTTTTTCTGTTACCTCTTGGAATGTGTTTCTTGTCAGCGTTTTGGATAGTTTTATTGAGTATGTGTACAGCATTGTTAATGTTAGTGATGGGTGTACTGTTTAGAGTTGTGAAGTGTTGTTCTGTCTCATTTGTGAATGCTTCCCAGTTAGCTCTTTTATAATTGGTGTATGTGTGTTTGTGGCTAGCTGGGGTGAGTCTGGTTTTGGTGGTGATAATGATCGGGAGGTGGTCAGAGCCTAAGGTTCTGACCACCCTCCAGGATGTTGTGGGGGCGAGTTCTGGGGAGCAAAAGGTGATGTCTGGAGATGATGGGTTATAGAGGGCTTGGTGAGGAATATGGGTATGTTGATGGATGTTGTTAAGGATGATGAGGTTATCGGTTTGGTTTTGTAGTACCAGCCCTCTGTCTGTGTCGGGGTTGTCGACAAACCAGGCCGACGTCTTGGCGTTGAAGTCACCACCCAGGATGATGTGTGGGGTGTGTGGGGTGTTTGTGATGTGTTGTAAGTGTGGTCTGTATTCATTTGGTACTGTAGGGGATGTTTGGGGAGGGATGTATGTGTTTATGATGGTTATGTTGGAGTTGTTGCCAGTGCGTATTTTAATTGACTGTATTTCTGTTGTGTTATCATTTGGGGGGAGGAGGGATTTGGTTTGTACACTGGTTACTATGTATGATATTTCTTTGTGTACCAGGGTGATGAGTCCACCGCCCCCGCCGACAGCCCGGTCTTGTCTGATGGTGGTGAAATTATGAAATGTGGGTGTTTTTTGTGTTGTGCGGAGTTTTGTTTCTTGTAAGGTAGTTGTTGTTGGTAGTGGTATTGGTGGTAGAGATAGTAGCGGCAGTAACTTCATCTCCAACTGAAAGATAAAAACACCACATGAGACTTTTGAACAGTGCCTACAGTGCCTACACTATCGATACAGTACCGGTATACAAAATTTGTACAAAACACCAATATTAGTAGAGTAAAGCCGCTGTCACACAAGCGATTTTTCCGTCGATTTTCCATGAGCAAGTTTTTTTCTCGTTATATTTCGGGACTTTTTGCATTGATATCGGTAACTATACTGAAGGTAAAGTATGTTAGGCTGTTGAATTTTTACAAAGTGTAATTTTTGATGCTGCCAGACCACAATTGCCCGTAAAAATTGCTCGAAAAACGGCTCATGTGACTCCAGCTTAAACATTTGACTATTATGATTTTAATTAACTTGCTCATGTAGTAATGTACACCCTATGTGGTGGATTATGTTCTTTTACTTATAAATTATTCTTTTGCTAAAGTGTTGTTTCCACATAGCGATTTTGATAAGTTCTTTTGTCTTTTTACTGTGTTCATCCAAGTTTTGGTTTGTTTATTTTGCAATGTTTACATTATAATACAGTATCATACTGTACTTCTTATGTAGGTCCTGTCCAGAACACCTTATCAAAGGTCTTCTCCAGGTCTACAAACACAAGTCTACAGATCCCTATCTGTAAGTATCTTAGATGATTAGACAATTTTATGCAGTTTCAAGAGGGCCTTTTGAAGCTAACAGGGTACAAACTAACATAATACACCTTTTAAGTCTGACAGATTCTAAATCAACTGCCTAACAGCCTAAAATTATCTAATGATAGCAAGAATAAAGTTTGAAACGCATCCTCAAATACACAAAGGTTAAAACTGTCATTCAGTTTAGAAACCATCTCTTGTTAGACATCCAAATGCCGTCATCCTCGAGGGGGTGGCCACAAATGGATCGCCTCCATGCATCTCTAGGGATGGATGTAGTTACCGGGTGTACCACTACCGACATACAACATAAATCATCTATAAATACTTATAATCAAATAAATACTTATAAATCTATAATACTAGGTTGTTGTTGTTGTTGTTGTTCCCCAAGCTGCCTGGCCGAACAGCCCCAAGGCCCCGAGCAAGGCCAAGGCCATAACCGAGCGCCCCCACAGAACCCTCCCCACCGACCACAATAAAGCCTGGGTGACCGAAGCCACTCCATGGCGGGGAGCTGAGGAGGGTGCGGAAATGCCCGGGAAACCAAAGCCCCACCCAGGGCCCTGTGTCCCTCAGCAATTATGAAGAGAAAGTTGAGGGGCAAGGGAAAAATGTGACGCTTTGGCTTCCAATCTTGGTAGATTGGGAGGTCAATCCACGTTAGAGACGCCGTCACTTGAGATCTAGAAAATATATAAGTAAAAGGAACAGTCAGAGTAAGCTATGGGTATGGCAGAGATTGCTCAGTTCTCACTCTGATAGACCAGCCCATCACCACATGACTAGTACCCAATCCTCTCAGCATCAGCTAGGAAAGGGTAGGTTAGGTTACGTTGTTTGGTTAGGGTAATGTATTCTTGTATCCAAAGGCAGTCAAAATAGACAGAAACATGATGGTGAGCGTCCGCGTAGTGTAAACAAGACGGGCGGTACACCTGGTAACTACATTCTTGCCCATCTCTGCCATCAGTTAGCCAGGATTCCTCCTCCCACCCAACACACTCACTCATATACAGATCTCCCTCACTATCCGAAGTTTGAGTTTTGGCTGGTCCGAGAACGCATCCCCATTTACCCCATTAATTTTAGGGTGGCTATACTATTTTTCTATTTAAGATCGGGTTTTCAGGAACGTAACCCAATCGTAAATCGAGGGAGACCTGTGTACCTCTCAACTCCATCCATCCACCTCACTCAGTGTTAGCGTTTATAATCACCTTTAATTTCTTGAGGCAGTTGGGTCAAGTGTGTCGCCTCGTAGTCCCTGCCGGTCCTGATTAGTCTTCGTTGGGGTCAATTGGACGCCAATCTCCAGCACTCTGCAATTGAAAAAAAGTTTATCATTAGTTTATCATACAGTAGGCCTATTATCATTGTTATCTAGTTTTTTTCCGACAATATCAAGTTTCATAAAGGTGATCAAAATTATTGTCCAATAATGGATTATACATAAGTACAGTACTGTACTGTATAGGAATTCCATGGACCTGCAATGTCTCCAATAAATTATGGAATGAGTTGTGTTACAGGGCGTACGTCGTGTGAACACGTAAGTTGGATGTCAAACAGCGGGGGTGTGGGGGCAGGGGTGTGGGGGTGGCAGCCCCCACCCATAATACTAGGATAGGTTAGGTAAGGTTGTTAGGTTAGGCTAATGTCCTTTCAAAGGGGTATTGTAAACACTAGCATATACCCGGTCAGAGGTAGGTGATATGCCCGATAACACAACTCTTGCCTAAATTATTTCTAATAACACTGCGAGCCACCCTCTTCTAAATAATAATCAAACCTAAAAGGTGATAGTATAGGATCGATGACTTCGTCAAAAAAATATATTGGGAAAGAATGTAATATTCGGGCGTATCGCCAGCTTTGTTATTGTACGCTCGCGAATGTTCCCGTCTATTTTGACTGCCTTGAATCAGGGTGTCAAACGAAAGCTAAATCCATTATTTTGTAGTCTCTATTATTGTATATGCAAAGATAAACATGTGATTTATAGTCCAAATTATGTCTTAGGAAGTGATAAAATTACCAAAACAATGCTATTTCAGGTTAATTTTCTTGTTTTTATATTAATTTAAGTCTAAAACAAAATTGCGGTTTAGCCTAATGTTATTTTAATAGGGTAAGGTGCGGTGAATCCGGCGCGAAACGTGTTTTTTTAATAACAGCATCCAACTGAATTTTTTGTTTACATAACTTTAACATTCTCGCTTTCCTGCACACGCTCATATCATTTTTATTTGAAAAAACAAAACATTAAGGTTTGTAATGGGTGGCGAAAACCGTTACTCGCCCGGCGGGGTGAATCCGCCGCGGTTATATATTATCGATGATTTAATCCTGCCACGGCGATTTTACCCCCAATTAATTAACAATTAAGATGTTTTATTACTAGATTGATATAATCCAAGTATTTTGGTATAATTATATAATTATATATTTATAGAATTATAGAATTTAGAAAATTATAAATTATATATATTTATGCCTGAATTTTTTTTTTTAGTTTCCACTTAGAAATCACAGACAACCATCTTGTAACGAAAAAAAAGTGTATTGGGAGATGTAAAGTCGCCGCCACGAAAAATGTTCAAGACCGCTTACATATTTTTCAGTTTGAAATATTATGGAAAAATATTTTTCTTCTTTAAATAAATGACAACTACGCATTTTTGTGTTCTATCATCATCTACACGTACTATAAACATACCTAGAATCAATTCCATACGTATTTGGATTTATGAAGAATTGTTTTAGACAAGTATCTTACGTCCGCGGCGATTCCACCCCCCGGCGGATTCACCCCACCTTACCCTACCACAAATTTTGTTGATATATTTGAAGATTAATAATGAATCTATATGCTCTAAAGAGTATAAGAAAATTTGTTTTAACCCTCGGCGAAACCTAATAAAAAAGTATGGTACCGTAAAATGCCGTAACTTCGGACTTTTTTAGCGTTTTCAATTAATAACGATGTGTAGAATGGTACCAAATGTTTTATGTTGGTGTCATTGAGTAGCCAGGGAGATTACCTACTGAATCCATAAAAAAAAAAAAATCTATACCTTCACCTTGCGTGGCATATAAACTATTTTGTGACGTCCGAGGTTAGGATCATAATTCCTATCTTCGGACGGGTGTTCCTAACCTCGGACACTCATATATTTGCCCTTTAAACGAGAGTACTGTTCACACTACCCTAACATCGTGCACCACTAACCAAACTTCGGACATTTCGGAGGTTTAAAAAAAAAAAAAAAAATCCAAAATTGCACATTCCTGTGTAGACTTATACACATGTACAGTATATACATATATATAACCAAACATATCTCCTTTCTTTGGCACATGATTTCATATCACAGTAATAGGGATTATATCACATTACAGACATGTATTTATGTGATGATATGAACACACTAATGTTCAGGAACTTTTGTAAACATATTTTTTTTGTTTTTGTGTATCACATATGCCTCAAATTATATAAAATAGTTGTTCTTGAATGCAAAACATAACTTCACATAATTAGCGATTTGCTACTTACTTAACCTTACTTAAGGTTGCTGTATGCATATTGTAATACACTAATACTTATAATAAGACCTTTACACATTATATTGGTTCTACTAATACACATATACCAACAAACATGCACATATACTAACAGGCACACATATCACACACATATAACCAAACATATCTCCTTTCTTTGGCACATGATTTCATATCACAGTAATAGGGATTATATCACATTACAGACATGTATTTATGTGATGATATGAACACACTAATGTTCAGGAACTTTTGTAAACATATTTTTTTTGTTTTTGTGTATCACATATGCCTCAAATTATATAAAATAGTGTCCCTCCTTACAATGATTTTTTTTTTACCAGGATCGTCTGTGAGATTGGTTTCATCATAATGTATTATATTCTCTGGAGGTACACCTTCAAGGGTCTTTTCTAGGTTGTTATGAAATTCGGTTAATATGGCCCTTGTCACTTGTGCTCGTACAGTCTTTATGTTTTGGGACATACGTCTGCTGAGGGTTTGTTTGTGGCGTTTGAGAAACATTTGGGCCCATTTAAGGCCTGGCAGATTGTTGATAAAACGTGTTCTTACAACTCCACGTTTGTCTAGGTAAGCCTTCACTAGCATCCTAAGATCCAGTGTATCCAAAGGAAAACCCCACTCTGCCAATATCAGTATTCTTTGACATAGCAAATTTTCTTCACCTTCAGATAAGCACGTCTGACGCCCCACTGGATTACAGTGATTTCTTTTGAGGTAGTCATGTAATGTACTTTTGCCTAATTTCCATTTCTTCGCTGCTTGACGCACACTCCAGTCTTTATTGTTCACATCATTCTTGGCACCTTCAAGTGCCTCTTTGGACACCTTAGCCGTATATTTTCTCTTTGTTTTGGATTTTCTCTTTGTTTTGGAAGAAGGATTTGTCACTGTTTTAGGCATTTTTATTTGTTTTATTCACTGTTCATTACGTAAAATTTTAGCATGTCCGAAGTTTAGGTTAGTTTTTTACCTGTCCGAAGTTAGGATTCATTTCTAAAAAAAATAGAAAGTCATTATTAAATTAATTACAAAATTATGCATAAATAAGTAATAAAATCGTTTATCGGGTATTACTGACAACACTTTTCTCTGTATTATCATACTTACCACTATCATACAACCACATTTGTTTGTCCTAGGCAGACAAAGTTTTGCAGGGTTAAAATTAACATCATTTTTTTTCATCGGATTCAAGATTTTTTTTCATCCATATATTTTCGTGCTAGTTCCATAGTAGTTATACACAATAGTCTTTGAATATTACCCAAACTACCCATATATTTATTTTTCGCATATAATAAACCATCTTCCAATAACCGTGAAGTATTACATATTTTCGCGAAATGTCCGAAGTTTGGGTGCTGTCCGAAGTTACGGCATTTTACGGTACTAAAATGTCTTTTTCGTAACAAGGTTGTCAATACGGTACTTCCAGTTATCGATAGCTCTAAAGATCATATGAAAATGTGTTAAACCCTCGGAAAAACCTAATATAAAAGTATGGTACTAAAATTTAATTTTCGTAACAAGGTTGTCAATACGGTACTTTCCCATTATCAATGTACAGTCAAAGCTGAAGATTGCAGAGTAAACACCGTAGACTTCATCGACTTTCCTTTCACCTTCGTATAATCGACAGCCAATTTGTTTTTTTTTATTTACTAAGGGATTAGAACTCAAGCAGCGGGGGTGTGGGGGCAGCAGCCCCCACCCATAATACTAGGTTAGGTTAGGTAAGGTTGTTAGGTTAGGCTAATGTCTTTTCAAATCACTATCGGGGGACGTGTCTCAACATGGATCGATAGGCCTAATGGGGAAAATAGGTTTTCCCGAGATTTCTAATTAATTACAAACACTACATAGCCTATTGATGTAAATGAACAATTATTTTTATAAAAAACACTCTGAAAATTCGAGGTAGGCCTATTAAAATAAAAAAAAATCCAAAATTGCTCCAGTTTGACACCCTGCCTTGAATTTACCTTGAACCATGCTGTGGGATAAAATAATAGGTTGACGAGGGGCTTTGCCCCCCTTCACTCCTCCATGACATAGGCCCTATTCATCATCATATATATTGCCAGCAAAGGGGCAAATAACAGAAAAAAAGCAGTCAAGATAGACAGGAATGCAACCCCGAGCGTACAAGTAATGTAAACAAAGCGGGCGATACGCCCGATAATCGATTCCCGAATACTACATCCTTACCATATACTGGGCCAAAGTTGCCAAAAATTACCTAGGTTACTAAGGATAGGCCTAGTGGTTTGTAGTCATTGAGCCAAGCCACCATCATGGGCCAACATCACTGTCCGTCACCCATTTCGGATGACTCAGCCTAGCCAGCCAAGCCTAGGTGTGGAAATTTACAGCTCATTTGCTCTAGCCCTCTAGTAATAGTAATACTCACAGATACTCACAGAAGATACCCGGGTAGGAGGCTGTTCAGCCTATGAGACCCGGCTCATAATTTATTGGTTTAATTCTAGTTTCGCTTTCACAGCATAGGCCTAGGCCTACTCATAAATTTCTATGGCTACTTTAGAGTTGTCATACACCATACTTAATTCATATATAATTATGTCCAAAGCGGCGGAAATGCATTAGGCTATAAGTATAAGGAATTATACCTACTGTAAAAAAATATAATATTTTCTCCCCATAGGCTTATGCGGCAACATAGCTATTACATAATACTAGGTTAGGTTAGGTAAGGTTGTTAGGTTAGGCTAATGTTGTTAATGTAGTTTATCATCTTCTTCTTATTGTTTAAATGTGCAGTTTGCTTGGAGGGTTGTGGTGTCTCCAGATTACTGCACAGGCGTTTTAGGAGGGGTGAAAAGAACAATTGTTAGTATAATAGGGGTTAGGAGAGATAGTAAAGGTGGATTTTATACTACTGTACTGTATATGAGGGGTAAGTTTGTCGTTGTCTTTTGAGGTCAGGGTGATTTAAGTCTAGGTGAGGGTGAGGTCAGAGATGATGATGATCAGTTGCAGTACAGTACAGTACTGTACTGCTCTATGTGTACTGTGTGATTCAAGTCAAGGTGAGGGTGAGGTCAGAGATGATGATGATGATGATCAGTGGTGGTATAGTACAGATTCAGTTGGATGGTAATTTTATATGCTTGTGATTTTGTTTGTTGTTCTGATGTAGGTTCCTAGGGCTGATGCGATGACATGTTTACTGTGCTGTGGTAGGTCTCCTCCACCTAGGATATGCTTGATGTTGAATGTTCCTCCTTGTTGGGTTACTACACTTCTGAGGTGGGTGCGGGCACCGTAATGTCTGTGGCAGTGGAGTAGATAATGCTCCACTGTCTCAGGTGTGAGGCAGTACGGGCAATTTTCATTTGCTTGCAGTCCCATCCTGTACATATGCCCTCCCAGTCTGGTGTGTCCTGTTCTGAGGCGGAGAGCCGCGGTGTTTAAGGCTTTGTTCTTGTAGATGGAGTGTTTCCACACTGACCACTCTGACTTGATGTTACTGTATTGTGTGCCAGCTATGGTTATTTTCCACTCTTCCTTGAAGTCTTGGAGGACGTCTTCTCTGAGGATGTTTGTCCGGTCGGTTGTGGTGTAGGGTATGACTGTTGTTAGGTGGAAGGAGTGCATCCCTTTGGCTAGTCCATCCACTATTTCATTATGGAGGATGTCAATGTGGCTGGGTACCCATTGGAGGGATATTGTATATCCTTGAGAGTGGAGGGTGGTGAGGAGTTGGATCATAGGGTATACTATTTCCTTGTTTGTCTTGGTGTTATAGTTGATGGCTTGTATGGCACTTTTGGAGTCACAGCAAATGGTGTAGGCACTTACTGGGAGGGTGTTGATGATCTCAAGTGCACGGAGGAGTCCATAGAGCTCTGCTGTAAACACTGTGGTTTGTTTGGGTAGCTTCCATCCCATGGTAAGGTGAAATTTTGGGATCCATAATGCTGAAGACACAGATTTGCTGTTGTTATTACTGGTACTGATGCGTGATCCATCTGTGTATACGTGGGTGGAATTTTGGTGCTGGGTGTGGAGGACTTCGAGGAACTCTTGCTTGAGGTCAGCCGAGTTGTTTTTCTTGGTTGTTGAGTTGATGAGGTCTGTCTGGACTGTGGGTGGGATGTATTCCCATGGTGGGACTGGTGGTACCATGGGGGTTGAGTGGCAACCAAGGAATATGCGTGATTTTCTATGTATAATTTGCCCTACGCGCTCTCGGAAGGGTGCTTTATGGATGGGAGCTCCTTGAGGCTGTACTGGTACATTGCGGAGAGATGCAGAGAATGGGTGGGAAGGTGGGGCAGCATAGATTTTTGAGAAGTAGGTGGCACACTGTATATCCCTTCTGGTGTGGAGTGGGATTAGATTTGCTTCACACTGAAGGCTGGCCACCGGGGTTGATTTAAGGGCCCCCATTATGATCCTCATTGCTGAATTCTGTACCACCTCCAGTTTATGAAGATGGGTCGGTGCGGCTGAGGCGAATGCTTGGGCACAGTAGTCAAGTTTACTTCTGATGTATGCTATGTAGAATGTTCGGAGGGTTGTGGCGTCTGCACCCCATGTTGTGCCTGCGATTGCTTTCATGATGTTCAGTCTTTGGTTGGTGTTGTATATCAGGTAGTCTATGTGGTCTTTCCAAGTGAGGAGTGGAGCATCAAAAATTACTCCGAGATATCTGTGGCTCTGTGTAGGAAGCAAATCTTCTCCATTAAGCGTGAATCTTGGAGGTCTGTAGTTTTTCTTTCTCGTGAAGATCTGGTATAGCGATTTGGTTGGGTTGATACTTAGTTTTGATTCATTAGTCCAGTTCCCTAGGATGTTGAGGGCGTCCTGAATCCTTTGTTCGGCTATTTGGGGATTATGGTCTGAGGCGTATATTGTTATGTCGTCGGCGTATTGTATTGTTTTTGCTGGGTTTATGTTCGAAGTTTATCATCATTATATTACGTCTTTTACCCAGCAATTTCCCTGATCTTCATAGTTGGTCGGGAAGCTATGCCTTTACAACGGCGCCTCCCTTTTGTCGCTGTGTACGTGAAACTAGAATTTTACCAATTTATTTCATTACTTGGTAAAATTCTAGTTTCACGTACACAGCGACAAAAGGGAGGCGCCGTTGTAAAGGCATAGCTTCCCGACCAACTATGAAGATCAGGGAAATTGCTGGGTAAAAGACGTAATATAATGATAATAAACTACATTAACGACATTAGCCTAACCTAACAACCTTACCTAACCTAACCTAGTATTATGTAATAGCTATGGTGCCGCATATGGTGACTTTTTTTTTTTTTTTTTACAGTAGGTATAATTCCTTATAATGCATTTCCGCCGCTTTGGACATATATAGGAATTAAGTATGGTATATGACGACTCTAAAGTAGCCATAGAAATTGATGAGTATGCTGTGAAAGCGAAACTAGAATTAAACCCATTACTTGGTGTGTGGCTAAACATTTTTGGCTTGGGTGGACTTAATTTCTTAATTTTGGCTTTAAAATCATTGAACTTTAGCTCTTGGTAATAGAGTTGGGGTCTTTACTTCAGGCCTAATTATAATGGTTTCGTTGAAGGGCAGACTCAATTATAATGAATGAATAGACGATAGCCCATTCAAGCAAAATATAGGCCGAGGTTCAGAAAACGGGGTACACACATGGTCGAGAACGGGATCATTAAACCCGTTATATTTACTAAACCAGGGCTATAAACATATCCTAACTCACATATATCGATGCTTTAGGGAGTCATATATTACATAATAGCCGCATATTTGGTCATTATAGTCACATGAACGAGATATATTCATTTAAATACCTGGATCATTTCCTAGTTGTCAAGATTTGTGTTTACGCGAGGGCTTAAATAGGATAATAGCGGGCTTGTGATTGGCTGGGAGACTATGACTCAGTGTTGCCAATTTAGCTCTTTCTCGCTAAATTTGGAGGTATTACTTTAATCTAGAGGCCAATTTTTACATTTGGCGACATGAATTTGAGCGATATTTCGTATATTATAGCCATTTAGAGCGATATTCTGTATACTATAGCCATTTTAGAGATTTATTGTAGAGATGTTTCCATTACTGTAGCGAATTTCGGCATTTATATACTATCTAGCGGACCTATCTTGGTAACCCTGGTCTATACTGGTTGAAAGTTGCCTTGTGATTGGTTGGAGGCTTAAAAGGCAGTCAGCTGCATGGTCAGCTGATCTTGAGCGGGTCATTTAAATTTTGTTTTCTGGATCCCCCTTCTCCCTCATGTTTAACCCCATTAGTTTTGACATTTTAAGACGTTCGTCCCATTAGTTTGGAGATTTTAATACCCTTTGTGCGATTTAAGTGTCGATTTTTGTTTTTGGAGAGCGATACTATTTACAGGGGAGTTATGAGAGGTCGTGTCCAGGCATTTTGACTCTTAACGTACCTTGAATTTGGCTCTTGACCACTTCAACTTTGTGGTGGTGGTGGTGGTGTGTGTGTGTGTGGGGGGGGGGGGGGCACAGCATTGCCTTCTGTCTCTTTCATACACAGAACAAAAAAAAACTCATTCCACTACAGTATGCTGAATTTTGTTATTCAATACGTTTCCACTTTGAGGTGAAGCCATTGATTTTGTGGGCTGATGAGTGGTTGGTGCTTCTGAATGTTTGTGTATTTGTTTTTTGTGGGCAAACTTGTGTTATGTTTATTTTGCAAGTTTTACAATTTAGGCCTAATATGTGTTCTTCTCCTGTCACCTCTTTTTCCTTTCTCATGTCTCTTGCTGATCCTCTCTACCCCTTGTTAGAGTAAGGGCTGGCTACTGACTGTTTCCACTCTCTTTTCCCATCCTATAAGTGGTCTTCCATTACCAGATGTTCCTCTTACCTCCACTTCCATGTATCTCTCTTGGCATTCTGTCATCATCTATTCCTTGTACGGTTGGCCAAATAAGTTGTCTCCGCTGTCATTACGTTTTGCTCGCTCTGTGCTGTATTAACCCTCTCACATCCTGACGCGATTTTTGAGCCTATTAGGAATACTTTAAATCCTTTGTTACCGTCAGGGGTATCTATAAACCTTTAGTTTGTTTACTTCAACCTCTGCAGTTGTCTTTGAGTTAGCTGTGGGCAGAAAACTAATTTTGGAGAGGTAATTATAACAGTGAGAGTAATCTATTTCTTATTGCTAATCTGGCAACCTCTGCGTCCTATGGTCGTGAGAGGGTTAATGTCTGCCAGATGTTGAATAGGGTGGGTAAGTGTAGGAACATGTTTGTATATACCTCTCGAAATTAATAAATTAAGTTTAGATATTGCTGAAACCAATTATGGATCAAAACATACTTGGTGCCGAGACTTCACTTATTAGCGCGACTGTACCTTGAGAGCTTGCAGCCCACTAATATGAGTCTAACAGAACGTTAACAACAAAGCAAGATGAGTATTCGCTATATACCCACAAGTACTGTACACTTGTACAGTACATGTGTTTAAGGGGAGATGGGTCGTTTTTCTGGCTCCCCTTCTCCCTCATGCTTAGCCGCATTTAGTTTATAGATTTTAAGACGTTCGACCCATTAGATTGGCGATTTTAAGACCTTTCACTCCATTTATTTGTCAATATTAAGACTTTTCGTGTCATTTAGGTGTCGATTATTTCCTGGCGAGCGAAAGGGAGCCTGTAATTTAAGAGGAACCAGCCTTCGGCTGGTAAATTTTTCTATCGAAAAATGTACAAGGCTATCTTGAAGGAGGGTTTGAGTGGGTGTTATTTTAAGCTTGATGGAGGTCTAGGGAGGAAACTAACAAAATATTATAATGCTAAATAAATGAGCAAATAAAAACGGCCCATCTCCCCTTAATTCGAATATTGGAATTTGGAACAGGGTCATTTTGTCTCTAAAACCCTATAATATAATAACAAAGTCAAGATGCGTAGTAGATACTTATAAACACATGAGTTGGATTCGAAGACGTGTAGCCTTTGTGTCCTTGGAACAGGTTTTTTGTTTCTCTCTACATCATCTTGGGAGCTTGTAACCCTTCACTATGATGCTACGTGTAATGCCCTCGAAAATATCCCGCAACCCCAATAATGTACTACCCGAGTTGACGTCAGGTATAGTGTAAAATAGTCGTTGATGGGAAGTCCAATAAACTCATCACGTGAATCACCACGAGACTATCACCTGGTTCTTACAAATCGGACTAAGGTTACTATACTTGACGTCAACTCGGGTAGTACATTATTGGGGTTGCGGGATATTTTCGAGGGCATTACACTACGTAAACAATAAGGCAAGAACAGTAGTCGCTAGCTATATACATATGTTCAAATTGAGTATCGGAACGTGTGCAGTTCTTTACCTTGGAACAGGATAATATATACTGTATATACCGGTATATAAACCGCATATATATATATATATACAGTATATATATATATATATATATATACACAAGGAACATATATATAGTATCTTAAAGACCTTGTGGTTCATTCTGGGAAAGAGATTGTGCATTACACTACACTTATTGTTGATTGTGAGAAATGCTATAGCCTACTCTCTTATTGCACTGCTCTAGGCTACTGAAGAACTATTCACAACTTCTGAGGGAAGTTTGTCACAAGTAATCCAGCTACTCTCACAAACACCTCCTCCTATTCATTCCACTACACTTAACAAGCACACCACACTTCTTCCCAACACACATGAATTACGGTACGGTACCTCTAAAGTACCGGTATCTTGATTTTGGCTCTCTATCACTCTTTCAACCTTGGGGGGGGGGGGGGGGGGGGGGGGACTTGTTACCGGCAGCTTTGCCTTTTATCTCCTTCATGCACAAAAGAAAAAAGAAAAAAAAAAAAAAGAGGTAGCACAGATCTTATAGGCCCATGTGAACCAAAGTCCACACATACTAGTGCTGAAACTCTTCAATTCTAACTTCCCAGGCCAAAGCTGTAGTACATTAAAGAGATAGATAGATAGATAGATAGATAGATAGAAGTGTGAAATCATCAGTAGTGAGTGAAAAACAAGAAAAAAACAAGAAAGGCGAGACCGTGAGAGAATGAATTACAAGGGAATAATTAAGTTTAACCCCTTCTGTACCGGCGACGTCTCATTAATTTTATTCTACCTATATTCAGACGATTTTGTGCAGCTTAAGAAGGATCTAAGGTAGTAAAAAGCGTTATGTGAGATAGTTCGAAGCTTGATAGTTGCTGGAGGACCTTTATAAAATGATTAAAATCGTCTAATAGTATCCAGACTCAAGTTAAAGGATTCACACCGGTATTGCAAGGGTTAAGGGGGTACGGTAGTGGCTATATGTTGGTTATGTTATTTATTTATTGATATATGGCTTAGTTTTCTCCCTAGCTCTCCATCAAGATTAAATAAATACTCCCAAGATCCAATGACGCATTTATGTTCTGCTTTCTGGCTATTATTAGACAATTTTATTCTGATTAGGCAGAGGTGAGGGTCAACTGAGATAGGCTTCACCCTTATCGTTCTCACAGATCCTTCCAAAACTGTCTAAGATCGTCTAATGATAACCAGAATGAACCTTCAAAATGCGTCATAATCTTCAAAGGGTTAAGGGAGACCAAGCACAACGCGTGTAAAGTATTCTCTACCACTTCTGTTAAGGATGGGGGGGGGGGGGGGTTCTGGACTCGCATCTCCCTCGTGTTTAGCCCCATTAGTTTTGAGGGCTGAACGCCCATTAGTTTGGCGATTGTAACACCTTTCACATGTACCGGTACACATTTATCTTGAATGGGGGTCTAGTTTTTTTTTGTTTAAAGCTTAATGGAGGTCCAGCGAGGAAACTAAGAAATAAATGAATAAATAAATATATAGACCAACATATACCCACTACCCCCATAAACTACTTTATTGAAGAACTATATATTTGGTATGGGTATCTTAGAAAAGAAGCTTGTTCAAGAGAGGGAACATTTTAGATTGGAGAAAGTTTCCAAATGTAGGCAAGCTTAGTAGTATCCTACCGGTACTGGTATTAAATTTCATCAACGAAAACTCACGATAAAATTGGGATGGCAATAGGCTAAATCTTCCAAACGATATTTCCACATAGGGATTTTGATATATAAGTTTTTAGTTTTATATTGTGCAGTTCCTGTTGTGGTTTGTTTCTTTTGCAAGTTTTAAATTTTAATTCTAATTCTAATATATTCTATGTTTTATATGTATTATAAAGTTGGGATAGGCCTAAACGTAAAAGTGCATCTCCTGGTTTTACCACCATGTTATTAAACCTTACTTTTTTTATTTTTTGTTATGTGAGTGAGGGAGACAAAAGGCAGAACTGCCTCTAGCAAGTGCCTCCCCCATAGTTGAAATCAAGGGACGTTCGAGCCAAAATGCCTGGACACACGGAGTTTGAACCAATATAATTAAGTCATAGGAGGAGGGAAAGACTGATTCTGGGAGAGAGTTCCTGAGCTCAGCTGTTGAATAGAAAACAAAAACTTAGAGTAACGTGGTTTCTTAAACCTTCATAAACGGAATAAGCGGAAGCAAATAGTGATATTTTTGAAATTGAATAAGATTTAGTCTGTTATAACAAATTATCACTCAGTTATATGATCTTCCTTCGATATAGGGTTGGTAGTACCCTTCCCAAATGTTTTATAATGCGAGGGTTAGCCCATTGTGTACCCAGCCTGGTAAACAGGGGCTACCGGTACTACATAATAGCTTGGTCTCTCGGGATGGGACCTACCAAATGTCCACTAACACTAGGTTCCCATTTATTTACTGCTAGGTTAAGGGGACACTGGCTGTTTGTTTGGTCTATTAATTCATTTATTCATATATTTTGTTTAGTTTCTTCCCTCCATCAAGCTTAGAAACCCCCCCCCCCCCCTAGACCCCCCTTCAAGATATATTTTTACATTTTTGGTAGAAAAATTTCCCGGCCAAAGGCCGATTCCTCCTAAAATTACAGGCTCGCTATCACTCGCCAGGAAAAAATCGACACCTAAATGGCACGAAGGGTCCTAATATTGACAAAGAAATGGGGTGAAAGGTCATAAAATCCCCAAACTAATGGAACCAACGCCTTAAAATCTCAAAACTAGTGGGGCTAAACATTAGGGAGAAGGGGGTCCAGAAAAACGGTTTGTCTCCCCTTAACAGAGGCTTTTAGGGTACTACGAGGAGATCGCCCTTCAGTCAAGTCCTGTTTGGGGATCGAACTAGGGTGCTCATGGTTGTTAGGCTCAGGTCACCCATACACATTGAATTTGGCTGTTTCTTTCAACTTTGGGGGAGACACTTGCTACAGACAGCTTTGCCTTTTGTCTCCTAATTCACAGAGCCTAGAGACAAAATATATATGTGATAATATATATAGCCCATCTTATGTACGGTATGCTGCAGTATTGTTAAACCACTTGTCAATTCCAACCTCCAGCCAGAGAGAGAGAGAGAGAGAGAGAGAGGGGGGGGGGTAGAAAGTAAGGTTGAGCCCGAGAGAGAGACACTAGCCTAGCCTACCCTCTGGCGGTGTGTCCTATACTGCCCTCCCTCCTGCCTGTCTGTCTGTCTGTCTGTCTCTCTCTCTCTCTCTCTCACACACACACACTCAACATCTCTCTCTCTCTCCCTCTCTCTCCAGGAGAGCTGAACAAAATTGTCTAACAGTTGCCAGAATGTAATGAAAAGTACATCACCGGTACAGAAAGTGTTAAGAAAAAAAATCCATATTATTCTGCACACTTATCAATAAAGCTAAGTGGATTATGCAATATCTTGTTCACCTAGGCTATAATACGGTAACTCCTTGGAATGGACGCAAGGTGTTTTGAGATACTACCGGGTATAATATTCTGTAACTCATTGTATTATAACTCTGCTGTACCTTACTGTAACTATTTTTAACACACACACACACACACACATACATACACACTCTCTTTCTCTCACACACACACACACACACTCTCTCTCTCTCACACACACGCATGTTACTGGTACCTTCCATGTCTCTTCCTACCTAGTACCGGTATGTATACTAATAATACAGTAATAAATTACCATACATTAATGGTGATTAGAATATAGTAAGCTAGGTCACGTTAACTTTCTCTCTCTCTCTCTCTCTCTCTCGTAACCTGAGATTCGATGGTGAAGCCCCTAAAGAATGTCTTGTACAATATCCTGGTGTAGGGAGGCGGACTTGAATTAGCTACCTGGTGTCAATAGGCTACACACCTGGGGATGAGAGAGAGAGAGAGAGAGAGAGAGAGAGAGTGGACATCTGCTGGTAGGGAAGATGGGAAAATGTCAAGGCTATTCAGTGAGGGGTACCGTAGTAGTGGATATATTAACATTCTCTCTGCTATTTCAAGTTATTTCGTTTGTCTACAACCTCTATTATTGTACTATTTGCAGGCCTATTTGCCATAGATAGGTAAGGTATTTGTCTGCAAGGTTTATAGTTTAGCCTTCTATCTATATATATATATATATCTCTCTCTCTCTATCTATTCATCTCTCATTCTCTCTCTCCCACTCTATCATCTAATAATCTATCTCACTCTATCTATTAATCTCTCACTTTCTCATACACACACACACTCTCTCCCTTACATACCGTACACACTTGGACAATACGTTATACTAGCGGTCCAATCCTTCATTATACGGTGGACTATTTCACTACCGGTACTATTACACTAAGGCTATATACGGTACATACATAGGCTACAAGGACGCTACCTGCAACACACCGAACAAGCCACTACGGTACATAATTATATACTGGACATTACACTCGATTTACACATATAGAATGAAAAAGAAAAGAAGGATGGCTATGAAGAAGGAGGAGAAGAACAATAACAAGAACAAGCAGGAGAATAGGACGAAGGAGAAGACTATGAAAAAGAACAAATAGAAGACTGAAAAAAAAAAAAAAAAAAAACGGTGACGAACAAAGAAAGGGAAACAACCCACACAAACTATTTTAAGAAGTAGAGTAACATTAGGAAGATGAGTATTATTAAGTTGAAGAAATCTCAAATCGTAGCTACCGGCATGCTAATTTAAGGTGGTGGTGGGGAGGGGTCTAAACCCCCTCCTCCCTCATGCTTAGACCTATTAATTTTGAAATGTTATGATGTTTTCCCTCTTAGTTTGGCGATCTGAAGACCTTTCGAGCCATTAAGGTGTCGATTTTTTTCCTGGCGCGCGATAGCGAGCATGAAAACTTATGAGGATCTAACTTTTGGCTGAAGCATATTTCAATCGAAATATGCACAAACTAATCTCGAAGGGGGGTCTTGGGGTGTTTTTAAATTTGAAGGTCTAAGAAGAACATAATAATAATAATAATAATAATAATAATAATAATAATAATAATCTATCTATCTATCTATATGCTCAGGCCCAATCCCCATTTTGGGGGTAGCCGACTCAAGACAGAGCAAGAACAGGGAAAACACAAAAACAACATAAAACAAAAAATAAACACAGATAAAAAACACAAACTCACACACATCCAGGTCACCCAGGAGAAGACCCAGAGACCAGGGTTACCAAGGTCGCTCCAGCACTCCCCCGGCCCCTGACCACCCGGAGAGGTTCCGATCTCGGCAGGCAGACATGCAGCGGAGCCAAAGCCACAAGCCCTCCCACCACACTTCCAGGCACACCCTTCATATTAATCGTCCCCCCGGGCCAGGCGCCTGATGGACTATTATCTAGTCGAACTTGCGCCCGACCCCTTACTCCAAATGACCACGTGTTCACTCAACTATTCACAAGCATTCTCCATTCACTCCTGTCCACCACCACTTCCCCTGCCTGATATATAGTCATTCCTCTATCATCCAAAGCCTTTCTTACACAGTCTCTCCATCTCAATGGGGGTCTTCCTGCCCTTCTATCTCCCCTTGTACCTGACTCACATATTCTCTTTGTAAGCCTTTCATCTCCCATTCGTTCAACATGACCATACCAGCTCAGCACCCTTCTGTCCACTCTGGCTGACAAATGTTCCTGCTGCCCATTATTATTAATAATAATAATAATAATAATAATTAATACATAAATAAATACACAAATAAATAAAAATCGTCCCTTAATGATGGATCAAAGCTACAGTAGCCATCTTGATACCGGTACCAAACTAAACAGATCTCATGAATAATTAAGAGTGGGATCCACACAGCGTTAGCCTACCGGTACTGTAATAAGGAAGGAATATAGGCAGACTTCGCCCCCGCCATGCTGCCACAAAATGTTTAGGGCTCTACTACTATCACCATCATCACTACTACTATAACCCTCACTACTGTCACCATCATCAATACTAATATCACCATTATTACTATAACTATCACCATCATTACTACCACTATCACCATCATCACTACTTCTACTACTGATGCACTTATCATATACATACAATTACTACAAATACGCCTAACGGCCTTATTGGGCTATCCTTAGTTGGAATTATGCAAGGCTGGTACATGTCATTTTTGTAACATATTATGTGGTACCAACACTGTAAAATGCTAACTGAATAAATATTATTATTATTAGTATTACCATTATCACTAGTACTATCAAAATCATTACTACCACTATCATCATCATCACTACTACTATCACCATAATTACTGCTATCACCATCATTACTGATATCACCAGCATTACTATTACTATCACCATCATTACTACTACTATCACCATCATCTCTACTACAATCACCATCATTACTGCCACTATCACCATCATTACTACTACTATCACCATTATTACTACCACTATCACCATCATCTCTACTATAATCACCATCATTAATACCACTATCACCATAATTACTACTACTATCACCATTATTACTACTACTATCACCATTATTACTACCACTATCACCATCATTACTACCACTATCACCATCATCATTACCACTATCACCATCATTACTAACACTATCACCATCATTACTACCACTATCACCATCATCACATCGAAAGTGCCAGTGTCATGTGACACACATCTGCCGCCAGTCAGCGAAGCTGCTCCCGCGGCGGACGTGTGTCACATGACGCCGGCACTTCCAACGACAATATTGTCATTAACCTAACCAAACAACCTTACCTAACCTGGGGACTGCCGCCCCCAGACCCCTGCTGCTCTTAAAAATGGCTTTGATGTCAAAATACTAAATCAAATACTGCAGGAGAATGAAAAACGCACCCGAAACCGCCACGCATCATAAGGAAACGGAGGTCCGAAGGTACATTCGTCGGCGATATAGCATCGATGGACGTCGTGAAATATTGTTAGAAATAGTAAATCTCGTTAAAAGCTAATAAAACTTCAAAACGCACCCACAAATTTACCGTACTTTAAGTAGGATGGGTCACTATTTTGGTATTGTGTAAGCATTTTTTATAGGAGGCGGAGAGTGTTATAGGTAGCGCCAACGAACTTGACAATTATCTTGATCCCTGACCTCTCTGTAACTCAAAAGGGCCTAGAGCAAACTGGCTGTAAATATCCACACCTATTTCCTGGTGGACTCTTCCCAAATGAGAGAAACGTCAGCCTGATTGCTTTCATTAATTTCGAGTTATAAGAAGTTAAGGGGTCAAGATTATTGTCAAGTTCGATGGCGCTACCTATAGGGATACTTTTACCAAATCATCATTACCAGCACAACTAATTCTACAATCACCAACACCACCACTACAGTATATTGAGCTCGGAACATATTTCTAATATTCCAGATCGAAAGACGAGATTTGAAACTCATATATGCTAAGGTCACCCAATAATAACCGTTTTCTTTATACAAGATGATTATAGAAAATAAATATTATGCATAACTTATTTAAATTGTATTGAACTCCAGGTGTTAATTATTAATATTTATCTTTAAAAAAACACTATTATACTTTAAAATTATGTGTTTTTTGTGAATTATATAATATTGTGTATCTATTTACTAACACCAACCACTATAAAATAGAAAAACACTAAACAAGATTACCAACTAGATAAAATAGTCAAACTGTCAGACCACTTACGACCAGAAAGTCATTGAAGTAACAGCTAAAATTTCTTGCTCTCAAGTTACGGTAAGAAATCATTATAATTACGTGTTTTTCAACTACTAACTAGTAGAATAAATGTGTACAAATCTTTTGAATACAAAAACACTTCAACAAAGATGACTTCCACCCACAAGAGGGTTATTCGGATCCCTCAAACCGATTACGCCCATTTGAAAATTGCTTTGCTGGACCTGGCCACGGAATGGGAGCGACACGCTTGGTATGATGATAACCGTGAACTTTATTGTTTCACTGGTTCATCACTGGAAGATTTGAACCTATTTGCAAAGGAGCTTAAGGAATGTCTAACCATTTATGAAGAGTGCAAAATTGGAAATGATGGAGTGCAAAAGAAGGCTGAGCTGAACAAAATTGCTCAGAAGAAGATCAACGAGGCCAAAAGTTTCGTGTACAAAGATAAAGTGGCAAAGTGGCAAAGCTTCAAATCACAAAATGGCTTTAATTGGCGACAGGTTGACATTTCAGCGGAAGATTATGCCGCTCACAGTGGCCAGATTGAAGCGATTAAGGATAATTATTACATCGATAATATGTTCCACAACAAGATAGATGGTATTCTATTTGTACGGGGCAGATACCCTCATGTTGATAATTTTGTGGGTCATGTTGAGGACTTGCTGACCCGGGTTGACGAGGAGGCGCAGAGGTTGAATGAATGGAAAATTACTCTGGGGGAGATTGAGAGGAGGAAGGAGGCGTGGAAGAAGAAGGAGAAAGTTGTGAATGAGAAGGTGAAGGAAGGGCGAGTATTGAAATTGAAACTGAAATATGTTTATCTACCCAAAAAACTCTAAATAAGTTGTAAAAAAATACTTATTTCATTTTGTTAAAAGGCTGAGCCTTATGAGAGTGAACTCTCTAAAAATGCACATACCGCACTTGTTATGCCTCTAGTTGAATCTCACATAGTATGTTAATTTTAATACTATGGGTTCTTGAAGAGATATGTATATCTATTTCAGTATCTTGTGATATTATTTAATGGAATTTGTTTTCAAGCTTTTCAGGAAGACATTTATATTTTTTAATGTTGTTATTTGATCCGTTTGCTTCAGGATATGAGGACGTGTTTCTTCATTATAATTTGGTTATTATTAAATGATTGCATACAGTATAGGAAAGGTCTCTAGGAATCAAAGGGGTAAAATATATCTCCATTACTTCTTTGACTTCCATTGTACCTTCCTAAACTGAATACAATCATCTCATGATAGCCAACATATAAGGAAGGAACGTGTCCTAATATACCCTTGTATGCAGACAGTGAGCGAAGAAGGCAGGTGGTCAATCTTGGCCTGGCTGAATTTCGATTGCATAAGCTACTTGTTTATCAATACAGTACACACTTGGTTATTGTAGGTTTGTCTGTAATTTCCACTCTAGGTATGTGTCCTCCATGCCCCAAACCGTCTCCAGTAGGTCTCGGGAGCTGCCTGGCCAACCGTTCATTGTCCTCGAGAGCCAGTAGTGTCTCCTCCACTGCCGGAAGTACCTCGCCCTTCCCTGGTCTCGCGAGCCACCCCCTGCCCTCACCTGCCTCCAGTCTACAACGCCTTCAGGTGTGTGTGTGTAAGGGTGTGTGTGCGTGTGTAAGGTTATATGTGTATGTGCGTATATGGGTGTGTGTATGTGTGAGGGTGTGTCCCTGTGTGTGTGTGCGTGCATGCGCATGTGTATGCATAAGTGTGTGTGGGTGTGTGCTAGATATAAAAATAATGTATCAGTTGTTGTTGTTGCTGTTCCCCAGACTGCCTGGCCGAACAGCCCCAAGGCCCCGAGCAAGGCCAAGGCCATAACCGAGTGCCCCCACAGAACCCTCCCTGCCTACCACAATAAAGCATGGGTGACCGAAGCCACTCCATGGCGGGGAGCTGAGGAGGGTGCGGAAACGCCCGAGATACCAAAGCCCCACCCAGGGCCCTGTGCCCCTCAGCAATTATGGATCAGCTAATCAATAGATACTAGTGCTGGACACAAATAACTAAATACATTGTTTAAAAAAAAGTGTTTCGTTTATATTGTTGTCGATGAGCTAGCTACACTTTTATTGCATTAAAAGCAGGGTAAAGGCATATTATCTAAGTGCACACGAGTCACCCTGTTCGTACGCCATGACACGTCTATAGTATAAAGACCATTAACCCTTTGAAGATTATGACGCATTTTGACAATTTATACTGGCTATCGTTAGACGATTCTATACGTTGAGGAAGGATCTGTGGTAATGATAAGGGTAAAGACTATCTCAGTTAACCTTCTGACTTCCATATATTCTTCGTAATATTAACAAAATCGTCTAATAATAGCCAGAAAACAGAAAAGAAATGCGTGATCAGATCTTGAAAGGGTTAACCCATTCAGTACCGGTGACGTCCTTTTTATTATATTCTGGCAACTGTTAGATAATTTCATTCAGCTTAGGAAGGACCTATACCAATATAAAAGGGTGTAGACTATGTTACTTAAGCCATTTAGTTACCACAGACCCTTCCTAAGCTGAATAAACTTGTCTAATAGGTGCCAGAATATGATTAATAGGACGTCCCCAATACTGAATTATATAAAATGTTCTATGCTTTATTTACATTACTATAATTAAGCCAGAAATCTTGACTTCCAAGCCTCTGTATCTCCAAAAATGGGCTAGATTCGAGTTGCAAATCTCCATACCTATTCTCTGGCTGACTCTTCCCAAATGGTAGAAATATTAGATCGACTACTCTAGTCCTTTTTCATGTATAGAAGTTAGTAGTCAATAGTTTTGGCTTAATGATAATAAATGGACGATAGTACCTTGTATCTGCTCAGATTCTGCCCTGCCACCAACTCGCATACAAATCTCTACTATATTAGTGGTCTAACTTGATTATCGTGTATCTCCACCACACTTAGTCAGATCGTGTAACTAACTAATAATCCCTCATACCATGAGCTATAGATACTACACCTTACATGATAACACTGAAATTAACAATTCCATATAAATACCCACCATTTAAAGAGACACACGTCATTAACAACGTTTTACATGTATACACTACAATGTTATATATATATATATATATATATATATATATTGTCTACTATTTGTAGTATATATGAGCCTTTAACATTGCTTCTGTTTCTATCGATCAGAGTGAGTATCAAGAAACCCCAACCCTGCTGACCAGGCTAGTTATCGTTATTAATGGGATGAATAGAGGTGCAGCTTTCCGTATGCCTAGGCCTATATTTTAAGCGATAGCCTAGGCTAGACTTGTGAATTTGAGCTAGCCTATTCTTATAAAACTAATTACTAGCCTATAGTAATCGTGATTAATGGGATGGATAGAGGTGCAGCTAGGTTAGCCTAGCAGAAAAAAGAAAAATGGGCCTAGGCCTAGGCTATATTGTAAACTCAAAGACTCGAATCTTTAAAATCGTAACACATATGAGTAGCCAAAATTAGGTACAATAGTACCTAGCCTAGCCTGTAGTAGCCTAGCCTATCAGTAATTATGTAATGCCCTCGAAAATATCCCGCAACCCCAATAATGTACTACCCGAGTTGACGTCAGGTATAGTGTAAAATAGTTGTTGATGGGAAGTCCAATAAACTCATCACGTGAAACACCACGAGACTATCACCTGGTTCTTACAAATCGGACTAAAGTTACTATACTTTTGTACGTCCGTGGTAGTACAGTGGGTTAGCGCGCGGGCCTGGTGGTGATGGTTGGGTCACTAACCAGGGTTCGAACCCCACCCAAGGCATCTCAAAACCTGTGGGTTTTTAGGAGGGTTAAAAATTCCCTTCAGAGGTTCGTACCCCGCGCCAGGTACCAGGAAAGGTTGATCCTAAAGGTAGCCTGGGGATATTTCAGGAGACCATAAATTCCCTTCACACCCGGCATTTCATTGGTGGCAGTCACGGAACGTGATCTGGTAGCTACATAGAGCACCCATCACGCGGACCCTAACAATATTGAGATTAAACAAATGTTTAAATCCAGTTGTTACAAACATTTTATGAATGGAGGATGCCTTTAGGCACATGGACCTTTTTGTTTTATCTGTGTTTTTCCTTCCTCCGTTCATTGTCTCTTAAAAAAAAAAAAAAAAAAAAAAAAAAAAAGATTGCTGAGGTGATACAGCTACGATACCTTACGACCTTAAAAGAGGCTAGGGACTAGCCTAGTTAAAGAAGGATGTAATGTAATGCCCTCGAAAATATCCCGCAACCCCAATAATGTACTACCCGAGTTGACGTCAGGTATAGTGTAAAATAGTTGTTGATGGGAAGTCCAATAAACTCATCACGTGAAACACCACGAGACTATCACCTGGTTCTTACAAATCGGACTAAGGTTACTATACTTTTGTACGTCCGTGGTAGTACAGTGGGTTAGCGCGCGGGCCTGGTGGTGATGGTTGGGTCACTAACCAGGGTTCGAACCCCACCCAAGGCATCTCAAAACCTGTGGGTTTTTAGGAGGGTTAAATTCCCTTCTGAGGTTCGTACCCCGTGCCAGGTACCAGGAAAGGTTGATCCTAAAGTGTGCCTGGGGAGTTTTCAGGAGACCATGAATTCCCTTCACACCCAGCATTTCAAATTATATTGAAATAGGCCTAGGTCTAGGCTTCATTAGAATAAACTCTGGCCTAAGCCTGCAGCCCTTCCAATCCTGCTTAGGCCTATATCTTGCGTGCATTTCAACTGTCTACCCTTGACTTAGCCTACTTGGAGGGCTATATTTTTACGATAATCACTTTTATTATCAATAAAGACATAATAATAGCTTGGAGGTGACATGACAGCTCTCTCTGTATCCGTGACATTTTGTTTACATTACTCAGCTGACTTCAGTTCATCTCGCTTGTGATTGGTCGGTATTTTTTAATGCAAGAATAATAAGTCTGTATGATTGGTGGAGCGAAATATTGTGCGAATAAGGCGATATATCGCCTTAGCGACTTACGAACAACATAAGACGTTTTGAAAAATCTTTGTGTATGGGAGATTTCGCCATAAGCTATGGCAACATATCCTGTCCTTAGTGGAAGGTACCATAAGACCACAAAGGCCTGCACCTAAGGTAGAGTTTTGAGTATCCGGCCCCAGACCAGGACACCTACATCTTCAGGGAGACTCCACATTCAGCAGCTGTGAGAGCGTCTTTGATATTGGTAAGAGAGAGAGAGATAAATAGATGGATGGATGGATAGAAAGACAGTTATATACAGTAGATTGACAGATATTTATACTGACTACTTTATATATTGTATCCAAAACCATGCATTATGGCGACTCTACATTCAAGAGGATTGACAGGTTATATATTTATTCATTTGTTTACGAGAGAGAGAGAGAGAGAGAGAGAGAGAGAGAGAGAGAGAGAGAGAGAGAGAGAGAGAGAGAGAGAGAATGTGTGTGTGAGAGAGTGTGAATTCGAATATATATGCGTGTGTGTGTGTGTGGATAAAGGCAACCAATTGCCCCAAGTCGCCCTGAGAACCACACGAGTTATTGACTATGGAGGTGGAGGTGTTTTTGAGAACCACACGTATTGGCCATCCGTCACTGTCACGTCATGAGGGGGGCCACAGCGGCTTGTCACGGCTAACACGGATCATTCTAACTACAATACTGGCTCTCTCTCACACACAATTTCTCTCACTACTTCTTTCACACACACACACACACACACATGCATACTTGGCTCAGGCGTATCGTTTTAACTACCGTACTGTACTGGCTCACACACACATTATTTCTCACATACACACATTGTTTTCTCTACCTCTTTCACACACACACATACACACACACAATGGGCTCAGACTGATGATTTTATCTACATTATTCTCTCTCTCTCTCTCTCTCACACACACACACACACACACAAACACAATAGGTAGCATGGCAAGTTGTTCTAACGACCGTTAAATCTACGGGACCTTGTTTGTGTTTATTAACCTAACAAGTGCGCATGGGGGTAATTGGAAACGTCCCCCTGTGCTGACGTATTTGAGGTGTTTCCGTCACTAAAATATTCATTGTGCCATTAATAGCATTAATACTTATCCATATGCGCCTATTATGGGTTGATTATAAAGGTATTAACCTGAAACAACAATAAAACGAGTGAAAACAGCGTTTGGATGGTCAAAATCGGAGATATAGCCCGCGAGTTGTATAATGTATGGGTGAGGCAAGCTGCTTTCCCGCCAATTTCCCCCAAGGCCACTGAGACACAGTCGATCGATACTCTCTCTCTCTCTCTCTTGCATTCGCTTGCTATCAGTGATGACCACACCCTCCAACCGGATTTCTAATGTTAGCACGAAAATATACCTCAGAATAAGGGAATAACAGGGAAAATAGGTGATAACTGAATGAGAGGAGGAAAGTGGGGAAGGAGGGGAGGTAGAGGACTGAGATTTTGCATGGCCCAGGGGCCAAATTTTTTTTTTTTTTCTTTTCGATGTCAAAAGTTGATTTTTGTTTTCACTCACTCTTAAGGAGTCTCCCCGCAGTCCGCCGGGGGAACTCTTAAGAGTCTCCCCACAGTTCCCGGGTTAACGTAAATAAGGTGCCGTAACGTATAGTTTTCACTTAACCCTCTCCGACATATGACGCAATTTTGAGCCTATTAGGGATACTTTAAAGTTTAAAGCCTTTGTTACCATCAGGGGTATTTAGAAACCTAGTTACTTCAACCTCTGCAGTTGTCTTTGAGTTAGCTGTGGGCAAAAAACTAATTTTGGAGAGGTAATTATAAGAGTGAGAGAACTATTTCTTATTGCTAATCTGGCAACCTCTGCGTCATATGTGCGTGAAAGGGTTAACCCCTTCAGCACCATGACGCCTCTTTAACTTTGATTCTGGCTAAAATTAGATAATTTTATGCAGTTTCAGAAAAACCTATGTTACCAAGAGGGCTTATTATTATCGCATTTACTCATTTGAGTCGTATAGGTAGAATAAAAACTAAAGAAAATCGTCTAATGGTAACCAAAATAAGATGAATATTACGTCATGGTTGAAATAACGGAGAAACAGTTACCCAAACATTCACCACCATCAAGCCGTTTTCCCTCTCATCCTACCACACCTCCTCATCACAGTGGAAGAATGGGAAACCGTGGCCGAGTAGAGGAAAGAACCAGGAACGAAAGGACCCGCGGACACCACCAGGTGACGCAATGGAGGCAGGGTTCCCCTCCACACCGCCAGGGGAGAAACCACTCATCTCCCTGTACCAACAATGATATATCCTACAGATCCGGAACACGAATTGCCACCATCAATATGACACGTCCTCCAACACCAGAAGGAAACTTAATCATCACCATCAACAACTCCAAGGTCCAGGAAAATAACAGCAAGAAACGTAAAAGGCAGGACCCCCAACTCATCAAAGACACAACAGCCAGCCCAGACAAATGTGCTCGGGCTGTTACCAAGGAGAGGGACTGTCCTCCAACACCAGGAAAGGATATAATCGTCAACCAGGACAATGCCAAAGCACCAGGAAAAGAGAGAAGTGAGATAGACAGGCGACAACAAGAATGGCACCACCAACACCGTATCTACCCCCGCCCTTGTTACCCGCCCCCGCGTCCACTCTGGGACAAAAGAAACAAGAGGGTAGGGTCTAGGCAGTTCCCCCCCACTCCAAACCACAAGGAAGTAACCATCCCAAGTTACCAGTTGCTAGGTGCCATTTTGGCCCCTAATCCACCCACCGACCTGGCCAGGTAAAAAGGTGCAGATATACTCCCACCAACTTTATTTAAGTATCTCAATCTAGAGCTGTTCTTGACACCCCGGGTAAAAGGACAGATTCGAAAGTTGAGGACACAGTTGAAGAGTTGGTTCAGTTGATCGCAAGGCGTAGACACAATTACGAGACTGTAGTCACCCATTATACTAATTCTTTTTAGTGGGTATCAACAAGCTGGTTTATTAGAGCCTTCTGGGTGAAGTAATCTAATATTCTCGGCCTACCTCAACCCCGGCGCTATTGTGGATATAAGCAGACAGTCAGGTACTAACTAGCTTTATCCAGGATAGACCAAACCACAAGAAATTCATCAAAGTACTTATAAAGATCAGAGTAGACAGGAGTTCACTCCTGCGTTCGCTCGATGCTATTTTGTCACGGCTTGGGCTAGGCAATTTAGTTATTTAAGGTCCCAAACCAAAGTGCTCGAGTTACACTGTGGGAACCCAGTGGCGTCAGGACAACCCCACGGCCAGCAGATCTACCCCAGATTGGATTACTAATTCTACACCCATTGGATTAATTATTCTACACATCAAAAGTGAAGTTATTATACCGTAAAAGTTATAGAAGATCTAACTGTGAAAAGAAATTATACTTGGCGTGTTGTCAGAGAGAAAGTATATAAAGATCGAAAGTGAAAGCAATTAAAATATATCTACTGCGTATATGATAAAAGGTATTCTGGAAACATCGGATACTACGCACGTATATAAAAGCGAGAGAAAGGAAGCTCTAGTGAAACTCAAAGAAATTAGGGAAGTACTGATAATAATTCTGCTAAAATTAATAACAATAAATTCAAGTTAACTTATGCGTAAGCACCACAGTGATTTAACCTCAGGAAAATAATTACGTTTAGCTCCCAAATTCCAGAACCACTCTACGCAGGTAAATACCAATAGTTCACATATCTAATTACTATATAACCTTTCTAAGCACAAGTGTAAATCCTCGATTGAAAGGAGTGCTACTCTTATCTCTGAAACAAATACAGGACAAGTGTAATCTTTCAGTTAGAAAGCGGTCCCTAATACTTACTTAGATATTACATAGAACAATCCAGTCTTGCGAGTCAGACGTAGGGGAGCCTCGTTCGTTCACTTTAATTGTTTTGTTCTTGACCATTATTGTTCTAGCGTTTACGTATGCGATATTCTTGTGCAAATAAACGTAATATGAATACACGTCTTGTGATAATTATCCTCTATTGTCTTTCTGTGTCTGTGGTAAAACAACATAACTTCTCCAGTTAGGAAGAGCCCACTTGATCAAAACCAATTAAAACCCCAGTAAAAACCTGGCATAACAATGGTGGTGAAGGGGTTAACCCCTTCTGTACCGGTGACGTCTGTTTCATTCATTTCTAGCTATAACTAATTAACTACACGATTGTATGCAGCTTATGAAGGACCTGTGGTAGTAAAACGGGTTAATTGAGTTCGAAGCATATTAGTTCGTGGAGGCCCTTCTAAAACTGAATAAAATCGTCTAATACTGTATGTAGTAGCCAGAACATAGTTAAAAGGTCGGCCCCGGTACTGAAGTGGTTAACCTAAGTGAAATGCTAGGTTTTACCAGGGTTAAATAGGAATGGGAATTATCCCCAGGCTACCTTTAGGATCAACCTTTCCTGGTACCTGGCGCGGGGTACGAACCTCTGAAGGGAATTTAAACCCCCTAAAAACCCACAGGTTTTGAGATGCCTTGGGTGGGGTTCGAACTCTGGTTAGTGACGCACCACCATCACCACCCGGCCCACGTGCTAACCCACTGTACTACCACGGACGTACAAAAGTATAGCAACCTTAGTCCGATTTTTAAGAACCAGGTGATAGTCTCTCGAGATGAGTTTATTGGACTTACCATCTACGACTATCTTTAAGAACCAGGTGATAGTCTCTCGAGATGAGTTTATTGGATTTACCATCTACGACTATCTTTAAGAACCAGGTGATAGTCTCTCGAGATGAGTTTATTGGACTTACCATCTACGACTATTTCACGCTATACCTGACGTCAACTCGGGTTAGTATTATTGTGGGTGCGGGACATTTTCGAGGGCATTACACCACATTCCTTTTTAGTTAGGCTAGTCCCTAGCCTCGTAAGGTCGTAAGGTATCGTAGCCTTTTTACCTTAGCTATCTCAATATGGTTTTTAGGGTTCGCGTGACGGGTGCTCCACGTAGCTACCTGGTCACGTTCCTTAGCTGCCACCAATGAAATGCTAGGTTTTTCCAGATTAAATAGGAATGGAAATTTCCCCAGGTCCACATTTACGATCCATTCCTGGTACCTGGCGCGGGGTACGAACCTCTTAAGGGAATTTAACCCCCCTAAAAACCCACAGGTTTTGAGATGCCTTGGGTGGGGTTCGAACCCTGGTTAGTGACGCACCACCATCACCACCAGGCCCACGCGCTAACCCACTGTACTACCACGGACGTACTAAAAGTATAGCAACCTTAGTCCGATTTTTAAGAACCAGGTGATAGTCTCGTGGTGTTTTTCACGTGATGAGTTTATTGGACTTACCATCTACGACTATTTTACGCTATACCTGACGTCAACTCGGGTTAGTATTATTGTGGGTGCGGGACATTTTCGAGGGCATTACACTAAATGTGGACCTGGGGATATTTCCATTCCTATTTAACCTGGAAAAACCTAGCATTTCATTGGTGGCAGCGGTGGGATTTGGTTTTGTATGGCTTGAAGTTTCTTTGGGTCTGGCGCAATACCATGTTCAGAGATCACGTGTCCGAGAAAATCTACCTTATTCCGGGCAATCACGCACTTTGAGGGTTTTAATTTCAACCCGGCGGCTCGGATTCTTTGAAGGACTTGTCTCAACCTGAGGAGGTGTTCTTCCCAGGTTGGAGAGTACACAATAATATCATAATGAAATGCTAGGTTTTTCCAGGTTAAATAGGAATGGAAATATCCCCAGGTCCACATTTAGGATCCATTCCTGGTACCTGGCGCGGGGTACGAACCTCTGAAGGGAATTTAACCCCCCTAAAAACCCACAGGTTTTGAGATGCCTTGGGTGGGGTTCGAACCCTGGTTAGTGACGCACCACCATCACCACCAGGCCCGCGCGCTAACCCACTGTACTACCACGGACGTACTAAAAGTATAGCAACCTTAGTCCGATTTTTAAGAACCAGGTGATAGTCTCGTGGTGTTTTTCACGTGATGAGTTTATTGGACTTACCATCTACGACTATTTTACGCTATACCTGACGTCAACTCGGGTTAGTATTATTGTGGGTGCGGGACATTTTCGAGGGCATTACACCAATGAAATGCTAGGTTTTTCCAGGTTAAATAGGAATGGAAATATCCCCAGGTCCACATTTAGGATCAATTCCTGGTACCTGGCGCGGGGTACGAACCTCTGAAGGGAATTTAACCCCCCTAAAAACCCACAGGTTTTGAGATGCCTTGGGTGGGGTTCAAACCCTGGTTAGTGACGCACCACCATCACCACCAGGCCCGCGTGCTAACCCACTGTACTACCACGGACGTACTAAAAGTATAGCAACCTTAGTCCGATTTTTAAGAACCAGGTGATAGTCTCGTGGTGTTTTTCACGTGATGAGTTTATTGGACTTACCATCTACGACTATTTTACGCTATACCTGACGTCAACTCGGGTTAGTATTATTGTGGGTGCGGGACATTTTCGAGGGCATTACACCACATTCCTTTTTAGTTAGGCTAGTCCCTAGCCTCGTAAGGTCGTAAGGTATCGTAACCTTTTTACCTTAGCCATCTCAATTCTTGGTATAGGGTTCGCGTGACGGGTGCTCCAGCACGTAGCTACCAGGTCACGTTCCCTTACTGCCACCAATGAAATGCTATATGCGAACGCAGCCATCGCACCATCAACAACCAGTTACGTACAAGAATGATTTCTCTTAACACCTCAGACTGGCCATCACAACTAAAAATGATACAGTGGGGTATGAACACCTGTCCCCGGGAAGACGGTATTTCCCCTCATGAACGTGTTTACGGTGTACCCACCCTGTTACTGCCATTCCACCACCACGCTCACCTTCCCTCCACCACCTCCACAATTGACCCATTGCAACATCTGCAAAACACCCTCCATACCGCCCAGATCTGTCAGGACACCAAAACTGATAACATCGATGACAAAAACCCTTTCGCCATCCATGACACCGTAATGGTAGCCAACCTCCCTATCACCAACAAGTTAGGCCCTCGCTATGTCGGGCCCTACACTGTCATACAAGTCCCAAATGCCTTTCAAGTCACCATCGACTATCACGGCGTGACTCGCACGTTCCGAACTAGATTCGTCCGAGCGTTTAAACCTCTAAAGCCACAAGACATTACCCCACCCCACACGTCCGACCCTGAATTAAACACCCCTACTCACCCTCTCACTCAGGCTATGAATATTCCCATACAAACCCCTAAGGACCTAAGCCCTCCAGCACCGAACCGACAAATCATTTCTCAACATACCCCCCAAACTAACCTCCACAAACCCCAAGCCCCCACTATCACACCCTCTTCCACCATGACACCTTCCTTCACTTCTGATAGTCAAGTGCCTCCCCAACTTATCCAAGTACGAAAACCCCCACCCACAACAGAAACCCTCCCGTCTAGCCCTGACATACCTCCACCAGGCACCACAGTGAGAAAACCACCACCCCCACCCCAAACCAAGTACACACCCAACCGCACCACACAATCTACCTCAGTAACCTCACGCTACAACTTACCATCTACGACTATCTTTAAGAACCAGGTGATAGTCTCTCGAGATGAGTTTATTGGACTTACCATCTACGACTATTTTACGCTATACCTGACGTCAACTCGGGTTAGTATTATTGTGGGTGCGGGACATTTTCGAGGGCATTACACTAAGTACCGGTACCGGCATATATAATTTACGTTCAATTTGGTTTTACTATTATCGGTACGGTATTCATCCTTGTGGAACAAAGACTACTTTTTTAATGCTATTCTACCATTCCACCATTTTATTTAGAAGAGCTAGGACCTTTGAGAGAGAGAGAGAGAGAGAGAGAGAGTGAGAGTGAGTGAGTGAGTGCGTGTGTGTGTGTACGTGAGTGAGTGTGATTATGTGTGTCAAAGTCAATGTATATATTTAGCCTTAAATAATCCAGTATGCATTTATTACAATAAGAATGTGTGTGTGTGTGTGTGGGGTGGGGGGGGTGGGGGGGGGGTCTTTAGGCCCACGTGAGTGAATAAGCCAACTGAATACATAAGCCTCTATAAATCTGTCTACATATGACTGTTTTGACCTACAAGAGCCTAACAAACTTTCCCAACCTCCCCCATCAATTAATACCGGTACATGAACGAGAAATTGAGAATGATGGTCAGAAGGCCGCCTATCACACCCCCATACTCTCATCCACAGCTTACATGGGAGAGATTAAGGTTTTATGGTTCCCTAAATACTCCTCATTTCATGCAGATTTATCGGCAGGACGTATATAAGGCTTGTGTCACACGAGCACTTTAGCGGCGGATGTATCGGAGTCACACTATCCGAGTCAAAAAACAGTTAGGCCTAAATCACGTCTACTCTTTAGGCTATTTTTTTTGTATTTCATTATGACTGTATTTTGAATCTTATAACTCCTAAGGCCTTTTGTGCCATTTAGGTGTCGATTTTTTCCCTGGCGAGCGACAGTGAGCCTGCAATTTAGTAGGAATCAGCCTTTGGCCAGGAAATATTTCTATTGACGAATTTACAAATTTATCTCGAAGGGAGTATACTTTTTTTTTTTAAAGTTTAATGGAGATCTTGGGAGGAAACTTTAAAAAATAATAATAATAAGTAAATACATGAACAAATAAATACAATTTTCCCCTTAAGCTCATCTTCCTCTGGAGATGTACGGTTATGATGGGTCCAAGGAGTAGTTTCAGACCACCTGTTATCAATCTCCATTAACTTTTTATATACGGTCTGCACGCGGAGGGAGGCAGACACTTTCATTTGAGGGTTTTGATTTATTTCGCGAACCAGAGACCTATGAACCGCGGTACTAGGGCCAGAGCGATGTCCCAGAGTGAGGCGCCCTTATCGATCAACCCCAGACAATCCAGCAGGAGCTGACGGAAGGAGTCCATCGTTGCAGCCAGAAAGGGACGCCCATCTTCTCGGTCAGGGACGGGACGAGGCGGGGCTTTGGAGGCATACGTAGGACAACCAGACGAGGGATGTGGAGGAGGAGAGGGACGATGATCCATGGGATGCGGAGACTGCGGAGGGAAGAGCTCTCCAAGGTCACACGGTTCCTCAACAATAACCGGGGGACGTCTGGGGCGGGGCGGATGAAGCGGGGACTGCGCAGCATGGAATAAGACAGCTGACGGGGACCAGGGCCTGGAAGTCACCCCCAACTCCAGGCCTTCCCACTCAGGCGGGTCCTCAGCACCATCCAACTCATCATCCAACGGGGCAAAACGGGACCCCTGAGCAGCCGGCGGACCACCCCCCAACGAGCGCCGGCCAGCCAAGGGGGAATCCTGGGGCAGAGATGGACCATGTCGCGGGTTGAGGAGGCGCAGTCGGTCGTTCATGTCCCCCAGGGTGAGGGACCCGTCACGGTACCCTTTGTGCAGCAACCACGCCTTCTGGAGGACGGCACACTCCCCCGATGACACCCTGTGCGGGCCCCCACAAAACAAACATTTAACCTCGGAGCATTTCAGGGCATCTTTAGGAGCCTCCTCGTGATACCCACTGCACCTGGCACATCGAACCCTATTTCTGCAGGACACAACACCATGAGAAAACAGATGGCAAGAGTAGCACCGGAGAAGAGGGAAGGTATAGCGCCCCACCCGGTAACAGATGTGGCCGTGAAGCATCCGCAGGTTTGACGGGAGCTCAGCACCCTCAAATCGCAACCTGCAGAATACAGAGGGCACCAGCGTCCCATCCTCCGTCCGAGTCCTCATCCGCTGCACCTCCACCAGCACTAACGGCGCATCCCCCAAAACACGGAGGGACGCCAGGTCCTTGTCAGCAATCCCCGCATCCACTGGCCCAATCTTCCCATACACAAACACCCCACCCGATGGAGAACCAGACACCTTACACGACACGTCCCAGTCGCCCAACTTCGTCATCGTCTCCGTCGGGGAGGGGAGAAGGTCAAGGCAGCTCATGGGCAGCCCCACACACAGCGCCACTCCACCCCCAGGCACCCGGACGTCACCTTCCACCACATATTTACCCAATGGCGATTCGTTGAGAGCATGGGTAACCTTATTTGGACACTTGAAGACCGGCCGGCGATCCCTCTCCCGAAACAAATAGTAGAACAACTTGCTAACAGTACCGGGAGCTGGGCCCCCCCCCACCACTGACATCAGGAGAGCACATATCTGAAGCGGGATGATGACGCTTTGAGCCCTGCGGTCCTTGTCGCCACCCTCATCACCGAGGCCGGAGTCCACCAGCTGCCGGCCCCGCTTCAGAGCGGCCTCCGATGATTCCTCCATCGCCGCCACCCCACCAAAATGGCGGTAGGTGAAGTCTTCTTTGTCTATCGGTCGAGGTCGCACATGCCGACGACCCCAACCCACCATTCACCCAGGCGCACAAGGTCCAAGCACAAAGGTCGCACACAAAGTAAAGACACCACTGCGAGAGGCACGTCCACACTGCGCGACGGTCACAAGCGGAGTCCCAGCCAGCTAGAAGATGATAGTATAAGAATGACAGTAGGAGTATAGTTTGAAAAAAAGCTTAAGGTGAAAATCTACTAATTACTCCTCTCCCCCTCCCTCCCCTCTCCCCTTTCTCTCCTAATCCATACTTCTTTCAGGAATTTCTTCAGTATCATTCTTTCCTTCACTCTTACTTCTTCTAGTCCTTCCAACCCACATAACCATGCCATTCCTCTGTCTTCCATGGTTTTCACTTCCTCCCATCCCTCTGCTCCCACACATCTCCTTATCCTCGTTTCTAGCCCCTCCCGCTCTAATTTCTATGCTTCACATTCTGTTATTACATGCTCCACCATCTCTTCCACCCTCTCTCCTCCTACCCAGCAGTTCCTACATTCCTTTGCACCTCCGTTCTACCTCAATGTTCTTGTGTTTAATTCCCATGCCCCAGCTCTTATCTTGAACAGAATTTTGCCTCCTAAACCCCCATCATACCACTCTCCTCTTTTCGGCTTTGACTTCTTCCTGTACATATCTAAGGTCTTTTTCCTATCCATTCCACTTCTCCATTATCTTAACCCCCATTCCTGAATTCTCTTCTAAACTATCTTTTTAATGTTTCCTCCCTCTCCAACTGTATCTCCTCCCAATATTTCTTTCCATTCTGTTCCTGGTCTCTCTTGTCTCATCCCTATTCTCCTTAGCTTTCTCCTGCAATCCCCTCCCCACCTACTCCTATCCCTTGACCACTCATAGGTTCTCCTAATCCAGGTGTTGTTCTCCAACTTATCTAACCAAATCTTGTATTTCAATTTTGCCTTCATGATTCTTTCACTGAAGGTGCTCCAACCCATATCCCCTCTAATTGCCTCCACTGCCGTCCATGTTTTTGCTCCTAGTGCCAGTCTACCAACTCTGTTCTGTACCCTCTCAACCTCCTCCTCAGTGCAAGCTATAGCCTCCAATCCATGCATTATTGCTGGTATCCCAATCCCTTTCCATAGTCCTCTTATCACTTCATATCCGGGAAGGTAGGACATTGGATCCACAGTTTCCTTAACCCGCTGAGCCCCAGCTAGTTAGTAATAAAAGTCCCACCCAGGCCCAGAGGGTTGATTTTTTGTTTCTTTTCCAGAAACAATAGCGAATGGGTTAGGAATGAAGGAAAAACCACGAAAAACCGATCAAAAAGCTCAAAAAATGGTCCTACAGAGCCCCCGAAAACGGATTATACAAGAGTACAAAATTGAAGGCAATTTTCCCCCAAAAAAGGTTTTTGCGTGCTCACGCGCACGCGGTTGGTCTTTGAGAGTTTTCAACCAGCGGCATGGTTGCATGGGATACTTACACAGTTCCCATACAAATCTGAGCCCTCTAGGTGCCATAGGACCGAAGTAATTAACCTGGACGCAACCATTGCGTCGCTGGGTTCTGGTGATCGAACATTGCAGACGCAACACGTGCGACGCTGGGTCTCAGCGGGTTAAGGACAGGACCCAAAGAGTGACAGTACAGGGGGCCCTATCAGACCCTAGTAAAGTGGTCAGTGGTGTACCTCAAGGCACTGTACTGGGTCCTCTCCTCTTCCTCATAATGGTTGGCGACATCGACGCCGGCCTAAGACACTCATCAGCCACTTCATTCGCCGACGACACGAGGATAAAGAGGCAGATAGAGACCGAGGAAGATACCAGACTACTCCATCAAGACCTAGAAAGAGTCGTAAGCTGGGCAAAAAATAATAACATGGCTCTCAACGGAGAAAAGTTTGAACTCTTAACCCGTAAACGGCGGCAAAGCTCTTAAGAGGTTTTACTGGGCGACGGCGGCAAAACTCTTAAGAGGGAGGCCTAAAAAAAAACATTTAAACAGCACTAAAAAAAAAAAAAAAAAAATATTTTTCCCTATACCTTATATCACTCCTCCACATCCCCTCCTTCCTCTCTTTCCCCTCCCCCTTCAATTATCACCTATTTTCCCTGTTATTCCCTAATTTGTTGGTATATTTTTGTGCTAACATTAGCACACTGTGTGGGGGATGTGCTTTCGTGCCTAGCGGGTGTGTTACACAAGCGAGTGTGTGTATGAGTAGGCTCAGTGTGGCTTGAGGCCTCATGGAGAGAGAGGTTGCCTCAATTTTCTCCATAATTCATGAATGGGCTGGTCTATCTATATTCGCGATATTGACCAGAAAAATTATATTTTCACTGGTTTGATTGTTGTTACAGGTTACTATCTTCATAGTGAAGGTAAAATAGGCTCATATGAATAGGTAATAACGATATTTATCGTAAAATGACGATTATAGGCCTGAATGGAGCCCATATGCTCGCCCATGGGGAGCTAGTTCAAAACCCCCCCCTCGCCGTTCCCGGGTTAAGGTATGGGGGCAAAGAACTTCTCAAAAGCTCGACCCACTACCAATGTGGTCAACAATTAATACCGGCCAAAGACCACACTAAGGATCTTGGGGTATACATGAGTAATGATGCCACCTTCTCCTACCATTACTCCAAAATCACTCAAGCAGCACGACAACTTTCAGGATGGATCCTTAGGACCTTCAACACAAGAGAAAGGGTGTGTATGCTGACCTTGTGGAAATCTCTGGTGCAGCCCAAACTCGAATATTGCTGTCAGTTATGGTCCCCACACAAATCAACAGACATAGCAAAGATCGAGGCATTACAGAGAACTTTCACAAGCAGAATTTCAGGAGTCAACCACCCAAATTACTGGGAAAGGCTCAAAGAACTGGGGCTTTACTCTCTCCAACGTAGACGAGAGAGATACGTTGTAATTTACATATGGAAGATACTAGAAGGAAGGGTTCCAAATGTGGGCTTGGTTGAAAACGCAAATCCAAGAAGAGGACGCCTATGCTACGTCAGAAGCACTCAAGCCTCCACACAGCGAATGAAGACGCTAGTTCACCACAGCTTCCAACACAACGGGACCCGACTCTTCAACAGCATCCCTAGAGAGCTTAGGGATCTAACTGGTGTCACCGTTGACACCTTCAAACACAAACTAGACAAGTGGCTGGTTAGAATCCCAGACCAGCCACCAACACCAGACTATACCCAGGCTCCAACAACAGTCTCCCATCAAGAGTCCAAGACCCAGAGATGAGGAGGGGAGCGCTGCCCGGAACATGCGGAGGTCCACCTTAGCTGCGTCGCTCCCAGACGGAATTCTTCAAAGGTAATCAAAGGTATAGGCCTACCTATTTACCCTTTCTTTTACTTTATTTAACAAACTACCCCAGATTCTCACTCCCTTTCAGCTGGCTGAAAGTTGTTCGATATTGGACTTTGGACATTCAAACATTATTGGATATTGAGTAGCCTAGAGTTGAATATCCAATAAAAACCTGAAAACTGTTGGATATTGGACTTTGGACTTTGGACATTCAAACATTACTGGATATTGAGTAGCCTAGAGTTGAATATCCAATAAAAACCTGAAAACTGTTGGATATTGGACTTTGGACTTTGGACATTCAAACATTACTGGATATTGATTAGCCTAGAGTTGAATATCCAATAGAATCCTGAAAACTGTTGGATATTGGACTTTAGACTTTGGACATTGGACATTCAAACATTACTGGATATTGATTAGCCTAGAGTTGAATATCCAATAGAATCCTGAAAACTGTTGGATATTGGACTTTAGAGTTTGGACTTTGGACATTCAAACATTACTGGATATTGATTAGCCTAGAGTTGAATATCCAATAGAATCCTGAAAACTGCTGGATATTGGACTTTGGACTTTGGACATTCAAACATTCGGGGTTGCCTTTCCTCAAAGTAAAGAAGTGGAATGCGATAAATGTAGGGAAGTAGCTATTAAAGGTCCTAAAATCATTTGTGAAATATGTGAATCACTCATAACAAGAAAACAAAGGATCCTAAACTGTGTTAAGTGTAAAACTGTAGCTCACATTAAGTGCATCTCTAAGAAGACCAACAGTGAAGAGCGGGAATTCCTATGCAACATATGTGCCTTGCATTCATTACCGAATATTAATGTAAATGAACCAATTAGTATTAACAACTCAGAATCCAGCCAGGACACATTCAAAATCAAAGATGAATACAGAGTGTTCACCAACAAAGGGCTCCATCTTATCCACATTAACGCCAGATCAATGTACCATAAATTGTCAGAAATTAACTTGTTAGCTAATAAGGCCAAAGCTTCAATAATTGCAATCACAGAAACCTGGCTGGATTCAAGTATAAACGATGGTGAAATAAACATTCAAGGTTTCAATATGGTTAGGAATGATCGCAATAGGCATGGGGGAGGAGTATGTCTGTATGTAAAAAACAACCTCACACACACAACTAGGACCGACCTCCATGTAGAAAATCACGAAGTTCTGTGGATCGATCTACACCTGCCGAGGACAAGACCCATCACAATTGGGGTATGCTATAGGCCACCAAACGACACACAATTCTTGACCAAATTTGAACGAACTTTGTCATCGCTAGACCCTCGGAATGAATCCATTATACTAGGGGATTTTAACCTGTGTTACAAACAACGAAATGATAGGCTTGTACGAGAATATAGGCATATACTGACAATGCACAATCACAAACAACTCATCACAACCCCCACACGTATCTCTGAGAACACTGCCACAATAATAGACCACATAAACTGTAACAGAGAGGACAAAATATCCCAATCAGGGGTTATACAGACTGGGATAAGTGATCACTTCGTCACATATTGCACACGAAAAACCACAAAAATTACCCTAGAGAATCACAAGGTTATCAAAACAAGGTCACTCAGAAACTACAATAAAGAAACATTTCTGGACATTTTATGGAATACAGACTGGTCTCCAGTGTTTGGAAGTACAAACATTAATGACGCATGGGTTGGCTTCAGAACCATCATCACAAACATTCTAGACGAAATAGCTCCTCTGAAAGACATACGAATTAAAGCAAGGTCAGACCCATGGATCAACAATGACATACTACACCATCTGGAACACAGAGACAATCTGTTAAAAAGGCTAGCGAAACATAGACAGGATCAAGGTCTGAAACATGAGTTCAACAGGGCCAGGAATAAACTAAGTAGGAAAATAAAATCAGCGAAAACTAATTATTTTCACAATAAGGCAGAGGAATATCAGAATAACCCAAAGAAACTATGGAGGCACCTAAAAACAACAGGCTACAGCAACAAGACAAGGGATTCGTCTAACACTAATATTGCTCTCACCATTAACCCGGGAACTGCGGGAAGACTCTTAAGAGTTCCCCCGGCGGACTGCGGGAAGACTCTTAAGAGTCAGAGAAAAAAAAATCAACTTTAAACATCGAATTTTTTTTTTTTTGGGGGGCCCCTGGACCATGCAAATTATCACTCCTCTACCTCCCCTCCTTCCCCACTTTCCTCCCCTCCTTCAGTTATCACCTATTTTCCCTGTTATTCCCTTATTCTGAGGTATATTTTCGTGCTAACATTAGCGAGTTGCAAGCAGGGCATTGTCATCTCTGTTAGCAAGCGAGTGCAAGAGAGAGAGAGAATATCGATCGACTGTGTCTCAGTGGCCTTGGGGGAAATTGGCGGGAAAGCAGGTTGCCTCACCCATACATTATATAACTCGCTGCCTATATCTCCGATTTTGACTATCCAAACGCTGTTTTCACTCGTTTTATTGTTGTTTCAGGTTAATACCTTTATAATCAACCCATAATAGGCGCGTATGGATAAGTATTAATGCTATTTATGGTAAAATGAATATTTTAGTGATGGAAACAGCTCAAATACGTCAGCACAGGGGGACGTTTCTAATTACCCCCATGCGCACTTCTTAGGTTAATGATCAGGTTTGCCACGATAAACGACAAATTTCAACCTACTTCAACTCCTTCTTCACCTCCATAGCAAACACACTTGCACAGAACCTACCTCAACCTCTCAATAAATACACGACAACAACGGCCACCTTTCGAAATTTCTACAGAGATAAAGACATACACCCGAACACATTTGGATTGCAAAATGTTACACCAAAATACACTTTTGACGAGCTGTCTAACCTAAATGTACATAAAAGCACAGGACCAGACAAAATTCCTGCCAAATTTCTACGAGATGGAGCCATTGGTATAGCAGGCCCCCTAACCCACATCATCAACTTGTCAATTAACACCAACACTGTACCTGCTGAACTGAAGGAAGCTATTGTAACCCCTCTATTCAAGAAAGGAAATAAACTAGAAGTTGGTAACTACAGACCAGTTAGCATATTATATATTGTATCTAAAATCCTTGAAAGAGCGGTATACACCCAAATTGAACACTACCTCAAACAAAATGATCTATTCTATAAGTTTCAATCAGGTTTCAGATGCATGTACTCGACAGACTCCTGTCTCATCCACTTAACGGATCACATTCGTAAAGAAATGTCTAAAGGTAACTACACCGGTATGGTTCTTCTTGATCTACAAAAAGCGTTTGACACAGTAGACCATGATATACTATGTAATAAACTACAAGCAATGGGCATAGGGTCTGTGAACTGGTTCAAATCTTTTCTTAGTGGTAGAACCCAAAGAGTCAAAATTGATGATAATATATCTGATCCTATGCCAATTAACTGTGGGGTCCCGCAGGGAAGCATCCTTGGTCCTTTACTCTTTCTCTGTTATGTGAACGACATGGAACTGAGCGTCTCATGTAAATTATTACTGTATGCAGACGACAGCGTGCTTCTGGTTTCAGGAAAAAACCCAATAAGTATTGCCGCTTCACTTTCCAAAGAACTAGAATCATGTAGTGAATGGCTAGTGGACAATAGACTATCTCTTCACCTGGGCAAGACGGAAGCCATCTTATGTGGAACAAAACGTAAACTGAAAGACATTGTGGGCTTCTCGGTCAACTGTAATGATATTCCTTTAACAACAGTGTCACAAGTTAAATATCTCGGACTAAAACTGGACGCGAGTTTGTCAGGTGAAACAATTTTGGAATCTATCCTGAGTAAGTGTAGAGCACGTATAAAATACCTGTATAGACAGGTGGAATGCTTGCCCGCGGCGACCAAAAAGACCCTCTGCCAAGCGCTTGTTCAATGTCATTTTGACTATTCTATGTCATCCTGGTACTCTGCATCATCTAAATCAGCACAGCACAAACTTCAGGTCACTCAAAATAAAATGGTTAGGTTCATGCTGAACCTAGGACCCAGATCACATGTTGGCCAGGAACAACTTCAGTCACTAGGTATGCTCAATGTTTCTGACAGGGCCAAACAAATCAGGCTCACTAATGCCGTCAAAATTTTCTATGACAGAGCTCCAGAGTATCTAAAGAATGATTTTGTTAAAGCAAATGAGAGGAGTGGACATTATACAAGAAACAGGATGTTTAATTTTAAGGTCCCGAGAATCCAAGGACAGGGTAGGCAAACATTCTTCTTCACCGCCATCAAAGCCTGGAACGACCTACCCCAGTCAGTCCGTGAAAAGAGAACACTGTATTCCTTCAGACGTAGCCTGAAGGAACACCTGAACCGGACAGCTGCGAGAAGGGAGCACCAAGCTTATGTCTAATACTAAATGCGACATAAGAGATAGACAAACCAAACTGAAATTATTACTGATTACGGATTACTGATATTTACTATAGGATGTAAGGTATCTTAAAATAATCCCCTAGAAATACTTTCTCTAAAGTATCAATTTCTTTATCCTACCCATTATCCCCAGCTAACCTAATCCCACAAGGACCCCAATGGAAATACGCCTAACGGCCTTATTGGGCTATCCTTAGTTGGAATTATGCAAGGCTGGTACATGTCATATTTGTAACATACTATGTGGTACCAACTCTGTAAATTGCTAACTGAATAAATATTATTATTATTATTATTATTATTAAACAGGATTTCTCTTTGGTGATAGAAAACATTCTTCTTCTCTGGGGCTGTAAGAGCTGGACATCACAATTCACAATAGCTATGAGCTGGACATGGATGTATCGATCTGAACCCAGTGATGATTTTTCATATTTTCTAGTAAATCTTTGGGAGAAATCAGTGGTTAAGCTGAACTTACTACTGAAGGCTTTCACTACTCGTTTTAAATTCCGCCAGGGTTTATTGTGTGTTGGGCTACACACACACTCACTCAGACACTCTCTCACGCGAGACTTGAAAATATTATAATTTTACTGAACTGAACGTGTACTAGGCTATTTAATAAAACAAGATGAGTCATGACGTTATTGTGGATGCCCTGCCGTATATTGACACTGGTTATGATGAGCCTGGAGTAAGAGAAGCGGTAAGTTACCAAATACTAGATTATTGCTGGTAGGCTACTAGGCTAGGCTGGAACTTGCTGCCGATTTATCACCTCCATATTTTCGCTGTGAATGCAATTTCCGGTACTCCTACCCGTGAAACACAATGTACATCCTTGGGCCCTTGGCACTAGTCCATTATAGCCTAATACCGGTAGCATTCAAGGAGACTACTGCAGGACTGTTCTTCTTCTTCTTACCTCTGACCGGGTGGAGGCTATCCTAGTGTTTACTAGCCTATACCCCTTTGAAAGGACATTAGGCTAGTCACATTAGCCTAACCGGTCAATATACAGGAGGCGCTACAATATAGCCTAGGTAGCAAAATTTTAATGGTAGTTTTGGGTTCCTATCATAGCCTAGCCTATGCTTCATTTCTAGGCTAGGCCTATATATTTTTTATCCCCGGGAAAAAAAAAAAATCTTGGGATTTTTCATTTATTTTCTTGGGATTTTTTGTTTTGGTCATTAACCTAACCAAAAAACCGGTTTAATTCTAGTTTCGCTTTCACAGCATACTCATAAATTTCTATGGCTACTTTAGAGTTGTCATATACCATACTTAATTCCTATATATGTCCAAAGCGGCGGAAATGCATTATAAGGAATTATACCTAGGCTACTGTAAAAAAAAATAATATTTTCTCCCCATATGCGGCACCATAGCTATTACATAATACTAGGTTAGGTTAGGTAAGGTTGTTAGGTTAGGCTAATGTCGTTAATGTAGTTTATTATCATTATATTACGTCTTTTACCCAGCAATTTCAGCACGTAATGTGGCTGAGAGAGAGAGACAAGTGGTGGCAGGAGACTAGCGAGCGTATGACTGCTCCAGACCACCGCGGCGAACCTACTGACACAAATCTCAGCTCCCTCCTCCCTCTCTCACTCGCTACATACTCAATTATGTACTGAAAGTACCGAATTACCTGCTTTTTGCACTCGCGTTGCACGGTTATTGCAAGAAAACTATCCATCATACAAGGATCGTTATGGTGTCATTCGAAAGCTCTGTTTATGCCCTTTCAGGGATAGGTACTTGTTTTACGTTCTGGGTCTTATTTAGGCATGAAAATGATCACGTAAACAGCCCTATTTTGGCTAAAAACACCCCGCTGTGCGGTACATATAAATAAACCGCATAGGCCGCTCGTAAGGTGTTAATGTAGTTTATTATCATTATATTACGTCTTTTACCCAGCAATTTCCCTGATCTTCATAGTTGGTCGGGAAGCTATGCCTTTACAACGGCGCCTCCCTTTTGTCGCTGTGTACGTGAAACTAGAATTTTACCAAAAAACCTAACCTAACCTAATAGCCCCCAAATACATTTATGTTAGGTTTTTTGGTAACATTCAAGGAGACTACTGCAGGACTCTTCTTCTTCTTACCTCTGACTGGGTATAGGGTATCCTAGTGTTTACTAGCATATACCCCTTTCAACCTTTGAAAGGACATTAGCCTAACCTAACAACCTTACCTAACCTAACCTAGTATTATAGGTGGGGGCTTCCACCCCCACACCCCCGCTTTGACTTAGATTTTTGGTGTATTTGTCTGTGAAGTGGGTATTTTTCAATTTGTTGATAACGAAAATCCTCCATGCGGACTATATGGAGAAAAATATGACGAATCTATTGGTGCCTATTTTCCCTAATAAATTGTTTCTCATAACGTCGCACTACTGTCCTTGAATATTATCGGTTTTTTGGTTAGGCTAGGTTAATAGGCCTAAACAAAAAAATACAAGAAAAAAAGAAAAAACCCAAGATTTTTTTTTTTTTTTCCCGGGGATAAAAAGTAGGCCTATATAGAAATGAAGCATATGATGATAGGAACCCAAAACTACCATTAGATGGCGGGTGCCCAACTCCAAAAGGAGTTGAAGTAGGGGAGCTATCCCCCCGCCAAAGGCGGCTTTCTAGGGCCTTTCCTAGCTGATGCTGAGAGGATTGGGTTCTAGTCATGTGGTGATGGGCTGGTCTATCAGAGTGAGAACTGAGCAATCTCTGCCATACCCATAGCTTGCTCTGACTGTTCCTTTTGCTTGTATGTTTTCTGGATCTCGGGTGACGGCGTCTCTAACGTGGATTGACCTCCCAATCTGCCAAGATTGGAAGCCAAAGTGTCACATTTTTCCCTTGCCCCTCAACTTTCTCTTCATAATTGCTGAGGGGCACGGGGCCCTGGGTGGGGCTTTGGTTTCCCGGGCGTTTCCGCACCCTCCTCAAGCTCCCCGCCATGGAGTGGCTTCGGTCACCCAGGCTTTATTGTGGTCGGCGGGGAGGGTTCTGTGGGGGCGCTCCGTTGTGGCCTTGGCCTTGCTCGGGGCCTTGGGGCTGTTCGGCCAGGCAGCTTGGGGAACAACAACCACCTATCCTAGTATTATGGGTGGGGGATGCCGCCTCCACACCCCCTCTATTTGCATCTTTGACAGATTGTTTGTGTTATGTATTTGTCTGTGAAAAGGGGGTAATTGTTTAGTGTATGGCCTGCTAAAGAAAATGGATTTTTGAGCACAGACTAAACCAAATGTTCACTACTGTATTTACATAGCTGGTCATTAACCTAAGGTAACCTAAGGTAACCTGGGCATCCTGGGGGCTGCTGCCCCCAGACCCCCGCTGGTCTTGGGATGAAAAGTGATAAAAAACACATATCTCATATCTCTTACCTCATTATTCAAAGTTTTGTATTTGGTTTAATATACACTTCCCAGGTCATTTGAACAGTTCTATTGCTTCTATATATCATATAATACACCATAGAATTCGTTTTTAATAACTAGAAAAAAGAGGACTTCGATTAAACAATTACGGAAATACCTTAAAACACGAGCCAAGTTTTGCTTAAATAAATTTGTTTTCGCCGTTTTTAAACCCGCGAAAATAAGAAAGCGTAATTGCATACCATATTGAGATGTGGAGGGAGTAGGTGGGGAAGAGATGCGTCCACGTTTTCGACGAGGAGTTACGACGAGTAGTGGTTTTATTTAAAAACCAATAATGACCGCATCGCCACTGGTCTGCCGGTTCATAATAGTAACATTCGTTTGAGCAGAGTTTGCAGGAAACAGGTAGGCAAACAACCATGGTCAGTAAAAACCTTAAGGGCTGCACTATTGTTCCTTGTAGTGTCAATAATCACTGAATGTGGGAGGGGTGAACAACCATTACAAGCGGCGTCCATGACTAAAGTGAGGAGAGACTTAAATGAAGGTGTGTATCTGTGATTGGTTCAGTGCAATGACGTAATCAAGGTCAATAAACTCACCTGATAGGTTGCTGGTTGTATGCGTGACGGAATCTATGAGTTTAATGACGTGGTCAGAAAAAAAATCCAATAAGAATCCAGAAGTGTCTCGTGAGTCGTGACGTATTGCGCAGGAGTTAGGAAATGAAACTCAGTATTTCCAATGAGGATTGGCAGATGGCGTGATAGTATTACAAAAGTTGAAGGATAGAGCTCTCCAGTTCACGAAAAAATGGCGTCGCTGAAAGCCGTGCCGTCTATAAGAGAGTATTGACAACCGTTTTACGGTAGGTAGACATGTTGTTACCGTTTTTTTTAATAGGTTTTGCCGAGGGTTGAAACTAATTTTAATATGATGCTTAGAGCATTATAGATTCCATATCTGTCTTCAAATATGTCAAAATAATTGGTGACCAATAAATGGAGTTATACTCAATATTATATTGAGGGGGGTGGGCTTTGCCCCCCTCCCCCCCCCTCCCCATGACATATTGTCATCATCATATATATTGCCAGCAGGGCCACAGGGGGCAAATAACCAAAAAAATTATCGTCAAAGTAGGATAGATGCGAACTTAGCCACGGCGATCGACAAATGTAAACATAACGGGCATTAACGGCGGGGGAGGCGTCGGCCGTCGGACGCTTGCAAAGTTATACTAAGAGTCATGTTCCTGTCTATTTTGAATGCCATTGGATACATTAATATGTTGAGGGGGGGCTTTTCCCCCCCTCACCCAAGGTGTAAAACGAGGCCAATTATCGTAATGTTACTCAACTTCACTTTACAATTAGTGCTAGGCTAGGCCTACCCATGAAAATATTCGTTCGTTGAATTGACGGTTGATTAATTGATAGGCTAAGCAATTAGGCCTACTCAGATAATAAGATTAGGCTAGGCCTAGCCTATCTGAAAAAGACTGAATAGTATTAACACAAAATAGGCCTAGGCTTACACAAAATGTAATTAGGCCTGACTGACAGTTACAAAGTACAGTATTATTGCAGTTTTGGTGCCATAGCCGGCAAGATGGCGCTATCATGGCGGCCAATTGTCTAAATGACCACCATCCAATCTAGACCGATTCTTCGATAAAATTTAAATCTGCATATTTAGCCTAGGCGCTCGACATTCGTCCGCGCATTAATGCTGATGGGTCAGGAAAATAGTGCTACTCAAGAGTTATTTGCTTTGACACCCTGCCCTCAGGCCCCTCACCCCCCACTACATATTGTCATCATCATAGCCTAGGCCTATATATTTCCAACAGGGGGCAAATAACCGAAAAAAATCGCCGTCAAAATAGACGCGAAGTTAACTGCGGCGATCGCCGTATGTAAAACATGACGACCGTACGCCCGGAATCTACATCCATCCCTAGGCTACTTCAAGTTCATGTTAGACTCAGGCGCCTTTAGACCTATGAGTAGCCTAAAGTCTGATTATCCGCAGTTATCCGCCACTTCATGTTTTCGTCTCCCAGGTTTGTTGACTACCTGGGGCTGGGAGGTCCCGGCAGTCCGTTCATACCAACTCGCGAATGGGATGTTTAGCCTACTTGTGGCGCGGCCACAGAAGGACAGAGCAGTGAGCGCTCCGCGGACACACCCTCTCCCAAGGCCACGGGACAAGACGCTCCAGAGAGAGGAGAACTGTTTACCCGGACCCTATCCTTCAATGAAGGAAGCCCACAGACAGGGTGGAAGACGGCGCCCCAAGGAGAGGAGCGCACGACCTTCGTAGGAAGACACACAGCCAGAGGTGACGCCAACAAGACAAGAAAACTCCCCCGAGGCGACGGGCAGTTCTAAGGCCCCAGATGGACAAGGCCGCTTACACCAGGAGGGAGGAGGAAAGCCAGGACGCCCACAAGCGACGACGGAAGTCGGAAGGGCCCACAACCCTGTCAGGCCATGACAGGAGACAGCAGAATGACCAGCACGTCCGAAGAAGCATGAGAGAAGGATCATCCCCCCTCCCCCCCTTCTCAGGAGGCCGGAGAGAACACCAAAAACCCACACAGAGAAGGATATCCCCCGTAGTAAGGGACGAAGAAGGAAAGCACAGACAATGCTAGCCCCCACACCGCCGCCACCGAAGGCCAGGCCACAGGACATTACAAGCAAGCATACGACCACCAACAGGTAGGCGGCCCATGGCACCCAGACCCCCGAGGAGGGAACCCACAGCCCGAAGGTGGAGGACCGCCCACCACCATGCAGGAATACTAGCAGCGCATGGAGACTCACAGATGAGTGAGAAGACGAGTGGAGAAGGCCAGAAAAGACGACGTGAGGGAGCCAACAGGCCGTCCACAGAGCGTGCCACACCACGCCAAAGGGCTAGACAGAACAGTGGAAGTGAGCTACAACCCCAGTGCGGGGACACAGAGGCAATGACCCCTCCCAACCACCAAACTAAGGAAGAAAAAGGCAAGAGAAGAACGAGAGCCAGAACCAGCCAGAGAACTTGAGAAAGCAAGGCCCAGAAAAAGAGGCAGGGCACGGCACTCAAACCCCCAAAACGGCATGGGACACAAGAGGAAACACTTTGAAACCACACATACATAGCGCAATGCCAACCCAGCGGAGCAGGGTTAACACTCGACCGACGGTGCCCGTCATATGATGGGCGAGAGATAAATGGCTGTCATAGAGCTAGCAAGCTGATACCAACGTTGAAGAACGCGGGCTATGAGCAGAGGTTGAGGACACTGGGGCTTCCGACACTGGCATATAGGAGAAAGAGAGGGGATATGATAGAGACTTTTAAGATAGTGTCAGGAAAGTACGATGAGGATGTGTGTGAAGGTATCTTCTTGATGCGGGAGGGAACAAGAACGAGAGGACACTCTAAGAAAATTTACAAAGAAAGAAATAGGCTTGAGAAGGCAAAGAACTCATTTTGTGATAGAGTGGTAAATGAGTGGAACGCACTGCCCCAGTATGTAGTCGATTCCGAATCAATAAGGGAGTTTGAAAGTAATCTTGATAAAGCATGGGGAAGACAAGATTTGAAGTTTGATTATAAAACAAAAATACAGAATAGTAAAAATGTTGCGTCTGCTACCGCCGCCGCCAACACCGTGAACGACCGCAGCAGTGCAAGTACTGGTACTGAGCTGGATACACAGGCATAGTTTGCCTTTTTCCAGAGGATCTACTGTAAGAAACTGTAAGAATATGACGGGCGGCATTTTGAGCACATTAAGGGCTCTGAGAGAGAGTCCGCGCGTTGGGAGGACGATAGGCGAGCTCTGACCGCTCGGCACCACCACTGGGCCATGTCTGGGACCACCGCCGTCCTCGCACCTCGCGAGATAAGGAAAAAACTACCGTACTAAAATTACCCTATTTTAGGGTATTTTCACCTCCGGTTACGCAATCGCTAGCCTACAGGATAACCCGTGGTTGTACAAGGATGATTCAGGTGTCATCGGAAAGCTCTATTATCGCCCTTTCACGGATACATAATTGTATTACGCTCTGGCTCTTATTTATGCATGCAAAAGAGCATGGAATGAAGCTCGGTTTCGGTAAATATACCCGCCTGGCAGCTAGGTCATGTTAACAAACGGCCCCGTCCTTAACCCTCCAGCCCCGGCTATGTATTATATATATATTCCTCGAAACCCGGGTGTTTTGGCCGAAAAACGTCTAGGCTAGGCTACCGTATATTCGTTAATCAGACTGCTTCCCGCATTCCCGCGCATCCCCAAGCGTAGCTGTGTTATTTACCTGTAGAATGGCATTAAGTAGAGCTCTCTAAGTCAACTGGTTGAGCTGTGATGATGATTTCATTGAGATAACTTTATGGCCAAAACAGCCACTTTACACCACTTTTCGATACTTAACAACAACATACAGGCACACACGAACAAGCGACGCTCTCCTTCTTGTGGCCGGAGATGCGGGGCGTCGGTCCAGCCGGCTGTTGTTTACATGCGTCGGACCGACGCCTCGCACACGAAGCTCACAGGCTTTCAACCACTGGGCGTTCAAGAGGCCTTCCGGGTACCTGTTATATGCTTTTTTATGGGCGTTCAAGAGCCCTTCCGTGGTGAGAGGGTTAAGGGGTTAACGCCTGGAGCGTCGCCAGTAGGACGTGAGACCGGAACCGCACTTTGTGTGGAGCACTCGGTCTTTAATTTTGTGTATGTATGTACGTATGTACAGCATAGGCCTAGTAGATATAACAAATTCTGGGATGGATGTAGTGTCCGGGCGTACGGTCGTCATGTTTACATAGGTCGATCGCTGCGGTTAAGTTCGCGTCTATTTTGATGGCGATTTTTTTTCGGTTAGTTGTCCCCTGCTGGCAATATATATAATGATGACAATATGTCATGATGGGGGGCAAAGTCCCCTCAACATGTTATTGTATCCAATGGCAGTCAAAATAGACAGGAACATGATCTCAAGCGTCCGCCGCCGCTCCGCGTAGTGTAAAGAAGGCCCGAACTCTACATTCTTGCCCAAATTCTTTTTGAATCGAAGCCAAATCTTTTGCACTGATGGCACTTCCATAAACAGGCATCTCTGCATCTGCGGAATTAAACTGAGACATTTATTTTTCAGGCCCTGGCCATGGTAGAGGATGAGAAGAAGCGCTATCGCCCCACCAAGAACTACCTGGAACATCTGCCTGCACTCAACCTGGCTGCTTTTGAGGTGAGTAGATTTAAGACTTTGACTATGTCATGGTAGGCCTTTTTTTTTTTTTTTTTTTTTTTTTTAAATTTCAATAGCTGTATGCCAAACAGGTGACATTGCTGTAGAAAATAGTGGTAAACAGATAGGTGGGATTCTGGCATATAAATTTATAAGTATTAGGGAAGGGGCATAACACTGAGGCAGGAGTCAGCTTTTCCCTGTGTCAACATGTTTTAAACAACAGTACTGTATATCAGAAACCTAAATACTGTACTGTATAGGTTTGTACGAAAAAACTATAAGGATTCTAAAAAAGGATACTGCTCTACAGTATGTAAATTGAAAGGGTAATTATAGGGAATAGGCTCGCACCCTTATTTTTCATGTTTTTTCCTCCAGATTTTGAGAAATGAGTTTTCATGGTCTTAGTTATAATTCCAATGTGGGATACACGATCGGTTGAGCCCCCTCTCACCCCCCCATGAATTATTGAAATCGTCATCTATGTTGCCAGCAGGGGGTAAACATCGATTATACTGCATAAAGAAGGCGTTTGTAAACAGTGAGGATGTCCGAAAGAGCTCTGAGATTGATTTTAATGGGCGTATTTTCTATTAATATCGGGTTTTATAAATGTGATCAAAATTATTCTCCCACAGTGGATTATACATGAGTATAGTACTGTATAAGGATTCCATAGACCTACATTGTCCCTAATAAATTATGTACAATAAGGCTGCGAGCCTATTCCCTATAATTATCATTGAAAGTACTAGAGCTTGTCAATATACGGATACTGGTACTGTATCTCTGCAGAGAGCAAAAGTTCTCCCTGCAGAGAAGTATAGCCCCAGCCAAGATTGCCTTTAGGTTGAGTGGTTTAGGGATACTGTAGTTGCAAAGTGTCTATCCCATTGATGCTGACATTCCACCAGGCTGAGTTTGACTGTGAAGAGAACAGCATAATCAGAACATTTTGATTGGTTTATCCTTTGTATGAGGTAGCCTATTTTGTCCATTATGGGGAAGAGCAAGTGCAGTCTCCTCCCTCATAAAATTCTTATGTTTGTTAAATGCCATTGCTCAACCCAGCTTATTGGTAACATTGTCGGATCACTTAGCCTGCCATTATGGTAGGCCTTTGCTGAGCATAATGTACAGGAATCATTTAGTGTTAGCCAGAATACAAGAAGGCATGACATATTGGACTAAAGTAGTTACTTGAGGTAGTATTATTGCTAAATTGACTATTAAAAAAAACAGATTTGGCTTGATACAGGGCAGAAACATAAAAAGCACAAGATTCTTGAGTTTGAAGGTGACGGTATCGTTTGAATGCTTTCTCCTTATTGCGGACAGCAAGCGTGAGTAAACCAAGATTTATTTTGCATTAGACTGACAGAATTAAAATGGAATGTATGCATCCCTTCCCGAGAGGATTACCGGTACCTTGGTAATGCGCTCAGCGTAATCCGAGGGTCCCCAGCCACGGAAGCATAAATTATTCCATGGGAAATCAAAGAAGCACTGCTGAAGAGCCTACCAGTCGGCAGCGCCAAAATGCCTCAAGCGCCGCCAGATGGGAGGATCGGATGGCCGTACTGGAGAGATAGGACAGGTAACCGAGATGTGATGGGCTGGTCTATTAGAGTGAGAACTGAGCGATCTCTGCAATACCCATAGCTTAAGCTGACTGTTCCTTTTACTTATATATTTTCTAAATCTCAAGTGACGGCGTCTCTTCCGTGGATTGACCTCCCAATCTACCAAGATTGGAAGCCAAAGCGTCACATTTTTCCTTTGCCCCTCAACTTTTTCTTCATAATTGCTGAGGGGCACAGGGCCCTGGGTGGGGCTTTGGTTTCCCGGGCGTTTCCGCACCCTCCTCAGTTCCCCGCCATGGAGTGGCTTCGGTCACCCAGGCTTTATTGTGGTAGGCAGGGAGGGTTCTGAGGGGGTTATGGCCTTGGTCTTGCTCAGGGCCTTGGGGCTGTTCGGCCAGGCAGCCTGGGGAACACCAACAACAACAACCGAGATAAGGTGATTGAAGGAGCCCAACGGAAAGAAAATGTTTACAGCCTAAGCAGAAGATTATAAGTTAGAAATAAGAAAAAAATTACTAATAATGATAATGTAGGGATTTGAAATGTTTCAATAGGATGAAAAAAAATCTGTTCACTTTTTGTCTGTTCCTTCATACTAGTTCCACCCAAACAGTTTCAAGATGCAGTTTTTGATGATGCAGTTTTTAACACCATACACTCCCTGCTGAATAGCAAGGCTAGGGTGGGTGCCCTGATGAATCAGGGACTTAGTGAATAGTTGCCACAGATTGCTAGACCGCACCGTTCACCAACAGCACTGACATCTGCCAATAACACACTGGCTGGCCCGAGGCTCGAACCGTCAACCTCACGGTTAGCAGGCGAACGCTCTACCAATCGAGCTACGGCCTGTGGCGATATGTTCGATTTTAATTGGCAAACAAATTCAAACATAAATTTGGGTTCACCCCACGTTATATTCCAAAATGTACTATATGACTCATCAAATTGGCAGACGGAGGTGATGCGTTGCGAGTATGAGCGAGTGTCAGCCAGACAACCGATGGACACCCTGAGTATGAAACGCTACGAGCTGCCCCCACCACCGCCCGGCAAGATGACAGATGTGGCAGCCTGGGGCGAGTGTGTCGACAACTCTATGGCCCAGCTGGAACATCAAGCTACCAGGTCGGTATATATACATTCACAACAGTGATTTTCCCGCAACTTTTGATAGGCAACTACTGTATATTCTGACTTCCCAAATTGACTAATTCCTTGAACGTGACGATAGTGCGTTGTTATATGTGCGATTAGTTTGCTTGGGAAACAGATTAACTTGCTCATGTAGTAATGTACACCCTATGTGGTGGATTGTGTTCTTTTATTTCAAAATTTTATTTTGCTAAAGCGTTATTTCCACATATCGATTTTGATTGGTCTTTGTCTTGTCCCAGTTTTTGGTTTGTTTATTTTGAAAGTTTTACATTTTATTTTCAATTTTGGACAATCGGACACTGTTTGGAGGCATCATGTCCAGGCCCCAAATCCTCCTGGGTAGCAACTGTCGACATGCCAAATGTCCAGTTAAGTACCTTTAGCAAGGGCACGCTTTAGCCCTGTCAATCAAGGAGGTGCACAGCGTTAAAAAAAACTGCATCTGCATCATCATCATGAAGCAAGGCGTTGGAGATGATGATGATGGTCGATATGGTCTACTGGTTGAGTTGACAAGGAAGAGTATGTTTCTGAAATATGTTGTTGTTGTTCCCCAAGCTGCCTGGCCGAACAGCCCCAAGGCCCCGAGCAATGTTTCTGAAATATTAATTGTATTTGTATGTTTCTTTGATATGTTATTTTTCCAAACATGTCAAATTTACATATAGACCAAGCAACAGTTAGTTCTTCCAAAAATGTTTATCCCATCTCAGTTTCTGAATGTTCTACAGGATCACAAACCTGGATCTGATGAATGAGTATGGTTCTGAAAGCTGGAAGTCCCACAACACCACCCTGCAGAGCATGTTGACTCGCTCCCAGGCTGCACTGCAAGACCTTAAGTAAGTCCACCTTGATTAACCGCAGTATGTATTGGTTCCATAGGGATTGGGCCCATACGGAATATACGGAATTGGGCCCATACGGGATTGGGCCCACGGGATTGGAACCTAACCTAACCTAACCTAACCTAAGTGGGCCCAATCCCGTGGTCACCGTATGTATTACCTATGAAATGTACTTAAGAGGGGTGACCTGCTTTTTTTTCTCTACTTTTCTCTCTTTCTCTGGCTTGTATTCATTCGGCCAGATTCAGCCTACTGTTTTAAGACTTTTATCCCCATCCAAGTGTCGATTTTCTTTTTGGCGAGCGATAGCGAGCCAGTATTGTATGGAGAAATCCGGCTTCGCCGGAGAAATTTTTCTATCGAAAAATGTACAAATTTAGCCTGCTGTCAAAATTTGTTTTTAAAAATATGTTGGCTCGCTACCGCTCGCCAGGAAAAAAAATGTACACCTAGATGGAGATAAACGTCTTAAAACAGTAGGCTGAATGAAGCCGAATGGATACAACTCAATGATAAAGGGCGAGAGAGAGAAAAAAAACGAGGTGGGACCCCTTAACCCAGGATCTGCGGGGAGACTACAACATAAACATGCGTCTGGTTGACAAGTCAGACATGCAGGTCGGCTTCATCGACTGCCTGTGGACCTCCTGCAGGTGGTATAAGAAGTTCTTCCTGCACATGATGGATGTGTCTGTGCTCAACTCGTACAACCTGTACAAGCTGATGAACCCCACAATGCCCAGGAAGTACACCAACCTTCGGAGATTCCAGAAACAGCTCATTCTGGATCTCATTGGGGAATATGCCGTGCCTGAGGATGCCCCACGAGCTCAACATATGCCAGGAGCTGGCACCATGGACCGCACATACGCTTCCGAACACCACAGGAAGCACAGGATCGTCGCCCTTCCAGTAGCTGCTGGTCGCAAGACCCAGAAACGGTGCCATGTCTGCAGCCACACCACCCGAAGACCCCAGACAACCACCAAAACGTCGTATCAGTGCTAGGAATGTCAGGTAGCACTGTGCATCACACCTTGCCACAATGATTTCCACATCCTGGTAAACTTCTAAGTGGCACTGACCCTGAGAACACTAGTGAAAGTGACACTAGAACAATAAAACACTATGTGCAAGTGAAAGAGACACTATTCTATAATTATTATAAGTGAAAGTGACACTAAAAACAATATAACAATATGTGCAAGTGAAAGAGACACAACAACTATATATTAGAGTAACTATTCAATAAGTATTTATAAGTGAAACCTGTAATAAGTGAAAGTGACACTAAAAACAATATAACAATATGTGCAAGTGAAAGAAACACAACAACTATATATTAGAGTAACTATTCAATAAGTATTTATAAGTGAAACCTGTAATAAGTGAAAGTGACACTAAAAACAATATAACAATATGTCTAAGTGAAAGAAACAACCAAATGTAATAATTACAAGTGTCAAATACGATACCGTATGGTACTGTACGCTTGCGTAGCTTAGCCTAGCCTAGCATCTAAACCTAGTAAGTGAAAGTGACACAAAATGTATAAGTAATAATAACTCAATAATAACAGTGAGAGTGACAATAATTCATAACAAGAAGAGTAATAAAAGTGAAAGTGGTACAATACTATTACAATAACAGTGAAAGTGACAAATACTATTACAATAACAGTGAAAGTGACAAATACTATTACAATAACAGTGAAAGTGACAAATACTATTACAATAACAGTGAAAGTGACAAATACTATTACAATAACAGTGAAAGCGCCGAAAATATGTTATATAAAGTTTCATATAACTCAAATAATGGTTGAACAAGTAATAAATGACACATGGATGAAGAGCTACCTTAGCGGAAGACAGATGAGAACAACAGTAAGGGGGAAATCGTCAAACTGGACTCAAATTACGAGTGGGGTACCACAAGGATCTGTCCTAGCCCCAATCATGTTTCTAATATTTGTAAATGACTTACCTGAGGGACTAACAAGCTACATGAGCATGTTTGCGGACGATGCTAAGCTGCTTAAAACGATCAGAACCCAGGAGGATTGCCTTGAGCTCCAAGCAGATTTGCAAAAGATCCATGAATGGAGCATCAAATGGAATATGGAGTTCAATGCAGGGAAATGTAACACTCTAGAAATGGGTAAAAGCAAGTACAGACCTAGAAAAGATTATAAACTAGGAAACGAAGTGATTCCCAAAGCAGAAAAAGAAAAAGACTTGGGGATAGAATTTAAGGATAACATGTCTCCAGAAAGCCACGTAAATAAGATAGTGAGAGAATCACTAGCACTATTGGCAAATATCAGGATGTCTTTCTATTATCTTAATGAAAACACCATGAAACAAATAATAACGGCAATAATAAGACCCAGGATGGAATATGCATCTGTAGTGTGGTCCCCTCACATGAAGAAACATATCCACAAAATTGAGAGGGTACAGAGAGCAGCTACGAGGATGATCCCAGGTTTGGAAAATTTGGAGTACCAAGAGAGGCTCGAGAGATTGAATCTACCTACACTGGAACAGAGAAGGAAACGAGGACAGCAAATTCAGATATATAAATGTGTTAGAGGTATTGACAAAATCGACCAAGAAAACTTCATAGAGAGGGATGGAGGTGAGAGAACAAGAGGTCACAGCTACAAACTAAAAGTGCTTAATAGTAAATCTGATCTGAAAAGTAAAAGATTTCCTACCAACTCGATTAGTGGGTGGAACAAATTGCCAGCCGAAGTAGTGTCTGCACCATCAGTGCATAGTTTCAAAGCACGGTATGACAAACATATCTTAGGAGGCGGGAATTAACGAGCATGCTCACTCCCGCAAATACAACTAGTGTAAGTACAACTAGTGTAAGTACAATAATATCACATTATCTCCATAAATACATAATATCGTGTACCGGTACAAAAGCCACGGGAGCGACGAGTGACTTAGTGCGTGCTAGCCAGGGCCGCGGCGAAGCGTTCGGACACAGGCGAAAATACGCGGGAAATTACCTCCATTCCCATCATCATATCTCGGCAACCACTTGTCGTAGCGATGTCAACTCAACGCCATTCTATAGACGAAGGTTGGTTCTACACTATGCAATTTAGTTGACTGCTCTAGGTGGTCTCAATCAGTAGATATGGAACTGTGAACTTAGCCATTTTTCAGGAATACCCCCGGACACGACGATCGCCTCATATGAGAGCCCCCGGATCCGGAGGGTTAAGGGGGGTCACCATTTTTTTTGTATCTTTCCCTGGTTTGTATCCATTCGGCCCCATTCAGCCATCTGTTTTAAGACGTTTATCCCCATCCAGGTGTCGATTTCTTCCTGGCGAGCGATAGCGAGCCAGCATTGTATGGAAAAATCCGGCTTCACCGGAAACATTTTTCTATCGAAAAATTTACAAATTTAGCTTGCTGTCAAAACAAAAATATATATATGCTGGCTCGCTACCGCTCGCCAGGAAAATATTGACACCTGGATGAGGGTGAACGTCTTAAAACAGTTGGCTGAATGGGGCCAAATGGATACAAGCCAAAGAGAGAAGGAGAGAAAGAGAAAAAAAGCGAGGTGGGTCCCCTTAAATATTATTGTACTTTTGTTGCCCTCCCCAGAAAGGATATCCAGGAACTGAACTGGTCACGTAAGAGCATGCAGACCAAGGCAGGGGAGGAGCTGCGTCATCTGGAGACCAGTTGGGTGTCCCTCGTCTCACGCAACTACGAAATTGAGCAGGCTTGTGTCCTCCTCGAAGCTGAAATTGCCAAGTTGGAGAGAGAGAAGGATACTCACGAATGAAGGTATATAATTGTCATAAAGAGCCTAGCTCATAAATAATCCCTGTCTAAAGCATGTTATTATAGTTTCTTTATTCATACAGAATTTACCAGAATGTCCTGAGCTTCCCAAATTGACTAATTCCTTGAACATGATGAGAGTGCGTTGTTATGTGTGCGATTAATTTGCTTGGGAAACAGATTAACTTGCTCATGTAGTGATGTACACTACATTTGCTATGTTAGTGTTACAGTAGGGTGATAGATGTACTCCAAGAGAGAGGCGGATGGGTGGACTGCGTCTACTTAGACCTTTCCAAAGCATTCGATAAGGTACCACATAAGAGATTGTTACCTAAGCTTGAGACGCTAGGATGTGTCAGGGGGAGTTTGCTGAAATGGATGGAGAGCTATTTAACAGATAGGGAAATGAGGACCAACATTAGAGGAACTTACTCATCGTGGCGGAAAGTTGAGAGTGGTGTGCCGCAGGGATCTGTGTTGGCACCTCTCATGTTCCTTATGTACGTGAATGACCTGCCGATAGGCATAAACTCTTACATGTCAATGTTTGCAGATGACGTAAAAATTATGAGACAAATAACAAATAAAAGTAGTTGTGAGGAGCTGCAAGGGGATTTAGATAAAATTTACGAATGGAGCACCAAGTGGAAAATGAAATTTAATATAAGTAAATGCCATGTGTTAAATATGGGAAGAAGTGTGAATAGACCAAATTGGGAGTACAGGATGGGAGATAATATAATTAGCAAGGCCGAAAAAGAAAAAGATTTAGGGTTGATTATACAAGATAATTTGTCGCCAGAGAAACATATTAACAAGCTCTTTAGCGGAATGTATGCAATGGACGGGAATATGAAAGTTGCTCTGAACTACTTGGATGAGACCATGGTAGCGAAAATTATGAAGAGTATGATTAGACCAAGATTGGAGTATGCAGCAGTGGTGTGGTCCCCGCATCTAAAGAAGCATGTTCACAAGTTAGAAAGAATCCAGAGAGCAGTCACTAGATTGGTTCCAAGTCTCAGAGAACTGCCATATGAAGGGAGGCTAGACAAATTAAATCTACCGAGTCTAAAAGAGAGGAGAGAGAGGGGAGACATGATAATGATGTACAAATGTACCCGGGGGCTGGATAGGGAGGATATATTAATTATGGATACAGGAATAACTAGAGGCCACAGCTACAAAGTAAAAAGACCTACCTGCAAGAACGATATCAGGAAGTTTAGCTTCCCCTATAGATGTATTGACAAATGGAATGGGCTGGAGGAGGAGGTGGTAGGGGCAAGGAACATCCATATTTTCAAGAAAAAATTGGATAAAAAGTAGACTGAGAGACGGGACAACACGAGCTTAGCTCAACTCCTGTAAACTACAATTAGGTAAATACAATTAGGTAATTACACCCTATGTGGTGGTTTGTGTTCTTTTATTAAAATTAAAATGTAAAACTTGCAAACTAAACAAACCAAAACTTGGACAAAGACAATATAAAGGCAAAATAACTGATCAAAATTGCTATGTGGAAACAACGCTTACTAAAACAAAATTTATGAAATAAAATAACACAATCCACCACATAGGATGTACATTACAGGGCGGGTGCCCAACCCCGAAAGGGGTTGAAATAGGGGAGCTATCCCCCCGCCAAAGGCGACTTTCTAGGGCCTTTCCTAGCTGATGCTGAGAGGATTGGGTTCTAGTCATGTGGTGATGGGCTGGTCTATCAGAGTGAGAACTGAGCGATCTCTGCCATACCCATAGCTTAATCTGACTGTTCCTTTTACTTATATATTTTCTAAATCTCAAGTGACGGCGTCTCTTCCGTGGATCTACCAAGATTGGAAGCCAAAGCGTCACATTTTTCCTTTGCCCCTCAACTTTCTCTTCATAATTGCTGAGAGGCACAGGGCCTTGGGTGGGGCTTTGGTTTCTCGGGCGTTTCCGCACCCTCCTCAGCTCCCCGCCATGGAGTGGCTTCGGTCACCCAGGCTTTATTGTGGTAGGCAGGGAGGGTTCTGTGGGGGCGCTCGGTTATGGCCTTGGTCTTGCTCGGGGCCTTGGGGCTGTTCGGCCAGGCAGCCTGGGGAACAGCAACAACAACAACAACATTACTACATGAGCAAGTTAATCTGTTTCCCAAGCAAACAAATCGCACACATAACAACGCACTATCATCACGTTCAAGGAATTAGTCAATTTGGGAAGTGCGGGACGTTCTGGTAAATTTTACTAAATTCAAAATGTTATTTTGCTAGTGTTATTTCCACATAGCGATTTTGATAAGATTTTTTTTCTATATTGTGTCGTTTACCTGTTGTGGTTTGTTTATTTTGAAAGCTTTACATTATAATTAACCCTTCTTGCCCGGGCTCGCCTTCCAAAGGACAGCATTCAGATCCGGGCGATCTGGCCGAAAAACGTCGCAATAGGCCTAGCCCTATCTTTTGTTTTTTTAACTGCTAGAGAATTTACACACATCTCAAAACGTAGCCCTGTTTCTTATCTATAGACTGGTGTTGAGCAGAGCTCTCTAGGTCAACTGGTTCAGTTGTGATGACGATTTCCGTGGAGAGCATTTTTCCGCGAATTTAGCAATATCGGACAATAACAAACACTAATCTTGTTCTACAAAACAATAACAGCAAAAGTCTGACTTCTCCTTCTTGGTTTTGAAGGTGCGTGTTGCTCCGACCGGCTTTGTTTACATACGGTTTGACGCACAGCTTTCAAACCACGCTTAATAGGCTCCTGCCCATCTGCCGCGGTGTCAGTTTAAAATGCTGCCCGGGCAGGAGGGGTTAACCCTCCTGGCCCGGGCAGGCTCTCCTAATGACGGAGCTCGTATCCGGGCGATCTGGCCGAATATCAACAAAAGAAATGAGCGCCTTACCTTCCTGCGTAGAATGGCGTTGAGTAGAGCTCTCTAGCTCAACTGGTTCCGGAGTGATGGTGATGGAAGTGGAGGTAACTTTTGCCGCGTATTTACCTCGGCGCGTCCGAACACTCAACCGCGGCCCCGGCTACGACGCCCAGTTGCACTCGTCGCTCCACCCGCAATTATGCCGGGAAGCGATTTGATAGTGTTTTATTGGTTATTCTGTCATTATAGTTATTATGTTATTTTCACTCAATAAAGTTATTTATATGAACTTATTTGTGTCTCTGTCACTTATTACTTCGTTTTATTATTATTATTATGTTTATTAGTGTCACTTTCACTGGACTTTGATAATTGGTAGTGTCATTTCCCCTTTTATGTATTGTTAGGTAAGCTAATAATATATATAGTGTCACTGTCACTTATTCATATTGTTATGAAGGCACTTATTATTACTTGTGTGTGTCTCTTTCACTTATACTTAGTTTTATTATTATTATGCTGTCACTTTGACTGGCCTAGGCTTATTGAGTGTCATTTTCACTTATTTATTGTTAGAAATATATATTTTAGTGTCACTTTCACTTGTTCATATTGTTATTGAAGGCACCTATTATTACGTATGTGTCCTTTTCACTTATACTTAGTTATATTATTATTCTTAGCCTACATTTGAGTGTCACTTTCACTGTTGTCACTTCCACTTCAAAAGTTTGTTAGAGTGTGGAAGTCGTTGAAGCAGGTGCCAGCACACAGTCCAACTTGACACTCGAGGCATTCCCAAGTGGTTTTTGTGGGTTTGCGGGGTCTGCGAGTTGTGTGGCTGCACACATGGCACCTCTTCTGACTCCTAGCGTTACTACCTGGTGCTTTGAAAGGAAGGGCGCTGAGCTGGTGCTTCCTGAAGAATTCAGCACACCCCGTTCTGTCAAGCTGGCCTGGTCCTTGTATTGGCCTGCCTGGTGTACCCGCATGTTTAGCCAGGAGCTCAAGTAGCACCTGCTTGTGGAACTTCCGCAGGGACTTGTACATCTTGGCTCCTGGAGTCCTCAGACGGTAGATGTTGTAGGCATTGAGGACCGACATATCTACCGTATGCAGGATAAACTTCTTGTACCACCTGCAAGATGTTCGCAGGCAGTCGATGAAGCCCATCTGCATGTCGGACTTGTCAACGAGGCGCATGTTGATGTTATAATCCAGGACAGCAGCTGGTTTTTGGACGGGGTTCTTGGTTGTTCGGTCCACCTTCCCTGTGGCGACCATCTGGGCCTTGTGGCATGTGGTGAGGAGGTTGACCTTGCGCTGGTCATGCCAGTGGATGGAGAGGATGGGGCCACTCTTCTTGTGGAAGATGTCCGCATTCTTCGTCTTGGTTGGGTAGCCTGGCATGCCCTTCCTTTTGCCCTTGACTGTGCCGACAGTTCCGGTCTTGCGGTCATGGAGGAAGTAGGGTCTCACATAAAACGAGTTTATGGTCGATAAACGAGGGCGTTTTATGTGAATTCGCTTTATGTGAACACAGCATTTTGGTGGCGCAATATCGTCAATGTTCACTGTAAGCGAAAATTTTCGTACAAAGCGAACGATATTTCGTACGTTTTGTACGATATTTCGGCGTTTTATATGAAAGCGTACGATATTTTGTACGTTTTGTACGATATTTCGGCGCTCTATATGAAAACTCCTTGTATTTGCCCCACTTTGGCGGCGGACTCGTTTTATGTGATCACATTCGTTCTGATCGAAAATTAAATATTAATATTTTAGGTCGGTCGTTTTAATCGAGACTCGTTTTATGCGAACACGTTTTATGCGGGACCCTACTGTACTTGGTCAGGAGAGGCGACGTGTAATAATTATCTGTGTAGAGGATGTGGTTATTATTGAAGTGCCTCTCCATCATCTTCTTCACTACAGCGCCACCAAAACCAATGAGAGGGTCAGTCACAACTTCTCCAGCCTTGCCGCTGTAGACTATAAAGTCCAGCACATACCCCGTCAAGCAGTCGCAGAGGACGAAGAGCTTGATGCCGAAGCGGTGTCTCTTGGACGGGATATACTGTCGGAAGTGCAGCCTACCACGGAACAGGACCAGAGACTCGTCGAGGCACATCTTCTGGAAAGGAATCAGGTATGTGGTGAACCGATGACGTATCATGTCATACAGCTTCCTGATCTTCCATAATGAGTCGGGAAGGTGGACTGCCATGTTGTTTGTCAGGTGGAGATAGGAGAGGATGTCGAAGTACCTGTCCCTGGACATGTATTTGCCAAATGATGGAGTCGTTATGATGTCGCCAGTGATCCAGTAGTCAGCCAGAACGTGCTTCCTTATATGAGTCATCAGCATTGTGAGTGCCAAGAACACATATAGTTCTGCCACAGTGAGAGCTCTCCATGCCACCATCTTGGCACTGGTCTTCCTCCCAAGAAAGTTGGCACAGATAGCATGGTGGTGATTTGTCTCTTTGACGAGGTATTCCATGACTTCATTGTCATAGAAGCCACAGAAAAGTTCACTGGGGGTAGCATCTGGGCCACAGGGATATGCTGGTGACACCCCAGAACCATCTGTACCTCGTCAAAGGCAGGACAATCTGGCTCAAAATCAGCTCCATCTGTCCACACAAACAGGTCGGATGCTGATGCTCGAGGTCGTGCTGCAGCAGGCACACGCCCTTGGCCACGCGGACGCCCAGGCGGACGCCCTGCACGCCCAGGCCCAGGCCCAGGGGCAGCGGCGTCGGCAGGCTGACCACGTCCACGACCTCGCCCTCTCGCTCGATTTGTCGGCACATCCTCTTCCTCTTCCTGTTCCTGTTCCTCTTCCTCCTCAGGCGACGTCAGGTCATCTGGGGCAATGTTGGGGTCGTCAGCATCCTCTTCAGGAGACAATTCTGGTGAAGAAGTGACCGGGCGTCGGCGGTGTGGAGCGCGGGAGGCTGCGGGATCTTCAAGAATGGGAGCCGAGGCCTCGGGAGTTGGGCTCCTTTTGCGGCGAGCCGAGGGCTTTTCAGCAGCAAATAATGCTCTGCGGTGTGTTGAGGCCTGTGGCACATCACCAATACCACTTGAAGAGGCCCTTTGGTCATCCTGAACGAGAGATGAAGGCGAGGGCTGTGGGTGACCCACGCGGCGTCCCGTGTCAAGGCGTCGGGACAATGGAATGCGGGTGGTTGCTAGGCCAGGGTCGGCGTCATTATCGCTATCTTCAGCTTCCCTATGCTTTTCTGCGGCTGCCCTGCGTGCTTTTTTAGCTGCACTTTTGATCAATGATTGTTTGTAGAAATATTTGCCCACTTTCAAGGGCGTACGGGCAGGCAAAGGGGAAGGTCCTGGGCTAGGGCTAGGCCTAGGCTGACCTAGCAAAGATGGCGAGGGGGTAGGCCTAGGTTCTAGCACACTGGGAAGCTCAATGGCACCTTCCTGAAACACTTCCACATCAGGATCATCACTACTGTCTCCCCCCTCAAATAAATCGACATTATCGTCGTCTCCAAAGCCCACGAAATCGTCATCTTCACTTTCACTTATAAATTGTACCTTGTCCACCAAGCTTTCGCCACTGCTCTCTTCATCACTTTCAAAAAGTTGTCGCTGTATAGCGCTATCACTCAACAAACGCTTAACTTTCTTTTGTTGAGCTCTCTTCTCGGTTGCAACAGGCGTTGAAGTTGCGAGCGGGGTAGCACTGGGGCCCGCGGGAGGTTGCAGCGAATCGGACACGTCAGATTTTTTTTTTTCAGTATTACTCGTTATGGCGGCCACGTACGAACTGATAACACTAGTAGTTGAGGCTTGGTGGCGCTGCGGTCGCTCCTACCATGCAAAAATTGGCCGCGCGAATTTTGAAGCACGCTTTCAAGCACAAGGATTTTAAAATGACACCCGGGTTCCGGCCCTTTTTTTTTGGTGTCATTTTAAAATGACACCCGGGCTGGAAGGGTTAAAGCAGATAATACACAATTGTGTTGGTTTGCCTTAAATTTTGCTCTTAAATAACAAACAAAAAATATTTTATGTTTACAATGTTGATGGTAAGTAGATGCTAAAAGTCTGACAATCAGCCACCAGGGGATGACATTTAGGATAGACAGAATATGCATATCTGCCTGCCGAGATCGGAACTTCTCCGGGTGGTCGGGGGCTGGGGGAGTGCTGGAGGGACCTTGGTGACCCTGGTCTCTGGGTCTTCTCCTGGATAACCTAGATGTGTGTGAATTTGTATTTGTTTTTGTGTGTTCATTGTTTTGTTGTGTTTTGTGTTGTCCCTATTCTTGCTCTGTCTTGAGTCCCCCCCCCCCAAAAAAAAAAGGAAAGGTGGGGATTGGGCCTGAGTATATAGACAGACAGATAGATAGATAGAATGTAGACTTATCCGATACTTAATTTTTTTTCTGCAGTTATTATAAGTTGGCAAAATCTATCCATCCTTATTATCTAGCCTTTATTAATAGTTTCTTGATTAATTCACCACCCAAAATTCACAATAGCACTTGCTGGGCATATAACCATAACTCCCCGCTCGCTGAAAATATACAGTACAATAAGTCTAACAAAATAATAGAAAAATACTATTACCATAAAAATGCATAGCCTAAGGTAATTGATTTTTTTTTATTCAATTTGAATTCTGAACTTTGATTATATTGTAGGCCTAGTCAAAATGCTATCTATCTGTAGATCGATAGATAGTATGACGCCATTCTCTTTCTTGCATGTTATTGATGATTATAATTTCATATAGTGTTTTGTATATTTTCAGAGAGCAAGGAGACATGGCTGTGAGATGATCATACCCAGCTAGCCCCACTCTGTGTATAGGGTGGTCAACAATTATCCACGTGGATATTATTAAGTCTCCCTACTAAGGATACAGCCAGATCCTGTGTTGTCGAGTTATAAAGTAGGTGTAAGCGACCAAGAAACATTATGGGTCTTCTCGTTCATCAGCCACCCTGCCATATACATACATACATTTAAAGACCGAGTGCTTCATACAAAGTCCGGTTCCAGTCTGACGTCCTAATGGCGGCGGTCCAGGCAGCTCTGTTCAGAGTTATCTCACTTGTTAGGTTTTTTAATTAATCATCAGAGCGTATAGTCTAGGACTACCCCTTGGTGCAGCTTCCTCCACATTCATGGACTTACTTCTTTTCACCCAACTTAGTTCATCCATCCTCTCCACATGCCCAAACCGTTCAAGCCTACTTTTATGCATTTCATCACTGATACTCTTGATACCTAACCATCTCCTTAGCTCTTCACTAGATCTATCTATCTATCTATATACCCCATAACTGGGGGTGGCCGACTCTAGACAGAGCCCGAACAGCGACAACACAACACAACAAAAGAAACACAAAAACAAAACAAATTCACACACATCTAGGTCGCCCAGGAGAAGACCCAGAGACCCAGGCCCATTTGGGGTCCCCAGGAAGATTCCCAGGTCCCAGACCTCCCGGAGAGGTTCCGGTCTCAGCAGGCAAACATGCAGCGAAGCTGTACCACCACAAGCCCGGCACCACGCATCCAGGCGTACCTTCATATATACCGGCTCCCTGGTATACTGTATAGTAGGGTCCCGCATAAAACGTGTTCGCATAAAACGAGTCTCGATTAAAACGACCGACCTAAAATATTAATATTTAATTTTCGATCAGAACGAATGTGATCACATAAAACGAGTCCGCCGCCAAAGTGGGGCAAATCCGAGGAGTTTTCATATAGAGCGCCGAAATATCGTACAAAACGTACGAAATATCGTTCGCTTTGTACGAAAATTTTCGCTTATAGTGAACATTGACGATATTGCGCCACCAAAATGCTGTGTTCACATAAAACGAAATCGCATAAAACGCCCTCGTTTATCGACCATATACTTGTTTTATGCGGGACCCTACTGTATATGATTTTTTTTTTTTTTTTTTTTTTTTTCAAAAGGATGAAAACGTTTATTAAATCAACCTTGACTTGTTATAGGCTTTAGCTGCTGCTCATACTGCATATGAACGATACCACATTTTTCTTAATAGTGGAGTAACGGGTTCCAAGCGCCAGTGAATTCCTCCGGAAGAACTGGCGCTGTTGAGAAACAAAAGACCAGATTACTATTAATATTATTATTAGATATTTATATTTCAAACTAAAAGATAAGTTATGATACAGTTTGCAACTTTGGATAATCAATAAAACTATTAATAACAATAAACGAAACTATAATTGTAACTGAATATCTAGCTTATTTCCCCCCTTTAACCCTCTGTTCCCGGAAGGGCTCTTGAACGCCCATAAAAAAGCATACACGAGCTGCCCGGAAGGGCTCTTAAACACCCATGAGCTCAAAGCCTGTGAGCTTGGTGTGCGAGGCGTCGGTCCGACGCATGTAAACAACAGTCGGCTGGACCGACGCCCCGCATCTCCGGCCACAAGAAGGAGAGCGTCGCTTGTTCGTGTGTGCCTGTATGTTGTTGTTAAGTATCGAAAAGTAGTGTAAAGTGGCTGTTTTTGCCATAAAGTTATCTCCAATGAAATCATCATCACAACTCAACCAGTTGACTTAGAGAGCTCTACTTAACGCCATTCTACAGATAAATAACACAGCTACGCTTGGGGATGCGTGGGAATGTGGGAAGCAGTCAGAATAACAAATATACGGTAGCCTAGCCTAGACGTTTTTCGGCCAAAACACCCGGGTTTCGGGGAATATTTATGTAATGCGTAGCCGGGGCTGGAGGGTTAAAGCGTCTCCTTCAAAATGTCTAATAGTAGCGAGAATATAGGTACAAGGACGGCACCGGTACTCTAAGGGTTAACATATATTAACCCCTTCTGTACTGGCGACATCTTTTTAATGTTATTCTAGCTATATTTAGACAATTTTGTGCAGTTTAACCCTCCTGGCCCGGGCTAGCCCTCTTAATGACAGTGCGGGGTACCCGGGCGATCTGGCCGAAAAACGTCTAGGCCTAGGCTACCGTATTTTAGTTTATTTTAACTGCTAGAAATTTCCCACGCATCTATAAACGTAGTGTGGTTTTCAATCTGTAGACTGGCGTTGAGTAGAGCTCTGTAAGTCAACTGGTTCAGTTGTGATAACGATTTCAGTGGAGCGAATTTTTCCGCGATTTTGACAATATCGGAGCTTTTCAGACACTACGGTAATTTCGTCTGACGTCACAGCAATAACATTGATCCGACGTCTCCTTATTGTTTTCGGAGGTGCGGTGACGCAATGATCGGTTTTGTTTACATGCGTCGGACGCGCGGCGTTCAGACCAAGCTTAATAGGCTTTCAAGCTTGCTGCCTTTTAATAGGACACCCGGGCTCCTGCCCTTCTTTCGCAGTGTAATTTTAAAAGGACACCCGGGCTGGAAGGGTTAAGAAGGATCTGTGGTAGCAAAAAGGGTTAAGTCGGATAGTTCGAAGCCTGTTGATTGATTGAGGCTCTTTTTAAACTGAATAAAATCGTCTAAAAGTAGCCAGGATAAAGTTAAAAAGACTCGGCGGTACAGAAGGGGATAGCAAAACCTTATGTTCAAAGTTTGTTCAGTGTGGGTTATGAGTATTTTTGTATTAATTAAACCAATAGAAGAAAATTAATTTTAAGGTTTGAAAGTGAAACACCGTCCTTTTCCGTGAGTGTAGGCTACAGTTGGGGTTATACATTAACCCTTCTTTGGCAGCGCGCAACTTATGTCGTGTGAAATAAATTTGGACTAAGTGGCGGTTCACAACTTATGTCGTGTGCCATTTTCAGCACGTAATGTTGCAGAGAGAGAGAGAGCTGAGCGGTGTGAGGAGCGTAGTAAGGCTATGACCGCCGCCCACCACCGCGGTGGGCCAACTGAAGTGAAAACCACCCTTCCATCCCCCCTCACACTCGCTACACAGGGAATTATGTAGGGAAAGTACCTAATTACATGGTTTTTGCACTCGTGTTGCGCAATCGTTGCAAGAAAACCAGTGGTCGTACAAGGATGGTTGGGGTGTCATTGGAAAGCTCTGTTTATGCCCTTTAAGGGATAGATACTTGTTTTACGCTCTGGGTCTTATTTAGGCATGAAAAGGATCACGTAAACAACCCTATTTAGGATAAAAACACCCCGCTGGGCGGTACATATAAATTACCGCCTAGGCCGCTCGTAAGGTGTTAAAATGTAAAACATGCAAAATAAACAAACCAAAACTGGGACGAGACAAGATAAATGCAAAAGAACTAATCAAAATTGCTATGTGGAAATAACGCTTAATAAAATAAAATTTTGAAATAAAAGAACACAATCCACCACATAGGGTGTACACAACTACATGAGCAAGTCAATTTGGTTCCCAAGCAAACTGATCGCACATATAATAAATTCACCATCGTCATGTTCAAGGAATTAGTCAATTTGGGAAGTGCGGGACGTTCTGGTAAATTTTACTAAATTCTGTATGAATAAAGAAACTACAATTTATATCAAATTTTATATTAAGCTACAAGATACATATTGACATCCAGAAGGCGTACGACACGACCTGGCGTCACTCGGTCCTCCGTACTCTTCATGAACTTGGGATACGGGGTTGCCTGCCGATATTCCTATCCAACATTCTTTCTCGCCGAACATTCACTGTCCGAATAGAAGACTCCCTTTCAGACACATTTCAGCTTGAACAAGGCATTCCACAGGGGAGTGTGCTAAGTGGTGCCCTTTTCACGATTGCGATCAATGGTGTTATTGCGAACCTACCACCGGGTGTTCGACACATTCTCTATGTCGATGATCTAGCGATCTATTACTCCTCACGATCACTCCGGCATTCCCAACGGATTCTCAATACTGCTATACAAAACATAACAGATTGGGCATCGTCTGTTGGCTTCCAGTTTTCCGCGGAAAAGACAAAGGCGATTATGTTTTACAAAGATAAACGGTGGCTGAAAGATCAGGACATACAGTTGAGGATTCTGGGTGCCCCCATTTTGTTTTGTCCGGAAGTAAAATTCTTAGGTCTTGTCTATGATTCACATCTTAACTGGAATGCGCATATAGCGTTCATTCGGGCAAAATGTCATACGGCAATTAATCTCCTCAAGAAATTGTCTCATACGTCCTGGGGTGCTACGCGCTTCTCGTTGACCTTACTTTACAAAGCCACTGTCCTTACTATCCTGGACTATGGGAGCTCCGTCTACGGGGCTGCGTCCGAGGCAACTCCGAGACTTCTTGATCCACTACACCATCAAGGTCTACGCCTTTGCACTGGGGCTTTCCGATCCTCTCCCACTCTGTCTGTGTTGGCTGAATGTGGGGAACCCCCACTGAACTACCATCGTGATTTAGTTACTATGCGCCGGGCGCTACGGCTTCAAGATACTGACTCCCCTGTTCGTGACCTCTTTCAGGCTTCTGACCTCACCTTCCCTAGCAGAGTGACATGCCTTCTTTCCTCTTCTTCTCTCAATATCTGCCTCCTCCCTCCCATTCCTTTGTGTCCGTCTTGGACGCTCCGTCTACCACAGGCATGTACAGTTGGTCAAAGTTCCAGCTGACCCACCCTCGCTCTGGAGCTCGCAGAATTAGCTGGCAATACTGGTGTAGCGGTGCAGGGTTACCACTTGCCATTAATGTGATACCTGTGTCTGTCCTGTATATTACTGCAAATTAGACTATGTAATGTTCACGTTGTGAAGACTAAATGCTCCTTCATTAAGCAGCCACCAATAAAACAGAAATATGTATTCTTATAAAATCGAGTAAAGTATGTTGTGGCAGCCAACAGGTTTTATATGCATTGCCAATCAGTGGATATAATAACTTTAATATTTAAGCAAATCTACGAACTTTGGGTGAATGTTCGGGATCATACATAGCGATGTATGCATTTTTATTTGAGATAGGCTTACTTTCCCTTTTTTAATATATGTTCTAACAATGATATAGCCGAAATCAGATCTACCAATCCCAATCTTTGTAAGACACACCTCCTTCCTACACCAGTATTGCCAGATAATTCTGCGAGCCCCAGAGCGATGGTGGGTCAGCTGGAACTTTGACCAACTGTACATATTTATCCTTTTTATCTAAATGTAATGTCGCTGCTCCTGGTGTCCTATGCCAACATGCACTTGAGCATATCCGTCGCAAGTCTCCCCATATAGCGATTTACACTGACGGTTCCAAAGTTTCCTCGGGTGTAGGTTGTGCTGCTGTGTCCCCCACTACGCGAATACAGTTTTCGCTCCCACCCCAGGCTACGGTTTTTACAGCGGAGTTGTATGCCATACGCGCTGCACTTGATATAATTCACGACTCTCCACCATCGAGGTATGTTATATATAGTGACTCATAGAGTGCACTAGCTGCCCTCCAGATGTTCGATCCGCGAAATAAAGTTGTACAACATCTCCAGCGGTCCTTCCATTCCCTGTATACCCATGGATTCACAATTCAAGTTTGCTGGGTGCCTGCCCATGTTGGCATCCGGGGGAACGAAGTTGCCGATCGGATTGCAAAGGAGTCCGTAGTCTTACCGGTCACCCATGATGCTTTACCTGTCAACGACTGGATTGCGGCGTTGCGACAAGTTATTACTCAGCGATGGCAAATATTTTGGTCCCCTCAATCCCCTGCCACAAACCTCTTTAGCCTTGTGAAACCTACAGTCGGCCCTTGGCAATCATCGTTTCATTCCACCCGACATTGCGAAGTTCTTCTGACCCGTCTCCGGATTGGTCACATACGTTTAACCCATGGCTACTTGATGTCGTCCCCACACGGTCTTCACCCTCAGTGTTCCACATGCGGCACGTCTCTGACGATTCGACACATTTTTACAGACTGTTGAAAGTATTCCCGCCTACGCTTTCTTTATTTTGGCAATAACGACCTTTGTGCCATACTATCAGAATCTCCGTCCTCCTCCTACCATCTTTTCCGCTTCCTAAAAGACTCCTCTCTCCTTAACTACATTTAATCCGTTCCTGATCTTTTCATTTCTGCTTTGATTGATCGCACATCATGATCTAATCCTTGGGCCAGCCCTGTAGGAGTTCTATCTGGGAGCTCGGTGGTCTGGTTAAACCAATTGTATAAAAAACAAAAAACAAAAAAAATAACAAGATACATAAACAAGGTGTTTGCGCACCCGTGCCCCTGGGTATGCGGGTTGGTGGGAATATTCAAAGGCCGGTCTCAGGGAGTTAATATTAATTTTCTTTCATACAAATAGATATACAAATAGATATAGGGGCGGCGCTACCTGGGTTTATCCCAGGTAGTAGTTTAATTTTACTGTAATTTTATTAAGTGTTTTGTATATTTTTAATTGTAGGCTACATAAATATAAACAATGGCCGGCCAAGGCAAACGGAGGCAGAGTTTATTGGGAGATGAAGAGAGCTATGAATTTGAGGGATTTCTGGCAGAGGGTAATGAAGTGGAGGATCAATTGACTGTAGTGACGAGACAGATGATGGGTCTGTTAAGATGGAAGGGAGTTATGGAGAAATTGGAGGAGAGATATAGGTGTGAAGGTGGAGTCACTGACAGAAATATGTGGAGCCAGTTCAGTAGCAACTGCAGATGGGCCATTAATTGCTAACCTAGATGCTGTGATAAGGAAAGTAGATGAGTTGGAGGCAGAGAACATGGCACTCAAGGAGCAGCTAAAGGAGTATGAGGGCCATTTAAGTGAGAAAGTAAAGGGAGTAATAAGCGAGGAGAAAAATGAGTGGACAAGAGTGGGGAATGCTGAGGTGGATGCATTGGAAGAAATCATGAAGGAGCAGGTGGAAGAGAGAGAAAAAGAGAAAAGAGAGTTGAGAAGAATGTAGTGCAGGTTTTGAAGAGCAAGGAGAAGGTAGTGAGGGAAACAGTAGATAGAGGTAAAAGCATAATAATTTTTGGAGACATTGAAGAACATTTAGCAGATATGAGGGAAAGAAGGAGAAGGGATGAGGACCAAGTAAAGAAAATATTGGAGTGTCTAGACGAAGGCTGTGATTGGGGGAAAGAACTGGACGAAGTAAGACGGCTAGGAAGATATAAAAGGTGAGATGAGACCGATAAAAGCAGAGTTTAAATCTAGGTCAGTGGTTGAAGCATTAACCAATGTAAGCTGGAGGCTAAATAGTTGTACTGGAATGAAACATATTAGGGTGAAAAAGGACTTAAGCATAGAGGAAAGGGAAAAGTTGAGAGAAGTTCAAGCGAGGGCTGATGATGAAAATCGAAAATTGTCAGATGAGGAGAAAAGGATTTTTTTTTGGAGAGTAAAGGAAGGGAAACTAAAGAAGTAGTACACTCAGAGTCAGAAAGAACGGAAAATACGAGGAGAAATGAACAAGGAGACAGTGAGTCAGGTAGTGGATCAAATCGGGGACAAAAAGATAGTGAGGGAAGAGCAGGAGATAGAGACAGTGAGTCAGGTAGTGGATCAAACCGAAGACAGAGAGATGGTGAGGGAGGAGCAGGAGATAGAGACAGTGAGTCAGGTAGTGGATCAAACCGAAGACAGAGAGATGTTGAGGGAGGAGCGGGAGATTGTGGAAGGGGGGGGGGGGGGAGGAGAATAGAACTAGCAGGGAGTGTGGAGGTAGGTCAGGGAAGGGATGAAGGAGGAGGTGAACGTAATAGGAGACAGGGAGGGAAGAGAAACAAGGAGGAGGATTCCAATATACTGTGCTACTACACTAATATAGATGGAATAAACAGTAAAAAGGTAGAATTGGATGATATATTAAGAAAGGATCAACCACAGATAGTCTGTTTGACGGAGACAATGCTGAACCAGGACTTTGACAGCAATATAGTGTTTAGTGAAGGATATAATATATGGAGATATGATAGAAAGGGAAAAAGGGGAGGTGGAGTGGCAGTATTAGTTAAGAACTCTATGACAGCAAAGCAAGTGGAGTTAAATAATGACAAGGCAGAAATAATGGCAGTTGAACTCAATGATATAGAAGGAAAAAAGCTAGACATAGCAGTAGTTTACATGCCACCAAAGACCAGGGCATGGAGGGAGTTAGAGTTTGAGGAGATGGTCGAGGATATGATTCAGTCGTTGAGAAGATTGCTTTTAAGAAAGAATAGATTGATCTTGGTGGGAGATTTCAACTGTGGTGAGGTTAATTGGGAATCGGGAGATGCAGGGCCAAATCAGAGATCTTGGGGAAGTCGGCTATTGTGGGGATCGGTTTTTACACCATACCCGAAAGAGGATTAATGGAGCTCCGATCTTACTCTCAACCATCTGAACAATTTTACCAACACACCTAAACTTCGTTAAATGCGGAAATAGCCTCACGAAAATATCATGCCCTGGTGGGGGCACGAACTCTCGACCCTTGGGTGTGAGGCAGACACCTTACCAGTTAGACCAATAGAGATATCCCACTTGACCTGTTCGGCTCAGGGTATTTCCGCATCCGAGGTCTGTTTAGGCTAGCCTATTTTCACTGACTTTACACTATTAGAGTTGGTTACGGATAATGTACTTGCACAACGTGTGAAGGAGAATACTAGAATGAGAGGTAATAACGAACCTTCTAAACTCGATCTGATTTTTACAAAAGATCCTCACGAAATTAGTGATATAAACTATCTATGTCCTGTAGGCAAAAGTGATCACCTATTACTGAAATGGAAGTTGATTTCGAGTAATGCCAATAGATTAGACAATAGCTATATAAATAACAGACTAAATTATAGTAAAGCTGATTATGTATCCTTGAAAAGATATTTAGAGGGAGTAGATTGGGATCTTATTTTGAAGGAACAAGATGTACAAGGTAAATATAGTAGGTTCCTCGAAATTTATAGAGAAGGAACCAATCTGTTTGTCCCAAGATGCAAAACTGGAAATTTTACTAAGCAGAAAGAATGGTTTAATTTGAAATGCAAAATAACTCTGGATAGGCGTGATGCAGCTTGGGCTAGATTAAGAAGAAGGAACACTGAGAGTAATCGGAATAAATATAAACAGGAGAGGAATAGATATGTTAACATAATTAGGCAAGTTAAAATGAACTATGAGAAGAACATATTAAATAAATGTGAAAGTGACCCTAAATTGTTTTATAAATATATAAACAGTAAGTTGAAGGTAAAGAAACAAATTACTAAATTAAGAGTAGATGCTAGGACGTATGAAAATGTATCGGACATGTGCGAGGTAATGAATAACAAATTGGGGTCGGTTTTTACTAGAGAGGAAAGTTTTGACGAACCACAGGCGGGAGTACTGAAGAGTGGTCTTAGCAAGATTGAAATAACTAGCGATGAGAGGACTTGAAGTAAGGAAAGCTATGGGACCGGATGAAGTGTCTGCCTGGGTTTTAAAGGAGTGTGCAGAGCAATTAGTGGAGCCACTGAGGGACATAATTCAAGCTTCCTTAGATAAAGGACAGGTTCCTGTTGAATGGAAAAGAGCTAATATCATTCCGATATACAAGAATGGAAACCCTGAGGACCCTTTAAACTATAGACCAGTTTCACTTACTAGTATTGTATGCAAGATTTGTGAAAAGCTAATTAGGAAGAGATGGATGAAAATGTTGGAGAGAAAGAAGATAATAACGCCAAAGTAATTTGGATTCAGAGAAGGGACATCTTGTGTTACCAGTCTGCTATGTTACTACAGTAGGGTGATAGATGTACTGCAAGAAAGAGGCGGATGGGTGGACTGCGTCTACTTAGACCTTTCCAAAGCATTCGATAAGGTACCACATAAGAGATTGTTATCTAAGCTTGAGACGATAGGATGTGTCAGGGGGAGTTTGCTGAAATGGATGGAGAGCTATTTAACAGATAGAGAAATGAGGACCAACATTAGAGGAACTTACTCATGGTGGCGGAAAGTTGAGAGTTGCCACAGGGATCTGTGTTGGCACCTCTTATGTTCCTTCTGTACGTGAATGACCTGCCGATAGACATAAACTCCTACATGTTAATGTTTGCAGATGACGTAAAAATTATGAGACAAATAACAAATATAAGTAGTTGCAAGGGGATTTAGATAAAATATACGAATGGAGCACCAAGTGGAAAATGAAATTTAATATAAGTAAATATCATGTGTTAAATATGGGAAGAAGTGTGAATAGACCAAATTGGGAGTACAGGATGGGAGATAATATAATTAGCAAGGCCGAAAAAGAAAGGGATTTAGAGTTGATTATACAAGATAACTTGTCGCCAGAGAAACATATTAACAAGCTCTTTAGCGGAATGTATGCAATGGCCGGGGATATGAAAGTTGCTCTGAACTACTTGGATGAGAACATGTTAGCGAAGATTATAAAAAGTATGATTAGAACAAGATTGGAGTATGCAGCAGTGGTGTGGTCCCCGCATCTTAAGAAGCATATTCACAAGTTAGAAAGAATCCAGAGAGCAGTTACTAGATTGGTTCCAAGTCTTAGAGAACTGCCATATGAAAGGAGGCTAGACAAATTAAATTTACCGAGTCTAAAAGGGAGGAGAGAGAGGGGAGACATGATAATGATGTACAAATGCACCCGAGGGCTGGAAAGGCTGGATAGGGAGGATATATTAATCATGGATACAGGAATAACTAGAGGCCACAGCTACAAAGTAAAAAGACCTACCTGCAAGAACGATATCAGGAAGTTTAGCTTCCCCTATAGATGTATTGACAAATGGAATGGGCTGGAGGAGGAGGTGGTAGGGGCAGGGAACATCCATATTTTCAAGAAAAAATTGGATGAAAGTAGACTGAGAGACGGGACAACACGAGCTTAGCTCAACTCCTGTAAACTACAATTAGGTAAATACAATTAGGTAAATACAGTATATATACAGTACCTACATACAATGCTGTAACGTCACTTTCCATTACATACATTGTAACGGCTCAGACGTGGTCGCCTATCCGCAGTTGGAATATAATACAGTAAAGTCCCATCACAACAACACCCTATCATGTCATAATTTTGGATAATGTTGGCATAGTGTTAACTGTGCCGTAGCAAGACTCGACTATGTCCAACTGCAGCACCTACACCTGCAGTATCTGCAAATCACACCAGCCACAACATTGCTACAACAAGACAGCAGATCACCAGTCCATCGGAAATCACTGGTGGTACCATTAGCTAGCTCATACAAGGGTTTCATCATCGCACTGCATCCTAGAATGTACCGCCTGTAAAAATGTACCAATCTCAAACATGACTTTACCTCCTTAGGTTTGGTAGGAAAGAGGAATTCAGATAGTTTTAAGATATTCTGTGGGTCAGGTTGTACTCCGTTCGATGATACTACAAATCCCAAATACTGAGCAAAGGATGCAAAGAAACTACACTTGGTTGGATTTATCTTCAGTCCATGATCCCTTAACTTGTAAAAAACATGCACAATTTGGGTGAAATGTTCCTGCACAGTCTTGGAGAAGATTATATTATCGTCTACATAAGTCATATACAGTACTGTAGATGTAAGGTGAAATATCCATCAGAACAATCTGCATCAGATACTTAAAAGTTGCAGGGGCATTAACAAACCCAAAAGGCATCACATTAAATTAATATAAATTAGGTCTCACTGAAAAACCCCCCAGTTTTCTCATGGTCAAAAAGAGACAGAGACCTGATGATATCCAGTTTTAACCCTCGTCTAGCGTTTTTTTGGGGGCTATTATGGGCATATTCAGGCCCTCCTGAATGATCAATCAAGTATCTGCATGAAAAGAAATGTACTCAGCAAAAAACTAGGTGCTACAAGCTTCAAAATGAGACCAGAACGAGCTACGTAGCTCGTTTTGATGCAGTGGTACCACCAACATGGAGTTTAGCGTATAGCGGCATATTTTTTCCAGCTACGCTCACTACTGGCTACACTGCCGGCCTCTCGAGAACAGAGGGAGCGTGAGTCAGTGGGCGGTAAGCCCTGGGTGTCGGCCGTGTGGTCTGCTGCGCTCCCGGCCATTTGCACTTGATTTTAACCCTTTAAAAGCCTTAATAATGCTCCTAACTTGCTGCTTTTTAGATACAGATTTAAGTCGGGCCCCGCTCTTTAAGTGTTAAGGTCCAAAGTTATGAAATATTGGGATCCCTGTAAATAGTTCAGAGCCTCCTCTATGGTAGAGAGAGGATGACTGTCCTCTTAGTTACACCATTCAACCTCCTATAATCAACACCTATCCTAATTGTCCCATCTCTTCATAACTGGAATGACAGGACTACTTCAAGCACTGCTAGAGGGATTGACCAAACCCGAGGATAGCCAATTATGGATTCCGCAGTTAATTATGTGGCATAGATTAGGCCGCATTCGTCTCCCTGGTTGTTTTATAAGTTCTGCAGTACCAGTATCTATTTGATGTTCTTTTGTACTTGTGTGTTCCATACCCAAGTCACTCTTTGAAAACAATCCTGATTACCAAATCCAAGTCAACATTCATTTTACCCAGGTTCACACCCGTTCTCTCAACTCGGCAAAGTGCATCCAGACTCTATGACCTCTCCTGCATCAATGAAACTGTTTGATTGGACAGATTCATCACTCCTATCACTCCACAACCTTCATCATCCGAGGCAAACCAACATCCCCAGCACCAAATTACCCTTTATTCTGACGATCTATAGAGTTGGACAAAACCACTCCATCCATGTCTGACTCTTTGTCCATTATCATCCACTAGTACTACATCCAATTTGGTATGGCCACAGGCTGTAGCGCGGTTGGTAGAGCACTCGCCTGCAAACCGTGAGATCGAGGGTTTGAGTCGAGTCTCAGGCTGTGTGCTATTTGGCAGACGCCAGTGCTGTGGTGGATGGTGCGGTCTAGCAATCTGTGGCAACTGTTCACCAAGGGCGGGTGCCCAACCCCGAAAGGGGTTGAAATAGGGGAGCTATCCCCCCCCCGCCAAAGGTGGCTTTCTAGAGCCTTTCCTAGCTGATGCTGAGAGGATTGGGTTCTAGTCATGTGGTGATGGGCTTGTCTATCAGAGTGAGAACTGAGCGATCTCTGCCATACCCATAGCTTACTCCGACTGTTCCTTTTACTTATATATTTTCTAGATCTCAAGTGACGGCCTCTCTTCCGTGGATTGACCTCCCAATCTGCCAACCTAGAGGTTGGCAGATTGATAGCCAAAGCGTCACATTTTTCCTTTGCCCCTCAACTTTCTCTTCATAATTGCTGAGGGGCACAGGGGCCAAGGTGGGGCTTTGGTTTCCCAGGCGTTTTTGCACCCTCCTCAGCTTCCCGCCATGGAGTGGCTTCGGCCCGCTTCGGTCACCCAGGCTTTATTGTGGTAGGCAGGGAGGGTTATGTGGGGGAGCTCGGTTATGGCCTTGGCCTTGCTCGGGGCCTTGGGGCTGTTCGGCCAGGCAGCCTGGGGAACAGCAACAACAACAACAACTGTTCACTAGTCTGATCATCAGGTCACCCACCTTAGCCCAGCTATTAAGTAGGGAGTGCATGGTGGTAAAAAACTGCATCAAACTGTATCATTTAGCATATAACGTCTACCAGCTGCAAAACATCTTGCCACAGCTAGATCCTCCACACCCAGCTTGTAGATCCCATCTTATCACTTCCACCTCAGATGATATATTGACTGATTGTCTTTTTCCGACATCTAAAGCCAAACAGTACTGGTCTAGGTCAGGACACCCTTTAATATGATCAAACTGCCCAAGCTATTTCCGTTGTCATGATCATCATCACATTACCTGAGTTAACTGACAAAACGTTTTCCGTTGCTACTCAAACAACCAGTCCCGCTCTCTCATACCCAAGGGGTGAGACTCGCAAGATTTGCCCCATCATGGTCATGCCAGAGAAGTCAAGACAAGCCATCCCTATGCCATTTTATGTTACAACTGTGGCGATAAGACTCGCAAGACTCGCCTCAGTAAGACTTGCAAGAGTCGCCTCAGCTATGGTCATACCAGTGAAGTCTAAGCAAGCCACCATGTGCCGTTTTCTGTTACACCCAGAGTGGTGCCATTTTCTTCTACTGTGCACAGTGTGCATGAGGCTCAACCCCCGAAGGAATGCCATCAATCGCCGCGGTTGACACTCGCTCCGCCCAGTGCGATGCCAATCTCACCTTAATCAACGAAGAAAACATTCTTCTTTCTCAGCGAGAAGACAAGGAATAATAAAATATATCAAATTTTATAGTTGTTCGGTAGTTGAGCCTCAGGACCAGGCCACCTTTACAAGATCCCAAATTCGGGACTCATCCCTTGTTTTGAATAGGTGGTTAGGCGTTTTCGACCAGCACAACTCGGTTGCCACCGAGTTCAAGTACCACTGGTTAGGTATTGCTGACCAGCACAAATTTGTAGGCATTGCCACTGAACTCAAATCACTCCCTAGGAACCAGAATACCTGAAGGTAGAAAAAGGAACGAGAAGGTAAAGCCAGTACAAGGCCTAACATTGGTCTCTCCCTTTCACTCCCCTGTCAAAGTTTAGACTTTGCCCTATTGCTTTACCTGCCTCTCCTGAGAAGCCACTGGGGTTCTGAGCAAAGAATATCATTGTTGTTCCTTCTATTGGGATCCCTACCTATCGTAAGGTATAGCACATTCTAAATGCTCTCTTTGCCACTTGTCTGATATATATTTACTTTAGCGAGTCCGCCAGTGTTAATTGAGGTATAAGTATATTCATCTACCATAAGTAATCTACCCACATCATGATTTTTTTTACAAAATAGCATATTCACCTAACTTCCTTATTCTCTTATAGATGTCGCCTATGATCTTAGATCCCATTTTTCTATCATAGTATAATGTCTGTCACATTGCCATAATATTGTATTGTTATGTTACTGTCTTTCATATTGTCTTATAAATAAGCTCATTCAAACTGTAATACGTGTTTCTTGCTCAAGTCCAAGTACTTTCATTCAAGTTGAAACCAACGGCATCATATTGGTGGCAGTGGTGGGATCTTTGCAGGGTACATAGACAGTCAGAACAGTTCTCAAATGGATCAGTTTATTTTGATTGCTTCACTTGTAATGGCACAGAAGAACAACCGCATCACTATAGTAAGTGACTTAAATTAACGTAAATTCGAGCTACTACTAACAAGACATTAGAATGTGCATCCAATTGATAGAACCTACACATTAGAATATCTTCATAACGAATTGGGGAGAATGGCAGTGTAGTTGCAAACATGGGTCACTCACTTTCGATGGGTTAAAGTTTCTTTTCATAACTTCCCTTCAACCATAGTTCTCTTCATAACTTCACTCAACCAGCGCTAGGCCAGTGGCGATGGTTACCAGGAACCATAATACCTGAAGGCAGTAGCCAAGAAGCCACGAAAGAACACTTCCCATGGTCCCCAAGAACCATAATGCTTGAAGGCAGCAATATTGAACCTGCATGCAACAGAGGTCAATCTAGCATCAAGGGCACCTTAAAGGCACCTTAATAACTGTGACAACTAGGGAGTCCACCTCAAAAGACGCCACTCCAAGACAAACTTTCATGCCCACGAACACTCACCAGCCTGTATTTCGGACGAAGAAGGTCCCCAGGAACCCGAATACCTGAGACATCTAAGGGAGCCCACCCTCAGGAGTCTGCCTCACCGCTGGTTAGGCTTTGCCGACCAGCACAACTCGGTAGGCGTTGCCATCAAGCTCAGGTCGGGAAGATTTATGTCAACTATTACACTCGCCATCCTGTGATGAGAAGAAGACAAAGCAAACAAGAAACATTTCTCTCTCTCCCATACCTCACCCACATACATCCAACACATATATAAATTTTCTCTCTAACTCAAACGTTAACCTCTCCAACTCCAAGACCAAAAGAAAGAGCAAGAAGACCTGAAGGTTAGAGGAGGAAAGTAGTAGTAAATTTTATGATCCTGAAAGAGAAATCCTTGCTTATTGCCAATTTCACCGGTCACCAAGGGTAAAAAGAAGAGAGTTCATGATCCTGAAGGTGGCATTAGTAGCAATAGAAGTCCTCGCTCAATGCCAATAAAAGGTTATCTCTATCTCTCTTCGTCTTGCCCATAAGAGGGAAGGAGAAGAAGAGGTGTGACGCTCCTTTGGGAGGCTATAGTAACGTGGTGGTGGTGATGGTGTAGGAATAGGTTTTTACACCATATCCGAAAGAGGATTTATGGAGCTCCGATCTTACTCTCAACCATCTTAACAATTTTACCAACACACCTAAACTTCGTTAGATGCTGAAATATCCTCACGAAAATATGCCAGGGCCTGGGATTGAACCCGGGACCCGTGGGCTATGAGGCGAACACTCTACCAGTTACACCAAGAAAGATATCTCACTTCGCATGGTCGACTTAAGTTATTTCCGCATCTGGGTCTGTTTAGGATAACCTATTTTCACTGACTTTACATGAAGGTAATGTTAGGAGTAGGCTAGTGTTGGGAGGGGTGGTGGAGGTACTGGTAGGGGTGGTGGTGGAGGTACTGGTAGGGGTGGTGGTGGGAGGGGTGGACGTTGCAGTATTGTCTGTATACTGCTTCAGACGTTACTGTTGGCTTACGGTGAGTGGTTGCATCTCTCTCTCTCTCTCTCAAGAACACTTTTTTTTTCTCACTTAGTGCGCACTGTCTTTACTTACTTCTCATTAATTTAACTTGCCCTTCAGTTAATTTAGTTGCTTTTCTTTTGGTTCACTTGATTTTAAATTAATATATAAGTATATGCTTAACATACTTTCCTTTCTTTTCAATTAATTAACTTGTTTCCACTTACTTCCCCTGCCTTACAATTAATTTAGTGTTCCCTTCCTTGCTTTTTAAAGAATTTACTCATCCTACACTTAAATTGAAATTAATTTGTTTGTTTTTCAATTACTTCCATTGCTTTTTAATTATTTCACTTGTGTTTAACTAAATTTACATGTTTTGGGTCATGTCAGCAAATGAGTCACACGCATTTATTACATGCTTTTATCGTAACCCAAACCCAGGAAGTCAGAAGTGTGGGAAGCCATGAAAAGAGTGAAGTTGGGGAAAGCACCAGGAACAGATGGAGTGTGTGGGGAAATGTTGAGGTATGGTATTGAGATAGTGATCGAATGGGTATAGAAAATGTGCAAACTAGCATGGGAGAAGGGGAGTGCACCTGATGACTGGAAGACAGGCATAATAGTCCCCCTATATAAGGGTAAAGGGGAAAGAGGAGTGTGTGGTAACCACCGAGGAATGTCTTCTAAGCGTAGTAGGGAAGGTGTACAGTAGGGTAGTGATTGAGAGAGTGAGAATGGAGGAATGGATAGGTGACGGGCAGGTCTGTTTTAGGAAGGGAAGAGGATGTGTAGATCAGATTTTTACCCTGAATTGTGTTATGGAGAAATATCTGGAGAAGCAACAAAAGGTGTATGTTGCCTTTATCGACTTGGAGAAGGCCTATGCCAGAGTGGATAGAGAAGGTATGTGGAAAGTATTTAGAATATACAGAGTAGATGGAAAGTTGCTGAAAGCAGTGAAGAGCGTGTATGAGGGTGCAAAGGTGGCAGTACGTGTGGAGAACGAGCAGAGCAAGTTCTTTGACCTGAATGTTGGGTTGAAACAGGGGTGTGTGATGTCCCCGTGGTTGTTTACTGTAGGCTATATATGGATGGAGTCCTGAAAGAAATTCAAGGAAGAGCAGTGAATGTTGGTGTATCTCTGTTAAGGGAGGGAAATGAGTGGAAGCTACCTGTACTGCTGTTTGCTGATGATACAGTTCTGATGAGCGATAATGAATGGGAGTTGCAGGGTCTGGTAAATGAGTTTGGAACAGTGTGCGAAAAACGGAATCTGAAGGTAAATGCGGGGAAGAGCAAGGTTATGGTCTTCGAAAGGGGTGAAGCCACAGAGTGTGAGGTGAAGTTGAACGGTCAGGCTATGGAGATTTTCAGCTCATTTAGTATCTGGGCGGTGTGTTGAGTAAAGATGGGACTATGGATGAAGAAGTGCGGGAGAGGGTGCAACAGGGGAAGAGGGTTGTAGAAACGCTGAAAACAGTAACAAGAAATAGGGTGGTCAGTATGGTCAGATGAAAGTGAATGACAGTGTGGTAATCCCGACACAGACTTACGGAAGCGAAGCATGGACGTTGGAGAAGAGACTCGGACCAAGAGTGAGACGGTTGGAAATGAGTTACTTGAGAAGTGCGTGCGGAGTTACATTGAGGGATAGACAGACGAATGAGGAAGTAAGAAGGTGTGGTGTGGAGGTAGATGTGCGGGAAAGTGTGGAAAGGAACACCTTGAGATGGTTCGGCCATATGGAACGTATGGGAAGCGAGAGAATGACTAAGAGGGTGTACGAGAGCGAGGTGGAAGGACAGAGAGGGAGAGGTAAACCGAAAGAGAGGTGGAAGGATGGAGTGAGGAAGTATATGGATGAAGGCGGTGCTGGTTGGAAGGAGGGGCATCGACTGACTGGGGACAGAGGTGCATGGGGGCGGTTCATTCGTGGCCACCCCTTCGAGGATCACGGCATCAGGTAATAGATAGATAGATAGATAGATCGTAACCCAGACTACCCAGGTGGCAGGGAATGAATGAAAGGATTGGAAGAATGAGGTGAAAGAGGCAGGGAGACAAATGAAAGTGGGTAAAGTAGAAGGTATGGATGGTATTGCTGTGGAGTGTATTAAGAAGGGTAGAAATGTGATAATAGATTGGCTGGTGAGACTGAGATAGGAAAGAAAAGCATGAACGAAAGGAACGAAGGAGATGAGGCTCCGCAAACAAAAACAACCACTGCCACCACGCCACCAAGACAAGAGGGCACAAGAGCCTCCTCACCACGCTTCGCTCGGGTCGCATGTATTACCCAGGCACTTCACCCGACCCCAGGAAAGAACATATCTGTGAGAACGTCAACAGACAATGATGCACAAACCAGAGATGGCCACTCAAGGCCTCGTGGGGAAAAAATAGTGCATACCTCTCAACACACCACACGCCCTTCTTGCCCTGAGACGCACCACTGCCATGGCGCGGATTCCCAGAAGGGCTACCGCAGTCGATCCAAACCCTCCTCCAAGCACAGCCGCCCCTCTAGCCGCGAAATGCCCCACCGAGGAGAACGACGGAAATGGTAAGACTACCTCAGCCCACCTCATCATCAGTATAGTTGGAAGGATATCAATACCGCACAGATTGGATTGATAACCAGAAGACTTGGTCCTGTTGACTGAGAAATTTCTTTGAGGGAGTAAGACACTGATGTAACTACTTGACACATTTCTCGAAGGTATCTTGGATTAGTTCGTATCCTTGTTGGACCACACTGGTGACCACTCAACATCTTTACATTGCCTTGATACAGGAATTACTTTAGCTAGAGTATTAAGTACTGACCAAGTGCTCTAGTTTAATTAGTAAACCTACAAAAACAGTAAGACTGGTTGGAAGAGCGTAAGACACTGGTGAAACGGCTTTCTTCTAAGTCAGGACTCGTAGTGGAGGGTGTAAGACACTGGTGAAACAACTCCCTACTCAAGTCCTACAATACAAGAGCGTAATACACCGGTGAAACTGCTCGTACTCGTATAAACCCAAGATCCAACATCAAAGTTCTTCCAGAGACTCCTGTAAGAAGTCTAGATCAAGGACTCGTAGTGGAGGGCGTAAGACACTGGTGAAACGGCTCGTATTCGTATAAGACCCCAACATAAAAGTTCTTCAGAAGATTCTCAAGGAAGTCTTCACTAACTCTGTCACCATCACACGGCAGGATCACCACCACGGACCAGAACGTCGTCGGGAGTACAACGCAGCCGCATCTTCAAAGACCGTCGGAACCTGCCTAACATCTCCCCCTTGAGGCTCTTAGTGGATCCTAGATTGTGCTGATAAATAATTACCTATCCATGTCTGATGTAACATTGTACCTTTAATCATATGTTACTGTCGAATAAGAACAATCTCTGTTTGTACTCTGTGCTATATTATCCTCTATTACCTTCGTACTTGTGTTCGTGTTGGTCACATTTTCTCCAGTCGAGTAAGAACCTACCTAATTAGTCAATACAACCCCAGTACAAACATGGTATAACAGAGACTATTCAATGTTTGCTTTGTTATGTCAATGGTTCCGTTAGATTGGAGGAGTGCATGTATTGTGCCTCTGTACAAGGGGAAGGGAGAACGGCAGGAGTGTTCAAGTTATAGAGGTATTAGTTTATTATCAGTGGTTGGAAAACTGTATGACAGGGTATTGATAGAGAGGATAATAAAGAACATGGAAGGTGCAATAGGAGAAGAACAGTGCGGTTTTAGGAGGGAAAGAGGGTGCGTGGATCAGATTTTTGTAGTAAGACAGCTATGCAAGAAGTAGACCTATTTAGAGAAAAATAAGGATATATTTTCGGCTTTTTGGGATTTGGAAAATGCATATGATCGTGTGGATTGAGAAGCAATGTGGATTCGTGGAAGGTACTAAGGCTTTATGAAAATCGATAGAAAATATAGGATGTAGATTATATAACGTTCAAATATGAAATTCAGATAATGATAAGATCTGGGAGTCATCATCAACTGTGATTTGACACCTAGAAATCAATGCATTAGTGTTCGAAATAAAGCAAATAGAGTTCTCGGATTTATATTTAGAAGTGTGAGTAATAGAACAGCAGACGTAATCTTAAAACTTTATCTAGCGTTAGTAAGACCACATATGGATTATGCTGTTCAATTTTGGTGTCCCTATTACAGAATGGACATAGATTCCTTAGAGAGAGTGCAGCGAAAAATGACACAAATTATCAATAATATTATAAATCTTCCATATGAAGAAAGGTTGAAGAAATTAGGCTTACATTCATTAGAGAGATGCATAGTTAGAGGCGATATGATAAAAGTGTTCAAGTGGGTTAGTGGGATTAATAAAGGGGACATGAAAGATGTACTGAAGCTCAGTGATAGCGAAAACAAAACTAACATATGGTTTAAAATGAGATAAATTTAGTTTCAGAAAAGATAAGGTAAATATTGGTTTGGTAACAGTTGTAGATATGTGGAATAGGCTACCGAGTGCTATAGTAGGATCAAGAACGATATAGAGCTTCAAGATAGATTTGTATAGCCATATGGACGATCGAGATGGGTTAGGTGTGAAAGGGATCTGCCGGGTGTGGGCCAATTTTGCTTATGTTCTTATGTTCACCCCAGAGTTAAAGGACTAGGCCTACTGGTTCACTCCATCCAGGTGTCGATTTTTACCTTATCACGAGCCTGAAACTTAGAAGAGTAAAATAATGACAATGCACCTCTCATTCTTAGATACCCAAATCCACGGAAGAGGAAGAAGAGAACAGGAGACAGAGGTGAGGAAGGAGGAAAGAAGTCTAGATGGAGGAGGTAGAAGAGATGACGAGAGCGAGGAAGCGAGAGCGTCGAGGACGGTCTCTGCCTCCAGTGGAGGATGCTAAGAGACACCAGAGAGACCAGTATGTCAAGTAAGTGCTCAACTATAGTCTCTTCATTTTAAGGGGAGGTAGTCGCTTTTACTGGACCTCCTTTAGCATATTAGTTTTGAAATGTAAGACGTTCGTTCCATTAGTTTGGCGATTTTGAGACCTTTCGCCCCATATCTTTGTCAATATTAAGACCTTTCGTGCCATGTAGGTCTCGATTGTTTCCTGCCGAGTGATAGTGAGCCTGTAATTTTAGAAAGAACCGGCCTTCGGCCAGGACATTTTTCTACCGAACAATGTACAAATTAATCTTGAAAGGGGGCCGTCTAGGGGGTGTTTTTTTAAGCTGAGTAAGATCGGCCAATGTTATCTTGAAAGGGTTATAGGAACTAGCGAGCGGCCATTGTCATTAAGGGAAGATGGTTGCTTTTCCTGGACTCCTTTCCCCCACGCATTTAGCCCCATTAGTTTTGATATTTTAAGAAGTTCGGCCCGTTAGTTTGGCGATTTTAACACCTTTCGCCCCATTTCGTTGTTAACTATAAGACCTTTTTTGCCATTTAGGTGTCGACTTTATCCTGGCGAGCGATAGCGAGCCTGTATTTTTTTTTAGGAGGAAGCTGGGGCCTTCGGCCAGGATTTTTTTTTACCGAAAATGTACACATTTATCTCAAAGAGGGGTCTAGGGGGTGTTTTATTGAGCTTGATGGAGGTCTAACGAGGAAACTAGAATGTATATAATTATATACTGTATATATATATATATATATATATATATATATATATATATATATATATATATATATATATATATAATTATTATATATCGGTATATACTGTATATATATATATATATATATATTTTGTTTTTTTTAATTTCTTACTTTATTATGTGAGTGAAGAGTGAGAGAGACAAAAGGCAGAACTGCCTGTAGCGAGTGCCTCCCCCATAGTTGAAAGAGTTGCAGGGCCAAAATCAAGGGACGGTCGAGCCAAAATGCTTGGACACACGGAGTTTGAAGCAATTTAAGTCATACGAGGAGGGAAAGACTGATTCTGGGAGAGAGTTCCAGAGCTCAGCTGTTGAATAGAAGAAAGACAGAGTAACGTTTCACTCTTGGGTTGGAGAGTTGCACAGAGTAGGGGTGGGATTGTGTTGCAAGACGGGTACCACATACCGTACTCTACGTAGAGGAGGTGGTATACACTGGGAGAGCTCTGAGGAACACTGATTATTATAGTAGCAATAGAATAGCGAGAGATGCAACATTGCGGCGAAGAGAGAAAGAGATTGCAGAGAGTTGGTGAGTGGACGGGAATTAATTATATATACAGTATACAATATATATATATATATACATATATATATATATATATATATATATATATATATATACTGTATATATATATATTATATATATATACAGTATATATATATATATATATATATATATATATATATATATATATATATATATATATATAGTGTGTGTGTGTGTGTACAGAGAGAGAGAGAGAGAGAGAGAGAGAGAGAGAGAGAGAGAGAGAGAGAGAGCGAGAGAGAGAGAGAGAGAGAGAGAGAGAGAGAGAGAGAGAGAGAGAGAGAGAGAGAGACCAAAAAATATACCCTAGACTCTTCACAAGATTTACTATAAGTGCTGTAAGTTATTATCATGATACATAGGTTGCGCAGAATACTCCTAACGACCGATTTTTCATTCAGTCGACTTCTCTCGTATTCTGTCAAGATTGTATCTGAACCCAGTTAAATGTAGACCGTTTTCGTTGGTATGTAGAAGGGTCATTTATTTGGACGGTATCATGCGTGCTATCCGACACGTTGATGATGTAGTTGAAGGTGTGATGTATAAGGAAAAGTGAGTCCATTTAATATTGGTATTGTCTTTAGTATTGTACTATATGCAAATTATAATGTAAAACTTGCAAAATAAACAAACCAAAACAGGGACGACATAATATAAAGGAAACAGAACTTATCAAAATCGCCATGTGGAAATAACGCTTTAATCAAATGAAATTTAGACATAAAAGAACACAATCCACCACATAGGGTGTACATCACTACATGAACAAGTTAATATGTTTCCCAAGCAAACTAATCGCACATACTTTTAGCAGAGTTTGATATACCGGGATATAGTTTGTTTAAATATGACCGAACAAGTAGGAGGGGCGGCGGTATAGTAGTGTTTGTCAGGAGTTCATTAAAAAGCTGTATTAAATCAGGTATTAGAGTAAATAATTAAAATGAAAGTGTTTGGGTAGAGGTTGTTGTTGTTGTTGTTGTTCCCTAAGCTGCCTGGCCGAACAGCCCCGAGTCCCTGAGGAAGGCCATGGCCACGATCGGGCTTTCCCACAGAGCTCTCATTGAGTGTAGATTGTGTTGTTGGCTTAAGTGGTTGTGTGAAATGCAGTCTTCTATGATGTGTTTAATGGTATGGGGTGCTGTGTTACATCCCAGGCAGGAGTCGATAACGGAGTCATCCAGTCTCTTCTGATAGCTCAGGAGAGCTGGATGGTGTCCGCATCTCAGCCTGGCCAGGTGGACTCTGTCCTCGCGAGGAAGGGAGGATTCGGAAGGATGGATTTTGGGAGGTCGTGCATGCAGCTGCGTGTTGTCTGTGAGTGAGTGGATGGATCGGTGAGAGATATGAGTATGGATGTGCTTCTGGAAGTTGGTTCGGGGTGGGCAGGGAGGGAGAGAGGACAATAATTGTGTGTGATACCGTGTGCTGGGTGTTGTTTTGATATTTCTTGGTGTCTGTGGGTGTGTTGCCATGTAGTTTAGTGGGTGGTCTTGGTTCGTGGAGGCTGCTGCCAGGAATTGAGTGCCTCTCATGTCCAGATGGTCTTTGACTTTGAGGATTTTGGTTTCTTGATGTAGGTGATCTGTGGGTGCAGTAGCTGTGCAGCCTGTAATGATCTTCAGGGCTTTGTTTTGAATAGTCTGTAAAGTCTTATGATGTGTTTCAGCTAGGTTAGAAGCCCAGGCTGGGCTTGCGTATTCCATCACTGATCTTATGTATTGTTTATATACTGTTGTGGTAGTTTCTTTGTTGTGTCCAAATTTTGTGTGAGCAAGTGACCTGAGGGCGTTAAGTCTGGGTGTCAGTTTCTGTTTAATGTTTGTGGTGTGCTGTTTGAATGTCATATGAGAATCATATGTTACTCCTAGGATTTTGGGTGTGTGTGTATGTGTTAGGGGTGTGTTGTTTATGGTGAGTTGAGGGATGTATTCGTGTTCTCCTGTCCAACTTGTGAGCAGGGTTGCGGTGGATTTGGCTGGGGCTAGATTAAGTCTGTTTGTAGTGCACCAGCCATGTAGTGTGTTGAGATAGGGTTGAAGGAGATCTGTTGCTCTTTTTGGGTCATGGTGTGTGCATGTGAGTGTTATGTCATCTGCATAGGAGGCTAAGTTTATTTGGGGCGTATTGGGTGTAGTTATATCGTGCATGTACAGATTGAAGAGTGCGGGCGATAGGACGGATCCTTGTGGGACTCCGTTTGGAAAGTTTCTGATTTTAGATGACTGACCGGCAAAAGATACGTGGGCACATCTGCCTGCTAGGAAGTTGGCCAGCCACCTTTTTGTGTTGTTGTGCATGTTTGTGTTGTAGATTTTGTTTGTTAGGTTGTGGCGGGGGATGGCATCGAAGGCTTTACTAATGTCGAGTGTGGCTAATAGTGATCTGTGTGGTGGTCTAGCTGAGTTGATGCCGTCGAAAGCTCTTTGTGTAAGGTCTGTGAGAAGAGTGTTTGTGGTGTGCAGTGGCCTAAAGCCATGTTGTGTTGGAGCTAGGGGTAGGTCAGGTGTAATTAGTTGTAATACTAGGCGTTCCATGACTTTGGAGGGGGAGCAAAGGAGTGTGATGGGGCGGTGCGAGGAGGGTAGCGTGGGGTCTTTGTTGGGTTTGGGGAATGTGATGATGATACCATGCTTCCAATTAATGTCTGGTATTGTGTTGTGTGAATAGCTGTAGTTTGATATGTTAGGGAGTGCTTGTATGCCTTGTGGTCCCAGGTGTCTGAGGTGTATGTTGCTTATGTTGTCTAGGCCACAGGCGGGTGAGTGCTTGAGATTGTTGATGATATGCTTTGTCTGGTGATTGGTGAAGGGTGTATAGTCAGGGTCTGTGGGGAATTGTCTCTTACGTCGGATGACACGTCGGTCGTCTTTGTGAGGTTTTAGGTGGCTGACATGTGAGAAGTGATTGATGAGAGTGTTTGCTTGTTGTTTACATGAAGGAGTAGAGTCTGTTGTTGTGATTGCAGCATGTGATTGTGTTGTGTTGCTGTTGGAAAGTGTGATGCTGTTTAGTGTTTTGTAGAGTTTTTTGGGGTTTGTTTTGTGATCAAGTGTTTGTAGGAAGTTATTCCAATTTAGTTTTTGTTGTTCTTGTATTTTGTTGTTAGTTTGGGTGTTGAGTGCTTGAATTTGTTGTGTGATGTCTTATGTGTGGGGTGCTGGGGAGTGTTTCAGTATGTCGCGTTGTCTGATGAGGTTTTGAATTTCTGGTGTGAAGTTGGGGTTGTCTTTTTCTGTTACCTCTTGGAATGTGTTTCTTGTCAGCGTTTTGGATAGTTTTATTGAGTATGTGTACAGCATTGTTGATGTTAGTGATGGGTGTACTGTTTAGAGTTGTGAAGTGTTGTTCTGTCTCATTTGTGAATGCTTCCCAGTTAGCTCTTTTATAATTGGTGTATGTGTGTTTGTGGCTAGCTGGGGTGAGTCTGGTTTTGGTGGTGATAATGATCGGGAGGTGGTCAGAGCCTAAGGTTCTGACCACCCTCCAGGATGTTGTGGGGGCGAGTTCTGGGGAGCAAAAGGTGATGTCTGGAGATAATGGGTTATAGAGGGCTTGGTGAGGAATATGGGTATGTTGATGGATGTCGTTAAGGATGATGAGGTTATCGGTTTGGTTTTGTAGTACCAGCCCTCTGTCTGTGTCGGGGTTGTCGACAAACCAGGCCGACGTCTTGGCGTTGAAGTCACCACCCAGGATGATGTGGGTAGAGGTTAACGAAGGTAGTGAGACCTTAGTTATTGGAGTTATGTATAGACCGCCAAATATGAGTAGACATGACGGAACATCATTATGGGAGGAAATTAAAATAGCATCAAGGTTTAGCAACGTGTGCATTTTGGGTGATTTAAATTTCCCTAATATAGATTGGCAGCAACAAATAGGCGACTCTGATTCAAAGGAGTTTATTGAGGTAGTACAAGATAGTTTTTTATCTCAATTCATAGATACGCCGACTAGAGGTGATAATATTCTCGATTTAGTTTTCAGTAACAATGAACATATGATAGTGTAGAAATCGGGGACCACCTAGGAAATAGTGATCACAATTCTGTGTATTTTAATATACAATGGAAAGGTAATACCAGAGAGAATACAACATTAATACCTGACTTCAGAAAAGCCAATTATGGTGGGTTAAGAAGAGCCCTAGTAGCGGACCCTATGGTCAAAAAATTAAGTCGATCCAGGTGTCCTAATTAGTGTATCCCTTCTCAGGCACCTGTCTTCTTAAGTCAGGAAGAGACTTCAAACTTGGTAGATACTATACGATAATTTTTTCAAGCCAGTATTCAATGCACAAAATAAATATATCCCCAAAAGAAAATTTAGATCAGCACAGAACCAACCCAAATGGATGAATAATAGACTATTAGATCTTCTAGGAAAAAAGAGAGGAATATATAGAAAAATTAAGAAAGGCGAAGTTCACCTACATGCTTACTATCAGAATCTATCACAGCAGGTAAAAAAGGATATTAGGAAAGAAAAAAGAAATTATGAAATTAAGGTTGCCAATGACTCAAAAAATAATCCTAAAGCTTTTTACCAACTATATAAATCCAAGGTTAGAGATGTAATTGGTCCCCTTAAAACTTCGATAGGAGAAATGCCAGAAAATGATTTAGAAATGTGCAGTACATTAAATAGTCAATTTCTTTCCGTTTTCACTAATGAAAATTTGGCACAGTTTCCAGAAGTCCGTAAGATATATAGCGATAGTATAGAAAATAGGTTAAGTACGATTACTATAAGTAGAAATGATGTGCTTAAGGAAATTGACAGACTGAAACCTCATAAATCGCCTGGTCCTGATGAGGTATATGCTAGAGTATTAAAAGAATGCAGAGATGAGTTAAGTTACCCATTAACATTTCTATTTAACAAGTCATTAGAAACAGGTATAGTTCCAGAAGCTTGGAAGCTTGCAAATGTAGTTTCGATCTTCAAAAAAGGTGATAAATCAATAACATCCAATTACCGTCCCATTAGTCTCACTTCAATCATAGGAAAGCTACTAGAGTCAATTATTGCTAGGAAAATGAGAAACCACTTAGAAACATTTAACTTAATCAATTCTTCTCAGCATGGATTCACTCAGGAACGGTCTTGCCTTACGAATTTGCTTAGTTTTTTCTCAGAGGTATATGAAGCAGTAGATAATGACAAGTCATATGATATTATATATTTAGATTTCAGTAAAGCTTTCAACAGAGTCCCTCATGAGAGATTGATGAGAAAGGTTGAGGCACATGGAATAGGTGGGGCGTTGTTAGGATGGATTAGGTCATGGCTAATTGGTAGGAAGCAGAGAGTCAGCATAAATGGTACCAAGTCAGAATGGGGAGCAGTCAAAAGTGGTGTCCCCCAGGGATCTGTATTAGGTCCTCTGTTGTTTATTATATACATAAATGACCTTGATTTAGGTATAACTAGTAGGATAAGTAAATTTGCAGACGATACCAAAATGGGGAGAAAAATTGATTCAGATAGAGATATAGAGTGTCTGCTAAGGGATCTAGATACCTTACACGAATGGTCAGTAAATTGGCAGATGAAGTTTAACATTGACAAATGCAAGGTATTAAAGATAGGGAAGATGCATACAAATGTTAAATATAAACTAGCTAATATGAAATTACAAAACTCAGACTGTGAGAAAGATCTAGGTGTGTTTGTTAGCAATGATTTGAAGCCTAGAAAACAATGTATAAGCGTTCGTAACAAGGCAAACAGGATTCTCGGGTTCATATCTAGGAGTGTGAGTAACAGAACTGCTGATGTTATCTTAAAACTTTACTTGTCATTAGTGAGACCCCATATGGATTATGCTGTTCAATTTTGGTGTCCTTATTACATAATGGACATAGTTTCATTGGAGAGAGTACAACGTAGAATGACAAAAATTATCCATAATATTAGAAATCTTCCGTATGAAGAAAGGTTGAAGAAATTAGGCTTACATTCGTTAGAGAGACGCAGAGTTAGAGGGGATATGATAGAGGTATTCAAGTGGGTTAGTGGGATTAATAAAGGGGACATGAAAAATGTACTAAAGCTCAGTGATAGCGAAAGAACTCGTACAAATGGTTTCAAATTAGATAAATTTCGTTTCAGAAAAGATATAGGAAAATATTGGTTTGGTAACAGAGTTGTAGATGGGTGGAATAGGCTGCCAAGTGATATAGTGGGATCAAGAACGATAGGGAGCTTTAAGATACAATTAGATAGGCATATGGACGAGATGGGTTGGGTGTGAGGGGGATCTACCAGGTGTGGGCCAATCGGCGTTCAGCAGACCCCGTAATCTTGTGTTAATCCCTGACCATTTTGGTGGGGGCAGTACTCAAGGTATTAGTGAGTTGGGCCTATAATTGGGGTTGGGTGTGACAGGGATCTGCCTTGTATGGGCCGATCGGCTTTCTGCAGACTCCCATTTTCTTATGTTCTTATGTTCTTATATAACAATGCACTATCGTCATGTTCAAGGAATTAGTTAATTGTGGTTTGTTGTTCATATTATGTCTTTGGAAGTGATACATGGCCAAAACAATGCTACTTCATGTTAATTTTCTTATATTCCTTCTTATATTATCATTGGAAGTGATACATGGCCAAAACAATGCTACTTCATGTTAATTTTCTTATATTCCTTCTTATATTATCATTGGAAGTGATACATGGCCAAAACAATGCTACTTCATGTTAATTTTCTTATATTCCTTCTTATATTATCATTGGAAGTGATACATGGCCAAACAATGCTACTTCATGTTAATTTTCTTATATTCCTTCTTATATTATCATTGGAAGTGATACATGGCCAAAACAATGCTACTTCATGTTAATTTTCTTATATTCCTTCTTATATTATCATTGGAAGTGATACATGGCCAAAACAATGCTACTTCATGTTAATTTTCTTGTATTCCTTCTCATAGTCGTTCAAGTCTTCAAATAAAATATTTCCGATTTGAAGTTCCGATGTGTGTGTATGTGTGTGTATAATAATAATAATAATAATCGGTTATTTCAAGCCGGCAGCCAATGGGGCTGAAAATACACAGACTTAAGGGTACATCACACAGTCAGGAGTGCGAGCTAGTGGGAGTCTAAGAGGAGTCGCTAGAATCACTAGGAGTCATCGATTTTCACCGTGAGCGAGTGGGAGTCTAACATAAGTCGCTGGGAGTCGCTAGTCAATAGGAGTCATCGATTTTCACCGCGAATAGGCCCGCGAGTCCTAGTTGTCCCCTACTCCTAGTGACTCTAGCTCGCACTCCTGACTGTGTGATGTACCCTTTAAGCTAGATCTTATCCTAAGGGATCAACAGACTGAACCTGGCTGCTAACGAGCGCGCCTACATACCCCCGAGGGAGTAGGACGTAGGCTGGAGACTGTGTGTGTATGTGTGTGTGTGTGTGTGTGTGTGTGTGTGTGTGTGTGTGTGTGTGTGTGTATATGTGTATTTGTGTCTGTGTGTGTGTGTATATGTGTATTTGTGTGTGTGTGTGTATAATTATGTGTGTGTGTACAATATAGTAGTGTAGTGTTATTATAGTGTGATAACTCCATGGTGTCACGCGGACCAATAGTTATCTTGTTACGACATTTCTTTACTGATGTTTATCATTGTTAGGGTCTACTTTACACACACGCACACACACTTTATTTTACACACGCACTTTTACACACATACACACACACACAGCCCGTAGCCTAGTAGGTAGAGCTCTCGTCTCACACACGAGGGGTCGGGGGTTCAATCCCCGGCCGGGCGGAGACAAATTGGGCTTGTCTCCTTTCATGTGTTAGCCTCAGTTCACCTAGCTGTAAATAGGTACCTGGAATAAGTGGACGACGTTGTGACGTCCCATCTGGGGTTGGCAAAAATGGTACAAGGCGAGATGGGTATCATATGGTTCACCTAAGCTGATGGCTACCTAAGCCTTCGGGCGAGACGGTACCGTCTATAGTGAGAATGGTACCATACAGATCCACCCTAAGCCTTCGTTTCCGATGTCGCCAATTGGCTAAAAATACAGACTACACACACATGCACAGCCATTCCAACGATACATATAACACTACACATATAGGAGGCGGGAAATAACGAGCATGCTCACTCCCGCAATACAACTAGAGTAAGTACAACTAGAGTAAGTACATGCACGTTTACATATACAACCACACACACTGTATATATATATATATATATATATATATATATATATATATTGAGTAAAACCTCTGCGGGAGAACTAGGGCACCGTAATTTCCATAGTATTTGGACAAAGAAGGAAATAACGCCGGGAACTATCTTAATTTATTCAAATTTTCGGCACCTCATGGAGCCATCATCAGAACTATATATTTATACCCTAAAAAAGATATCAGACTCAGTAAAAAATATCAAGATACGGCTTACTATTAATAATTGAAAATACAAATTAAAAGTTCAAAATATCATACAATTCTGGTTACATGTCTTAAAGTAAAAGATTCGTAAAATCATATAATAGGAAAAATAACTACCATTTAATGAACTGACGTAACATTGAAATCTGGATATCGTTCAAATCATAAAGGAAAATCAACGACTAAAGATCAAGCGTGGAACAAGCACAAGGTCGGTACAAGAGATTATGATAAATTATATTGTAAAAGAATGAATTAATAATTACTTATGAGTTACTGCTGACTAGGGAGAGTAAAGGAGGCCTCGTCCTGATCTTACACGCACACCACACAATTCTCGAGTCCGAGTCACATGCATCCATAGGTTTTTACACACTTTTTCAACCTGTCTGACAATATTACGGCTACCCTTTCCTTTTTCTTACGGTTATACCCTACATCCAACCTAGACCAGACAACCCATTCTTCTCCACCCCATAAATCATGCTCACTCTCACCATCCCACACTTCAGAACCCAACAGGTGCGTCTCTCCCACCCCACACACATCCACACTTCCATCTTTAAGCTCTCGCATCAACCATTCTCTCTTACCAATATCATTGATGTCATTGGCATTGAAAGCTCAGACCCGGAGCTCGCAGTCTTTCACCCGGACAACGTTTCCGCCACTTTTTTGCTTTTTCCTCTACCCCCGCGGAGGTCCTGGCCGGCAGCATACCGAGCGCCGTTGTTACCCAGGAGGACTTAGGACATGATGCCTCCAAAACAGGGCACCGGATTGTCAAAAACAAACTAAAAAAACACCTCACAACGGGAACTAAAAACAGTACAGGTGGAGGGACAAATTAATAGGTGGGCAATACAAAAATATACAATATTTAAAAAGGACTTAAGTTAAAAACAAAGTGTACCGCTGAACAACGGTACACCCGCCCTCCCCTTTAGTTCCACCCTCCCCTGAAGTTCCACAATCAGGTAAAAATAAAAAGATAAGAAATTTAAAAGGGGGATTAAAACTAGGACGGTGTACTAACAAAGTTACCTCAAGAAGGCGGGGTAGGACTTGCTTACCGTAACCACGTCACGGTAAGCCATAGAGATGCGTTGAAAGTTCACTTTTCCCAATATTGTTTACTTTATATGCAGATGGCAAAACCTCTAACTCCATTGGCTACGATACTGCCTCTGCGCAATATATATATATATATATATATATATATATATATATATATATACAGTATATATATATATACAGTATATATCTATATATATATATATATATATATATATATATATATGACGGTAATATGTAGCTTTTCATTTTATAATTTACGTCTATTTCTGTCACTTTGGATATCAGTAGACTCTCTCTCTCTCTCACCAATTAATCTTGCCAAAACAACGGTACCATCAGAGAATCCAATATGCACCACTGCATATTATATCCCTTAAACACTCCCTATCCTGGCTGTCACGTGACCTACCATCTGTAATTTAGGAGTCAATGGAGAAGGAGGGGACTTTATGAATTACTTAAGGGGAGATGGGTCGTTAATCTAGACCCCCTTCTCCATCATGGTCAGCCCAATTAGTTTTGACATTTTTTGACGTTCGGCCTATTAGTTTGGCGACCTTCTCACCCAATTTATTTCTCAATATCAAGACCTTTCGTGCCATTTAGGTGTCGATTTGTTCCTGGCGAGCGATAGCGAGCCTGTAATTTTACGAGGAATCGGCCTTCGGCCGGATTTTTTTTTATCAAAATATATACAAATCTATCTTGAAGGGGGGTCTAGGGGGTGGTTTTCTAAGCTTGATGGAGGTCTAGCGAGGAAACTAAAAAATAAATGAATAAATGAATTAATAGTCCAACAAAAAACAGACATCAGCCCCTTTACCTTCTCCGACATATGACGCGATTTTGAGCCTATTAGGGATACTTTAAAGCCTTTGTTACCATTAGGGGTATTTAGAAACCTTTAGTTTAGTTACTTCAACCTCAGCAGTTGTCTTTGAGTTAGCTGTGGGCAGAAAACTAATTTTGGAGAGGTAATTATAAGAGTGAGATAACTCTATTTCTTATTGCTAATCTGGCAACCTCTGCGTCATAAATGCGTGAAAAGGTTAAGCAGCTTCTTCTTCTTCTCTTCTTGGAGTCGCTGTGCTCGCTTGCGTGGGAACAGCTCGCCTATTTACCGGCTATTTCTCCAGAAAAAGCTATAGCTAGATTAAGATATAGTTTAGATAATTAGTAGTCATAGAACGGATAGTTGAAGAAAAATAATGAAGGAAAAAGCTTAAGCGGAATATTGTCTTTGTTTTAATCTCCTTACTGTCCCTCTTCCCCACCTCTTTACTATTTAACCCCATTAATCTTCCTCCCCTCCTCTGATCACTTCCCCCCCCCCCCTCACCCTATTCTACTCTATATATTTTTCTCTTCTGCATAAGAAAGGAGGGGATCGGTGATTGGGGAGGGTGGGGGGGGGAGGGGGTAGTTAAGGAATGTTATATTAAATGGTGCATGATTGATTGCTTGATAGGGCCCTTGTTTCTGATGCAACACCGTATATTTAACTCATCATCACTCTGTCACATTCTTACTCTTTCTCTCTCACTCCCACTCTCTCTCTCTGGCACACACACACACACATACACACACACACACACACACAAACAGAGCTTTTTGCTTTGCTGGCCTTACTTTCCAATTAGTAACACATATTGCTAGAACCAAATCCGGACCACCTACTAGGGGCCGCAAGGTATATGCAGTCTGTGTATATATGCAACTATTTAACTCTTTGTTTATATATCTCTGTTTATATCTCTTTGTTTCTATCTATTTGTTTATATTTCTTTGTTTATGTCTCTTTGTTCTAATCTCTTATAATTAATTTCATTGGGAGTATGGTGGTGAGATTAATAAAAATAATATATATTATATATATATATATATATATATATATATATATATATATATATATATATATATATATATCTTTATACTGTATATCTGTTTCTATATATTTGTTTATATTTCTTTGTTTATGTCTCTTTGTTCTAATCTCTTATTATATATAATTATATATATATATATATATATATATATATATATATACAGTATATATATATATATATCTGTTTATACTGTATATCTTTGTTTCTATATATTTGTTTATATATCTTTGTTTATGTCTGTTTTTATCTCTTTTTTATATGTATATGTTTATATATCTTTGTTTGTATCTCTTTGTTTATATATCTTTGTTTATGTCTTTGTTTTTATCTCTATTTTATATATCTTTGTTTGTATCTCTTTGTTTATGTTTCTTTATTTATGTCTTTGTTTTTATCTCTTTTTATATCTTTGTTTCTATCTCTTTGTTTATATTTCTTTGTTTATATATCTTTGTTTATATCTCTTTCACCCATTCCCTCTCCCCCTCCAACACCCACTCTCCCTTACCACCACTCTCCCTTACAACCACTCTCCCTTACAACCACTCTCATCTTACATCCACTCTCCCTTAATACCACTCTCCCATACACCCGCTCTCCCTTACAACCACTCTCACCTTACAACCACTCTCACCTTACAACCACTCTCACCTTACACCCACTCTCACCTTACACCCACTCTCACCTTACAACCACTCTCACCTTACAACCACTCTCACCTTACAACCACTCTCACCTTACACCCACTCTCACCTTACACCCACTCTCACCTTACAACCACCTTCACCTTACAACCACTCTCACCTTACAACCACTCTCACCTTACACCCACTCTCACCTTACAACCACTCTCCCTTACAACCACTCTCACCTTACAACTACTCTCACCTTACAACCACTCTCACCTTACAACCACTCTCACCTTACACCCACTCTCCCTTACAACCACTCTCACCTTACAACCACTCTCACCTTACAACCACTCTCCCTTACAACCACTCTCACCTTACAACCACTCTCACCTTACAACCACTCTCACCTTACAACTACTCTCACCTTACACCCACTCTCACCTTATAACCACTCTCCCTTACAACCACTCTCCCTTACACCCACTCTCCCCTTACACCCACTCTCACCTTACAACCACTCCCACCTTACATCCACCCTCACCTTACACCCACTCTCACTTTACACCCACTCTCACCTTACAACCACTCTCACCTTACAACCACTCTCACCTTACATCCACTCTCACCTTACATCCACTCTCACCTTACAACCACTCTCACCTTACATCGACTCTCACCTTACACCCACTCTCACCTTACACCCACTCTCCCTTACATCCACTCTCACCTTACAACCACTCTCACCGTACAACCACTCTCACCTTACATCCACTCTCACCTTACAACCACTCTCACCTTACATCCACTCTCACCTTACACCCACTCTCACCTTACACCCACTCTCCCTTACATCCACTCTCACCTTACAACCACTCTCACCTTACAACCACTCTCACCTTACAACCACTCTCACCTTACATCCACTCTCACCTTACAACCACTCTCACCTTACACCCACTCACCCTTACATCCACTCTCACCTTACAAACATTCTCACCTTACAACCACTCTCACCTTACAACCACTCTCACCTTACAACCACTCTCACCTTACACCCACTCTCACCTTACAACCACTCTCACCTTACTACCACTCTCACCTTACACCCACTCTCACCTTACACCCACTCTCACCTTACAACCACTCTCACCTTACAACCACTCTCACCTTACAACCACTCTCCCTTACAACCACTCTCACCTTACAACCACTCTCACCTTACAACCACTCTCACCTTACAACCACTCTCACCTTACACCCACTCTCACCTTACAACCACTCTCACCTTACACCCACTCTCACCTTACAACCACTCTCACCTTACATCCACTCTCACCTTACAACCACTCTCACCTTACATCCACTCTCACCTTACACCCACTCTCCCTTACATCCACTCTCACCTTACATCCACTCTCACCTTACATCCACTCTCACCTTACAACCACTCTCACCTTACACCCACTCTCACCATACAACCACTCTCACCTTACAACCACTCTCACCTTACATCCACTCACCTTACATCCACTCTCACCTTACAACCACTTTCACCTTACAACCACTCTCACCTTACAACCACTCTCCCTTACAACCACTCTCACCTTACACCAACTCTCACCTTAACTCCACTCTCACCTTACACCCACTCTCACCTTACAACCACTCTCACCTTACAACCACTCTCACCTTACAACCACTCTCACCTTACATCCACTCTCACCTTACAACCACTCTCACCTTACATCCACTCTCACCTTACAACCACTCTCACCTTACAACCACTCTCACCTTACAACCACTTTCACCTTACAACCACTCTCACCTTACAACCACTCTCACCTTACAACCACTCTCACCTTACAACCACTCTCCCTTACAACCACTCTCCCTTACAACCAATCTCACCTTACAACCACTCTCACCTTACAACCACTCTCCTTTACAACCACTCTCACCTTACAACCACTCTCACCTTACAACCACTCTCACATTACACCCACTCTCCCTTACAACCACTCTCACCTTACAACCACTCTCACCTTACAACCACTCTCACCTTACAACCACTCTCCCTTACAACCACTCTCACCTTACAACGACTCTCACCTTACAACCACTTTCACCTTACAACCACTCTCACCTTACAACCACTCTCACCTTACAACCACTCTCCCTTACAACCACTCTCACCTTACAACCACTCTCCCTTACAACCACTCTCCCTTACAACCACTCTCACCTTACAACCACTCTCACCTTACAACCACTCTCACCTTACAACCACTCTCACCTTACAACCACTCTCACCTTACATCCACTCTCACCTTACAACCACTCTCACCTTACAACCACTCTCACCTTACAACCACTCTCACCTTACAACCACTCTCACCTTACAACCACTCTCACCTTACAAGCACTCTCCCTTACAACCACTCTCACCTTACAACCACTTTCACCTTACAACCACTCTCACCTTACAACCACTCTCACCTTACAACCACTCTCCCTTACAACCACTCTCACCTTACACCCACTCTCACCTTACAACTACTCTCCCTTACAACCACTCTCCCTTACACCCACTCTCCCTTACATCTACTCTCACCTTACAACCACTCTCACCTTACACCCACTCTCACCTTACACCCACTCTCACCTTACACCCACTCTCACCTTACACCCACTCTCACCTTACACCCACTCTCACCTTACACCCACTCTCACCTTACAACTACTCTCACCTTACAACCACTCTCACCTTACAACCACTCTCACCTTACATCTACTCTCACCTTACAACCATTCTCACCTTACAACTACTCTCACTTTACAACCACTCTCCCTTACAACCACTCTCACCTTACAACTACTCTCACCTTACATCTACTCTCACCTTACAACCACTCTCCCTTACAACCACTCTCACCTTACAACTACTCTCACCTTACAACCACTCTCCCTTACAACCACTCTCACCTTACAACTACTCTCACCTTACAACCACTCTCCCTTACAACCACTCTCACCTTACAACTACTCTCACCTTACATCTACTCTCACCTTACAACCACTCTCACCTTACAACCACTCTCCCCTTACAACCACTCTCCCCTTACAACCACTCTCCCCTTACATCCACTCTCCCTTACACCCACTCTCTCTTACATCCACTCGCCCTTACACCCACTCTACCTTACATCCACACTCTCCCTTACATCCACACTCTCCCTCCCCCTATCTCCTCTTCCTTACACCCACTCACTAACTCACCTATTCACTCACTCACTTACTCACTTACTCTCTCCCTCCGTCAGCTCTACAATGGTGATGGGAGATACGTCGTCGCAGAAGTCACGCTTTGCAGATTTCTCGCAGTCCTTCAGCGCTCACGGCGTTAACAAGATTGTCAGGTCAGTCCTTGGCTTGGTTTGGTCAGATTGGGTTAGGTCAGGTTAGGTTTAATGTGGTTAGGTTAGGTTTGGTGTGTTTAGGTTTAGTTAGGTTTGGTGTGGTTAGGTTAGGTTGTGTTAGGTCAGGTTAGGTTTAATGTGGTTAGGTTAAGTTAGGTTTGGTGTGGTTAGGTTTAGTTAGGTTTGGTGTGGTTAGGTTCGGTTGGGTTAGGTCAGGTTAGGTTTAATGTGGTTAGGTTAAGTTAGGTTTGGTGTGGTTAGGTTTGGAGAGTGGATGCCACTTACAGGTGGCGAACTCTATAACAGGTAACAGGTGGTTAGGTCAGGTTAGGTTTAATGTGGTTTGGTTAGGTTAGGTTTTGTTTGGTTGGGTGAGGGCTGGTCCTATCCAGAGTGAGGTTTGGCATCCTCTACCCAACCTTAACCATTTTTGTCTGTCACTTTTCCTGTCCTACTTTTCCTTCCGGGGGTGAGAATCCTCTTTCCCTTGTAAAATTCACCTACAATACAAGACAGAGAAAGGGGCGAGGGAATGTAAAAGTGGTCCCGAACCCTAAGCTTTGGAACTTTAAATGTTGTTTCTGTATACATACATATATAAAATTTTAAGACTGAGTGTTCCACACATAAGTGCAGTTTCAGTCTCTTGTCCTAATGGCGGCGTTCCAGGCAACCCTGTTAAGGGCTGCTTCACTTGTCAAGTTCTTGGATTTGAGATCGGCGCGTATAGTCCGATCCCAGGTCTTCCTCGGTCCACCCCTTGGTGCAGCTCCCTCCACAATCACAGACCCGCATTTTTTCACCCAATTTTGTTCATCCATTCTCTCCACATGTCCATACCATCCCAGTCTACGTGTACGCATCACCTCGCTAATACTCTTTATACCTAAACGTCTCCTCAGCTCAACATTTGTTATTCTATCCTGTAGCCTGGCCCCACACATCCATCTCACCATTCTCATCTCATTACGCTCCATTCTGTTGACATCCTCTAGTTTAACGGCCCATGTTTCTGAGGCATACGTCATTGCACTTCTAACACATGAGGCATACACCTTTCCCTTCAGGGGGAGAGGCATTCTTTTCATGGTCAGGATTGGCATCAATTCTCTGAACTTCCCCCAGCCACACCTAATTCTAGCAACAGTGGCAGCCTCGGCCCCACCACCGGCAGAGATTGTATCTCCTAGGTAACAAAACTTGTTCACCAGCTCCAAAGACTCATTTCCAAAATTCACAGCCACAGGATCATCACTTAACACAAGCTCGCCTTTGCACACTACGCACTCAAATTTCTCTATTTCTGACTTATCCTTCGGCAGGGGCCCCTTTATTCTACTACAGCGCTTACTCCCATGGTGTACCCAACATCGACAGATGCTACATTGAATTGAGTTAACGCCCACTCCCTTTCCACACACTGCACATGGGTATGCACCGCTCTTTTCCACATTGCCTCGTCTCAAACTACAATGCATAACCTTGGTTTTGTTAATATTGACTCTTAAACCCTTGCTCGCCATGCCCTCTCTCCACTCTCTGAATTTGGCCTCAGCATCCTGCATACTGTCAGCTATTAGGACTAAATCGTCTGCATAAAACAGTTCCAACGGGAGTCCGCCTCTAAAAACTCTAGACAGCGTCTCCAAGACCATAATAAAGAGAAGGGGGCTTAACACTGAACCCTGATGGACTCCAACACGGACTGCGAACTCATCACTCAGTACACCCTTCACCCTCACCGAACTTCGCGAATCCTCATACATCTTCATTATCACACGCACCAGCCACTCATCCACACCAAGTTTCCTCATAGCCCACTGTACAACATCTCTAGGTACCCTATCAAAGGCCTTCTCCAGGTCCACAAACACAAAGTAAAGATCCCTGCCTTTTAGTAAGTATCTTTCCTGTATCTGCCTGACTATGAAGATAGCATCGGTTGTACCACGTCCTGGCATAAAACCAAACTGCATATCATCAATAGAGATGCTTTGCCTGATCAAACCCTCAAGGACTCTCTCACAGACCTTCATGATTTGGTCAAGCATTTTCAGGCCCCTATAATTTCCTCTATCTAGCGCATCCCCTTTTCCTTTGTATATATTTACTATTACACTTTTGAGCCAATCCTCTGGGATTTTCTCATCTTTAATAATGGTGTTTATCAACTCAGTGACTAAGTTTACACCAATCTCCCCTGAGGCTTTTATCATCTCAGCGACAATGTCGGAGCAACCTGGAGCTTTACCGTCCTTCATTTTATTGATTGCGTCGCTCACTACAGCTGGTGCTATCAAAGGAGGGGGCCCAGATATTGGTTTTTCGATACTAAGCTGTTCCTTATCCCATTCAAACTCTACATTTAGCAATCGTTCATAGTGTACCTTCCATGCTTCTTATAATAATAATGTATACACCACTATTGTCCAACACCATATGGCACCACAGACACTTTAGACTTGCGGGCGCCTCTGGCACCCAGGCCTGTGGAGGCAGCAAGTCCTTCAGTTCACACCAGACTCTCACATAACCAACTAGCGTCTCGGCGCTCCTGTACTCAACCCTAGCCAATAAAGGATTGAAGAGTACTGGTGTTATATCTCCATTCATCTTTATTATATGGCGCAGTGTATATCAGTATCTGAACCTACATGGAGAACCTGCACTACCTAGCTGAGGCTGCAGCCGCTGTGGAAGCCGGCTTGCCGCCATGCGGTCCCTACCCGGCTACATCTACCTCCCAACCGGTCGAGCCTTCATTGCCCGATGCCCTGTCTTCATACCCATCCATCATCTACTTGAATGAAAGGATCGACGCCCTCCAATCGAGTATCGCCACCTTTCTACAGCATCACCAGGATCAGCAGAATCTACAACTACAACATCGCCCCGCGACAGCTCCACCACCGCCCCGCCAGGATCTACAACATCGCCCCGCGACAGCTCCACCACCGCCCCGCCAGGATCTCCAGCCCCACCAGCCTCTACAACATCAGCCCCAGGCCAGTAATGTTACCCACCAGGCTGACCCATCCTTTGCCTCACGCCCCACCAGTGATACACTTATTCATCCCTCTACACAGACACCCACACCTCATACATCTCCCCATGTCTCAGTGCCCCACCATATGCCAGTTACCCATGTCTCAGTGCCCCACCATATGCCAGCTACCCATGTCTCAGTGCCCCACCATATGCCAGCTACCCATGTCTCAGTGCCCCACCATATGCCAGCTACCCATGTCTCAGTGCCCCACCATATGCCAGTTATTCCCCACATGTCTTTATTACATATGAACATGACTAATCCCCTTACCCACCCTCTCAAGAGCGAATATCCCACACCCTCCCCAACTGACGGCCAGGCCCACACTGGTGTCGGTAGCGACGGTCGGTATTACGGCGACCATTATGCCCCCCCTGGCTATCGTACGGCTGGCACCAACCCTCACGGCGCAGCCCCTTCTGCGCATGACGTCATCATACCACCACCGCCTCAAGTCCCTTCCTACCCAGCCCAGCCACGCCCCGCCCCGCCCCGCCGGGCTGCCCCTACGCGGCCCCAGGCCGCTTTACATATGCCGGGACACGCCCTACGCAAATTCTGGGCTGATTGGGAGGTCTACAAGCGGCTCGTCCTTCTACCACCTCACGAGGCTACCATCGAGCTCTACCAGACGTGCGACCCTGCCCTTCAGAGCGCCATATTTGCTCACAATCAGGCGTTCTCCTCATTGCCAGAAATCGACCTAGCAACTCTCATCACACAACTCGTCCACCGACAACGGAACCGCGCAGCCGCTCGCCACCACTTCCGGTCTCTTCTCCAACAACCTACTGAACAGATCCGGGACTACGTCACACGTATTACGGAGGCCACTTTGGACTGTGGCTTTACCTGCCCCTGTTGCCACACTGATGTCTCTGACGAACACATACGGGACCAAGTGACTATCGGGATTAGTGATTCGTCCCTTCAGCAAGATGTTTTAACTAAAGACCGCACCCTACCTACCTTACAAGATGTTATCAACTACTGTGTGGGGTTCGAATCTGCGGCACTCGATCAGACGGCAATGCAACCGGGGGTACATGCTGTGAAATCACCATACCAGCGTCTCAAGAGTACTTACCCACGCCCCGCCCCTATCCAACCCCCGCCCAACCCACTCAGCCCCCGTCGCCCGCCCCACCACCTCCCCACGTCGGCCCCACTTCATCTCCCACACGTTGCTCCGGGTGTGGCCTATCTTCACATTCACAAGCCCAACGATCTTCGAAGTGTCCTGCATGGGGCAAGACCTGCACGGCGTGTAATAAACCTAACCACTTTGCCAAGGTTTGTAAATCCACCTCTTTCCAGTGCAGTGGGTGCGGCCTATCCACACACTCTCGAGCCGAACGCCCATCCAAATGTCCTGCTTGGGGCAAGACCTGCCCGTCGTGCAACAAACTCAACCATTACTCCACAGTTTGTCACTCCACGCCCTCACCTTCATCCGCGGCTGTTATCATTGGTACTCTCAAACAGGCTGTTAACAAACCACCACCCGCACGGCTCCCCTCCTTGCCCATTACCATTTCTACTGCCATGTCGCCCCACTCTCACCCCAGCAGGGTGACGGCCCACCCTGACACGGGCGCCCAAGTATCTGTGGCTGGTTTGCAATTACTACGGGCACTGGGCCTCCAACGCCACCACCTACAGCCTACTCACCAACGGATCACGGCCGTGGGGGGTCACACTCTCCAGGTCCTGGGTTATATGCCGACTACCATTACCGCCACCGACGTTGCCGGCACCCCCTACAGTACTGATGATGATATTTTTATTATTCAGGCACAGTCACCGTTATTTATTAGCATGTCAGCTTGTAGGGCACTACATATCATCCCTCCCGACTTCCCCACACCTACCCCCTGCATGGCCGCCCACACAGCCCAACCACCACCCACCTTGACCAGGACCCCTCCACCACACCGGCCCACTTCCCTCCCCTTCCCACCTAACGACCTGCACCTGTCTGACCTTCGTGACTGGTTCTTGTCACAGTTTGCATCTTCTGCATTTAACACCACCAGCGGCCCACTCCCCACGATGTCTGGCCCTCCCATGCACATCCACATCAAGCCTGGCGCATCTCCACGTGCCGTGCACACCCCTGCCCCTATACCACATCATTGGAAGGCCCAGGTCAAAGCAGATCTCGACAGGGACGTCGCACTGGGCATTATTGAGCCTGTCCCCATCGGTACCCCTACTACCTGGTGTTCTAGGATGGTGGTGGTCGCCAAGAAAACTGGACAACCCCGCCGTACAGTTGACCTGCAGGCACTCAACCACGCCTGCCTTCGGGAGACACATCACACCCCGAGCCCATTCAACTTGGCCCAATCCATCCCTGCAGGCACTCGTAAGACGGTCCTAGACGCCTGGAATGGATACCATGCTGTTTTACTCGACGAATCCAGCAGGGAGGCTACGACTTTTATCACGGAATTTGGCCGTTACAGGTATATCAGGGCCCCTCAAGGTTACTTGGCAGCTGGCGACGCCTATACCCGACGCTTCGACGCAATCATACAGGCTGTCCCTCGTAAGGTGAAGTGTGTCGACGACTCCCTTTTGTGGGACTCTTCAGTCGAGGAGGCATTTTGGCACACTTTTGATTACCTGGCCCTCTGTGCAACCAACGGTGTCACTTTCAACCCTGACAAGTTTACCTTCGCCGCCCCTTCAGTTGACTTCGCCGGACTCACCATCACAGACACTGGAATTAAGCCATGCACGTCCATGATTAAGGCCATCCGTGACTTTCCCACGCCCACAGACATCACAGGAGCCCGGTCGTGGTTTGGTCTCGTTGAACAGGTCGCCTGGGCCTTCAGCATCAAACCGGAAATGGCGCCCTTCCGGGAACTTGTGCAGTCCAAAACCCCCTTCCACTGGGATGAGGCACTCGACTGTACCTTTGCCACATCTAAGGACCACATCACACGCCTGGTTGAGGAAGGGGTCTGCTCCTTCGAGATCGGCAGACCCACGTGCCTCGCCACAGACTGGAGCAAAACCGGCCTTGGCTTCCTCCTACTCCAACAACATTGTTCCTGCCCCACCGCATCTGCCCCCACCTGTTGCAAGGTCGGTTGGAAACTTGTCTTCGCCGGCTCCCGTTTTACCACACCTGCGGAGCCCCACTACGCACCCGTCGAAGGCGAGGCTTTAGCAGTGGCTGACGCCCTTGACAGATGCAGAATGTTTGTCCTGGGCTGCCCTGACCTCGTCGTCGTCGTGGACCACAGACCTCTACTGCACATCCTTAACGACCGGTCCCTGGACAACATACCAAACCCTCGCCTGTTCAAGATTAAGGAACGTACCCTACGATACCAGTTCACCATTCAACATACGCCTGGCAAATGGCACCGCGGCCCTGACGCTGTCTCCCGCTACCCGACCAGGCCCTCCGCGGACGCCCATGATGTGCATAGTGCGGCCGCCAGCGAGCTCGATATCCACTCAGTTGCCTTGGCCTCCCTCACCATGCTCGCCGCCATACCTGACCCAGTTGTATCATGGTCTGACCTTAAATCTGCCGGCCAACAAGACAGCGAGTATACCTCCCTTCTTCAGACCATCCCCGAGGGCTTCCCGGACTCCAGAGAGGCGACCGCCCCACAACTACGACAGTTCTGGGGTGTTAGAGACCGCCTCACTTCCGTCGACGGGGTAGCCCTCATGGATCAACGACCAGTCATCCCCCATCATCTTCGGTCCAGAGTTCTCGAGGCCCTTCACTCAGCTCATCAGGGTATGACTGGCATGAAGGCCCGTGCACGTGCGAGTGTTTACTGGCCAGGTATTGACAAGGCCCTACGCAACTGCCTGGATACCTGCCACTACTGCCGCGCCCACGCCCCGTCCCAGCCGAAAGAGCCACTCATGTCATCTGACCCACCCCAATGGCCATACGACCAGGTAGCCGCCGATTTTTTTCAGCACCAGGGCAAACACTACCTGGTCTACGTCGATCGCTTCTCCAGCAATGTCCACATCTTCTACCTGCCACCAGGTAAATGTGATGCTCACCACCTCATCTCGGCGTGCCGTACCCTCTTCACCCACTACGGAGCACCCCGGGTACTGGCGAGCGATGGTGGGCCCCAGTTTACAGCCGGGGACTTCCAAGAATTCCTGGCACATTGGGGTGTGTCACAGCGGGTCAGCTCTGCGTTCTACCCTCAGTCTAATGGCCGCGCCGAGCTGGCTGTTAAAGCAGCCCGCCGCATCATCGCGGACTGTACATCCCCCACTGGCTCTCTAGACAACAACGCCGCAGCCCGCGCCCTCCTCCAATACAGGAACACACCCCTCTCGACCATTGACAAGTCACCAGCTCAACTTCTCTTCGGCAGGACCCTACGGGACCACGTCCCCTGCAATCCTGCACTTCTCCACCTCCACCCCCACTGGCTTCTCTCGGCCGAAGCTCGTGAGGCAGCCCTTTTTCACCGTAACGCTGCCCTAGCCACATACTATAATGCTTCAGCCCGGCCTTTATCACCACTCCACGTCGGTGACCGGGTCTCCGTCCAGAACCAGGGGGGCAACAACCCGACACGGTGGAACAAGACTGGCACTGTAGTGGAGGTGCATCCACACCGCCAGTATACCATCCGGGTGGATGGGTCGGGGCGAGCCACACTCCGCAACCGCCGCTTCCTACGACAGCTTCGTCTACCGCCCTCCACTCAACCTACACCGCCCGACTCCACCATCGCCTCGTCGGACGCCAATAGGGGGGGGGAGATATAATAATAATGTATACACCACTATTGTCCAACACCATATGGCACCACAGACACTTTAGACTTGCGGGCGCCTCTGGCACCCAGGCCTGTGGAGGCAGCAAGTCCTTCAGTTCACACCAGACTCTCACATAACCAACTAGCGTCTCAGCGCTCCTGTACTCAACCCTAGCCAATAAAGGATTGAAGAGTACTGGTGTTATATCTCCATTCATCTTTATTATACTTCTCTGATTTCATTTTCTGCATACACAATCTTCCCATTATCATCTCTAACACACTGTTCACCTATAATATCCCTACTGTCATTTTTAACTCGCCTAGCTAGGTTGAAGATCCCATTGGGATTGTCAGTGTTACACACTTGTTCGAGGACCAGGTCCTTAATGCGATTTTTAGCATTGTAAATAACTCTTTTGGCAGTTCGTTTAGCTGCCTGGTATTCCTCCCAGCTGCCTCCTTTCTTCCATGCTTTGAAGCATCTCCTTTTCTCATTCACAGCATGTTCTACCTCATCGTTCCACCACCAAGAGGTCTTATTCCTGGGGTGACCCTTTGTTTTCCCACAGACTTTGTCAGTGGCAGCGATAAGGCTATGCTTAAGAAAGTTCCATTGGCTATTTACATCGTTAGGCCTAGCTTCCTTATTTCTATTCATTTCCTCCAGTTCATTATGAAACCTATCCCGAACTTCCTTGTCCTTCAGCAGCCACACTTTCCTTTTGGGTATGTAAACCTTCTTGCGCTTAGGATCTCTGTATAAGCTCATGTCGCACACAAGTAGCTTATGCTGGGGGATACATTCTTCGCTCGGGATGACCTTTACATCTCGAACTAGTTTCCAGTCTTTCCTGTTAACCAAGAAGTAATCTATCTGGCTACTGGAGACCCCAGAGTTATATGTGATCAGGTGGCTCTGTCTTTTCTTGAACTTTGTGTTACACACAACCATGTTGAGTGCAACGCAGGACTCCAATATATATTCGCCTTCTAGATTTCTCCTTCCGTAACCAATTCCTCCATGTACCCCCTCGTATCCATCTGCAGATGCTCCCACGTGACCATTGAGGTCACTATCTCGAGTCGGCCATCCCCAGCTATGGGGTATGTGCCTGAGTATATACTGTACATACACATACATACATAGTGAACTGGAGGAAATAAATAGTAATAAGGAAGCTAGGCCTAGCGATGTAAATAGTCAATGGAATTTCCTTAAGCATAGCCTTCTCGCTGCAACTAACAAATTCTGTGGGAAAACAAAGGGTCACCCCAGGAATAAGACTTCCTGGTGGTGGAACGATGAGGTAGAACATGCTGTGAAAGAGAAAAGGAGATGCTTCAAAGCATGGAAGAAGGGAGGCAGTAAGGAGAAATACCAGGCAGCTAAACGAACTGCCAGAAGAGTTATTTACAATGCTAAAAAAAGTATTAAGGACCTAGTCCTCGAACAAGTGTGTAACACTGACAATCCCAATGGGATCTTCAACCTAACAAGGCGAGTTAAAAATGACAGTTGGGATATTATAGGTTAGCATTGTGTTAGAAACGATAATGGGACGATTGTGTATGCAGAAGATGAAATGAGAGAAGCATGGAAGGCACACTATGATTGATTGCTAAATGTAGAGTTTGAATGGGATAAGGAACTGTTTAGTATCGAAAAAACAATATCTGGACCCCCTCCTTTGGTAGCACCAGCTGTAGTGAGCGATGCAATCAAGAAAATGAAGGACGGTAAAGCTCCAAGGTGCTCTGACATTGTCGCTAAGATGATAAAAGCCTCAGGGGAGACTGGTGTGATTTTAGTCACTGAGATGATAAACACCATTATTAAAGATGAGAAAATCCCCGAGGATTGGCACAAAGTGTAATAGTAAATATATACAAAGGAAAAGGGGATGCGCTAGATAGAGGTAATTATAGGGGCCTGAAAATGCTTGACCAAATCATGAAGGTCTGTGAGAGAGTCTTTGAGGTTTTGATCAGGTAAAGCATCTCCAATGATGATAATTATGCAGTTTGGTTTTATGCCAGGACGTGGTACAACCGATGCTATCTTCATAGTCAGGCAGATACAGGAAAGATACTTACTAAAAGGCAGGGATCTTTACTTTGTGTTTGTAGACCTGGAGAAGGCCTTTGACAGGGTGCTTAGGGATGTTGTGCAGTGGGCTATGAGGAAACTTGGTGTGGAAGAGTGGCTGGTGCATGTGATAAAGAAGATGTATGAGGATTCGCAAACTGCGGTGAGGGTGAAAGGTGTACTGAGTGATGAGTTCACAGTCCGTGTTGGAGTTCATCAGGGTTCAGTGTTATGGCCCCTCCTCTTTATTATGGTCCTGGAGGCACTGTCTAGAGATTTTAGATCCGGAATCCCGTGGGAACTGTTTTATGCAGACGATTTAGTCCTAATAGCTGAGAATGTACAAGATGCTGAGGCCAAATTCAGAAGATGGAGAGAGGGCATGGCGAGCAAGGGTTTAAGAGTCAATATTAACAAAACCAAGGTTATGCATTGTAGATTGAGACGAGGCAAATGAAAAGAATGCCTCTCTCCCTGAAAGGAAAGGTGTATGCCTCATGGGTTAGAAGTGCAATGACGTATGCCTCAGAAACATGGGCCATTAAAGTAGAGGATGTCAACAGAATGGAACGTAATGAGATGAGAATGGTGAGATGGATGTGTGGGGCCAAACTGCAGGATAGAATAACAAATGATGAGCTGAGGAGACGTTTAGGTATAAAGAGTATTAGCAAAGAGATGCGTACAAGTAGACTGGGATGTTATGGGCATGTGGAGAGAATGGATGAACAAAATTGGGCGAAAAGATGCAGGTCTGTGATTGTGGAGGGAGTTGCACCAAGGGGTAGACCGAGGAAGACCTGGGATCGGACTATACGTGCCGATCCCAAATCAAAGAACTTGACAAGTGAAGCAGCCCTCAACAGGGTTGCCTGGAACGCCGCCATTAGGACAAGAGACTTAAACTGCACGTATGTGTGGAGCACTCAGTCTTAAAATTGTATGTATGTATTAGGTTAGGTTAGGATAGGTTAGGTCAGGTTAGGTTTGGTGTGGTTATGTTAGGTTAGGTTAAGTTATGTTAGGTTAAGTTAGGTTAGGTTTGGTTAGGTTAGGATAGGTTAGGTTAGGTCAGATCAGCTTAGGTTTGGTTTGATTAAGTTAGGTTTGGTTAACTTCTGCCAGTATCAATGGTATAAAGGCTTAATAATTTGACCGTGCACACAAACCCACAGGAGTCACCAGTTGCTGCGGAGCTTGGTGTGGCTGAGTGTGTGCTGTTTCATGTTGGGTAGTGGGACCTGGCAGTGCTACAAGGTTATGGCTGAATACTTCCAATACCCCAAGAAGGTTACTATTGAGGTACGTATAATGATTGGCCTGTATATTGCTCTTTTGCCTGGATCTTGTTGTTTGCCCCATTAGCTTGTCAATTTTAAGACCTTTCGCCCCATTTCTTTGTCAATATTAAGACCTTTCGTGCTATTTAGGTGTAGATTTTTCTCCTGGCGAACGATAGTGAGCCTGTAATTTTGAAAGAATCGGCCTTCGGCCGGCACATTTTACTACCGAAAAATGTACAAATTAATCTAGAAGGGGGATCTAATGGATGTTTTTTTATAGTTTGATGGAGGTTTAGGGAGGAAAATAAAAAATAATACTACCAATACTCTAAGGTTACTATTGAGGTAGGTGTAAGGAGTGGCCTGTATATTGCTCATTTGACTTACATATTTACTATTAAGGGGAGACGGGTCGTTTTTCTGGTCCCCTTTCTTCCCCATATTTAGCCCCATTAGTTTTCAGATTTTAAGATGTTTGCCCCATTAGTTTGTCAATTTTAAGACCTCTCGCCCTATTTCTTTGTCAATATTAAGATCTTTCGTGCTATTTAGGTGTCGATTTTTCTCCTGGCGAACGATAGTGAGCATGCAAAGTAAAGATCCCTGCCTGAAAAATGTACAAATTAATCTAGAAGGGGGATCTAATGGATGTTTTTTACAGTTTGATGAAGGTCTAGGGAGGAAACTGAAAATAATAATAAATAAAGATTACAACTATTAAGGTACGTACGTGTAATGATTGGCCAGTATATTGCTCTTGACTTACAGTGTGCTGGCTTAATAATCCATTTTTTCCATTTATGTATTATTATTCTAGTTTGCTCCATAAACCTCCATCAAAATTAAAAACAAAAAAATCAGGATCCCTCTTCAATATATATTTGTACATTTTTCGGTAGAACAATTTCCCGGCCGGTTCCTCCTAAATTACAGGAACAAATCGACTCCTAAATGGCACGAACAGTCTTAATATTGACAAAGAAAAAGGGCGAAAGGTCTTAAAATCGCCAGACTAATGAGCCAAGCGTCTTAAAATCTGAAAACTAAATGGGCTAAGCATGAGGGAGAAAGGTGTCCAGAAAAACGGACCATCTCCCCTTAAGGTTACTATTGAAGTAGGTTTGGGCATTAAAGTGTTAATATACACTGTAATATACACCAAGAAGGTTATTATACTCTGTTACTTTTCACCTGACGATAAATTGAATCCTTTAAGGGGAGGTTTTTAGTTGATTCCCTAGACTTCCATCAAGCTTAAAATTACTCCCCCTAGACCCCCTTTCAAGATAAATGTGTACATTTTTCGGTAGAAAAATGTCCCGGCCAAAGGCCGGTTCCCCTTAAATTACAGGCTCGCTATCGCTCGCCAGGAAAAAATCGACACCTAAATGGCACGAATGGTCCTAAAATTGACAGAAATGGGGCGAGGGTTCTTAAAATCGCCAAATGCATGGGGCGAACGTCTTAAAATCTCAAAGGCAATGGGGCTAAACATGAGGGAGAAAGGGGTCCAGAAAAAAATCCTCCAGGTGGAAATCTCCCCTTAAGGGGGTAGTGCTTGGTTTTTGGTCTATATATTTATTTATTTATTTTTGAGTTTCCTTGCTACACCTCCATCAAGCTTAGAAAAACACCCTCTAGATCTCCTTTAAAGATAAATTTGTGCATTTTTCAGTAGATGTTCCAGCCGAAGGCCGGTGCCTTTTAAAATTAGAGGGTCGCTTTTGCTTGCCCGGAAAAAATCGACACCTAAAGGGCACGAAAGGTCTTAATATTGATGAGAAAATGAGGCAGAAGGTCTAAAAATTGCCAAACTAATGGAACGAACGTCTTAAAACCTCAAAACTAATATGCTAAACATGACGGAGAAGGGGGTCCAGAACAAGCGAGTACTACCCCTTAGCAGCTATTTTGACTAAAAAATACTTTCGTGTGGTACCATTCATTACCGATGACGTCATTTTCATTATATTCTGGCATCTATTAGACGATTGTATGCAGCTTACGAAGGGTCACAAGCAATTAACAGAATTTGAACTTTCTAATTTAACCCATTTTTACTAACACAGATCCTTCATAAGCTGCACAAAATCGTCTAAATATAGTTAGAAAGTTAGTTAGTTAGTTAGAAATATAGAAAGGGCCGAGTTATCTGTCTGGACCGTCAATAGTGTAAAAAAGATAAAACAAACTAAACAATAATAGATACAGATTTTCTGATTGAAGGGTTATAATGTATTTTCTGATTGAAGGGTTATAATGTATTTTCTGATTGAAGGGTTATAATCTATTTTCTGATTGAAGGGTTATAATGTATTTTCTGATTGAAGGGTTATAATCTATTTTCTGATTGAAGGGTTATAATCTATTTTCTGATTGAAGGGTTATAATCTATTTTCTGATTGAAAGGTTATCATCTATTTTCTGATTGAAGGGTTATAATGTATTTTCTGATTGAAGGGTTATAATGTATTTTCTGATTGAAGGGTTATAATCTATTTTCTGATTGAAGGGTTATAATCTATTTTCTGATTGAAGGGTTATAATCTATTTTCTGATTGAAAGGTTATAATCTATTTTCTGATTGAAGGGTTATAATCTATTTTCTGATTGAAGGGTTATAATGGGAGGTTTGACGTACCTCCCAACCTACCAAATAGGAAAACCTACTATTTGGTAGTAGTCTTGGAAAATCCAACGTCAAGGCTATTAACCTAATTGCAATGACGACTTGTCTATTTTGACTGCTATGTCGTCATTCCAACCGCGGTTAAAAAGAAAACGTCTAGAGTCTACTCCTTATCTTGCTCTAGGAGACGTTGTACATTAACCAAAACTACCACCGAAGGTGAAAAAAGTATAGAAGAGAAGAAAAAGGGGTTTACCTTAGTTACCGCTCAAGGCCCATCCCGTGTTCCGTCATGCGCCGATCCCTGTCGAACGTGCGCATGAGCGACCCTCTCTTGTTATCACATCTCACGTCAGCAGAAGAACGCGGATGGGCAGGGGTCCGGCGTGAGGGAGGGTATTATGTACGTTGGATTTTCCAAGACTACTACCAAATAGTAGGTTTTCCTATTTGGTAGGTTGGGAGGTACGTCAAACCTCCCAATTTGTTAGTAGTCTTGGCAAATCCAACGTCAAGGCTGCATAACAAATAGGAGGAGGACATCCAAGCCCAACATACCAAAAAAACCAATGCATAAGACAAAATTATGAATGACAAAGAAACACAATTTAAACAAGAGAGTTTAATAAAAGAGTGAAAAACTGAGGAGTAGCTAAAAAGAGCAGTTTTAACACGTGCCCGTCATTCATAGTAATGCAAAATCATAGACTTGTCTTAAACCAAAAAGTACCGTACACAAAATCCCTTTTCTTCCAAAACGAACAAAAACATGGATCACATAAACAAAACACAATTTTCAATGAGGCAAAAACACTTATGTACTGTATACATATAACATAATCCCAAACTTGCAATCCAGTGTTGCAAACCCGTACTTCCCTCCCCCCCTTTTCTAAAGAAAACAAAGTAAAAGAAAGAGTGACTAGGGGGGAAGACCAGGCAACGTCGCGAGAGCCCTAGGAAACACGACTCCCGAGAGCTATCACAGGCCGAGGGGGTCTAACAATGGACATGGAGAGGTAGGAGGAGACGAAGGTATGGACAGAAGACCACAAACCCGCCGAGGCGACGTCAGGCAACGAACGAGTCTGCAGGAACCGTAAGGAGGCAGCAAAGGATCGCACATCGTGCGCAGAACCCCGACAAGCAGGGTTACTGGCACGAATGACCCGACAAATGTGGCGTCCTATCTGTACCTTCGAGAGCCTCCTACCAGTCCGAGGAGACACCCACACAGCAGTACCCGAAGTCGGAGCCACAGACTCAACATAGGAGTGCAAGGCCTGCACCGGGCACAACACATGGTGAGTATGCCCACGCTTTAAAGCCTGGATGGTGAAAGGCTTCAAAACGTGGGTCTCTCTCTCATTCTTGGCAACAAAATGAGGGGAGGGGGCTAACGTGACGACATTCAAGGACGGGGAGAAGCGCATGCATTCCTGGGACCGCGACATGGCAGCTAGTTCAGACACCCTATCCCCAGTGGCCAGAGCGACAAGGAAGAGTGTACGCTCCAGCAACTGAACCGGTGTAGTATCCCGTGTATATGTGTGTGAAGCCAGAAGGTCCAGAGCACGCCCTAGATCCCACTGAGGAGGGATCTGGAGCGGAGGCGGTCGCTCCCTGAAGGCAGCCTTCATGAAGGAATCCAGCTCCTTCGGTGGAACGACCAGCCCAGTGACGGACTCAAAGACCTCCCGGATGGCAGACAAGTGGTTACGTATAGTGTTGACTTGAAAGCGACGTGTACGGAAGAGGTGAAACAAGTAGTGTAGGACGAGGGAAGGAGAGCTAACAGTCTGGCGAGTGTCCTGTATCCACCTAGTAAAAGACCTCCAGTGGGACTCGTAAGTCCCCCAAGTCGAAGACGTCCATGAACGCTTCAGGAAGTCAGTCAGGTCCCGTCCGTGGACTGGGAGCCACCGTGCCTCACGAACATCCACGATGCGAATGCCAACGAGGTCCGCAGGTCGCCAACCTGGCTCAAGTGGAAGTTTGAGAGAGGGAGAGGGACCGGACTCGGGCACCACCGTTTCAACTGGGAGTACCAAGCCTGGGCTGGCCACAGAGGCACTATTAGCCAGACCCTGCCGCGGTACAGCCGCAGCCTCGCGAGGACTTTGCACATCAACAGTGCGTCTGGTGGCGGAAATATGTATATCGACTGCCACCTGTTCCAGTCTTCCATGAAAGCGTCCGGACCCCCCTCCGGAGTGCGAGTCCGGAGGGATAGGTACTGAGGCAACTTGCGCGTCTCCTTCGATGCGAACAAGTCGACCTCCGGAACACCCCAGGAAGCTGCGAGGTCGTCGAATACAGTCTGTTTCATTGCCCATTCTACAAGAACGCCCTGTCCTCGCGACAGGGCGTCCGCCCACAGGTTGGCAGTCCCGGGCAGGTAGGAGGCGTGCAGGGAGATGTTGTGTCGGTTCGCGAGGAAGAACAACTTCTCTGAGATCCCCAACAGAGTCAAAGACCTGGAGGACCCCTGCTTTTGGATACAGTGGACAGCTGTCTGATTGTCCATCCTGAAGGCCACCGACTTTCCCCGAAGGGCCAGCGCGTGGTCCCTCAGGAAGAACAAGGGAACCAACAGTTCGAGGGCATTGATGTGTAGGTGTGTGTGTCCCACCCATCTGCCGTGATGTTGATGTCCCAGGTAGGATTGGTAACCCCACCCTACCTCGCTCGACGCATCTGTATCTACCCAGATCGTCGGCGGGGGGGCGGTCCAGGGCACAGCCGCAGAGAGCGTGCCCTGAGCAACCCAGTGTCCTAAGTGTCTGTGAATGGTACGCGGGATCGGCATGAGCCGATCCATAGGGGCCAACGGAAACACCTTGTTGCCCATGAGTATTAGGCGGCGCAGCCTGAGCCTCCCTAAGGGAATGGTCAGAGCGGCCCAAGTCAGTGAACCCACTAACGAGTCCCAGATCCTCCTCGTGAGGGAGACCGAGTGCAACACGGCGAAGACCTTCCTGCGAAGTTTCACCGCGTTTGGCTGACTCTGGGTCACTGTAGCGTTGGTCAGATCCCATTCGAGACCTACCCACGTCACGACACGCGACGGGGTCAGGCGTGACTTGGGAATATTGATTTTGAACCCTAACTGTGTGATGTGTTGAACTACTGTGAGGGTGTCGTGGACGCACTGTTCTAGGGTGTCTGAAACTATCAACCAGTCGTCCAAGTAAAACAGGATCTGGAGGCCGCCCCTGAGGAGAGGATCCAGAGCCTGCTTTACCAGTTTCGAGAAGATCCGCGGCGCGATGTTGAGACCGAAGGGAAGTCTGTCGAACATGAACACACGATCGGAAGTCTGAACGGCCAAGAATCGCTGGAAACGAGGATGGATAGGAACGTGCCAATACGCATCCTTGAGGTCCAGCGACACTACCCACGACAGAGGTCGCAGGGCCAGTCGTACCTGGTGCACCGTCAGCATCCGAAACCGTGTGTTCACGATGTGCCCGTTGAGGGCCGACAGATCCACCACCGGTCGCATCGCGTCGCAGTCCTTCTTCGGTACCAGAAAAACACGGGAGAGGAAAACCGGGTGACCGGCTTTCACCTCCTTGACGATTCCCTGCTCGTGCATGGATGTAATCACGTCGGCCACCTCCGAAGAGACAGGCCGGCTTCGTTGACAAGAGCTGAGTGGGGGTCTGGACTTCCATCTCCAGGTTAGACCCCTCCGTGCAATCTTCCGCCCCCACGTCCCTCGTGGCCACCGAAGGGCGCAAGGGCGAAAATAACCTGTGGGAGCCCCCGAGATGAGGTGAGCGACCCTTTCTGCGAGGCGAGAAGGAGAACAAGGAGGAGACCGACCTGGAGAACCTACACATTTTTTGACGTGGAGGGTCCCCCGGTAAGGTCCCTGCGGTCATAAGAGCCACGTTGACCACCCCTACCCCCCCCACCTCGCCGAGAAGGGCGGGTCACCCCATCCCCTGTCCGTCGTGCGTCTGACCCCGTCGAAGTGCGGCCGGAAGTGGAAGGCTGGCCAGCCCCTTCTCGGCGGGGATGAAAGGGAGCAGGAGCAGAAGTGCGAGGCGGAACCGACGCTCTGGCCGGCAACTTCCCTTTCCTGCGCCCTTTCTTGGCGGCAGCAGTGGCGGCAGCACCCCGAAGGGGACCGGCAGAAGGACGGGACTGCGAAGACCCTGGTCGCGACACAGCGCGTCTTTGCGTGTCGTAAGCAGGGTCCGCTGACAGAGAAGCGTAGCGTTCCCAAGCATCCTGCGCAAAAAGCCCCGATGTATATAGCTCAGAGTATAACAGACCCTGACGAATATCCAAAGGGGCCTTCCGGCAGAACGAGGACCTTACCGTCTGGCGTTGTCGAGTTGCCTCGCACAAAACCGCCTTCAGCTCGGGAACCAAAGACACCGCGAGCTGAAGGTGGACCCGCCGAACGTGGTCCAAGCCCTCGCGAAGATCGCCAGGTGCAGTCGCCTCGATAAGTCGCAGGTGGTGAACAGACGTCTGGAGGGAACCTAGAAGACAAGACAATAAGTTCGCCACCCTCTGCCGCAAGGTAAAATCCCTGTCGACAGAGGACTTATCTGGGTGGGAGAAGAACGGGTTAGCAATAGCACAAATTTCAAGTTTGGGAGCGCTAATCCAGGACCAGAACTTGCCATCCAATCCGCCGACAGATACCAGAGGAGGCAAAAGCAGGGACGACTCTGGGGGAGGGACTGAAATAGATCTGTCGACGGAACGGTTGGCAAAGTCTAAGGCCTCAGCAAACCAGGCCTCCAATGGGAGAGGATTATCGAGCACGACGGCTAAGCCAGGCTTACCGTCGTCGCACAAACCCGTCCCATAGGAGGACAGTCCCGTTAACACAGCCAGGGACTGAACATCCTGAAGGATGTCCTGGCGGCTGAAGTCTGACCAGAGCTTAGTTCGAGGAGCAGACGGGGGCTTGGGCTTCACCGAAAAGTACTGAAGGTCAGTCCTTGTCGGGTACGCCCGCACCTCCACGTCGGCCACCTGACCATCCACCCTGATCGCCCTGAACTGCATTTTATCATTAATTTGGACCGACCAGTCCGAAGGTAGGGCCCTCTCACCTGACGGGAAGTCGGTAGCACGCTCCGGGTGGGAGGCCTGCACCCCCTTCCAAACAGCCAAGGAGCCATAGAGGAGCGGCATAGTCCGCGACGGGACCTTGGCCTTCTGGATGGGGGGCAAGCGCGGACCCTGCCCTAGCAGACGGAGGACCCCCGCATGTGAGACAGCAGGGGCAAACACCTGAGCCAGGGCAGGAGCAGTACTAGCCGACGACCGGGCAGGCGGAGAAGCAGGGCGAGAAGGAATGTGGTCCACCGCAGAGGGGAGGGGGACCAAAGCAGGGGTAGGTTGGGTGAGGCGCTGAGGTTGTGTCACCGCCAAGAAGCGCGATAAGAGGGATTCTTGCATCGCCTCCAAGCGCGCGTCGAAGTGTGACACAACCCACCCCTGCATAGCCGAAAATCGATCCGAGAGAGGCGACCCCCCCGAAGATAGTTCGGCCCGCAGGGGCGAGCGTGAGCGTGAGCGAGACCCACGACACGAAACAGCAGCGTCGCGGCCCAAAGAAGGCGAGCGACGACGGCCGTGGCGGTCCTGAGGGTCTCGTTCCCGATCACTAACGCCCGAGGGGGAAACATCACCATCCCCCTCTTCCAGCGACACGTCAGCCCCCGAGAAAGGGGACCCCGAAACCTCGCTATACTCTACCGAGTCAAGCGGCGGGGTACCCTCACGGGGAGCCGGCAAGCGAAGATCAGGAATAGAAGAAGGAAGAGGAGCAGGATGACGGGAGGGGGAAGGCTGGCCGGGTGAAAGGAGGTCAGAAGGAGCCGCGGGGGGAAACAGAGCAAGGATCCCCGGGGCTGAGAGAACAGGGCGGCCCGACACCGAGGCGGAGGAGGGAGGAACCTCCACCTTGGGACGAGACCGAGAAGGAAGAAGAGGCACCGAAGCAGGAGAAGTAGGAGGAGAAGCAACTACATCCTGGCGGACCCTCCTGGACAGAGTAGAAGGAGGGAGCAGAGGGCCAGCTACAGCATGAACATCCGCGCGCGTAGAGGACAAATGAAGAGGACGTCTTTTGTGCAGGGGAAGCGGGCGGAAGGTAGTAGAGCCCCTATCCGGAGAGGCCAGGGGAGGGCGTACAGGGGCAGAGACGCTAACCCCGGCCTCAGGGCGAGAACCATGACGAGGGTGAACAGCGGCGTCAAGGGGAGCAGGAGGACGAGGAGGGGCAGTAGAGGACGAGCGACGAGGAGAGCGAGAGCGTGGACGGAGCTGGGGATCCACCCGACGATGTGACGACCGACCACGGGACTCAGGGAGGAGGGCCCGAGCAGGGAGAGGGCCAGGTAAACGGCCACCAGACGGGTCAGGGATGCCCAGGGCGACGCGGATCCGGTCGTCAACAAAGGCCGGGGAACGGTGGCCCACAGTCCTAATGTGGCGGGAGACCACCGCCCACACAGACTGAAGGGATGCAGAGGCCACTGCCGCGTCAGAGGAACCAGGGTGATGGTCCACCACATCCACCAGGTCCATACACGGGCCACACAAAGCAGGGAGGTAGGCCGTAGAGGACACACATTGAGAGTGGCGTAAGCAGGACCTGTGGCATTCCAAGCACGGGGAGCCACAGCCCTGGCGAAAGCAAGGCATCCCACCTGCAACGGAAGAACACACACCATAAGCAGCACGTTGACGGAGTAAGTGAAGATAATGTCCAATAAAAACCAGGGAATGAGCATGGGTAAACAGGAACACACATGCAAACTGGAAGTCGTACTCACTCTAAACCGGGAGCACCGATGGAGGTGAGGAGGGCGGGTGAGGCGGAAGAGCACAAGCAGAACCTGCAAAGATGGAGAAAGTGTTAACCACCACTCAACACCTCACATGCAGGGTCCATAACACCAGAAAAGTGCATACACCAATATAGTACCAGGCAACAAGATGACACAAAAAAGGGTCACCGTGAAAGCCAACTATAACCGCAAATTTGCGGGCCAATGGAGGCATAACCGTACCGACACAACCCTCCCGCCTCACCGCGAGACCCCCCAGCGATCTCCGCAAATTTGCGGGGAGCCGAAACGTCCGTGGACCGAATCGAGCACTCCGCAAATTTGCGGGACCGGCCGAGATGGTCCGGCGCCGAAAAAGCGAGAGGAGCGTCTAGGGAATACCAACACAGGCCCAGAAAAAAAGCGTCAACTCCTTATGACTCCAAGCGACGATGGCCATCAAGCTGAGCAGTGTCTTCCTTGATAATATCCTGACTCAACCGGTCAAGGGAGAGGCAAGGAAGACACACCAGGGGAGAGGAGGCACATCCCCCAGGAACCACCCCACCCACAGAGATAGAGCAAAGCCCATGAGGAGAAGTGGCAGGAAGGGTGGTTTGGCACAAACAGGGGCCCCCGTAGGGTACCCCAGGATTGGGCAAAAGGGAATGAAAGGATGGAGGTGAAAACAGTAAGGGAACACAAAAACCAGTAAATGAAACTGGCGAGAAAAAGGGTGGCCTAGCCGTGAGGAGAGAATGTGTCAGGGGCGAAAAACCCTGTGGTGTGAGGGAGAGGCCTCCGTGGGGTACCCCTGGATATCACGAACCACCAAGCGCCCAGGCCCTTGAGACACAGTGAAGGCTCGAAAGGGGGGACTCGGGAATAACGCTAATAATGCGGCCGACACAAACCCTACAAACAGCACCGCCACCACGAAATCTCAGATTGTGAACCAACTGTACACCTAGGCTATGAAAATATGAAAACTCATAGGGCATAGCAATTCCTGAATGAGAAACAAGCTAGGCTAAAATAAGCTAAACTATGCCCAGACTAACAGGAAAAAAGAATATGAAAAGAGAAAGGAATGAAAAACACATACGAGGAACGCGAGGCGCCCCCGTACCTTCGGTAGCTATTTCCACACGCGTCTCCATTAAACACACTGAGGAGCCCATTTACATGTGCCCTAGATCACGTAACATCTGTCTAACAAAAAGAAGGCCAGAAAAGCCGAAACGAACCTAAAACAGGGTGAATTGAAGGAGCACAACAAAAGCGGACTCAACAATGGCGACGCGTGAAAAAATGATAACAAGAGAGGGTCGCTCATGCGCACGTTCGACAGGGATCGGCGCATGACGGAACACGGGATGGGCCTTGAGCGGTAACTAAGGTAAACCCCTTTTTCTTCTCTTCTATACTTTTTTCACCTTCGGTGGTAGTTTTGGTTAATGTACAACGTCTCCTAGAGCAAGATAAGGAGTAGACTCTAGACGTTTTCTTTTTAACCGCGGTTGGAATGACGACATAGCAGTCAAAATAGACAAGTCGTCATTGCAATTAGGTTAATAGCCTTGACGTTGGATTTGCCAAGACTACTAACAAATTGTATTTTCTGATTGAAGGGTTATAATCTATTTTCTGATTGAAAGGTTATAATCTATTTTCTGATTGAAGGGTTATAATGTATTTTCTGATTGAAGGGTTATAATGTATTTTCTGATTGAAGGGTTATAATGTATTTTCTGATTGAAGGGTTATAATGTATTTTCTGATTGATGGGTTATAATGTATTTTCTGATTGAAGGGTTATAATCTATTTTCTGATTGAAAGGTTATAATCTATTTTCTGATTGAAGGGTTATAATGTATTTTCTGATTGAAGGGTTATAATGTATTTTCTGATTGAAGGGTTATAATGTATTTTCTGATTGAAGGGTTATAATGTATTTTCTGATTGATGGGTTATAATGTATTTTCTGATTGAAGGGTTATAATGTATTTTCTGATTTTTTTTTTTTCTATGTGATTGAGGGAGGCAAAAGGCATAACTGCCTATAGCGAGTGCCTCCCCCATAGTTGAAAGAGTGACAGGGCCAAAATCAAGGGACGTTCGAGCCAAAATGCCTGGACACACGGAGTTTGAAGCAATTTAAGTCATAGGAAGAGGGAAAGACTGATTCTGGGAGAGAGTTCCAGAGCTCAGATGTTGAGTAGAAGAAAGTTTGAGAGTAACGTTTCACTCTTGGGTTGGAGAGTTGCACAGAGTAGGGGTGGGATTGAGTTGCAAGACGGGTACCACGTGCCCTACGTAAAGGAGGTGGTATGCACTGGGATAGCTCTGAGGAACACTGATTATTATAGTAGCGATAGAATAGCGAGAGAGATGCAACATTGCGGCGGAGAGAGAGAGATTGCAGAGAGTTGGTGAGTGGACGGGAGTTAATGATACGAAAGGCCTTCCTTTCAACTTTGTCTAGGAGAGCGGTGTGAGAGGAACCTCCCCACACATGTGAACAATACTCAATACAAGGGCGCACTATTCCCCTGTACAGAGCAAGAAGCTGTGCAGGGGAAAAGAACCCCCGAAGGCGGTTGAGCACACCCAGCTTCTGGGAGGCTGTCTTAGCAAGACTGGTAATATGGTCCTTCCAAATGAGAGCAGAAGAAAAAGAGACACCTAGAATATTGAGAGAAGATGAAGGGTTGATTTTTGTATTGTTGAAGAATAAGGGATAGTCCGCTGGGAGATCCTGACGGGTAGATAGATGGAGAAATTGGGTTTTGGAAGCATTAAAGTTAACAAGGTTTTCTCTGCCCCAATTGGAAATAGTATTTAGATCAGAATTTAAGAGTTCTATGGCTTCATTACGTTTGTCGTTGAGGGATTGCTGGCTGGGGCGTTCTGAAAAACTAATGGAGTAGTGTAAGGTTGAGTCGTCTGCGTATGAATGGATGGGAATTAAGGTACAGTTAAGGAGATCATTTATAACAATTAGAAAGAGAATAGGAGATAGGACAGAGCCCTGAGGAACACCGGAGTTTATAGGGGGAGGAAGTGAACAATGGCCGTCCACAACCGCAGCTATGGAACGGCCGGAAAGGAAATTAGAGACAAAGGCACAGATGGAGGGATAGAAACCGAAGGAGGGTAGTTTAGAAATTAAAGATTTATGCCAGACTCTATCGAAGGCTTTCGATATGTCTAGTGCAATAGAAAAAGTCTCACCGAAGTCCCGAAAGGAGGATGACCAAGATACATTATGATTGAAGGGTTATAATGTATTTTCTGATTGAAGGGTTATAATGTATTTTCTGAGTGAAGGGTTATAATGTATTTTCTGAGTGAAGGGTTATAATCTATTTTCTGATTGAAGGGTTATAATGTATTTTCTGATTGAAGGGTTATAATCTATTTTCTGATTGAATGGTTATAATGTATTTTCTGATTGAAGGGTTATAATGTATTTTCTGATTGAAGGGTTATAATGTATTTTCTTATTGAAGGGTTATAATGTATTTTCTGATTGAAGGGTTATAATGTATTTTCTGATTGAAGGGTTATAATGTATTTTCTGATTGAAGGGTTATAATGTATTTTCTGATTGAAGGGTTATAATGTATTTTCTGATTGAAGGGTTATAATGTATTTTCTGATTGAAGGGTTATTATCTATTTTCTAATTGAAGGGTTATAATCTATTTTCTGATTGAAGGGTTATAATGTATTTTCTGATTGAAGGGTTATAATGTATTTTCTGATTGAAGGGTTATAATGTATTTTCTGATTGAAGGATTATAATCTATTTTCTGATTGAAGGGTTATAATCTATTTTCTGATTGAAGGGTTATAATGTATTTTCTGATTGAAGGGTTATAATCTATTTTCTGATTGAAGGGTTATAATCTATTTTCTGATTGAAGGGTTATAATCTATTTTCTGATTGAAGGGTTATAATGTATTTTCTGATTGAAGGGTTATAATGTATTTTCTGATTGAAGGGTTATTATCTATTTTCTAATTGAAGGGTTATAATCTATTTTCTGATTGAAGGGTTATAATGTATTTTCTGATTGAAGGGTTATAATGTATTTTCTGATTGAAGGGTTATAATGTATTTTCTGATTGAAGGATTATAATCTATTTTCTGATTGAAGGGTTATAATCTATTTTCTGATTGAAGGGTTATAATGTATTTTCTGATTGAAGGGTTATAATCTATTTTCTGATTGAAGGGTTATAATCTATTTTCTGATTGAAGGGTTATAATCTATTTTCTGATTGAAGGGTTATAATCTATTTTCTGATTGAAGGGTTATAATGTATTTTCTGATTGAAGGTTTAATCTATTTTCTGATTGAAGGGTTTATCTATTTTCTGATTGAAGGGTTATAATCTATTTTCTGATTGAAGGGTTATAATATATTTTCTGATTGAAGGGTTATAATGTATTTTCTGATTGAAGGGTTATAATCTATTTTCTGATTGAAGGGTTATAATCTATTTTCTGATTGAAGGGTTATAATCTATTTTCTGATTGAAGGGTTATAATATAATCTATTTTGTTTATTCATTTCACTCCCAACACCAAACACCTCCCAATGAAATTAATGAAAGCATGTGATCCTACCGGGATTCGAACCTGGGTTACCACATACAGATCTTAAACACCCTAACCATTACACCATCAAGACAGTTATAAGTACAGCACATGACTACGATTATTATCCATTATGTAATAACCTTTAAGGGGGGGATGGTTCACTTTTTGGCCGATGTTTGCATGTATTCATTATTTTTCTAGTATCCTCCCTAGATCTTCATCAAATTTAAAAACAAAACATCCATTAGATCCTCCTTCCAGATTAATTTGTACATTTTTCGGTAGAAAAATGTCCCGGCCAAAAGCCGGTTCTTCCAACATTAGAGGCTCACTATCGTTCCCAGGGAAAAAATCTACACCTAAATAGCACGAAAGGTCTTAATATTGACAAAGAAATGGGGCAAAAGGTCTTAAAATCGACTAACTAATGGGGCAAACATCTTAACATCTGAAAACTAATGGGGCTAAACATGAGGGAGAAAGTGGTCCAGAAAACCGGCCCATCCCCCCTTAATTACAGGTGAAATTATTATTCTTTTTATCCCGGCTACCATTATACGATTTTACTCTTGCTTAGGAAGGATTTATGATAGTCAACGAATTAATGAAGATGTATTACACCTTTGATTACTAGACGTTCTTCCCAAGCTGCATAAAATCGTCTAATAATAGCCAGAATATAAAGAATAATGGTGTCACCCGTACTTAAGTGGCAAAATATATATATATATATATATACTGTATATATATATATATATATATATATATATATATATATATATATATATATATATAATTTTTTTTCATTCACGTACAGTATATACAGTATACAGTATATATTTTTCCATTTCCCTTTAGATGCGAGAAGAGGCGGTGACGGAGTTCCCCGCAGTGACCATCTGTAACCTGAACCCCCTGCCTATGAAGGAATTACTCAGAGACCACAGTATTTGGCAATCATTTATAGAAATTGAAGAGGAATACAGCGAACCCAGTTAGTATATGGTGTGCACTTTATGATATAATATATATACTGTATATATATATATATATATATATATATATATATATATATATATATATATATATATATATATATATATATAGAGAGAGAGAGAGAGAGAGAGTATAGGTTTGATTCCCGAAGGGAAGTAAAGAAAACCTAATATTTAGTAGGGGCCCCAGATTCATTGACGATGTTGCCTATTAGTATAATAGTCTCCATTCAACATCCACGTCAGTCGTTTGAATCAACCGCCGCGAGGAAGAATAGGAGTCATCTTCATAAGTGCAACGCTACTTCTCTTATGGTGTCGTCACAGATCGGGTACCGTACCCACTACGAAAAAACTTCGTAAAAAAATAAGAGAACAAAAAAGGAAAAAGAATTTCAACTTTAACACTGTTATTCACAAGCTTCCCACATTCGGTGGATTTTCTTGCATTGTGGCTTCTTACCACCTCTCACCAAGCGCAACAATTCGTCCTTCAATGATATATCAAGATAACTCAAAATATCAGCGAATGGGAAGGGGATGGCTGGGAGGGACTTCGTCGTCAATGATTCCGGGGCCCCTACTAAATATTAGGTTTTCTCTACTTCCCTTCGGGAATCAAACCTATAATTTAATTTCATCATTGACGATGTTGCCTGAATTCCAAGACTGGAGGGGGACATTCGTAATATCAAACTCTCAATAACCGCATGGTTAAGTCAAGAAAATTCATAACAGGAAAAGATATTTGTATTTTTAGTTGTGCATACAACAAAAGTTATAAATTTTGAAAGAGTGGGAGCAGTGCGTTGCTTCAAAGAAGCCTGCTCCAACAACAGAGTCCTCATGCATAAGGTGTTTGTTGTACCGGGTGAGATGTAGTTAAAAGCAACAAACCCTTCATCACCTCGACCCTGAACCTATGCTGAGCTCAGCTAGGCTCCTGGGCCTAGTCATATTGACCAATATCAAACATACTGAAACTAGTGCACACTAGCCGGGAACATAACTGGAGTCACCTTCTGACCCATACCGACCTTCTGAGTCTAGTGCGACTAGCATAGAAACCTGAAAATCATATAAACAGTAGGGAAAAGCAATTCTTTATTATTCATAAAAACATAAGCTTGACAGTTAGACAATGGAAACATTTACAGAGTCACTTGGGACCATTACTGACCTTTCGTAATCTAGTGCAACTAGTCTCGAAAACTGAAACGTGAAAAACATCCTTTTATTATTCATAAAACATGAGCTTGAATTAAGCTTTGTAATCTAAATTCTCAGTTTTTCTGTTCTATCTAAACCAAGTAATCCGAGCTTCTTAGCTCATACATATCTAATTTTGGGCACAACCCGGCATAAACAGCGTCTAGCTTGCCCTACACGAACTTGTAATCCTGTGTAAGGGGGTGTTCCTCTCTTGTACTGGGATCCACATATCCCCCCCCTTTTTTTCTGCAGCCCTATAGGGCGTGCCTATCACAGTACTAACAGCTGGAAAGACAAGTAAGAACAACAGGAGTGTGCCCGTGGGCAGACTACAATTTTTTTTTTTTTTAAGGAAAAAAGAAAATGTAGTTTGTAAATAACACAGGGAAGTAACTCTTGCAATGACAATCTGCTCCGATGGCACTTCCTAAGTCTATTACCGAGCCCCGCCCACTCGGCGAGGATCAGCGAGTAACCGAGAGAGTCAGTCGGCTATCACAGTTAGTCCGCCGGAGAACGTTATAGAAGTTCTAATAGGCGAGCATCAAGCAAGACACTCGGGGGACCTGAGCCGGAGGCCTTGACGGGCTCCTGCTCTGACCCACGCACCCCTCGGCGTACCCCAGCCGGCACATAGACATTATGGTGAACGGTTGATCTTATAGCTAAAACATAATTTACAATACTCCCGAGGCCAGAGAAAGCTCAGGGACAGCGCGGCTAGCCACTAAGTTAAGGATGATTCGGCTATCCATAACCTACGGCGGGACATTTAAGGTCGCTTGGGGTTGAATGGGAAAAGTAGTTTCCCCTGAAAGGATGAGTTATAGAGAACTGACGCGGCCTAGGAACTAGCCAGACCGAAAGGTTGTCGGGAGGGCTGACTGAAAGTATAAGCCATAGTGATCCAAAGAAAACGGACGTGTCCGTAAGATCAAGTGAAGAATGCCAACTGGCTTGAAGCAAGGGAATGTGGCTATGATTCTATATGGAACAAAAACAAGAACAAGAAAAGGCGAGAGCGGCCTGAAGGGTTTCCGCTTATCACAACAGAATCTCAAAAGGGGATTGGAAATAATGAACCCGGCCTGCAGTGGTTGTTTTGTAAACATTTGCCCCGCTGCTGAGCCGTCCCTGACCCTGGGAAACATCTTCCGGTATGTGCGTACAACTAGGTTAAGCATATGGAGATAGGCCCTAGTCCATTGGAGATAGGGAGAAAACCCGCCGGGGTGACCTCTTATCTCCAACGGCGGGGGACGATCTCTTAAGGAACAGCCGGCACCCAGGCGTGCTGAGGGCTGGAATTGCTCAGTATAGTGAGGAAAAACTTATGCGTGTTATACCGCACCTATCGTATCAAGAGGGACCTCCTGGGGAACCGACACGCGTAATTGCGGGTGAGAACCCCTTGGTTACAGTCTCCCAACACTATTAGATGTTTTTGACTAGTATTACATTATTATAAAGGTCGCAAGCCGGCGGACGGGTGCCTCCGGCTATCACTCCTCCATTTAAATGTGAGAGATGGCCTCTCCAGGTGCGGGTCCGCCGGGGGGTTAACGGTATTCGCATAACCGACCCTGGTTGGCGGCCGCGGTCTCCCTTTCCTGCGTAATGAGTTAGTATCCCATCCCTTATGCAGAGGGTGGGTATTGGTCTGTTATGCAACGCCGTGTGAGGTAAAGCCGCGTGACTTCCTTCCGGCGTGCTTTTGTATTGACCGGCGCCGGCTAGTCGGACAGAAGACATCAGGTGGCGCTGCCACCCGTGGGAACTAACACTTGGTCGAACTTCGAAACCCTATTGCACTAGCACGGCCGAGGGAGGGAGGAAGACAAAGGGAGGACTGAAGAGCCATTAACAGTAGTCCTAAAAGTATATGTAATTTAACCAAAGAGCTGGAGGTGAACCCGTCCGCCTGCAGCTTGGAGCCGTCAGGGGAAGACTTATTGGTTGGTCTTGTCCTTCAATTGCAACATTACCCTAACATCTCGCTCCGTCTGTTTATCCAGGAGCTTCGCAGTTAAGACAGGGGAGAATAAAATCCTATAGTAAGCATTCATAGGTAACCCTTGAGCCATACCGAGTCTGAGTAGCTGTCGTGACCTGACTGCCTCAAACAAGGCTGTTCGAATTTCAGTGAGTGTTCTAGCTGGGGTAGGGAGGAGGTATTGTTGAAAAACCTTAACTAATTCCTGGGTCCGTCGAGAGGGATTCGGCACCGGTTTGGCAATAGCCTGGGCCGTGTTTCTAGTTAACAGGAAGCTAATAAACGCCCTGTGGGCATTATCTCTGAGCAGAAATTCTCGTTGGAGTTCAATAGGTTCAGGAGCAATGAGGGGCAAGGGAAAATCTTCCGCCTTCAATTGAGGGGCTATGAGAAAATTAAAAATAGGGAACGGGACCCCGCCCGGGCGTTGTGCTAGCCAGTCAAACTCGGTAAAGGGGGGAGGGGGAATTGGGGACAAGGCGTTGGATGTCATATCTACAGAAAATTGTTGCAGTTCCTGATCCCACGTTACCCACGGCCCATCGCCCACCTCACTCAGATTCAGCTCCCTTTGGTCTTTATGTGGACCACATCTGTGAAACTTGCGAGAAGGCTCCCTCCATTTATACAGAGAATGACATCCATTAATGCCACAGCGTTCATGGCAATCAGGGCAAACGGAAGTGTCTGGGTAAGGGGTGTCCTGGACCGGGGAATCCGCCGGAAGAGGAACCAGAAGGCATGGGTTGTACACAAAATACTGAAAATTTGCCGGGTCAGGTCTAGCATAAATAGGAACCTGTAACACTGTACCGTTAGCATCTTTTGCCCTAAAGACATGTTTACGGTTAACTTCAATTTCCCACTCCACCGGCACTGGGACCTCCCCTTGTGTTGATTTATGCCCCTCTCCTTGTGTCACAGCCGTAACCGGAAGCCAGAGCCTGCCTGGTGCTTTGATGACCTGGGATTGTGTCGGGACTACCGACGGGACTAGGGGAGCACTGGGGTGAGAAGTGGGGGTGGAAGAGGGACCCGGCGGGCTACTCACCGTATGGGTCCTGTCCACCGAGGGGGATAAGTAAGGTTCGGTATCGTCTGAACCCACAGAACTATTATGGCTGAGGTGTTCCTGACTAGGAACTGACCCAGTGTCCATCCTATTCAAGGGGGATCTAAGGGAGGGAGGAGCAAGTGACCAATCATCCGCCGGTAGTCCCTGCTTGGGTCGGCCGGCGGAAGGGGGAGCTACGTTGGGGGGCTTGGACGCACCCATGAACTCTGGGTCCCCTAACCCTAGGAGTTGCGTCGAGGTTGAGGGACGGACTAATGGGTCTGGCAACGAACCTGGGGTAACATCTACGGCCCGCGGCCAATTCTCTTGCCCTGCAGGCCGGGAAAGAACTGGTCTGTTTAGCACCGGGCCCGTAGGCAGCGGGTGGTCAATTATGCGGGCCGTTGCTGGCCCGGCGGAGGAGACTGCCGGAGAGGGAATGCCTACATTGATATGAGGGGGGGGAGCCTAGATACATTGTGAGGTGGTCCCAGTGCCCGAGTAGGGGTTTGACCCTGCTTAATGGCACACTGACTTATCACCTTCTGTAACAGTCGATTGCAGTATGTAGTCGATTCCGAATCAATAAGGGAGTTTGAAAGTAATCTTGATAAAGCATGGGGAAGACAAGGTTTGAAGTTTGATTATAAAACAAAAATACAGAATAGTAAAAATGTTGTGTCTTCTACCACCGCCGCCAACACCATGAACGACCGCAGCAGTGCAAGTACTGGTACTGAGCTGGATACACAGGCCTAGTTTGCCTTTTTCCAGAGGATCTACTGTAAGAAACTGTAAGTAACAATTCATTTAGCTGCACAGACATAAAACCAGGGGGAGTGGTTTGTGTTGTTAGCCTATCTTGTCGGTCTGTCGGTATCAGAGTGTCAGCCTGTTTGAGAGTGGCAGTGTGTGTCCTAGGGTTGGTCACTAGTGTCTGACTGCTACTAGCCGTGGCCGGGTGGGGTGAACCGCAAGCCGGTGACTTCTGGTCACGCGGCGGAGGTGTTGCCGCAGTATGCGAACCTATATTCTTGGGGGCGGCCGTCAAGCCGAGCTGGTCCTCAGAAGGAGCCAGGAGTGTTGCGTGAGACCTTATGTTGGTAACCGCATGTGATGTAAAGACACCCGGAGACTGAGTAGAGGTATGAGCCATGTTGGCCTGCTGAGCCTGTTTGTTTGACAACACTAACTTGGAACCTTGGAGCCTAACGTGTACAGTTTGCCTAAGTCTAGTGGCGGTGTGAGAGGGGCCGGCGTCCGGCCCGAGGAGACCGGGGCTAACCCCCTGCATCCCCGAGGCGGCCGCCGGACCTTCTACCTGTGTTACCGTGAGATCTACTTGCGCAGAAGTAGGAGTATCATTAGAAAGCAAAACACGTCGTGGTGGGCTCGAGAGCTGGCGGATTTTGTCAGGCAGATAGTCCGTGCTGTCCGTGCGCCTCAGGTTGCCTGCCGGTGGAGCTGGGTGGGCAGGTTTGAGGCATTCCGGTGACATTAAGCGGCTCCTCTTGGATGGGGGAGAGGAGCTCTGTGCAGATGTCGTGGAGGACGTAGGAGACCTAATGGTCAACAAAGGTATAGGGGAGTTGTGTGACTGGTGAGCTATATGATCATCAAATGAGTACAACTGAACTACCCTCAATAATTCTGGGTTATCACATGACAGTTCTTTGTTAGCTACTTGAGAAGCATAGGCCATAACTTAGTCTTAACGTCAATGAGAGTGAGCCATTCCTCGAACAGATCTGAACACACCGGACACGTACGAGATGTCCACATGAAAGAGGTTCTGTTTAAACAATGAACACACCTGATACACCGGCTATGGGCTGGTATTGCTATCAAAAGACATTAGGGAGTTGAGCAGACTGTAAACAAAGGCATGATTCAGAGACTCCTCTCCCCGGCGGAAACGACGCGGTAGCCGGCTGTCCTGAGTGTTCACCTGGAAAGAAAAATTTCCAGGAATCAATGCTCATAAGGATATACAGAGAGAGTCTCACCCATCCTAACCTCCCAGTGTAAGAAGAATAGGAGGCAACGGCCTCCTCCTTCTTCTTACCCCTAAGAGGGCATGAATAGCCGATTCCCATGCCCCTGGGTAACATGAGAAGGGGATATCACTGAAACAGAGGGCCACCGTTACGACCTAGGTCATAGAACAGTAAGCCCACTGGCGGCGGACCGCACTGTGCTTCACAAAACACACAAGCAGCCGCTGATCCGTTTACCAACTGGGCCGCCGGCACGGCGGGGTAAACGCCATTTAAGTAAATGTGCTAGCTGATGACGAGACATAAGTGCAGTGTCCGCCGGGGTCTTAACTCACTGGGCCGCCGGCACGGCGGGGTAGACGACCCCAATATCCCACGTCAAAACTGACCAGTCATAGTGACCGAGGGACCCCTAACGGCAGGTATAGGTTTGTTCCGTAAACGAAAGAAAACACCCGCCGGCGGACAGTTGCTTGTGCAGCCGCCGGAAGGCGGAGGCAATATCCGAGGGGCTCAAAAGCACCTTACCAACCAGTGTTATACATCGGAGTCCGCCGGATCCCAGAGGGTCCAGGAACCAGGGGGTAGCGGCACCGCCACACCCAGCGACTCTAACCTGGCGAGGGAGACACGAGCCCGGGAACACGCCGGCACGGCGGACCGACCCAACGGCTACAAAACCTAGGCCGGCGGGACAAGCAGAGGGAGGGGGGACTCGGAGCAAGGCACAGCCGCAAGGTAACCCGACCCAAAACTCACGCACTCCCACGCGTGGAACACTTTGCAGGACTCCCGAAAAGTGGCACACTAACCAACAGGGAGACCGCAAAACACAGGGGACATAATAAATAACAATAATAGTAAAAATAAAAGAACCCCCCAAATCTAGATAACCTACAGGCTTATCCAGGAAAAAACATCACAGACTACACGGAGGAACCATGAACAGCGCCAAAAGGGCGAAGAGAAAGCCCCCAAGTGGGGCCTCTCCGCAGGCTCGAACGCCGGAAGACGTCACAACCACGTGTGACAATCCTAACCCTGGCGCGTCTGCAACAAAGACAGGGTCCCTAGACCCCCAAGCTGTACAAAGGAACAGCAAGAAAACTAAAGGAAAGCCTCCTAACTAAGGAAAAAGCAAAAACTAAGGCGCATAGCAACAGACAAAAAACACCACGTGTGGTGGTAACAATGAACACAATGAGTAAGCGCCTAAACGTACCCTAATTTAACACTTCCTGCGGGCCAACAATAACACAACCCGTGCTAGTTAGTCTAAACCCTGCTCACTATCTCCCAGATATATACAAATGAGAAAAGACTCACTAGAGGAGAGCGAACGTCGGATGAAGCCGGAGCGCGGGGGCACAAGTGTTGACGGTAGGCCCGCGAGGAAGAGAAGGATGAATTGTTGCGCTTGGCGAGAGGCGGTAAGAAGCCACAACGCAAGAAAATCCACCGAATGTGGGAAGCTTGTGAATAACAGTGTTAAAGTGGAAATTCTTTTTCCTTTTTTGTTCTCTTATTTTTTACGAAGTTTTTTCGTAGTGGGTACCCGATAAGAGAAGTAGCGTTGCACTTATGAAGATGACTCATATTCTTCCTCGCGGCGGTTGATTCAAACGACTGAAGTGGATGTTGAATGGAGACTATTATACTAATAGGCAACATCGTCAATGATGAAGGGGCCACTATTAAATATTGTATTCCCATCAATAATATTTTCATTAATCACGCGACATGAACCATTCGTTCACCAGGCTTATTCAAAAGGTTGGTCAGTGAAAAGAGAGGAGAGCTATTGGCGGTGGTGAACATTGAAATCTCCTAAGATGGAGATATCAGAGAAGGGAGAGATGGATAGAATGTGTTCCACTTTACAGGTAAAATAGTCGAAGAATTTTGTATAATCAGTAGAATTAGGGGAGAGATAAACAGCAAAGATATATTTAGTGAGAGAGTGACAAGATAGCTTATGCCAGATAGTTGAGAATATAGAAAAGTCAAAGTTGGGAACACGAGAGCAAGTAAGATTGTTGCGTACGTACACACAACATCCACCTTTGGCTTTGAATTGAGGATAGATATATTAGGAGGATACAGAGAAGGATTTTGATAGATAGAGTAGCAGGAAGAGCTCCAGGGCACTTAGAGGAGTCCAGGCCAGGGGACATTTTAACGGGGGCATTTATGGTAACCAGCTCCCTCCTTTGGGACTCCGAGGTTGGGTGTATTTTCGTCATCATTATCATTATTTTGCTTCGTTTTAAAATAATAAAATAGAGGAAACTAAAAAAATAAAAATAAAAACGGGGATTGGGCCTGAGCATATAGATAGATAGATAGATAGTGTATAGTATATTCGCTGTAAGTAGGCGAGAAATCATGACCTCTAACCTCTGTAACTTAAAAACGACTAAAGTAATCGAGCTAGGATTTCTACCATTTGGGAAGAGTCAGTCAAGGAATAGATGTGGACATTTACAGCCAATTTGATCTAGCCCTTTTTGAGTTACAGAGGATAGAGGTCATGATTTCTCTCCTACTTACAGCGAATAGACTATAGTATGTATGGTGTTTGTAGTATAATGTATTGATAGGAAGAGAAGGTGTTTTGGAGGGCAGGCTGGGATTGCTCTCAATATTGATGAAGCACAGAAAGGATCAGCTAGGAAGGCCAGGTGGTGAAACAGGAGTTCCAGCTATCCTTTATCACTTACAGTAAATCCCTATTCTAATCCATGATTTAGACCCAGTGGCGGATCCAGCTCAGGCTTAAAGGGGGGGAGGGGGGCTGATATATATACAGTACATGAGGGGCACCATAACTTTATATGTATTGTATTTCAGATAAAATGAAGTATATATCAGATGTAAGGGCGCAATTTTGGTCACTAAGGGGGGGGATGGCCGCCCCCCCCCCCCCCCTGGATCCGCCACTGATTGATTCTCCCCCCAGTGCTAAATTTGTAGAGTTTTGTATTAAGGGGGTAGTACTCGCTTTTCCTGGACCCCCTTCTCCCTCATGATTAGCATTATAGGTTTGAGTCCCGAAGGGAAGAAGGAAAACCTAATATTTAGTAGTGGTGTTTATGGCCAATCTTTGAACTCAAGCTTGTCTTTCAAACTTCCCGCCCGGGAGAGATCCAAATACGATTGCCACACATCGTGAGCGAAACGCTCTTAAAAACCACTCACGGACTCGTGCTATATGATGTGGGTACCACTACTAGAAAACCACTCATGGACTCGTGCTATATGATGTGGGTACGACTACTAGAAAACCACTCACGGACTCGTGCTATATGATGTGGGTACCACTACTAGAAAACCACTCACGGACTCGTGCTATATGATGTGGGTACCACTACTAGAAAACCACTCACGGACTCGTCCTATATGATGTGGGTACGACTACTAGAAAAAACTAGCAAAAAATAATAAAATAAAAAGATTAAACTTGATCTTAGCATTGCGCTTCTCATGCGTCTGCTGTTTCTGCACGCTTTGCCGCACTCATCATCGAAGCAATCACTCGTCCTTAATCTGATATATCAAGACTTTCAAAACATAGCAGATGAATGGGAAGGGGATGGAAGGGATGGCCAAAATTGTCAATGATTCCGGGACCACTACTAAATATTAGGTTTTCCTTCTTCCCTTCGGGACTCAAACCTATAATTTATTAGTGGCCCCTTCATCATTGACGATGCGCCTGTTATCTCAAGACTGGAGGGGGACATTCATCATGAACATCAGAACCACTAATAAATTACTAAGGTTAAAAGATATACACGTACGAAAAGATCATAGTTTAATAAAAATAATAAAAGTTTGTACAGGCGGCGTTCCTTAAAGGTAGCCTGTTCTGTAGCACCTTTACGTTTGATAGAACAGTTGGTGAAACACACATAAACTATACATTTTAGCTTATGAATACATAAATAAATCAATATCTCACCTCTTATAAAGTACTGATAATATGTTGGCCTATGAGGCCCCCAGGTACTGTATTACAAAAATATTTGTACTCTTGCTTTTAATCCTAATCCTTAAGATTAATGAGCATAATGGAAACTCTATTGCCATCTATCAAGTAAACATAATTTTTTTTCCTGACTAGACTTATTTTAGTCTAAGGAAGGGGTTATCACATGACCTTCATTCTCGTCATATTTTGTATCACATCAGAGGCAGGTTAGAGGCCCTAGCTAGGATACCTCTCCCCCCCCCCCCTTTCTTTACAAAAAATAGCTTAAAACTAGACTCTCTGCATTAATGCTACACATGTACGAGAAGATTTCATGAGATTCATGGACAGGTAACGTGTCAAGAAAGTATGATTAGATGACCATATATCATATAATGTTGAATATCATTGAGAGTAATTGTGGAGGAATCTGAGTGATGCCGCCCACTTCCGGATATCGTCTGACCTAGCCAAAACGCCTGGATTACTCTCCCGAATTACTTCTACTAATAACGCGGCTAGCTGGCGTTTTTGAAGACGTTTACCTGTACGTCAAACCCAGAGGGATCCTGTCTGTGCTGGCCGAGATTCCCGCATAAATAAAATGAGTGATTGCACCGGGCATAATAACTGGTGCTTATCGCCCTGTTTCAGAGCAGGAACTTCAAACTCTGAGAAAACATGATTACTCTGTTCATTCTTAGCAATGAAATTGGGAGCAGGTGCAATATTTACACTCATGTTGCGCCTCGAAAATCTTAAACAAGATGGCTCCGAACTCATCGTCGCCAACTCAGACACCCTGTCACCCGTGGCTAATGCCATTAGAAAAATGGCTTTCTTAAGTCTTAACTCGAAAGGAGGATTATGACAATATTTACGGGCGTGAAGCATTTCAAGTGCCAGATCAAGAGACCAGGTGGGTGTGAGTTGACGAGGAGGAGGGCGAAGCCGGAAGCAAGACCGCATGAACCCCTTTTCCTCCGTCTCCGGCACGGACAGACCAGTTAAATTGAAAAAAGGTGTCCGAATTGCTGCGAGGTGATTCCTTAATGTGACAACTGACAACTTTTGTATTTCAAATAGGTAATTTAAATAATTAAACACCAGAGCCACCGAGGACTGTTGTTGGTCAGTTTCTACGATCCAGGTAGTGAATGACTCCCAGTGAGATTGGTACTGTCTTTGTGTTGATTTAGCATACTGATTAATCAACTTGTGAGTCACCGCTTTCCCAAACCGGCCTAGCCACTTGGCCTTCTGAATATCCATAAGGCAAAAGTCAGTGAGGTATTGAGGTTTCCAATTGTGTCTAAGTGGAAGTACGAGATCGGGAGCGACACCGGGTTCTCGCACCACGTCTTTAATTGATTGTACTAAACTTGAGCCGGCCACTACGGCGCGATCATCGAGACCATGCCCCGATAACCCCATAGTTTGTGAACTACTTTGCACATTAAGGATGCGTCTGGAGGCGGAAACAGATAAATGGAGCTCCATTTGTTCCACTCTACCAGAATAGCGTCCGGACCCCCCGCCGGAGTCTGACTCCGCCTTGTGAGGTACTGAGGCAGCCTGTGGTTTGCCTCTGACGCAAACAAGTCCACTTGTGGATGGTAGGGTTCGGCAATCATATCTTGAAAGATGTTTTGTTTGAGAGCCCATTCTACTTGAGTGCTCTGTCTCCGAGACAGAGCGTCTGCCCACTCGTTCGCCACGCCGGGCAGATATGTTGCATGAAGATAAATCTCTAGCGTTGCTGCTAGTCGAAAGGTCTTTTCCGACAACCCTTGTAACACTCGAGATCTCGCTGACCCTTGTTTTTGAATGCATGTCACTGCAGTCATATTGTCCATTCTGAAGGCTAGGGACTTTCCCGCCAGGCTCATGCCGTGCTCCTGTAAAAAGAATAGTGGGACTAACAACTCCTGGGCATTGATATGAAGGTGATTTGATATGGACCATAGACCCTGACCCTGATGTCCTAGGTTTGACTGGTAACCCCATCCCAGGGTACCTGACGCATCTGTATCTATCCAGACCGTCGGAGGAGGAGCTGTCCAAGTTAAGGAGGAGTGCATTACTTCTGGCTTCGCCCAAGCTGCCAGGAGGTTGTGGATTAAAGTTGGAATTTTCCGCGGCGTTTCTACTGGCAACAGCGGAAAACACCTGTTTCCTTCCAAAATAATTTGTTTGACCTTCAGACGACCTAATGGGACCGTCAGCTGTATCCAATTGAGTGAGCCCACCAGAGATTCCCAGATCCTCCTCGTTGTTGTCAGAGAATGAAGAAACCGAAAGAGTTTTCTCCGAAATCTCTGACGGTTGTCTTCTCTCTGACTCAGAGTGAGAAACTCGGTATCCCAGATAAGGCCCACCCATTGGATTTTCCTGGTGGGGATCAAGGAGGACTTTGCTAAGTTCACCTTGAACCCCAAGGCAGCTACATGGTTTAATACAAGTTGTACATGTTGGAGGCAGATTATTTTGGATTGTGCTACTATTAGCCAATCGTCTAGATACCCTAACACCATGATCCCCTGTTTGAGTAATGGTAGCAAAGCCTGTCGGACTAATTTTGTGAAAATTCTGGGTGCTAGATTTAATCCAAAGGGCATTCTTTGAAAGACAAACGTTTGATCCCTGTTGCGTAAGGCTAGATACTTTTGAAAACGTTTGTTGATTGGGACATGCCAATAGGCTTCTGTGAGATCGATGGAACACATCCAACCCTGCGGCGGGAGTGTCAATCTGATCTGATTCACCGTCAGCATCCTGAATGACTGATTGTGAATATGGGTGTTGAGATAGGAGAGGTCGATCACCGGCCTCATCTGAACATTGTCCCTCTTTGGCACCAGGAACAACCGGGATGTGAACACAGGTTGCGACAAAGGACTGGGGATAATGATCTGCTTTTGGGCCATCTCTTTGACGACGGATCCCACCTCCAATGAAACAAGATTGAATTCTGTGGGGATACGTAAACGGGGTCGCCGGGACCACCGCCAGGAGAGGCCTTTGCGGACCACTGTCCTTGCCCATGTTCGCCGGGGCCATGCCCGATGACAATCTCGGAAGTTGCCAGTTGCATAACTGGTGTTGTCCGGCAGTACTGCTCTCTGTTCCGTCTCGCCTTGCCTTGGCACTGGGAGTGAGAGAGCCTTGTGGTGTCTCAGTTTTTTTAAGAGGAGAGTTGTGACTCTGATTTTGGAATGGGGGGATGAGAGGCCTTGCTACCCTCACTACTGGGTTTACCCCTAGACTGACCCCTGAACCAACACCCTCTACCCCTGGATTGACCTCGGCCTCGGGACGACCCGTTACTTGCAGGGGCTGTGTAAGTCTTTGAAGACTGAAATGACTGGGATTGACCACGAAAGGAACTCTTAGCATTAAATTTAGATTTAACTGGATGCTCACTCTTTGACTTAGAAGTAGTGGCAGGTTGTGAGTCTAGAAGAAAATTTACAGTGCGCCAGGCATCGTCTGAGGCTAGGGTCTTGGTGAAAACATTTGATAATATTAGTCTCCTACCAATCTCTGCAGGGAGTCTCTTAACCAAGTACACCCTCAGGTCTTGACGTACCTGTACTGCCTCAAAGAGAGCAGTCCGGACATCGCCGAGAGACTGAATGGAATTTTGGAGAAGAAGGCGCCTAGTCAGAGAAAGAGCCTTCTGGGTCCCGGTGTCCAGTACCGACTCAGTCGTGCTGGCCAGAGAGGCCGCAAGCTGATGGCTGAGCAAATACTGGGACGCCAGTCTCCAGGCTTTCTGCCTCATCTTGTAGTCTTTATAGATCTGGACCTGTGTGGGAGAACAAAAAGGTTCAGACAACTGGCATAAAGAAAGTTTAGAGGCCCCCAAAAAATCAAGTATATGTTGAGGTATCCCTACCGCCTTGCCTACCGGCATTGAAAACCAATGATTGTCTTCTTGCGGGAGCTGGTGACTGCTCTTATTTGTTATTGTGCTGGCAAACAGCTGGGCCTCTTGTCCCCATGTAACCCATGGCCCTGACTCCCCCCCTTGAATCTGGACTAGTGAAGACCCATCTGAGTCCCTGAACGGTATAGCATTTAATTCCGGGGTCAAGCCCTGTAATTGTTTTAAATAATTAAACCCATCTGATTTAGACCAGTCGGGAAAAAGTTTTCCGGCGGAAGCGGGAGGCAAGGCAGGGGCTGGCATGTACACAAAATAGTCAGGATTATAAAATGTAGGAATGGCCCTGATGACAAAATCAAGTACCTCTCTAGACTGGTTCTTGGCCCTTAATTTTCTAGCCTCACTCGCCTCAATAACCCAATGTTCCAGCACAGGTGACTCTCCCGTAACTGTGGGTTGTGCGACCTCGGGGCGTAAAGGCTGAACGACAGACCAAGACGTATCCGGTCCATACAAAAGTGGGAATGGACTTATCAAGTGGAGGAGGAAGCAAATCAGAGAACAACTTCAGATTCGACGGCAACAGAGCCGTAGCTCCCGAAGTGGAAGCTATAGGAGTGACAGTAGGGGGAGGTAAAGTTAAATCAACTTGAGGTTGCCCAAGTACTTGCCCTAGAGGTCGCACCACCGGGGCTACTGGTACTGAAACTGATACCTGTCGCTCACCTTTAACCTGTTTCATAAAATCAAATAACTCCTGTAATTGTTCCCTCGCTACAAAAACCCCACTTTCTAGGTCTGACTGGGACGCGGACGTTGGCATCTCCGAGTCCTGCGCTTTCGAGTGCCGAGAAGAAGGACGTTGGCCAGACGCTAGCTCCTCGGCGTGTACTCCTTGTTGGGTGTAGAGTTGATCCCGGTGACCGGGTCGGGAGGGGGCGGTAAAGCCTCCAACCGAGACTCGCCGACCCGGGCAGTGGAATCGTGTGTTCTTGTTTGTGTTTCATCGAGAACGCTGGGCTGAGAAAGGTCTCGAAAGTTCAGGTCTGGGATGTCATACTCTGTAGGGTCTTGAACTGAGGCGGGTTGTTGTTGTTGTTGTTGTTCCCTAAGCTGCCTGGCCGAACAGCCCCGAGTCCCTGAGAAAGGCCATGGCCACGATCGGGCTTTCCCACAGAGCTCTCATTGAGTGTAGATTGTGTTGTTGGCGTCAGTGGTTGTGTGAAATGCAGTCTTCTATCATGTGTTTAATGGTATGGGGTGCTGTGTTACATCCCGGGCAGGCGTCGACAACGCAGTCATCCAGTCTCTTCTGATAGCTCAGGAGAGCTGGATGGTGTCCGCATCTCAGCCTGGCCAGGTGGACTCTGTCCTCGCGAGGAAGGGAGGATTCGGAAGGATGGATTTCGGGAGGTCGTGCATGCAGCTGCGTGTTGTCTGTGAGTGAGTGGATGGATCGGTGAGAGATATGAGTATGGATGTGCTTCTGGAAGTTGGTTCGGGGTGGGCAGGGAGGGAGAGAGGACAATAATTGTGTGTGATACCGTGTGCTGGGTGTTGTTTTGATATTTCTTGGTGTCTGTGGGTGTGTTGCCATGTAGTTTAGTGGGTGGTCTTGGTTCGTGGAGGCTGCTGCCAGGAATTGAGTGCCTCTCATGTCCAGATGGTCTTTGACTTTGAGGATTTTGGTTTCTTGATGTAGGTGATCTGTGGGTGCAGTAGCTGTGCAGCCTGTAATGATCTTCAGGGCTTTGTTTTGAATAGTCTGTAAGGTCTTATGATGTGTTTCAGCTAGGTTAGAAGCCCAGGCTGGGCTTGCGTATTCCATCACTGATCTTATGTATTGTTTATATACTGTGGTGGTAGTTTCTTTGTTGTGTCCAAATTTTGTGTGAGCAAGTGACCTGAGGGCGTTAAGTCTGGGTGTCAGTTTCTTTTTAATGTTTGTGGTGTGCTGTTTGAATGTCATATGAGTATCATATGTTACTCCTAGGATTTTGTGTGTGTGTGTATGTGTTAGGGGTGTGTTGTTTATGGTGAGTTGAGGGATGTATTCGTGTTCTTCTGTCCAACTTGTGAGCAGGGTTGCGGTGGATTTGGCTGGGGCTAGATTAAGTCTGTTTGTAGTGCACCAGCCATGTAGTGTGTTGAGATAGGGTTGAAGGAGATCTGTTGCTCTTTTTGGGTCATGGTGTGTGCATGTGAGTGTTATGTCATCTGCATAGGAGGCTAAGTTTATTTGGGGCGTATTGGGTGTAGTTATATCGTGCATGTACAGATTGAAGAGTGCGGGCGATAGGACGGATCCTTGTGGGACTCCGTTTGGAAAGTTTCTGATTTTAGATGACTGACCGGCAAAAGATACGTGTGCACATCTGCCTGCTAGGAAGTTGGCCAGCCACCTTTTTGTGTTGTTGTGCATGTTTGTGTTGTAGATTTTGTTTGTTAGGTTGTGGCGGGGGATGGCATCGAAGGCTTTACTAATGTCGAGTGTGGCTAATAGTGATCTGTGTGGTGGTCTAGCTGAGTTGATGCCGTCGAAAGCTCTTTGTGTAAGGTCTGTGAGAAGAGTGTTTGTGGAGTGCAGTGGCCTAAAGCCATGTTGTGTTGGAGCTAGGGGTAGGTCAGGTGTAATTAGTTGTAATACTAGGCGTTCCATGACTTTGGAGGGGGAGCAAAGGAGTGTGATGGGGCGGTGCGAGGAGGGTAGCGTGGGGTCTTTGTTGGGTTTGGGGAATGTGATGATGATACCATGCTTCCAAATGTCTGGTATTGTGTTGTGTGAATAGCTGTAGTTTGATATGTTAGTGAGTGCTTGTATGCCTTGTGGTCCCAGGTGTCTGAGGTGTATGTTGCTTATGTTGTCTAGGCCACAGGCGGGTGAGTGCTTGAGATTGTTGATGATATGCTTTATCTGGTGATTGGTGAAGAGTGTATAGTCAGGGTCTGTGGGGAATTGTCTCTTACGTCGGATGACACGTCGGTCGTCTTTGTGAGGTTTTAGGTGGCTGACATGTGAAAAGTGATTGATGAGAGTGTTTGCTTGTTGTTTACATGAAGGAGTAGAGTCTGTTGTTGTGATTGCAGCATGTGATTGTGTTGTGTTGCTGTTGGAAAGTGTGATGCTGTTTAGTGTTTTGTAGAGTTTTTTGGGGTTTGTTTTGTGATCAAGTGTTTGTAGGAAGTTATTCCAATTTAGTTTTTGTTGTTCTTGTATTTTGTTGTTAGTTTGGGTGTTGAGTGCTTGAATTTGATGTGTGATGTCTTGTGTGTGGGGTGCTGGGGAGTGTTTCAGTATGTCGCGTTGTCTGATGAGGTTTTGAATTTCTGGTGTGAAGTTGGGGTTGTGTCTTTTTCTGTTACCTCTTGGAATGTGTTTCTTGTCAGCGTTTTGGATAGTTTTATTGAGTATGTGTACAGCATTGTTGATGTTAGTGATGGGTGTACTGTTTAGAGTTGTGAAGTGTTGTTCTGTCTCATTTGTGAATTCTTCCCAGTTAGCTCTTTTATAATTGGTGTATGTGTGTTTGTGGCTAGCTGGGGTGAGTCTGGTTTTGGTGGTGATAATGATCGGGAGGTGGTCAGAGCCTAAGGTTCTGACCACCCTCCAGGATGTTGTGGGGGCGAGTTCTGGGGAGCAAAAGGTGATGTCTGGAGATGATGGGTTATAGAGGGCTTGGTGAGGAATATGGGTATGTTGATGGACGTCGTTAAGGATGATGAGGTTATCGGTTTGGTTTTGTAGTACCAGCCCTCTGTCTGTGTCGGGGTTGTCGACAAACCAGGCCGACGTCTTGGCGTTGAAGTCACCACCCAGGATGATGTGTGGGGTGTGTGGGGTGTTTGTGATGTGTTGTAAGTGTGGTCTGTATTCATTTGGTACTGTAGGGGATGTTTGGGGAGGGATGTATGTGTTTATGATGGTTATGTTGGAGTTGTTGCCAGTGCGTATTTTAATTGACTGTATTTCTGTTGTGTTATCATTTGGGGGGAGGAGGGATTTGGTTTGTACACTGGTTACTATGTATGATATTTCTTTGTGTACCAGGGTGATGAGTCCACCGCCCCCGCCTACAGCCCGGTCTTGTCTGATGGTGGTGAACTTATGAAATGTGGGTGTTTTTTGTATTGTGCAGAGTTTTGTTTCTTGTAAGATGGCAATGTGTATGTTGAGTTGTTTGATGAAGTGTGAGAGTTCGTGTTTCTTTGTGTTGATGCCATCTATGTTCAGTTGAAGAATGTTAATGTTATGTGCACGATGTATGTTGGGTGCTGCTGCACGAGGATGTGGTGGGGGTGGGGGTGAGGGGGGGGGGGGGGGTAAGGGAGGGGCTGGGGGTTGGGATGGGGGAGGTGGGGGTGGGGATGGGGGAGCAGGAGATGGGGGTTGGAATGGATTAGGATGGGGTGTGGTGTGTTGAGTTGAGGATGTGGATGGTATGGGAAGGTTAGGTGGGTTAGGGAGGAGAGGTGGACGGATTTTATGGGGGGAGTGGATGATATGGGAAGGTTAGGTGGGTTGGGGAGGAGAGGTGGACGGGTTTTAGGTGAGGGATTTGACTGGGAGAGAGGGAGGGGCATGAGGAACAGGTCCAGGTGTTTGTGTAGTGTTTCTTGGAGGCAAGTGTTGTGCAGGTGAAGTGGGTCCAGTTCCCGCATGAATTGCAGAGAACTGAACCTTTAGTATGGCGACTCGAAGTGATGGGTTTTGAGCAAGTTGGACATATGTATGTGTACGTGGGTCCTGGGTTGCTCTCAATGTCTCCGGCTAGAAGAAGTCTTGGAGAAATGACAGCCGGAGAGTCATTTCTCGGTGTAGGAAAAACTGTGTGATGTGTGTGTGTGGTGTGAGAGGTGTGGAAATTCCCGGCGCGACCGAAGCCGCTCCAAGGACCCGTGCCCCCAGGGAGGGGGCAGGGGATGGTTGTGACGGTTTGGCTCCCGAAACTGCTCCCCGCGGCCGGCATCCGGTTTTCCTCCACTGGTCGTTGATTTTGTCTTCGGCCGTGGAGGGTTGGCAGCCATCCGCGGTTGGCAGCCTCGGGAGGTGGCCCCACGGCGTAGACGCCGCCACATCATGAGGCGGGTTGGTCAGAAGAGCTCTCATACTCTTGCCGGCGAGATTACACGCTGCTGCCCCTCTCCGTTCCTAATACCGGCACGGCCGTAGGTTCTGGCTGCGGGTTGTGAGGAATGGTAAACCGGTGAGAATGGCCTGAGACATGACTAGATGTGCCTCTGGTTGCCTCCCTACTCGACGAAGACTGTTTAACCGGTTTGGATGGTGGCTGCGCCGCCTTCTTCGACGATGAGGAGGACTTCCTAGACCGACTCTTCTTAGACTTGTCATCGCCGGCAGATAATGCGGCGTCAAAATCAGAGTGAGACATCTTAGCTGCTTGTTCACAGAAGGCGACTTGGGTCTTGGTCTAGGAGAGCGGGACCTGTCATGCCGACTCGATGACGGAGGTGCTTCCGGCGGATCTGAGGTCCTAGGCCGCTTAAGCTGGCGGGAGGAAGTTTCACGAGAACCCCCAAGGGGTGATGTAACTGACGCCCCTTTAAGTAAATCATCTAAAATTTGGTCATCCAATTGTAATGATTTATGGGCTACCGTCTTACAGTAAGCTACATACACTGACTGAATGTGAAGTAAAATAGTCTTACACTGACTATCGGCATGGTTTAAATAAGCATTGCGGAGGGCTGAACACTTGGGGCATGATTGGGAAAGCCAACGACCATGAGCTCGGTCTAGACAAGGAACACACTTAACACATAAAATGTGCCCAATGACCGTCAAAATTTTACAACCCAAAGCAGAACAAAAAGAGAAACCACTCTTATCCATGATTTAATAACTTCCTCCCGCCAGGGAGATTGCAGAACCTCCTAGGTGTCCCACATGCGAACCTGTGGGTGAGAAAATTCCAAGAATCAATGCTCATACGGACACGCTATGGCAAAGCTAATATTCAAGATATATCTCCAACGTTAAAGAGAAAGAAGAATTGAGTAACACTAAACAATCTTAGTTCCCCTTACGTTAAGTACATTCCCCAGAAATGTAAGTGAGTAGTTAGTAGCCTACCATGTGCTACTTATGTATATAACTTCTTACCTAAGTGATTAACACTGACCTCATCCCTTCTTGTGATGCAAGAACTAAACCCGGCGACAATGCAACTATGGATATTAATTCTTAACCCCGGCGGACCAGCGCCATTAATGCAAGCCATACAGATAACTGAAAGCTACAAGATAGGAATGGGTGAGTTCGTTTCTCGGCTCAGCCGTAATTGTCCCGGCGGCAGTGGCTCCCCACTTGCAACCACCCGGATTAACCTTATGACAATACCAAGCAACGAACGTTTTTATTGTTAAGTTTATGTGGCGGAATAAGTTGTGGTAATGGAGGCGGACTAGCCGAACACTCTCAGAACACAATTTTAGTAAAATGCCGGTCAAGCCGAAATCATACTAGACGCCATAAACAAAACCAATAAATTCCATTTCAATCCCGTGCCAAGCGAGGATATCTGAATTTTAACATGACTCTACAGTAGGTGTTTCCCGGCGGAAAAACCACGTGAAACTAGAGGCACGTTGATTTAAGTCTCACTTCTATAAAATTCCGCCGGAAGGGCCAACCCTCCAAAAAAAGGAATGAACAACGTGCACATACATGGCATATGGTTATACTGTACATGAATAACAATAAAATAATCAATGATAACACATCCTAGCCATATATACACAACCTACATGAGGCCAACTAGATGGGGGCATATTGCGATGAAATCAGTCATTATAGCACAAACCTGCGATCCAGCGTTGACCCTTATACACATAGAGACCATGAAGCGTGGGTTGACAAAGCAGCATGGCTCCGTGCAGGACCCCTCAACTACGTGAGACTGTCCCCGAGCACTAGCCCACGTGGCATACTGTTGCACACCCAAAATGGACCGAACAACAGGCCCCGGTTCACCCTATAAGAAGACTCATGACTAACAGTGAACTAAAATGAGTTAGAATAAAACAAGCACTTAGGAGCCTCGCCTTATCACAACGAGGACTCCGCCTAACACACTCGCTTTAGCAAATTGAACCCTGAAACACAGTCTCCAGGGCCCACTATTAGACACTCACAGCCTACGCCTAGTCTATAAGCTACCTATCCTCAGCACTGAGCAACATGTACATGTGAGCAAAAGACTCACCATAACCAAGGGGAGGTGAAGAATGAAGGCTGGGCTGGAGCACCCCAACACACGTCCGTCACTAGTGGGCCCGGGAGATATAAGAATTAGTGAGGCGAAGCGTGCAGAAACAGTAGACACATGAGAAGCGCAATGCTAAGATCAAGTTTAATCTTTTTATTTTATTATTTTTTGCTAGTTTTTTCTAGTAGTGTACCCACATCATATAGGACGAGTCCGTGAGTGCTTTTTAAGGGGAGGTATTTAGTTTGTTCCCTAGACCTCCATCAAGCTTAAAATTACACCCCCTTGAGTCCCTTTCAAGATAAATTTGTACATTTTTCGGTAGAAAAATGTCCCTGCCGAAGGCCGGTTCCTCTTAAATTACAGGCTCGCTATCGCTCGCCAGGGTAAAATCGACACCTGAATTGCACGAAAGGTCTTAATATGGGGTGAAAGTTCTTAAAATCGCTAAACTAATGGGGCAAACGTTTTATAATATCAAAAGCAATGGGGCTAAACATGAGGGAGAAAGGGGTCAAGAAAAAAATCCCTCAAGTGGAGATCTCCCCTTCAGAGCGTTTCGCTCACGATGTGTGGCAATCGTATTTGGATCTCTCCCGGGCGGGAAGTTTGAAAGACAAGCTTAAGTTCAAAGATTGGCCATAAACAATGTTAAGGCGCATCATCAATGATTCCGGGGCCACTAATAAATATTAGTTTTGAGGTTTTAAGACGTTCGTTCCATTAATTTGGCGAATTTGAGACCTTTCGACTATTTTTGTTGTTGTCAATATTAAGACTTTTCGTGCCCTATAGGTGTCGATGTTTTCCTGGCAAGCGACAGCGAGCCTCTAATTTTAGAAGGAACCGGCCTTCGGCCTGGACATTTTTCTACCGAAAAATATACAAATTCATCTTAAAAGGAGGTCTAGGGGATGTTTTTCTAAGATTGATGGAGGTCTAGCGAGGAAACTAAAAAATATATTAACACCTTATTAGCGGGCTAGGCGGTTTATTTATATGTACCGCCCAGCGGGGTGTTTTTAGCCAAAATAGGGCTGTTTACGTGATCATTTTCATGCCTAAATAAGACCCAGAGCGTAAAACAAGTATCTATCCCTGAAAGGGCATAAACAGAGCTTTCCAATGACACTATAACGATCCTTTTATGATGGCTAGTTTTCTTGCAACAACCGCGCAACGCGAGTGCAAAAAGCATGTAATTCGGCACTTTCCCCATACAATTCCGTATATAGCGAGTGAGAGAGGGAGGGAGGAGGTGGGATTCGTGTCATTAGGTTCGCCGCGGTGGTCTGGAGCAGTCATACGCTCGCTACTCTCCTGCCACCACTTGTCTCTCTCTCTCAGCAACATTACGTGCTGAAATTGCCACACGACCTATGTCGAGCGCCGCCAGATAGTCCAGATTTATTATACTCGACTTATGTTGCGCGCCGATAGTTAGGGGTTAATAAAGTAGACGTGCCGTTTTGCCCAAAATCAAAACGACATACCCAACTCTGCGATGGGTTACCATCATCACTACTAATACCATCATAAATCACAATCATCACTACTACTGCCATCATCACTACAACTACCACAATCATCACAACTACTGTCATCATCACCATTACTATGATCATCATCACTACTACAAATACAATCATCACTACTACTCTCATCATCACTACTACTGTCACCATTGTCACTACCATCTTAATCACTACTATCATCATTGATACTACAACTATAAACCATCATTACTATCATCACCACCATCTTACAATCATCATTACTACCGTTAACATCATCACTAGGCCTACTACTATAACCATCATCATTACTACTGTCACAAGTATTACCATCATGTATCCTATCACCATCATCACCATTACTATGATCTTCATCATCACAACTACTGTCATCACTACAACTTTCACCATCATCACTACTACTCACCATCATCACTAATACTCACACCATCGTCACTACCATCATCACTACTGTCATCATCATTACTTGTCACCATCATCACTACTACTGATCAAGTCGTTTAAGGAGAAGTCATCAAGGATCATCGTCTCAGGAATCGTCCCCCGGCTTGGTGTAGAGAGCCGATTTTACAACATAACCACCAGCACAAATCGTTGTCTAGCAAACCTCTGCAGGAAGGAAAACGTGGGATTCGTCGACACCTGGGACAATTTCTACTACGATGACTATTTGTTTTCGGACGATGGAGTTCATCTGAACCAGGTGGGAGCAGCACGTTTTGGGCGTCTTCTCAACGATGCGGTGAAGGATTTTCGGAGAAGAAATCGACTCAGCACAGGACAACCAGGAAGGAGGACCGAAGACAGCGAGGGCGGCAACCTGCGAAGGAATTAAATGCTAATCTGTCAAGAACCGCGAATTTGGATAAAGCTCCACCAACACGACCCAAATTCAAAACCGCCAGGGAAAACGACCGAGGACCGATGTCAGCCATGAATGTAAATGTAGATCCGATCAGAACCAAAAATTTGATTAAAGAACGTTCTGTGAGTTCTAAAACCGCAACTTTAAAGGTTTTCTATGCAAACGCTCGTAGCATACGCAATAAATTTTCAGATTTAGAGGAACTAGTGTTTACTGAAAATTATGATGTGATTGGTATAACAGAATCTTGGCTCAATACAGTAGATAGAGACTTTTTAGCAGAGTATTCACTTCCCGGTTATGTAATGTTTGAGAAAAGCCGAATAAATAAAAATGGAGGTGGCGTTTTATTTTATATCAAAGAAAGTCTTAACCCGACCCTCTTGTCAAAACCTCAAATTGTGAACGTCGACACATCTTTTGTGCTAATAAAGAATAATAAAGGTACAAAAATAATACTTGCATTAATATACAGACCTCCAGCTCAATCAGTGCAAACTGACCGAGAAATTTATGAACAAATTGCAGATGTAAGTAACTCACAAGATACCGTATTTTTGGGCGACTTTAATTTACCTGTGACCAAGTGGGGCGATACTCTTACTTCACTCTCCGGACATGACTTGTATACGAACTTGCAAGAGAGTTCGCTTTATCAATTTGTTCGAACACCGACCCGTGGTAATAACGTTCTTGACATTGTACTTGCAACAAAAGAAGAATTAATAGAGAATTTGAATGTTGGTGATGAATTCAGTAACAGCGACCATCGTACGATAACTTTCACTTTAAACTTTACTAGTAACGAACCAAATAGTAGCATAGAAAAAGTCCCTAATTTCAAGAAAGCAAACTTTCATAAACTTAGAGCTATGTTTAAAGAAACTGACTGGAGCTTTTTAATTAACAATAACGACATAAATACATCTTGGAAGTTATTCGAAACCACTTACCTAAAAGCAGTGCAAGACTGCATACCATCGAAAATACGGCGTCCAGGCCATAATAATAAGCCCAAATGGTGGAATAAAGATATTTCAAACTGCCTGCTTGCTAAAAAATTTGCTAATGATAGATTAAAATCCTCACAAAATGACGAAGAACGGGTGAAATTTGTAGAGCTACGACGCAAAGCCAAAAAGTTAATTAAGCAAAGTAAAAAGACCCTAGAGTTACATATTGCGAATCAAAGTAAAACAAACCCGAAAGAATTCTATAGTTATATCAGAAAGAAAAACGTAGTTACTTCAACTGTTGGACCGTTAGTCGATGAAAATGGAGAATACACCAAAGACGAAGTACAAATGAGTAATGCCCTCAATACCTTCTTTGCATCAGTTTTTACAACCGAAGACCTGTGATATCCCTACACCATCGCCGATTCAGATTGATAATTCAGATGTTCTAAGCAATATCACCGTTACAGAGAGAGAAGTATTGAATTGTTTAGATAAACTCAAGGTAAATAAAACGCCTGGACCTGATACAATCTCGCCTAGAGTTCTAAAGGAAGCTAAGGATGAGCTCTCCAAACCACTAACATTACTATTCAATAAATCCTTGCAGTCTGGGACTATGCCTGATCAGTGGAAGATAGCCAACGTAACACCGATATTCAAAAAAGGCAGCAAATCCCTACCCAGTAACTATCGTCCAATTAGCTTAACCTCAGTTGTATGTAAAATGCTAGAAACGGTCATAAGAGACAGACTCGTAATCACTTAGAGGAAAATAACATACTTAAAGATACTCAACACGGCTTTCGTAAAAAACGTTCCTGTTTAACAAACCTCTTAGACTTCTTCCACGATATCCTCAACCTCTACGATGAGAGTAAAGCTGTAGATATTATATACCTTGATTTTCAAAAGGCCTTTGACAAAGTTCCCCACAAACGTTTACTGCTAAAACTAAAAGCGCATGGAATACAAGACGGTGTGTTGAAATGGATAGAAAATTGGCTCAGCAACAGAAAGCAAAGAGTAGTCATAAACGGTAAGGCATCTAAATGGACCAATGTAAGTAGCGGGGTACCCCAGGGATCGGTACTAGGACCAATTCTCTTTCTAATTTACATCAATGACATAGATGAGGGTCTCGCCTGTACAATCTCAAAATTTGCTGACGATACAAAAATTGCAAATAGCGTACTCTCAAAAGATCAAGTTGACGATATGCAACACAATCTAGATAAATTGTCACATTGGGCCCAAATTTGGCAAATGAGTTTCAATGCTGATAAATGTAAAGTACTACATATCGGATACCTAAATGAGAAAGCAAACTATTCGATGAATGGCACTCAGCTTAAGAATGTAAACAGAGAAACCGATCTGGGAGTAACAATATCGAGTAACCTAAAACCGAGTCAACAATGTTCAGAAGTTGTTAAGAAGGCAAACAAAATAATTGGCTTTATAGGCAGATCATTTGAGCATAAATCCAAAGAAGTTATCCTAACCCTTTACAATTCCTTAGTCCGCCCTCTTCTGGAATACTGCGTTCAATGCTGGTGCCCTTATTACCAAAAAGACATAAACAAGCTAGAACGAGTTCAACGTAGAGTTACCAAAATGATACCTAGCCTAAAGAACAAACCATACGAAGAGCGTCTTAGAGAATTAAATCTATTTCCTTTAACCCAGCGCAGATTAAGAGGTGACTTAATTCAAGTGTTCAAAATCATCAAAGGCATCGACAATATGAACTGTAGTAAGTACTTCACTATCGACCAATCTAATTACACGCGGGGAAACGGTTGCAAAATTATTGGTAAATCTTTTAACTCACACGAATCTAAGAATTTCTTCTTCAATCGAGTTGTCAACTTGTGGAATGGGCTTCCCCGAGATGTTATAGACTGCAGCACCGTTGATTCATTTAAATTCCGCCTAGACAAATATCTCGCATCAAACCCGCGACTGACTGCGTTTGTAAATGAATAACTTTATTTTATCCTCCCCTCAGTTACTAACCCATATGTCCCCTACTAACTTCCTAGTCCTGCCACGTTAGTGGCAGGGCAGTAGTTCCCTTTCCAATGTTCCCTTACCCACTCTAAACCACTGTTTGGACACTTGATCCTCAGTGTTTTGGAGGACAAGCAGCCTAGAAGGGTCACTAGATCTGTTGTTGCTTGATTTCCTTTGTACTACTAGTACTGTCACCATCATATTTACTACTGTCACCATCATATCTACTACTGTCATCATCATCACTACTGTCATCATCATCAATACAACTACAACCATCATTACTACTATTATCACCATCATCACTATCACCATCAATCCCACTATTACTACCATTACTTCTAATGCTAACTAAACTAACTTAATCTAGCAAATGCGGAGCGAGATGTTTTTGCCCCCAGAACGCCATCATTGCTGGGTGGGGTGGTGGTGGGGGGTAAAACCATATTTTGGACCTAAAATCATAACTATTGCATAAATTCAAAAAATCTTTTTTGACAGACGTTCGCATTTACGCAACAAATGTTCGTGTGAAATTTGGTGAAAATCCGTCCAACGGTCTAGGAGGAGTTTCGGGACAGACTGACGACGACAACAACAATGACGACGACGACGACGACAACAACAATGACGACGACGACGACAACAACAATGACGACGACAGACATTTTTTCCGGTGGTACCCACTATACGGGGGGGGGGGGATACCAAACTCTGCGAGTTGATATATATATATAGGCCAAAAACCAAGCAGTACCCCCTTAATATATCATGGCAAACGACATCAAACGCCTTTGTTAAATATATGATTATAAAGTCTACGTTGAAGCCATCATCCACCCACTTAAGGGGAGATGGTTAATTTTTCTGGCCCCCCTTCTTCCTCATGTTTAGCCCCATTGGTCTTTAGATTTTAAGACGTTCGGCCCAATATTTTGGTGATTTTAACACCTTTAGCTCCATTTCGTTGTCAATTTTAAAACTTTTTGTTCCATTTAGGTGTCGATTTTTTCCTGGCGAGCGATAGTGGGCCTATAGTTATAGGAGGAACCGGCCTTTAGCCGGTACATTTTTCTACCGGAAAATGTACAAATTTGTCTTGAAAGGGGGATCTAATGGATGGTTTTCTTAGTTGTTGTTGTTGTTGTTCCCTAAGCTGCCTGGCCGAACAGCCCCGAGTCCCTGAGGAAAGCCATGACCACGATCGGGCTTTCCCACAGAGCTCTCATTGAGTGTAGATTGTGTTGTTGGCGTAAGTGGTTGTGTGAAATGCAGTCTTCTATGATGTGTTTGATGGTATGGGGTGCTGTGTTACATCCCGGGCAGGAGTCGACGACGGTGTCATCCAGTCTCTTCTGATAGCTCAGAAGAGCTGGATAGTGTCTGCATCTCAGCCTGGCCAGGTGGATTCTGTCCTCGCGAGGAAGGGAGGATTCGGAAGGATGGATTTCGGGAGGTCGTGCTTGCAGCTGCGTGTTGTCTATGAGTGACTGGATGGATTGAAATGTAGGTAATTTTTGTGTTGTGCAGAGTTTTGTTTCTTGTAAGATGGCAATGTTTATGTTGTGTTGTTTGATGAAGTGTGAGAGTTCGTGTTTCTTTGTGTTGATGCCATCTATGTTTAATTGGAGAATGTTAATGTTATGTGCACGATGTATGTTGGATGCTGCTGCACGAGGATGTGGGGGTGAGGGTGGGTAGGGTTAGGATGGGTGAGGTGGTGGTGGGGGTGGGGATTGGGGTGCAGGAGATGAGGGTGAGAATGGATTAGGTTGGGGTGTGGTGTGTTGAGTTGAGGATGTGGATGGTATGGGAAGGTTAGGTGGGTTGGGGAGGAGAGGTGGACGGGTTTTAGGGGGGGGGGGGGGAGTGGATGGTATGCGAAGGTTAGGTTGGTTGGGGAGGAGAGGTGGACGGGTTTTAGGGGAGGGATTTGACTGGGAGAGGGAGGGGCATGAGGAACAGGATCAGGTGTTCATGTAGTGTTTCTTGGAGGCAAGTGTTGTGCAGGTGAAATGGGTCCAGTTCCCACATGAATTGCAGGAAACTGAACCCTTAGTGTGGCGACTCGAAGTGATGGGTTTTGAGCAGGTTGGACATATGTATGTGTAGGTGGGTCCTGGGTTGCTCTCAATGTCTCCGGCTAGAAGAAGTCTTGGAGAAATGACAGCCGGAGAGTCATTTCTCGGTTTAGGAAAAATAGTGTAATGTGTGTGTGTGGTGTGAGAGGTGTGGAAATTGCCAGGCGCGACCGAAGCCGCTCCAAGGACCCGTGCCCCCAGAGAGGGGGCAGGGGATAGGTGTGACGGTTTGAATCCCGAAGACTGCTCCCCGCGGACGGCAGCCGGCTGTCCTCCACTGGTCGTTGATCTTGTCTCCGGCCATGGAGGGTCGGCAGCCATCCGCGGTTGGCAGCTCCGGGAGGTGGTCCCACGGTGTAGACGCCGCCACATCAGGACCTTAGTTTTCTTAGTTTGATGGAGGTGTAGGGAGGAAACTAGAAAAATAATATATATATATGAAAAAAAATCGACCAAAAAGTGAACCATCGTCCCTTAATAATTACACGATTTTTGTAACGAAGTTATTTCAGTATCCATAGCTATTATTAGTATCTAAGTTTTGTTAACCCATCCAGTACCAGAGACGTCCTTTTCATCATATCCAGGCAACTATTAGACGATTTTATTCAGCTCAGGAAGGACCTCTAGCAATAACAAAGCTTCAAACTATCTCAACCAACCCTTTTAACTACCACAGATCCTTCCTGAGCTGCATAATATCGTCTAAATATGGCTAAAATTTAATATAACACACGTTGCTGGTACTCAAAGGGTTAAGAATCTGTAGGGTTTATTATTACAAGACCAATGACAAGTAATAGCATTGTTTTGGCCATTTAATCACTTCCGAAGACATAATTTGAACTATAAACCATCATTTTATCCTTACATATACAATAATAAATAGAACAAATAATAAACTGCTCTCGTTTGACACCCTGCTCTTATTATTATTATTATTATTAGTATTAGTATTATTATTATTATTATTATCGTCCATAGATTGCGACATTGAGCTAGGAAACTTCGACGACGACTACGGCTACCACTACATGGACTACTATGGTGGCTCTGAGTGTAAGTATAGTTATTGTGTTTTGTTCATTTACTACTACTACTACTACTACTACTACTACTACTACTTTTTTTACTACTACTACTGCTACTACTACTACTACTTTTTTTTTTTTTTTTTTTTCTACTACATTGATTTTTATTTAATATTGTTCATACATTTTATTTTACAAGCATCAGATATTACTATTCAACACCATGCAACTTCAATCCAGTCTCCTTCCTATGCGACCCTCTGCCACTGCTGCCTCGTAGTCCACTTCTGGCACCGTCGCTGGTTGTGGTGCAGACAGTCTTGTTCCCCGCAGGCATAGTAGTGCTGATCTGAGCAACGAGAAAGATAGACGGCACCTCATCCAGGCTACAACGTGGCTCCTGGGCTGTTTCTTCTTCTCTGCGATGATCTCTGCAAGCCTTGAATAGAAGCACTGGGCCCTAGGTCCCATCCCTCCAGATGTGGTGAAGACTAGTGGGGTAAAGCTGCCATGTTCGATATTTAAGATCCTTTCCCCATATGCCCTGACCTTCTCTTGTTCATTCCTCTTGTGTGCAGCCTCCAGAGACAGCCCGATGTAGCTATGGGCCATTGGGTCGAATATTCTTACGTCAAAGAATGCTCGCTGTGCTCTTGTCCAAAAACTTCTTGCACTAACGTCCACTCGTGCTTCGTTGGATGTGTTGGCCGTCCTGTGCTGCAAGATCTCTCCCTCCAAGGGAATGAGTGATGGTTCGCGCACCACATCTCGACACACCTCCCTGAGCATGTTCGCCGTTACATCTCTTACTTCATCGTGCCTGATGCTGATGAATCCTCCCTTCTTACATATCATGCTGTGGTCTGCATCGTTGTTGATTCCACAAACGCATCGATCGGGCAGTCCTTCAATCGGCCAATTATACCTCAGTGCAATAGCATCATTAAATTCTTGTTTGTTTAGATTGAAGCCTTTTGCCTTGATTGGTAGTGTTGTCAGCCAATTTGAAGCACCCGTTTCTTGTGCTATTTGTACTTTTCTTGTTAGTCTCGGGCAAAGTTGTCGCATCAATTGTGCCAGGTCATTTTTCTGTGAGTTTTGCCTCTCTGACGTGATGGTCTTTCTACTACTACTACTACTACTACTACTGTTGTATTACATTATATTATATTTGTATTACCACTAACCAAAAAAAAAAAAGGAAAAGAGGGAAAAAGAAAATAATGTTGTTTTAGGAAAATTGGGGATTGGGCCTGAGTATATGGAATATAGAATACAATAGAAATACCATTATATTTTTCACCATTATGTTTTCAAAGTTACTGCAGTTCTATGTACAGGCATAAGCACTAACAGTTACATACCGGTACTCATTGGAATGGATAAATTATAGGTTTGATTCCCGGAGGGAAGCAGAGAAAACCTAATATTTAGTATGGGCCCCGGAATCATTGACGATGTTGCCTATTAGTATAATAGTCTCCATTCAACACCCACGTCAGTCGTTTGAATCAACCGCCGCGAGGAAGAACAGAGATATTCATCATAAGTGCAACGCTACTTCTCTTATGGTATCGTTATAGATTGGGTACCCACTACGAAAAAACTTCGTAAAAAATAAGAGAAGAAAAAAGGAAAAGATTAAATAATTTAATCAAAGTTATAACACGCTTCCCACTTCGGTGGATTTCTTGCGTTGTGGCTTCTTGTCGCTCCTCGCCAAGCGCACCATTCGTCCTTCACTGATATATCAAGATAATACTCAAGATATCAAGCGAATGGGAAGGGGATGGCTGAGAGGGCCTTCATCGTCAATGATTCCGGGGCCCCTACTAAATATTAGGTTTTCTCTACTTCCCTCCGGGAATCAAACCTATAATTTAATAGTGGCCCCTCTATCATTGACGATGTTGCCTGAATTCCCAGACTGGAGGGGGACATTCGCATCAATATCTCAAAACCTCCAAACCCGCAAGGTATAGTCAAGAATTCGTATAACAGAACAGCTATTTTATTGTTTGCATACAATATAGAAAAATTAAAAATATTAAAGAGTGTGAGCAGTGCGTTGCTTCGAAGAAGATCTGCTCGAAACAGGTTCTCTTACATGAGATACTGTTGGAAATCGTGATAAGAGGAGCTAATACAAAACTCCCTATCACTCTTTTCAGATTTTACACTACCGGTATACATACTGTAGTTTATCATCTGGTAAAATAAATATAACTGAGTCCCTTGACCAGTTTCAACACTCACCTAGCTATCCCGATGCCTCTCGGATAGCCAACCTTAACTTATACATAAAACATAATCTGACTAGCTTTACATAGCTTGTTTCTAAACATAACTTAGCTCTTACACCTTACTTAAGGGAGCTCTTATATTTATCTCTTAAAATAATTAAGGATTCAAATTAACATAAAATCTAGAGCTTTTAGCTCTTTACTACAAGTCATGCTCAGGCTTCTGCCCGGCGGAAGCACCTCCTGGACTTCTACCCGGCGTAGCAGTGTGATTCCGGCGAGAGGGGCTTTAACCTTAGGGTGTACTGGGATACCCTCATCCCCCCCCCCCCCTTTCTTAGCCCATTGGCCGAACTATCACATAACCTAAACAGCCCAACTGCCGTGAAAAAACCTACCCCAATAACAAAAGTAGTGAAGAGAGAGTGTCTCCAGAATGTGTCTAAGAGAACAAAAAGAATAACCTACTATAAGGTCGTTCGGAAAAGTACCGAAGTTATTATTACCAAGGTGGGGTAGAGTTCACTCTCTTTTCACTAAGAAAATCGCTCAGGTTGAAAACCTGAGCGTGGCTAAATAGATACAAAAGATAAAGAAGTTTGCTGAACTTCCAATTATGAATCAAATAGTACCTAAGGAATGTCATATTGTGTTTGTTTGAAAAAACACGGTAATACGCCGGAGGAGCTCGCCTGCCACTATAATGTACCACAACTCGCCGGCCACTACATGTCGGGGGAGTGAGGTCCGCCAGCGTAAACCAAACTTGAGACGGAGTGTAGCCTACCAAGTACATGTTATTAACCTGAAACAATTTTAATTCTCGGGGCATGAGCAGCTCAGTAATCCCGGGACTGAAACAAACATGACTGAAAACAACAATTACCTATTAGAGAACTGCGGTCTCCGCGTATGGTTTCTGTGGTCGCCGCCACTCTTACTTCCCGAAAGGGATAGTTAATAGTCTGCCGGCTGTAGAACAATAATTTTAAGCCCGAAAAAGGGGAAGGGCTGTGCTGACAAAATCCGCCCTTCTAGGAAGAACGGATTTGATCTGAGACCGGTTCGTACCCTGCTAGGGGTTACCAGAGGCAAGCAGTACGCCCTTCCTTGTATGACTAATTGTTAGTTAGTGTCCCCTTGATATGCGCCCCCTAGCATAAAGCAATGTACATCATCGGAGAGGTAGTAATGGCTAAGATCAGGGACACTTGTTTGAGTGGCCCTAAATCACTAGTACCCCCAATAGCTGATGGCCAGCCACCGGCGGACGTCTAGCTCTTCGTTTTGCTCGGGAATTACCTACCCATGTAAGGTTTCGAGTGGGGTCTTAACCAAAATCTTTCTGGAGTGATCTGAGCTTTGGCACAAAAATGTCTGATGAGCTTCCTAGTGTTTCCGCATGGTGAACCTCCCGGTCAACCTCTATGGAAGGTTTACTTGTTTCACCCTTGGTTGTTTTGTTGTTGTTGCTGTTCCCCAAGCTCCCTGGCCGAACAGCCCCAAGGCCCCGAGCAAGGCCAAGGCCATAACCGAGCGCCCCCACAGAACCTTCCCTGCCGACCACAATAAAGCCTGGGTCACCGAAGCCACTCCATGGCGGGGAGCTGAGGAGGGTGAGGAAACGCCTGGGAAACCAAAGCCCCACCCAGGGCCCTGTGCCCCTCAGCAATTATGAAGAGAAAGTTGAGGGGCAAAGGAAAAATGTGACGCTTTGGCTTCCAATCTTGGTAGATTGGGAGGTCAATCCACGGAAGAGACGCCGTCACGTGAGATCTAGAAAATATATAAGTAAAAGGAACAGTCAGAGTAAGCTATGGGTATGGCAGAGATCGCTCAGTTCTCTTTTCTGATAGACCAGCCCATCACCACTTCACCCTTGGTTGTCTGATCCGGCTTCGGAGAGTCCTTGTGATCAGCGTGGTCTGGTAATCGTTCGCCGGGACGCAGTCCGGACTTTGAATGAGAGCAGAGAGTTTTAGGCGCGGCCCAAGTGCGGCAAACACAATCCCCCCTCGATACCTTGTGCCCCAGCCAGGCCTTAAGGAGAGAGGAGGAGAAAACAGGAATTTTTTGAAAATGGGAAAACTGACCCCCACTAGGAAAAAAGACTTGAGGATTTGTAACTCCTGTGGTTTGTTAAAGTTCAACGTCCGGCGATCGCCGGCCATCAAGTGCATGTAAAATCAAGAGTTATTTACTTCGGAGACCCTTTGCTCCCTTGAAGCATCATTGTTACGTCTCTCTGTGTCTGAGGATTAACTGTAGTTGCCGTCAGAACCGGAGAGAAAACAACTCTATAGTAAACGTTCACCGGTAACCCCTGTACCATACCGAGTCTGAGTCGCTGCCTTGCTCGGACTGCCTCAAATAATGCTGTCCGGATATCTAACAAGGATTGTGCCGGATGCGGTAGAAGATATTGCTGAAAGGCTTTGACTATTTCTGCCCTTTGCCTTGGTGGATTGGGGATTGGTTTAGCGAGGGCCTGAGCCGTATCTCTGGTGAGGAGAAAACTAATAAATTTTCGATGGGCGTTATCTCTGACTAGGAATTCCCTCTGGAGTTCCATAAGATCTGGGACGATAAAAGAGGGCAACAAATATTTGGCCTCGAATTGGGGAGCAATAAGAAATTCAAAAATAGCCCTGGGAACTCTGCCAGGCTGTTGCTTTAGCCAGTCAAACTCAGTATGCTGCGATGGGGGAACCGGTAACGAGGTTTTGGACATGATATCAATAGCAAATTGTTGGACCTCCTGATCCCATGTCACCCAAGGCCCATGTCCCATCTCACCCAGATTTAATTCCCTTCGGTCTTACTGAGGATTACAACGATGAAAAGTAGTTAGCTGTTTTTTTTTACTTTTCATCGTAAAAGTCGGCGGGTGCCCAACCCCGTAAAGGGTTGAAATAGGGGAGCTATCCCCCCGCCAAAGGCGGCTTTCTAGGGCCTTTCCTAGCTGATGCTGAGAGGATTGGGTTCTAGTCATGTGGTGATGGGCTGGTCTATCAGAGTGAGAACTGAGCAATCTCTGCCATATCCATAGCTTACTCTGACTGTTCCTTTTACTTATATATTTTCTAGATCTCAAGTGACGGCGTCTCTAACGTGGATTGACCTCCCAATCTACCAAGATTGGAAGCCAAAGCGTCACATTTTTCCCTTGCCCCTCAACTTTCTCTTCTTAATTGCTGAGGGACACAGGGCCCTGGGTGGGGCTATGGTTTCCCGGGCATTTCCGCACCCTCCTCAGCTCCCCGCCATGGAGTGGCTTCGGTCACCCAGGCTTTATTGTGGTCGGCGGGGAGGGTTCTGTGGGGGCGCTCGGTTATGGCCTTGGCCTTGCTCGGGGCCTTGGGGCTGTTCGGCCAGGGAGCTTGGGGAACAACAACAACAACAACAACAACAACGATGAAAAGTTACGCTAGGCTCGTCGTACTTTATAGAATGGCACCCATTGATGCCACAACGTTGAGAGCAATCAGGGCAAACTGGGACATCTGGGAGAGGAGGGGAAGGACTAGGGTCACCCTGCAGAGAATGGGTCAACTGACCAGGGTTGTACACAAAGTATCGAAAATTTGCCGGGTCGGGCACTGCCTGAACCTGCACTTCTAACACCTTTCCTTGTGCGTCTTTTGCCCTGAAGACCTGTTTCCGATTCACTTCTATAGCCCATTCCTTTGGCACCGGAACCTCCCCCTGTGTTGACTTGTGCCCCTCTCCTCTAGTTAACGTGGTTCCTGGGAGCCACAACCTGCCTGGCTCTTTCTGAGTCCGAGGTTGGTCCTCAGATTTTGACCGAGATTTGTGAGGTTGAGTGACTGACTGAGAGTCCATGGGTTCCACGAGATCCGGCGGGAGAGCCGCCGGATCTCGAGGAACCTTATCAACTGTAAGGGACTTAGTCTTATGGTGTACGGTACGTCTCGCACTATCGACATGAGTCAGAGGGCCAGAACTAGTCTCCTTCCTGCCCGCGGAAGACACATTAGTGCCAGATACCTGCTTGTCAGTTAGCAAGGAACTACTAGACCCTTCCCCTTTAAAAAGAGACTCACTCACCCGCCGGGAGTGAACCTTGTTGTCGGCCGGTAAGTCTTGCCCCTGCCTAGTGGCATTGGGGAGAAATAAGTTTGGTATTGTCGGGGCCCTGATGATATCCGGGTCTGCAATAATAATAATTTTGGCTGGTAACAAAGGGCGGATGGAAACTTGTTCTGGCAATGCCCCTGTCGTGGGAGGAACTGAGTTAAGATGCAAAACTTTGTCATCCCTAGAGGAGGTGGGCAGAGCATCTACCGGCGGAGGTACCGTAGCCTCTGTCGGGGCTTCCTGATGTCTTTTTGAAATGGCACATTGTTGTAACACTCTATGCAACAGATCGTCTAATTGTTTTGATGTAAAGCACTGAGATTTTGGCCGTTTCAGAGACTTCGAACTTTTCTCCTCTAATTGATGTTAATCTACTTGTACTAGGGGCCTTGACTTTGCTAGTACCCCATCACCACTGGGTTTACTCGTTGAGAGGGAACCTTTCGCCGGCGACTCTTTTACTTGCCCCCCCCCGGCAACTCAGTGGTTTCCCTATAGGGTTGTAGACTTGTGTCCCGTGGGACTGATGTCATAGGAGTTGCCCGTACGGAGTGACCCGTCGATGTAGGGTCTACTCAGGGGTTAGACCTTTGTGCAGTGACCGCCTCTGGCGTAGTAATTAAGAGACCTTGAAACCTCTGCGTCTGTGTCTCCCGCTTTCAGCGCTTGAGCCGTAAGACTTGTAACACTACTAAGGCCTTGGGCCTCGGCGTGTGAGATATATCTAGTCCCATTCTGGACTCCGGGAGATAACCCTTAATCAGCACGAGTTTAGAGCCTTGGAGCCTCACCTTGACATTCTTCCTAATCCTCATTGCAGAATGAGGTCGCTCGGCATCCGTTTCGAAAAGACCGGGGAAACCCCCCGGCGTTTCCGAAGTGGAAGTCGAGGCAACCGGCTGTGCATCAGATTGATAAAACTGGGAGCTAGAGCTAAAGTGACCTAATACATCGCTCTCATTAAGCCTTGGGCTAGATAGCTTGCATTTCTGGTCAGGTAAGAACTCCAAGCTGGACGCCCTCTGCCGCAGTCCCGCGGATGTTTCCGACTGGGGTAACTGCACACACTCCGGTGACTCTAAGCAAATCCGCTTGGCATGGGGAGGGGAGCTCTGTTCAGATGTCATAGAAGATTGGGGTAACACCAAGTTCGTGTTTGATATCATGCGGACCTGTGTCTGAGAGACTGAGGTGTCGTCGAATGAATAAAGATGAATTAATCTCAATAGTTCAGCATTATCACAAAACAATTCTACGTTTGCTACCCGTGAAGCGTACGCAGCAAATTTTTTCTTAATTTCTATAAGAGTTAACAAACACGACATGTCTTGGCTTGCCAGCCATTCCTCAAACAGGTCAGAACACACCGGATATTTCCGTGAGGTCCATAAAAAGGAGGATTTGTCTAAACACTTGACACATCGAATACAGAGCCTGTGCGCCGCTACTGGTACCAAGAGGCACGTAGGCGTCGAACAAGTTGAGAACAGAGGCATGGTCACTCTCTCCCCTTTCCGGCAGGAACGCTGTCTCCTTAGCTGCCCGGAACGTGGAAGGGGTCTGGAAATAGAAAATTTCCAGGAATCAATGCTCATAAGGATAACCCAAGAGGTTTTAACATCCTATTCCCCCGGCATCAGAAAAAACATTAGGCAACAGCCTCCAACCTTTTTCTGACTCCTAAGAGGACGTGAAACCTGTCCCCCCCCCCCCCCCCCGCCCTTTTCAATCGTGGGGGGAGTTTCACATCAGGCTGCCTACCTGTGACATGGGTCAGAGTTTAATTTACCAAGTACTCAGCAGATATCTGCGTGCTATAACTTACAATCGCTAGCAGCCGTTGGTCCGTTTACACACTGAGCCGCCGGCGGACTGGGTAAACTGGCAAGTATAAAAGGCGAGCCAATACTGTATCTATAACGGATACATCTCCATCTGCTGGCCCTGCAAGACCGCCGGAAGGAGGTGTAGTGGCACACTACCAAAAACATAGAAGAAACACAGGGGATAAAGGGGAAAAAGAGACCGCACGCCGGCACGCCGGCAACCAATCTCAGACCGCAGAACTAAGGACCGGTGGGTCCCCAAAAGAGGAAAATGCTCCAGCCAGGGCACCAGACTGATCGAGAACCAACCACAAAACCCCTGCAAAAAGGACGTCTCCTTGAACTCCAAGAAAGTGCGCAACACTAACACCCAGGGAGCACAAGAAAAGGGAGCACTACAAAATATCATATAAAGATAAAGTACACTTCTAACGAGGCTTATCACGAGGTAACACACCCTTCAAGAAGGACGCACTTACCCTGAAGACAACCCCGGACAGCATGAAGCAGGTGAAGCGCCCGAAAGGGGCCTCTGAGCAGGCTCGAACGCCAGAAGATTCCACACCACATGTGACAATCCTTAGACCGGCGCGTCTGCTAAAATGAAAAAAGAAAAAGGCCCCTAGGCCATACACACAGGACTGAAAAACAGCTCGTGAAAAACAAAAGCCTCCTAACTAAGGAATAGCAAAAAAACTAAGGCGCGCAGAACCAATGAAAAAACACATGTGGCGTCGGTCCTGAACACAACACGTTAGCGCCTGAATGGTACCCTAATTTAACACTTCCTGCGGGCAACAATGTGATAACCCGTGCTAGCTAATCTAAACCTTGTTCACTACAACTCAGATGTATACAAATGAGTAAGGACTCACGAGAATTGAGCGAACGTCGAATGAAGCAGAGCGCGGGGCACACAACCCTATCCCGTTGCCCGCGAGGAAGAGAAGGACGAATGGTGCGCTTGGCGAGGAGCGGCAAGAAGCCACAACGCAAGAAATCCACCGAAGTGGGAAGCGTGTTATAACTTTGATTAAATTATTTAATCTTTTCCTTTTTTCTTCTCTTATTTTTTACGAAGTTTTTTCGTAGTGGGTACCCAATCTATGACGATACCATAAGAGAAGTAGCGTTGCACTTATGATGAATATCTCTGTTCTTCCTCGCGGCGGTTGATTCAAACGACTGACATGGGTGTTGAATGGAGACTATTATACTAATAGGCAACATCGTCAATGATGGAGGGGCCACTATTAAATAACACCATCTGAGGAGGAGCACTTTATTGACAACGTTTCGCAGAAGAAGCTATCTGCGAAACGTTGTCAATAAAGTGCTCGTCGTCAGATGGTGTTTTTTTATCCTTACTCATTTGAACCTGATTCGAACCCAAACGAGACAATGCAATTTTTTATATTAAAGATATTGCAAGAATTGACTTATTGTTTCGAAGATTAAAACAGATGTATACTTAAATTTAGATGTATAATTATTATTTTTCTATCGAAAAATTTACAAATTCATCTTTAAGGAGGGTCTTGTCAAGCTTGATGGAGGTCTAGGGAGGAAACTTTAAAAAAATAATAAAAAGATACATAATTAAGCAAATATATACGCCCATCTCCCTTTAAAGGTAAAAAAGTGTTGTTGTTATCCACAGCTGGCTACTCTAGTACTAATTACCCTTCTTCAGCATCTGGTTCAAGTGAGAGTGAATCAACAACTGGAACAGAACCCTTGACGGAAACTTCAACAGAGACATCAATGAACTCAACAGAAACAGCGCAGACAACAGGAGGAGCCAACACTGTGCGCAAGAAGAGAGAAGCTGTGGAGGCCCTAACAACAGAGCCATCAGTAACACCTTCAATGCAAACAGTGCTGACAACAGGAGGAACCAACACCGTGCGCAAGAAGAAAGAGGCTACGACAACAGTGGAATCATCAACAGAGCCAACAGTGACACCCTCAACAGAAACAGTGGACTCATCAACAGGAGGAGCCAACATGGTGCACAAGAAGAGAGAGTCTGTGGAGGCCCTAACAACCCGCTCTCCCTCACAGAATATCAATGGGAGGCCACAAATGGAAAAGGTAAGATGGAAGGATTGTTTTGTTACTTTCGTACAAATTATACATCTCTCTCTCTCTCTAACTCTTCTACTGGTATTATAAGAATCAATGTCCTTCTGAGATTTTTCAGTGTATATCTTCTCCCTTACAGAGTGTAGGTGGCACCCACCTTTCAACAAATTCCCACCCCTATTCTGTTGAACTCTCGGCAAGGATGTAGTATTCGGGCGTACCGCCCGCCTTGTTTACATTACGCGGACGTTCGTAATCATGTTCCCGTCCATTTTGACTGCCGTGGGATACAATAATAGGTTAAGAGGGGGCTTTGCCCTCCCCCCCATGACTCATTGTCATCATCATATATATTGCCAGCAGGGGGCAAATAACAGAGCAAAATAACCATACAAATAAACAGGAACTTAACCGCGAGCGATCAACCAATGTGAACATGACGACCGTACGCCCAGATACTACATCTCAATCAGTGCAAACTGACAGTGAAATTTATGAACAAATTGCAGAAATAACTAACATACAAGATACCGTAATTCTTGGCGATTTCAACTTACCCGTGACTAAATGGGGCGATATTCTTACTTCACACTCTGGACACGATCTCTATGCTAACTTGCAAGAGAGTTCACTTTTTCAATTTGTACAATCTCCGACCCGTGGTAATAATGTGCTTGACCTTGTACTCGCAACAAAAGAAGAATTAATAGAGAATTTGAATGTTGGTGATGAATTCAGTAACAGCGACCATCGTACGATAACTTTCACTTTAAAGTTTACTAATAAAAAATCAAATAGCAGCATTGAGAAAGTCCCTAATTTCAAGAGAGCAAATTTCCATAAACTTAAATCAAAGCTTAAAGAAACTGACTGGAGCTTTCTGACTAACAATAACGACATAAATACATCTTGGGAGTGTTTCACAACCACTTAACTTAAGGCAGTGCAAGACTGCATACCATCGAAAATATGGCGTCCAGGCCATAATGATAAGCCCAAATGGTGGAATAAAGATATTTCAGACTGTCTGCTTGCTAAAAAATTTGCTAATGATAGATTAAAATCCTCACAAAATGACGAAGAACGGGTGAAATTTGTAGAGCTACGACGCAAAGCCAAAAAGTTAATTAAGCAAAGTAAAAAGACCCTGGAGTTACATGTTGCGAATCAAAGTAAAACAAACCCGAAAGAATTCTATAGTTATATCAGAAAGAAAAAAGTAGTTACTTCAACTGTTGGACCGTTAGTCGATGAAAATGGAGAATACACCAAAGACGAAGTACAAATGAGTAATGCCCTCAATACCTTCTTTGCATCAGTTTTTACAATCGAAGACCTCAGTGATATCCCTACACCATCGCCGATTCAGATTGATAATTCAGATGTTCTAAGCAATATCACCGTTACAGAGAGAGAAGTATTGAATTGTTTAGATAAACTCAAGGTAAATAAAACGCCTGGACCTGATACAATCTCGCCTAGAGTTCTAAAGGAAGCTAAGGATGAGCTCTCCAAACCACTGAGATTGCTATTCAATGAATCCTTGCAGTCTGGGACTATGCCTGATCAGTGGAAGCTAGCCAACGTAACACCGATATTCAAAAAAGGCAGCAAATCCCTACCCAGTAACTATCGTCCAATTAGCTTAACCTCTATTGTATGTAAAATGCTAGAAACGGTCATAAGAGACAGACTCGTAAATCACTTAGAGGCAAATAACTTACTTAAAGATACTCAACACGGCTTTCGTAAAAAACGTTCCTGTTTAACAAACCTCTTAGACTTCTTCCACGATATCCTCAACCTCTACGATGAGAGTAAAGCTGTAGATATTATATACCTTGATTTTCAAAAGGCCTTTGACAAAGTTCCCCACAAACGTTTACTGCTAAAACTAAAAGCGCATGGAATACAAGACGGTGTGTTGAAATGGATAGAAAATTGGCTCAGCTACAGAAAGCAAAGAGTAGTCATAAACGGTAAGGCATCTAAATGGACCAATGTAAGTAGCGGGGTACCCCAGGGATCGCTACTAGGACCAATTCTCTTTCTAATTTACATCAACGACATAGATGTGGGTCTCACCTGTACAATCTCAAAATTTGCTGACGATACAAAAATTGCAAATAGCGTACTCTCAAAAGAACAAGTTGACGATATGCAACACAATCTAGATAAATTGTCATGTTGGGCCCAAATTTGGCAAATGAGTTTCAATGCAGATAAATGTAAAGTACTACATATCGGATACCTAAATGAGAAAGCAAACTATTCGATGAATGGCACTCAGCTTAAGAATGTAAACAGAGAAACCGATCTGGGAGTAACAATATCGAATAACCTAAAACCGAGTCAACAATGTTCAGAAGTTGTTAAGAAGGCAAACAAAATAATTGGCTTTATAGGCAGGTCATTTGAGCATAAATCCAAAGAAGTTATCCTAACCCTTTACAATTCCTTAGTCCGCCCTCTTCTGGAATACTGCGTTCAATCCTGGTGCCCTTACTACTAAAAAGATATAAACAAGCTAGAACGAGTTCAACGTAGAGTTACCAAAATGATACCTAGCCTAAAGAACAAACCATACGAAGAGCGTCTTAGAGAATTAAATCTATTTCCTTTAACCCAGCGCAGATTAAGAGGTGACTTAATTCAAGTGTTCAAAATCATCAAAGGCATCGACAATATGAACTGTAGTAAGTACTTCACTATCGACCCATCTAATTACACGCGGGGAAACGGTTGCAAAATTATTGGTAAATCTTTTAACTCACACGAATCTAAGAATTTCTTCTTCAATCGAGTTTTCAACTTGTGGAATGGGCTTCCCCGAGACGTTATAGACTGCAGCACCGTTGATTCATTTAAACTCCGCTTAGACAAATATCTCGCATCAAACCCGCGACTGACTGCGTTTGTAAATGAATAACTTTATTTTATCCCCCCCTCAGACTCTGGAACTCTCTCCCTCAATCTATCTTTCCTTCATCCTGAAGGGTTGGTAGCCTATGAAGCCCTATTTCAAGGGGGAAGGGTATTTTGTTTTGGTCTATTACCGGTATTTCATACATTTATTATTTGTTTAGTTTTCTCCGTAGACCTCCATCAAACTTTAAAAAAAATCCATTAGATCCCCCTTCTAGATTAATTTGTACATTTTTCGGTAGAAAAATTTTGCGGCCGAAAGCTGATTCTTGCAACATCATAGGGTCACTATCATTCGCCAGGAAAAAAATCGACACCTACTAAAAAAAATGGGTTTCAGAGGCCGTGTTACAAGGTTTTTCGGGAATAACTTATTAACACAAATTTGGATTAGTATGATATTTTGACACAGCTTTATTCACACCCTGCCCTAATTTTCGCCAATATCGTGCATTACCAAAAGTGTAGAATTAAGGTACTTGTCCCTGTGCATGAGGTTAAAGTCGCACCTAGTCACACCTGGATGATGAGGAAACGAACAAGGTTAGTCACCCCCCATCTCTCTCTCTCTCTCTCTCTCTCTCTCTCTCTCTCTCTCTCTCTCTCTCTCTCTCTCACATGGAAACTACGGCCACTGGCGCATTCATTATACATATAAAAGTGAGGCATTCAAAATGTGTTAATTTTATATTAATATAATTATGATAGTGACATAAACTAACTGCAAGGGCAACAGTAGGGTAGGGTGGTGGGTATAAAACGAGCGTGTGTGATGGAAGAGCAGTGGTTTGGTGGTTTCCAGGTGTTGTGTGGTTTTGTGTTGGCATGATATTGCATCTACTGTAAGGTGTAATATGGTCATCGTATCGTCAGGTTGTGTTGGATGTCAGGTGGGATGGGGCAGTTGACGCTTGGTCATTAATTACGGGTTGGGAAGGGGTGAGGATGGGAAAATGTTGGGGGAGGAAGGGTAGTGTAGGGTAAGTAAGTACAGTCACTTATACAAAATCGTGGACCGGTACGATTTTCGTTATGCAATTACTATCTGGGTTGATTATTGGCTGGGACTTGCTTTACAACCAATGGTATATGTAGGTTCGTAATTGATGTATAGAAAATCATATTCGTAAATCCGTTTGTAGAGATATACTTCCATAATTAGAAAAAAGGTGAGGTCCATGAATTGTTATGAGTGAAGGTACGTTGAGGAAGATGCTGCCGACAATAAAACAAACAATACAAAAAAACACGGAGGAGAAGGGTGAGACAATGGGACATTTATACAAAGTTTATAGGAATGTGGAGGGGTGAGTGTGGCCAGGTTTTATTAATAGGTCATTTTATACAACGAAAGGAAGCGGAGACATGAAGGGTGGACAAATGATACACACAAAATACACAGCAAACAGTTTATTTTAGTCATCGTCACTATCTAAAAACAAGTCGTCCTCTTCATGACTAGCGAGGTTGATGATGACGGGATCCACACCTTCGTGGATGTTGTCCGTGGACCAGTACTCGTCTTCGAAGGCTCGAGATCATCGGACCACACCCGCCCACACCTCTTCAGTGACGCAAAGCCTGGCTTCCTCCAGCCTTTCCTGTAGATCCGCCCGGGTGAAACGGTGTAGGGAGGAGCGCACGTGCCGTTTCATGCACCCCCATACCTGCTCGATGGCATTGAACTCTGGATGAGCGGGTGCCAGACGGACGACCTCGTGGCCCCACGCGCGGATGGTGTCATCAACCGTGTATTGTGGCTGTGGCCGGTTTTGCTTGCAGATGAGCAGCAGTTCAGGACGTGTGGCATGTGGTGGGAAGGGTAGCCTGCTGTGGTCCAGCCATTTTATAAGATCCGCTTTCTTGGTGGCGGTGGTGGGGCAGCGACTCTCCTCCGTCAGCTGGCTGTGATATGGCGCATTATCCATCACCAGTACCGATGGCTGAGCCAGCGACGGCAGAAGTTGTGACGTCAGCCTGCGGAGGAAGAGCTTGCTGTTCATCTCGCCGTGATAGTCGCCGCTGGTGTTCTTGGCCGGGAAGCACAGGAATGTGTTTTCGACGAAACCGTCGGCTGTGCCAGCTGCTACCACCACGAAACGCTCCCCTTCTCCGGGCGGCACTTGACGACTGAACGTGGTGCTGGTGGCAGGCTGAGTGCTGTCGACCCACTCCATGCTGTGGTTCATCCTGGTGGTAAACCAGGTCTCGTCCAGGTAAACCACCTGCCTCCCCTCCTCCCGGAATTGTTTGAGTGCCCGGAGAGCGTTGATCCGGCGGCACACAATGTCCAGCGACTCCTTCCTCACATATATACATCTTCCGCTGTGAGGTTTTGTAGCGGAATCCCATGTTGTGGATGAGTCGCCAAACCGACGTCTCCGAGGTTGCCTCCGGGATGATGCTCGCCATCTTTAGGTCTTCCGTCACGGAGCCAATCGTCAAGGTTTGCTTGGCAGCAAACTTTGCGTGGATATTGCGGCGAATGGCACCGATGGCGAAACTGTGAAAGGCGTCCGGTGTTGGGGGTGCTGTCGGTGTTGGCGGTGCTGTCGCTGTCCCAGGCCGAGACTGGGTGCTGCGGTGCACCATCATCTGCATTGCTCTCATCGTCATTCCCACGGCTTCCGCTACGCGGTCATAAGGCCTGTGTGGTGAAAGTCCAATTAATTTCATTCGGAGGTGTTTGGTGTTGGGAGTGATATTAATTAATTAGATTTATTTATGTCTAATGTGGCGCATGAAAAACTTAATAAATACTGTGTATGTTATTGTAAGCATGGGATCATGCTATAAATACTTTGCTCTTTGTATGGATACTTATAAATATTATATTTGTAGCTATCGGGCTCACCATTTCAGTGCTGCCAATTAATTTGTTGCAGTAAAACGCCCTTTAAAGATCTAAAGATTAAAACAGTTAATAACAGTTTATTGCCATAGATATAGGTATACATGTTTACAAAAATTTGCCATTATACAAAGATAAGATATATCCATGACAAAGATGATTTGATGCCATCAGGCATATAATTATGTCCTCTGATAATCATATGCATATCAGGTGAAATAAGACAACAAAGGAAAGAAATGTACACAAGTGCAATACAAAACAAAGACATAATATATACACAAAATAAAGAACATTATATACACATACTCATTTACATTCAAATACACATTGCCTCTTCACATAGACGACAAATAAATTAACAAGTTTAAAATTCCTAGAATTCAGAGCACAATTTAGCTATCCATTAAATATAATTTTAATCGTTTCTTATATAATGAAAAAATAAAATTATCATCAACATTTACAATGAGGTTATTCCATATTTTAACTCCCTATGTTGAAATGTTTTTGTTACCAATGATGTTCTGCAAACTGGTACACGTAACCTGTGTCTCTGTCTGGTTAACCCGGGAACTGAGGGAAGACTCTTAAGAGTTCCCCCGGCGGACTGCGGGAAGACTCTTAAGAGTCAGAGAAAAAAAAAAAATCAACTTTAAACATCGAAAAAAAAAAAAAAAAATTTTGTTTTTTTTTGGCCCCTGGGCCATGCAAAATATCACTCCTCTACCTCCCCTCCTTCCCCACTTTCCTCCCCTCCTTCAGTTATCACCTATTTTCCCTGTTATTCCCTTATTCTGAGGTATATTTTCGTGCTAGTTGCAAGCAGGGCATTGTCATCTCTGTTAGCAAGCGAGTGCAAGAGAGAGAGAGAGAGAGTATCGATCGACTGTGTCTCAGTGGCCTTGGGGGAAATTGGCGGGAAAGCAGGTTGCCTCACCCATACATTATATAACTCGCGGCCTGTATCTCCGATTTTGACCATCCAAACGCTGTTTTCACTCGTTTTATTGTTGTTTCAGGTTAATACCTTTATAATCAACCCATAATAGGTGCGTATGGATAAGTATTAACCTCTGAAGTGCGCATGGGGGTAATTGGAAACGTCCCCGTGCTGACGTATTTGAGGTGTTTCCGTCACTAAATATTTGTGCCATTAATAGCATTAATATTTATCCATATGCGCCTATTATGGGTTGATTATAAAGGTATTAACCTGAAACAACAATAAAACGAGTGAAAACAGCGTTTGGATGGTCAAAATCGGAGATATAGCCCGCGAGTTGTATAATGTATGGGTGAGGCAATCTGCTTTCCCGCCAATTTCCCAAGGCCACTGAGACGCAGTCGATCGATACTCTCTCTCTCTCTTGCACTCGCTTGCTATCAGTGATGACCACACCCTCCAATCGGATTCTAATGTTAGCACGAAATATACCTCAGAATAAGGAATAACAGGGAAAATAGGTGATAACTGAAGGAGAGGAGGAAAGTGGGGAAGGAGGGGAGGTAGAGGACTGAGATTTTGCATGGCCCAGGGGCCAAAAAAAAAATAAAAAATAAAAAAAAAAAAATATAAATTTTTTTTTTTTTTTTCGATGTCAAAAGTTGATTTTTATTTTCTCTGACTCTTAAGAGTCTTCCCGCAGTGCGCCGGGGGAACTCTTAAGAGTCTCCCCGCAGCTCCCGGGTTAATGCTATTTATGGTAAAATTAATATTTTAGTGATGGAAACAGCTCAAATACGTCAGCACAGGGGACGTTTCTAATTACCCCCATGCGCACTTCTTAGGTTAAGTATTACTACGTATAATAGCCATAATTAACCACTTACCTATTCAAACTGATTTTTAACCGATTGGCGGCTTTCTCCTGCTGTATATGTAGTAAAGACGCATGACAGATGCGTTTTTACACCCACGCGGACAATGACGCAACATGGTTGGCATAATTTGCCTTGCTGGAGCCAATGTCACGTATGGCTGACTGTATACGACTGCTGCCGTAAGCCCGTGGCACCCGACGAAAACACACAACACCGGGAAACAACCGAACCATTGCTCATCGATGAAACACGGTCGTTATATACCCAGCACCCTACCATACTCTTGTCCTTACATTCACGTTATGTCACTATACAATATAAATATAAAATTAACACATTTTGCATGCCTCATTTTTATATGTATAATGCATGCGCCAGTGGCCGTAGTTTCCATGTGTGAGAAAGTGAGAGAGAGAGAGAGCGAGCGAGAGAGAGAGAGAGAGAGAGAGAGCGAGAGGGAAAGAAAGAGAGATGGGGGGGTGACTAACCTTGTTCGTTTCCTCATCATCCAGGTGTGACCAGGTGCGACTTTAACCTCATGACACAGGGACAAGTACCTTAATTCTTCACTTTTGGTAAATGCACGATATTGGCGAAAATTAGGGCAGGGTGTGAATAAAGCTGTGTCAAAATATCATACTAATCCAAATTTGTGTTAATAAGTTATTCCCGAAAAACCATGTAACACGGCCATTGAAACCCATAGTAAATAGCACGAAAGGTCTTAATATTGACAAAAAAAGGGGCGAAAGGTCATAAAATCAACAAACTAATGGGGATATCGCCTTAAAATCTGAAAGCTATTGGGGCTAAGCATGAGGGAGAAAAGTGTCCAGAAAAACGACCCAAATCTCCCCTTAATAAGAATAAAAGAGTAAATATCCCACCCACAGAAGGAAACGGCGACTACTCCCGAAAGCCGAGACTCCACCAAAGTTGCCACACCGATTGACCAAGCTGGGAGATGGGTCGTTTTTGCTAGACCCCCTTCTCCCTCATGTTTAGCCCCATTAGTTTCTTTAGATTTTAAGATGTTTGCCCCATTAGTTTGTCGATTTTCAGACCTTTTGCCCCATTTCTTTGTCAATATGAAGACCTTTCGTGCTATTTAGGTGTCAATTTTTTTCCTGGCGAATGATAGTGACCCTGTAATTTTGGAAGAAACGGCCTTCGGCTGGGACATTTTTCTACCGAAAAATGTACAAATTAATCTAGAAGGGGGATCTCATGGATGTTTTGTTTTGTTTGTGTTTGTTTGAGGTCTAGGGAGGAAACTACACAAATTAATAAGTACTTGAAGAAATCGACCAAAAATATAGCCAGGTGCCTTCTTTGGCGGCGCGCAACTTATGTCGTGTGAAATAAATTTGGACTAAGTGGCGGTTCACAAATTATGTCGTGTGCCATTTTCAGCACGTAATGTTGCAGAGAGAGAAAGCTGAGCGGTGTGAGGAGCGTAGTAAGGCTATGACCGCCGCCCACCATCGCAGTGGGCCAACTGAAGTGAAAACCACCCTTCCATCCCCCTCACACTCGCTACACAGGGAATTATGTAGGGAAAGTACCTAATTACATGGTTTTTGCACTCGTGTTGCGCGATCGTTGCAAGAAAACCAGTGGTCGTACAAGGATGGTTGGGGTGTCATTGGAAAGCTCTGTTTATGCCCTTTAAGGGATAGATACTTGTTTTACGCTCTGGGTCTTATTTAGGCATGAAAATTATCACGTAAACAACCCTATTTAGGGTAAAAACACCCAGCTGGGTGGTACATATAAATTACCGCCTAGGCCGCTCGTAAGGTGTTAAGAGAGACATCTCTCAAAAGGCTCAGCCTTATTTTTTTGTATTATTAGTATATGTATTTTGTTTTTAACAAATCATTTGTAAGCAAAATTGTATTGTATACTAAAGGCTAAATAAAAATATTTCAATCAATCAATCAATTAATAAGAATAAAAGAGTAAAATTTATCCAACCCACAGAAGAAAACGGCGACCGATCCTCGTCCACCACCACCACCGATCCTGAAAGCCGAGACTCCACCAAAGTTTCCACACCGACTGACCAAGCTGGCTCACCACAGGAAAGTCCCCGGTCACATGGTCAGAAGGGTGGAAACCGATGATGAGGAGGAGGAGGTGGTGGGATCCTTGGTACCAGACGGCAGCCGGGGTCTACCGTTACCCAAGGACCACAAGAGGGATGGTATCATGAGTTTTGGGGCATTCTCCAAGGTCAGTGCTGACTGGGTCTGTTTCTACAACCACCTTTGAATCACCAAGGCTCACATGTGCATGTATGTCTGCTATGCATGCATGTACGGTGGCACTAATAAGTCATGTCTCAGCAGTTATTACATTCGGCTCGCTCTGTGCTGTATTAATGCCTGTCAGATGTTTGTAGGGTGGGTAGGTGTAGGGACATGTTTGTTTATCTCTCTCGAAATTAAAAAATCATGTTTAGATATTGCTGATGCCAATAATTGATCATTTCTATATTTGGTGCCGAGAAATAACTTATTTGGCTGACTGTACCTAATCTTGTATACAATTCATAATGGGTGACCGGATAGCGTCGTCTGCTACACTTTCACAAACACCCAATAGTAATCAGTTTCCATCCAGTGAGTCGAAATTTATATATCGAAGTCATCAAAATATCACTCCTTTATATAATTTATTCATTAATGTTACAGGAATATTACTCTCAAATTATATTCTGTACATTGTCCAATATACAAAGTATGTATAATGAATACAAAAAAATATGTTAGGCCTGCAGAGACATATGGCAAGAATTCGAAAAGTAATCCTACTTTTCTAATCCTTGCCATATGTCTGTATGTATGTATGTATGTATATGCTCAGGCCCAATCCCCACTTTTCCTATTTTTATTTTTATTTTCTATTATACTCTATTTTTATTATTTTGTTGTTTTTATTTTCTTGGGGGTGGCCGACTCAAGACAGAGCAAGAACAGGGTAAACACAAAACACAAGACAGAACAACAAACAAACACAGACAAAACACAAAATTCACACACATCTAGGTCACCCAGGAGAACACCCAGAGACCAGGTTCACCAAGGTCGCTCCAGCACTCCCCCAGCCCCCGACTACCCGGAGAGGCTCCGATCTCGGCAGGCAGACATGCAGCGGAGCCAAAGCTACAAGCCCGCCCACCACACTTCCAGGCGCACCCTTCATATTAATCGTCTCCCCGGGCCAGGCGCCTGATGGACTATTATCTAGTCCAACTTGCGCCCAACCCCTTCCCCCAAATGACCACGTGTTCACTCAACTATTCACAAGCATTCTCCATTCATTCCTGTTTATTACCACTTCCTTTGCCTGATCTATAGTCATTCCTCTATCATCCAAAGCTTGTCCTACACAGTCTCTCCATCTCAATGGGGGTCTTCCTGCCCTTCTATCTCTCCTTGTATCTGACTCACATATTCTCTTTGTAAGCCTTTCATCTCCCATTCGTTCAACATGACCATACCAGCTCAGCACCCTTCTGTCCACTCTGGCTGACAAATGTTCCTGCTGCCCCACTCTCCTACGTATCTCTTCATTCCTCAATCTGTCTCTACGAGTAACTCCACACATACTCCTCAAGCAGCTCATCTCCATCACATCCAGCTTTCTTCTCTCCTTTTTCTTCAGAACCCATGTCTCAGCCCCATACATCACTGTTGGCACAACAATTCCTTGATACATTGCACTTTTTACTTTCATTCCGAGATTTCTCGTCTTCCACATACTTCCCATTGCTCCGAAAACCTTCCTTCCTTCACACACTCTCTGTTTTACCTCCATTTCCATACCTCCACTCCTGCTTATCGTTCCTCCTAGATATTTAAAACACTCTACTTGTTCCAATATTTCCCCATCCAGCCTCACATCTAGATTCACCCTATGCTCTCCCCTATTACACACCATTACTTTACTTTTATTGACGTTCACCTTCAGTTTCCTCCTCCCACAAACCACTCCAAACTCTTTGACTACCCGCTGCAATTTCTTCTCAGAATCCGCCACCAATGCTTTGTCATCAGCGAACAGCAACTGATTCAACTCCTAATCTCTACCATTTTTTCCTACTAAATCCAATCCTCTTCCCATAGTTCTCATTTTCACCTCCCTCACCACACCATCCATAAACATATTAAACAGCCATGGTGACAATACACAACCCTGTCGCAAACCTACCTTTACCTCAAACCATTCACTCAACTCACCAATTCCTATTCTAACACATGCTCTGTTCCCTTCATAAAAACTCTTAACTGCTTTTAACAAATTTCCTCCAATTTCATATATCCTTAACACCTTCCACATTGCTTCACGATCCACACGATCATACACTTTTTCCAAATCCATAAAAGTCCAAAATATCTCGTTATGCTTCTCTAAATACTTCTCGCATAACTGTCTTACTGCAAACATCTGATCCACGCACTCTCTTCTCCTCCTAAATCCGCACTGTTCTTCTCTGTAGGCCTAACCTATTCTTTTGTATTGATCGTACATGCTTTGTATATTGGACAATGTACTGAATATAATTTGAGAGTAATATTTCTGTAACATTAATGAATATAGAAAGGAGTGATATTTTGATGACTTCGATATATAAATTTCGACTTGCTGGATGGAAACTGATTACTATTGGGTGTTTGTGAAAGAATAGCAGACGACGCTATCCGGTCGCCCATTGGTTTTCCTTGTGGATTTTCTGCATATTTTCTGCTAACATGTGTTCTTTCTTTGCCGTTAACTTTGGAGATAGACTCTCACCTTGAAAATTAACCATGCGAGGATTTTGGCTGGGATTATGTCAGAGTTGATGATTTATTTTATACTAAATTGACTAATTCCTTGAACGTGTCGATAGTGCGTTGTTATATGTGCGATTAGTTTGCTTGGGAAGCAGATTAACTTGCTCATGTAGTGATGTACACTCGCTCCAAGAAGTATCTGCACCCCTACGCTGATCATCTGGTGTATACAGCTTGGTAGGGATGGCACCTCTGCCTGCAATTATATCCATGTGTCAGAGACCGTCTTCTCTGACACATGGATATAGTTGCAGGCAGAGGTGCCAACCCTACCGAGCTGTACACGCTAGATGACCAGCGTAGGGGTGCAGATACTTCTTGGAGCGAGTGTACACCCTATGTGGTGGATTGTGTTCTTTTAGTTCAATATTTTATTTTGCTAAAGCGTTGTTTCCACAGTGATTTTGTTAAGTTCTCTTGCCTTTATGTTGTTTTGTCCCAGTTTTGGTTTGTTTATTTGCAAGTTTTACATTATTATCATACTACAGTATATATATATACAGTATATATATATATATATATATATATATATATATATATATATATATATATATATATATATATATATATATTGTATATATACAGTATATACTGTATATAATATGGGTTTGTGTTTTAAAATATTGGTCAATTGTAGAAGAGATTATTTATAAATAATTAATGGTCAGTATATACAGTATATTTGGGCTTAGATCCAAATACTTGTAAATAATAGCTGATGTTATTGAGATGAGTTCGATGCGAATTTCCAGAATAACCAACATTAATTGAATTTCTTCCAGATGTATGTCAAGAAATCTACGAGGCTTCCTGAAACTCGGACAAAAAGAGAAGGTGAGAGAGTTTCATAGAGTTATATAGATACACAGAGTGCACAGACCTTGCGATCCCTACTAGGCAGTCCGGACTAAATTCTAACATAGGATTTGCGACAAGTGGAAGGTACAGACCAAAGTATATATACACTAACAAGTAGACCCACCAGATACTCAAATTTCTGGTAGCTCGCCGAAATTTGTTAGTCTTGTAAAATCGTGACGTCACGCATGGATGTAGGCTAGATGTTGACAACATGGGGAGAATGTCGTTCCACTTTGTTTTTCCATTATTAACTCATACTGGTAGAAGCTTTGCATATTTTATGGCTAGAAATTCAAGAAAGCACTATATTAAGAACAAGTAGAATATGAACAAAAATCAATCAAGTCATTAATTTTGTAATGATATTCGATATAAATATGCAGACGAAGTAAGCTCATACCCTGCAGCCGGTATACTTCTACTATATTCACGGGAGGCTATGTACGTAGCTCTAAAACATGACGTCACTCACCATCTGTGCATACGTGAGAATCTTGGCCCCGCCCCTCAAATGTACAACTAGTATATTGGATTAGATTAGATTAACCTAACCTAACCTAACCTAACCTAACCTAACCTAACCTAACCTAACCCTAAAATATAACAAAAATAACCAAAATGACAAATATAACTAAATAAGAAAATAAAAAATATACCAAAGAAGAGTGGGATCGATCGCTGGTTTCCTCAGTGAGGGGCGGGTGCCATACCGAGTGTGCTACGGAGAGATCTGGTTTGAAGGGTATATTTAACCCTTAACTGGCGCCGCCCGGCTATAGCCGGGAGTCAATTTGCAGCAAGTTAGGAGCATTATTAAGGCTTTTAAAGGGTTAAAATCGAGTGCAAATGGCCGGGAGTGCAGCGGGCCACACGTCCGACTCCCAGGGCCTACCGCCGCCCACTGACTCACCCTCCCTGTGTTCTCGAGAGGCCGGCAGTGTAGCCAGTAGTGAGCGTAGCTGGAAAAAATATACCGATATATGCTAAACTCCCATGTTACTGGTACCACTGTATGAGAACCACGAGTGCTACGTAGCTCGTTCTGGTCTCATTTTGAAGCTTTTAGCGCCTAGTTTTTTGCTGAATACATTTCTTTTCATGCAGATACTGTACTTGATTTATCATTCAGGAGGGCCTGAATATGCCCAAATAAGCCCAAAATCCCCCGCTAGACAAGGGTTAAACGCAACGGAGGTGAGGGGCGGGGCCATGGGGGCCTAGATTCTCACGCATGCGCAGATGGTGAGTGACGTCATGTTTTAGAGCTACGTACATCGCCTCCCATATTCACGCCCAAGTACAGGTATATGTCGAAGTATGTTTACTGTATGTCTTGAATTAGGTTTGGTTACGTTGGTTGGGATAGTTTTTATCATCATAGTATTTTAAATGCATCGAAATAGAATCGTGATTCGGTGTAAATGTCAGGGCATAGCAGCTGCGGCCATGCCTTCCCCGCAGACGAAAGCACAGTTGTCATAGCGCACTCTCTTGTAGAGCATTTAATATATTACCCAGGTCTATTATTGTATGCTGGTGAAAGTTATAATAATTAAACCAGACAAAAGCTGGACATATTTTAGGTACTCATGATAGTGGTGAAAAAGAAAACAAATTACAGAATATGTCAGTCATAATAACGGGGTTCGTGTGTGTCTGTGTTCCCGAGTGGCTTTAGACGGTGTTGCCATATTTCAAAGTATCTTTGTATTCTTGTTCTTTTTTCAATTGTGCAGTACCTACAGTACAATCATACTGCATGTACCAGGGGTACGTTGTGGTGACTACATTTAAAGGCAGTTTATACTGTTCAGGCAATCATGTGTTAGTGGGAGAAGGTTAATGGGAAAATAGTATTCCGTGTATATTTCACTATCTTATGACACAGTAAACACTCCCATGACCAATATATCGCAACATTAACCCATTTTTAAGACAATTCACCATAATCCTCATTATGGAACACAATAGGTTAGCATGATGAGTTGATGACTGGCCAATACTGAATGCAGACAGTATGCAGAGACCTTGGCTATGATATTCATACAACGATTTTATCCCGAAAATTATATAATAATGACTCCTTAAAGTGGTGACAAACTCACAAGATACTGTCATTAGACAGTAATCGCAACTAAATATAGTATACTCCAATGAAAGACATGTTATTCAGCTTTTCAAAGCCACACATCCTAAGACTCTTCAGGTTTGTATATGAAATATGGTCCTACTGTCCCAGGCGTGATGTCGCACTGGATGTCGGAGGTTCCAATATTACTTCGGTGAGTTAACTTCTTGTATGTATATAAACTTTGGTACAGACAGCATAGCAGAAGGCTCTCCCAACAAACTCCCTCCGACCTTGAAATTTAGTTGGGGAAACAAGGCCCCCAGCAGAATGAAAACAATTTTATTGGGAAATTCATAGTAAAGAATAATGCAAATGCATTATTGCATGAATTTCTACTGGGAAATTCATAATAACATTGAGAAATATTGGATGTAACTACTGATACCTATTTTTTTTTATTTTTTTTTTTTAACCTATATTACTCCCAACCTCCTCGAAATTTATGTCTAGCCTCCTCTTGGATGTGTTGATTGTATTACATTGTACAACTTTTTCTGGCTATTTGTTCCACTCATTGACCACACTGTAGGTGAAGAAGTGCTTTGTGATATCGAGTTTTGCACTCCTGGTTATATATTTTATTCCATTTCCCAAGAGAGAGAGATATAGAGATAGAGAGAGAGAGAGAGAGAGAGAGAGAGAGAGAGAGAGAGAGATAATGCTACTAAGAATGACAATTGTCCTACCAAGGTTTCCCTAGAGTTGCCCCCCCCCCCCCCCCCCCCCCGGTGTAGTGTAACCGACTTGGCCTTTTAAAAGACGATATTGCGGGCTCTCCACCCTCCCTGTCCCTTAAGGCCCTGTCACACTATGCTGATTTTAAGTGCCGTGGCTAGCCGACCTAGTGGTCGTAACGAGGACGGCACCTAATGAGACGCCCTTCGGCAATGGTCCCAAACAGACGGTAAGGCGTGGTACAGCGCGGGAGAGGTCGGCTAGCCGGCGAAAAAAAGTTTGACATGCTGAACTTTCTGAGCTTGGGTCAGCGCAGAGTAAACATACCAACGGACGTTACAAAGACAGGAGGCGATCAGCGACTGACGGTAGATGTTATGCTAGCTACGGTACGAGGGTGGTAACTGGTTGGCGCTGTAAGGTACGTCACCGTCGGTACGGGACGGCACACCATTGGTATGCGCTTCGATAACGTAAGTATGCGACCTGGCAACATCACACGGGACATCGTCGCCGTCGCTCGATTGATGCCAACAATGTTCCCATTTATTAATCACATATATACTTAACTTATATATCTAACGTCCATTATGAAATGGTGAAAGGTTATAAGATCATGCAAAGGTCATTGAGGGTTTTTAATATTAAATATTTTAACTGCCTACTTATCAGACTGTATTTGTACCAGGCCAGTGTATATACATACATATATTCTCATAGATTACAATAAGTAAATGTATTTATGTTCATGATATTAGTCCATACATATTCCCCATTTAGTATATACATACATAACTTATATTTTTAACGTTAATGGTGAAATGGGCTGAGGTAAAAAGCATGTGAGGGGAATATCTTTTATTGAGTATTACAATTTTGTTTTTACTGCCTACTAGTCACACTTTATATGTACCATATCAAATATTACATACTTTATTGATTATATAAAGCCAACACATATTACATTACATGGGGCAACTTTATATATGCGACACGCCCCCTCTTTGATCCGTATGGGTGCAGTCGGCGACCGCACATCGGCAATAGTGTGACAGTGTGACCGTCAGTCGGAGCCCTATTACGAGCAGCGCACTCCGTGCGGTGCTTGTCTGCAGCCTGGTCACCGTGCGGTATGTTCTCGACGGGGGTGCGCAGTGCACGGCGCCGCCATGACACCGCCCGTTAATGACCGTAATATATTATTAATCAACGACTGTTCGCGAATGCCACTGATCGACCCCCATACAGTATGTGTTACGGCGACCACGTGCAGACCACTCGGTATGCGCGACTCGTGTGCTCAGTATCACGGCCAGGCCCTTATACCACTGGTCATCGGCTCCAACACATGCCACTCTTTAAATCTTGGCCGAGCGGCACTTAAATCGGTATAGTGTGAAGGGGCCTTTAGTGCTTAGAAGAAGAAGAACGATGAGAAGCAGAAGCTGAAGGAAGGTCATCAGAGGTCAGGGATCATCCCCGTAGCGGCGAGGAACATAGAGCCCAGAGGAGATGATATGAAGAGCGGTGGTGCTGAGAGTTGCTCCTCCAAAAGTATGCTTGATGGTAAACTGTCCTCCCTGGCGAAGAATGCATTCCCTTAAGGCGACCTTGGCACTATGGTATATAGGACAATGTAGGAGGAAGTGGTCAACCGTTTCCGGGGTATTGCAGTGCTGGCAATGCTGGCAATGTTGGCAAGAGCGATGCATATGGGCCACCAGCCGGGTGTTGTTGTTGTTGTTGTTCCCTAAGCTGCCTGGCCGAACAGCCCCGAGTCCCTGAGGAAGGCCATGGCCACGATCGGGCTTTCCCACAGAGCTCTCATTGAGTGTAGATTGTGTTGTTGGCATAAGTGGTTGTGTGAAATGCAGTCTTCTATGATGTGTTTAATGGTATGGGGTGTTGTGTTACATCCCGGGCAGACGTTGACGACGGAGTCATCCAGTCTCTTCTGATAGCTCAGGAGAGCTGGATGATGTCCGCATCTCAGCCTGGCCAGGTGGACTCTGTCCTCGCGAGGAAGGGAGGATTCAGAAGGATGGATTTCGGGAGGTTGTGCTTGCAGCTGCGTGTTGTCTGTGAGTGAGTGGATGGATCGGCGAGAGATGTGAGTATGGATGTGCTTCTGGAAGTTGGTTCGGGGTGGACAGGGAGAGAGAGAGAGGATAGTAATTGTGTGTGATACCGTGTGCTGGGTGTTGTTTTGATATTTCTTGGTGTCTGTGGGTGTGTTGCCATGTAGTTTAGTGGGGGTGGTCGTGGAGGCTGCTGCCAGGAATTGAGTGCCTCTCATGTCCAGATGGTCTTTGACCCGGCCGCCAGTTGGGTGTGACCCAACATTATGTAGTTCATAACTCTTGTAGGCGATGCCACATTTGTATGTAAACAAAATGTAGAGGTTTCGTACCTCTGTATAAATGTTGAAAATAATAAATTATTATTTTACTTTGATCAAATTTTGAAGGAGAGAATCGCCATAAAAGAGTTACTAAAGATGAATGAATTATCATATTCCCAAATAAATTTGCCTGCAACGTCAGTTGCAAGACAAGCAATGATGAAAGTGCCTCTAGATCGTAATTTCCAAAATGTCTTCATTATGGGGTTTATACTCATTCCGTTTACTTTTCTCAGATTAATGTTTCAGCTAAGTCATGATTTTTGTCTCTTTCTCTACCCATATGAAAAGACACTGAGCCCGAGACCAAGTCCGTATCCAAGACTGAGTTCATATGCAATCTTGAGACCAAATCCAAGGCCGAGACCAAGACCGAGAATCAGACCCCACCTCTAAGTGCCGAAGAGATAAAGAGTGTGAGGTTGGCCTGCTCAGAATACTTCAAGCACTTCACCAAAATAAATAAGTCCCGGATGGATGTGCTGGAATCCGAGGTCACCAATACAACGTGTCGTATGAGTAAGTCTACCCTGTACATTATATCACTTATGGGAGCCCTCCTCGTTTTTTTCCTCTCTCTCTCCCTCTCTCTCTGGCTTGTATCCATTCGGCCCCATTCAGCCTACTGTTTTAAGACGTTTATCCTCATCCAGGTGTCAATTTTTTCCTGGCGAGCGGTAGCGAGCCAGCATGTTTTTAAAATTATTTTTGACAGCAGGCTAAATTTGTACATTTTTCGATAGACAAATTTATCCGGTGAAGCCGGATTTCTCCATACAATGCTGGCTCGCTATCGTTCGCTAGGAAGAAATCGAAATGGATGGGGGTAAACGTCTTAAAACAGTAGGCTGAGTGGGGCCGAATGGATACAAGCCAGATAGAGAGAGAAAAGGAGAGAAAAAAAGCAGGTCACCCCCCTTAAGGAGATATTTTTTTTTTATTTTTTTTATTTTTTTATCTCGACCCCCTACTGAGCCTATACTCCCTCATGTTTATTCCCATTACTTTTAAATGTTTAAGACGTTTGCCCCGTCCCAGATGAATGGCATAACAGTGTAATAGTAAACATATACTGTATAAAGGTAAGGGGAATACGTTACATAGGGGAAATTATAGGCTCCTGAAAATGCTTGACCAAATCATGAAGGTCTGTGAGAGAGTCTTTGAAGGTATAATATGGGAAAGCATTTCTATCGATGATATGCAGTTCGGTTTTATGCCAGGACATGGCACAATTATTATTATTATTATATGAGATGCCGAAGTCTCCAACCAGGGTGCAGAAACACCATCAAGATCAATCCACACAAAACACCCGGAGGCACTGGAGAGAGACTACGGCAACTTAGGAAAAAATAAAAACATATACTGTATACTGTACTGTACATATACACATATTAAACACAGATAACATATTATGCAGTGGAGGATATCAAGTATAAATAGAATACAATAAAATATAATAAAATAAGTTTAAAAATTAGAATTAATGCTGCAAAAAAGCATTAACTCTAGACTTAAACATGGAGATATGAGCTGAATTGACTAGCTCATTTGGCAACTTATTCCACAAGTCAACCATGGCCGGCACAAAACACCGTGAAAACTGTGTAGTAGAAAAATTAACACGGCTCATGGCAAGATCATTAAGATTGCTTGTGAATCTAGTTGCACGAACCCGGACATAGGGCCCAGGCAGAACCCCATTTAAGGGATGCTGAGGGTTGTTAAAAACTTTAAATAAAAGACTAAGGGCACCAACTTTACGTCGATGACACAGATCAAGAGACAAATGAGGTAGAATAAACTGATGGAATTTAGCGACCTGTCAAGCAACTTGAGATGGCAGTCAGCTGCTGACAACCAGACAGGTGAGCAGTACTCGAAATGTGGCAAAATAAAAGCATAAAAAGACTTGATAACTGTGGCGTCACAAGCAAATGTTTTATAAACCTTGCGAAGCAGGCCAATTTTTTGGGAAATGGAAGAGGAGAAAGAACGAATATGCTTTTCAAAAGTAAGTTTGGGATCAAGAGTAACTCCTAACAAACGCAGAGTATCCACATTCTCAATTTGCTCGCCAGAAACTTGTAGATAAGGATGGGGAGGATCCAAGGTACGAGATCTGCTGATGATAATGGAGTGTGTTTTACTAGCATTAAGTTTCATGCCCCAAAGTTCACACCATGATGTAATTTTGGCTAAATCCCTATTCAGAGCAGTAGCAATTACGTGTTGATCTATTGGTGATGGAATTGACGCATATAAAGTTGTATCATCAGCATAGGAGATTAGTTTATTTTAATCGATGCAATCTTCATAGTCAGGCAGCTGCAGGAAAGATATCTACATAAAGATAGGGTCGGATCTGTATCTTGTGTTTGTAGACCTGGAGAAGGCCTTTAATAGGGTGCCCAGAGAAGTTGTGCAGTGGGCTATGAGAAAACTTGGCGTAGAGGTGTGGTTGGTGCGTGTGATAATGAAGATGTACGAGGACTCACGAACGGCAGTGAGGGTGAAAGGTGTACTGAGTGAGGAGTTTACAGTTTGCATTGGAGTTCACCAGGGCTCTGTGTTAAGCCCTCTCCTCTTTGTTATGGTACTGGAGGCACTATCTGGTGATTACAGAGTTGGGCTTCCCTGGGAACTGTTACGCGCAGATTACCTAGTACCTCATTAGTTTGCAATTTTAAGACCTTTCACCCCATTTCTGCCAATTATAAGATCTTTTATGCCATTTAGGTGTCAATTATTTCCTGGCCAGCAAAAGCGACCCTGTATTTTAAGAGGAACCAGCCTTCGACCGGGACATTTTTCCACCGAAAACATTTCATATTTATCTCGAAGGGGGGTCTTTGGAGGCCTTGATGGAGACCTAGGGAGCAAACTAATAACCTCCCCTTAACCCCTTCTGTACAGGTGACGTCTTTTTAGTGATATTCTAGTTATATTTAGAGGATTTTGTGCAGTTTAACAAGGATCTGTATTAGGCAGTACACAGGGTTAAGTGAGATAGTTCGAAGCCTGTTAATTGCTGTAGGCCCTTTTTTATGCTGAACAAAATCGTCTAATATTAGCCAGAGTAAAGTTAAAAGGACGGCACCGGTACAGGAGGGGTTAAGGGGACGTTATTATGTATATTAATTTATTAAAAAAAATATATATTACCGGTTATTTTTATAGTTTGCTCCCTAGACCTCTATCAAGCTTATGAAAAAAAAAAAAAAATCACACAGACCCCCTTCCAGATAAATTTCGGTAGAAAAATGTTCCGGCGAAGGCCGATTCCTTCTAAATTACAGGCTCGCTATCGCTCGCCAGGAAATATTCGACACCTAAATGGCACGAAAAGTCTTAATATTGACAAAGAAATGGGGCGAAAGGTCCTAATATTGACAAAAAATGGCACAAAAGGTCGTAATATTGACAAAGAAATGGGCGGAAGTCTAGAAATTGTCAAACTAATCCACCTCTCTCCCTCTCCCCTGCAGAATATTACGACGAGCACCTAACCTTCAACGCTCTGTGTCGCCTTAATATCGTGGCTGATAACTACGGCTGCTTCGACGAGAACCTACGAGGTAATTATAATGCACAGTCGAGCTAATAAGTGATCGTGTCTCGGCCACCAAGTTTGTTTTGATCAATAATTGGTATCGGCAATATCTAAGCTTCATTTCTTCGTATCGAGTGAAATATACAAACATGATCCTACAATTACCCACCCTATTCAACATCTGACAGACATTAATACACCACAGAGCAAGCCAAACGTAATGACAGCTGAGCCATGACTTATTAGAGCGACTGTACACTCGGATAGCATAGTCTCTGGCCCATTCATAAATATTCGAGGACTTTACCTATTTCTTATTATGGAAGTATATCTCACTAAACGAACTTGTGAATATGATCTCTATACATTAATATGATCTCTATACATTAATATGATCTCTATACATTAATATGATCTCTATACATTAATATGATCTCTATACATTAATATGATCTCTATACATTAATATGATCTCTATACATTAATATGATCTCTATACATTAATATGATCTCTATACATTAATATGATCTCTATACATTAATATGATCTCTATACATTAATATGATCTCTATACATTAATATGATCTCTATACATTAATATGATCTCTATACATTAATATGATCTCTATACATTAATATGATCTCTATACATTAATATGATCTCTATACATTAATATGATCTCTATACATTAATATGATCTCTATACATTAATATGATCTCTATACATTAATATGATCTCTATACATTAATTGCAAAACTATAATTATATACTATTTGTTGAAAAGCAAGTTATATGCAAAAATCAATCCAAATATATATAATTGCATAAAGAAAAACATAGGGGGTTCACGAATTCTTATGAGTGGGCTAGATACTATGGCATCCGAGTGTACACCAGAATCTCAATGGCGTGATGTGGGAAATTGGCACTTATGATGATGCCAGGTTATATAATAATAATAATAATAATAATAATAATAATAATATATATTTTAATTTGATTGATTGTTTATTTGTACCCACGAGTGGGCGAAGACATTAATTGGTCGATACAATAATTATATAAGTAAATTTAGCATTAACAGGAGAGTAAAATATAATCTAAGAAATATATTGCTGCATTTTGTGTTACCACCACTGATAAGCCATTGGGCTTTTGGCAGAAAATGCCAAAAATTATCAGTGATATCCGAGACATGTTTACATACCTCCACATCTTTCCCCGTAGAACTAGGGCAGCTGAGAGCGCCCATGAATTTACACTTTCTCCTCCACAATGCAGAAATTCTGCTTATCAGAATTCATTTATCCCCAGAGCTACTACTCTTTGGAATTCACTTCCCTCGAATTGCTTTCCACAAACTTACAATTTACAAATGTTTAAATCCAGTTGTTACAAACATTTTATGAATGGAGGATGCCTTTAGGCACATGGACCTTTTTGTTTTATCTGTGTTTTTCCTTCCTCCGTTCATTGTCTCTTAAAAAAAAAAAAAAAAACAGTGTTCTCATCGTCCAGCATATTACTGCTTCATATTTATCAGCCAACTTAAAATAGCCCTATATAATATTTAATTATCAATAGAACAATACACTATACCATGTAGGAAGTCTTCTGGAGAAATAGGGCAAATTTAGACAAAAATACAAGATAAACTAAATCACAAATGTATGCTATAGTCCAACAGACCTAAACAGGCGGTTATGGGCGCGGTCACCTACCCTTACACTGGTGCCACCTGTCCACTTGACCCTTTCCGTACGACAACCTTTCCAATTTACTCTCGCTACCTCCCCCCCCCCCCCGTTCAAGGTCAATGTAGGGAGACCGGCTCTCTCTATATATACTGTATGTGTAAGACTGTAGCCCACATGAATGCATAGATTATTATTGCTATAATAAATTATATTACTATTTATCTCTCTCTCTCACTCACCCTACACACCTCACCACCCCCTCCCCCACCCCACACACACACCACACCACTCTACCCCCCCCCCCCCCCCCCATACACCACACCACACTTGAATCAACTTTATTCCCCCCCCCCCACCCAGTTTTGTGGCGCTCTCGCTCTCTCTCTCATATATATATATATATATATATATATTGAGAATATATCACAAATACACGTGAGCCACTAAATGTTTCTAGTCTCTCAGTGGGGATCGAACCGTCGACCATCAGGACGATAGCCGACGCTTTAATCAATTACACCACGGCACTCTGCCGTTCGATATATATATATATATACTGTATATATATATATACAGTATATGTATATGTATGTACGTATGTATGTACTGGTAATATATTACCATTTTATATTTTTACTTTTTTTCCACACCACCCAAGAGGTAAAAGTTTCGGCGCATTTTTTTTTAAGAGGTTTCCCCTCTGTACCATCTGTACCATCTGTTTTGTCTGACTATGCAAGTGGTGGGGCGATTTGGAGCAGCTTCCATTGTGGATGGTGTCAAAGTCAGGAATGAAATGAAGTGAGAGTATAAATTTTGTGCGCCTGGCAGCGCGCCATCACATGAAATTTGTGATGAGTTTTTTTGGCCGACGTCTGACAACGTCGCAGTAGCCTTGTTGCCAAGCTGTATACAATGTCCATTGAATTTACTAATAAGCGAATTAATTATAAAACAATAAAGCTTTTTTGTACCTGTAGAAATAGCCTGAGCATTTCAAACCGACTTAAGGTACTTAATACCAAAAATAATATATTTTCGTTGTTAGGGATTATACATGTGGCACCAATGTAAAGGGAGTAACCGCGGGTAGGACCGCCTGTTAAGATCTGTTTGACTATAGGATAGCATTGACAAATCGCTAGATAGTCACCAGACACTAAAAACTTGTATGTCACTAGAAAACATATTATGTTGAAGTATCTAGAATAATCTTTAACAATCGAAATATCTCTCCAATTCCTTAAAATAGGGAAACTAACTTGAATATCGCTAGAATTCATCACATCTTGATGTCGCTAGATGGAAGTGATGTAAGTGATTCGCTGGATTTAGCGGTAGCAGCTACATTGGCAACATCGTACCAAGAACCTTCATTCCGTTTTTTTTTTTTTTTTTTTTTTTTTTTAAAGACAATGAACGGAGGAAGGAAAAACACAGATAAAACAAAAAGGTCCATGTGCCTAAAGGCATCCTCCATTCATAAAATGTTTGTAACAACTGGATTTAAACATTTGTAGATTGTAAGTTTGTGGAAAGCAATTCGAGGGAAGTGAATTCCAAAGAGTAGTAGCTCTGGGGATAAATGAATTCTGATAATGAACAATGTCAGATTTCGAAACTATTACAATTATTTCAAAGTTCAGAGATCATCAGATTGGTTTGGAAGTCGAAGTACACAATTTCAGTTCCATTAGTTTAACAAACATTTACATAATAAATGATAATATGCTACTTAGAGGGTTTAATAAAGAAGGATTACTTTCCCGATATCGTATAAGCGTACGCAAGCTGTTGTTCTTTTTTGTTTGTTTTAAGAACGTCAACAAACGCTTCGTATATTTGGGGTTCTTAGCTATACATTAGAACATATTTATAGTTTGCACACTCTTATAAGTATAAACACTTACTTGTTAAAGAGGAAATACACAAAAGCCCAATTTAGAATGATCGTGAATATCTTTATTTTGGCGTATGTTTGGGCTAATTTAATACCGCATTTTCCTTTACCATCACTGTTATGCCCTGTTTTTCTACAGGTTTAACTTGGGTAATGTGAGTTCTAACTGACTGGGTATATAAGGCTGCATGCACAATACAAGGTATGAGGAATAGAGAACACAAAAGAAACACACGGTAACAAGACATACGATCACGTTTATTGATATACCACTTCTGAAATACTCGTGCAAGACAAATGATAGAATTGAACAACACTAGCATAAGTGGATCTGGATGGAGCCTAGTCTCCCACTTCCAACGTTCAGGTATTAATCTTCTGATCACTGGCTTATTTAACAGGTTTATATACCGAAGACCATCAATGTTACTTATAGATTCATATTCACTGTTAGATTTATTACTGGTAGCTCTAGTGCACAAGTAGTAGTTCACAGACTAGATTAGACACGCGTATTTTAGAGCACGGGAATTCTAGTAACCTCAGGGGGTACTGATCTAAGTTTTATATTCTTATAGCAGAAACACGTAGAACGCAAATCAGTGGGCGAATATCAGATATCACTAGGGTTTCTTCTAGGTAATAATATCTGGATATATGGGTAATTACGAGAGTTAATATCGCCTGTTAATTAATGAACACTGATACGCTTAGCACTTCCTAATTGAATGGTTATATGTGAATTATACTGGGGCAAAGATATAGCCACTTCGTAGAAATATTAATAAGTGAGTCTCTAAATAGTACTGTAACACTGTAGTACTGATAGAGTGAATCTTGGGTAGTATTTGATTGGTCTGGTCCTGGTTATCTTGCGTCCGTGATGTTGGGGGCTAACGACTGGTTCCGCAGCCGTCCAGGTGGGCCATATGTAGGAAGTTCTCAAGGACGTGGACAGGTCCTTCTATCCAAATCTGCCACGGAGTCTGCCAGCTCTGGAACTCAATTCTCAGCAACCAACAAGGATAGAGCTCGAGGTTAACTCTGGTGACCAACCTGGGTTGGTGTCTATCTTTCAACTGATTTTACTGGGGGCTGGAGCTGGGTTTATAGGCTCGGTTTTGGGCCCTGTAGGCCATAGGGATCTCGAGTCTTATGGACTTATTTGAGCCCTCAATAGATATGGGGACTAGGTAAGGTGGTGATTACTGTTGTGGCACATGGCTATAGGGAGCCTTCATAATGTGATATAACTGAGCCTTAGTGGAAATTCCCGGCGCGACCGAAGCTGCTCCAAGGACCCGTGCCCCCAGGGAGGGGGCAGGGGATGGTTGTGACGGTTTGGCTCCCGAAACTGCTCCCCGCGGCCGGCATCCGGTTTTCCTCCACTGGTCGTTGATTTTGTCTTCGGCCATGGAGGGTCGGCAGCCGTCCGCCCACAGATCACCTACATCAAGAAACCAAAATCCTCAAAGTCAAAGACCATCTGGACATGAGAGGCACTCAATTCCTGGCAGCAGCCTCCACGAACCAAGACCACCCACTAAACTACATGGCAACACACCCACAGACACCAAAAAATATCAAAACAACACCCAGCAATGGTATCACACACAATTATTGTCCTCTCTCCCTCCCTGCCCACCCCGAACCAACTTCCAGAAGCACATCCATACTCATATCTCTCACCGATCCATCCACTCACTCACAGACAACACGCAGCTGCATGCACGACCTCCCGAAATCCATCCTTCCGAATCCTCCCTTCCTCGCGAGGACAGAGTCCACCTGGCCACGCTGAGATGCGGACACCATCCAGCTCTCCTGAGCTATCAGAAGAGACTGGATGACTCCGTTGTCGACGCCTGCCCGGGATGTAACAGCACCCCATACCATTAAACACATCATAGAAGACTGCATTTCACACAACCACTTACGCCAACAACACAATCTACACTCAATGAGAGCTCTGTGGGAAAGCCCGATCGTGGCCATGGCTTTTCTCAGGGACTCGGGGCTGTTCGGCCAGGCAGCTTAGGGAACAACAACAACAACAACAACAACTGAGCCTTAGTAAGAGGTACTATTTTGGCTATACTGGAAGTATTTAGGGGAGAGAGACTGGATCTACTTTGCGAGGAGGATGGGGACAGCTTTGATAGGAGCGTCTCTCTTAGATTGTTCAATCTTCATTCTATGGTATAGCTGAGGTGCTAATTTAGTGATCAGAGTATGCAAGAAAGGTAAATGGGTTATTGTGGTTTAATAAAGGTTAGTAAAGGGGTTAGTCATGCATGGTTAGTTCATTGATAGGAAGAATTCCTGTGCTACTTGGCAATGACCCGGAAGTCAAAACAAGGGTCAGGTATACCTCCGCAGGGGTGGGGGTCTCCCTCCTCGGGTGGGTAAAAAGGGATAGGGGGGTGCCCTCTCTCTGGGATGGTCGTCCGGCGGCTGTGGCTAGGGGCTTGCCATATCACAAGTGTTTGTAGTAACCCTCTCTTTATGAGACAGATGTGGGTGTCCTTAATACCAAAACCGAAGGTGCCTTGGCTAGCTGGTTTTACTCGGTTGGTTGTTAATTGTATGGTTTGCTGGATGTGGTGGAGACTGGGTTGCTAACTCTGCCACATTTATCTGGAAGTATGGCAATAGAAGTTAGTTACTGGCGAGGCGGCTAGCCTCGCACCGACGACCATTGGGTGCAGGGTTGTGAATGGGTTGTAAGAGAATAGATGGCATGCAAGGGGTTAGTAAAGTTCTAATGTTGTTCCGGCCTACTAAGGGAAGGTAGGCTGGATAGGAGTATATATATAAAAGGTTGGAGAGTGTTAGCAACGGAAAAATCAAGGATCTTCAAGAGGATAGAGGGAGAGGCTAGGTCGGACAAGAGTCGAGGAGCGCGGGGTGTTAATGAGAGGGGGGGGGGGGAGTTCAGGGGGGCTACGTGGAAATTTGACCCTAAGGTCTCCGGGCGTGGGGGTGGCATTAGGCTACAGTTGATATTGGAGTTTGAAAGGACAGTGAAAGTACGTTAGCCAAATGCTACCGGGGGATGCAACTATGGGGTGGTATATGAGTCTGGAAAAGTTTGAATCATGTGGACTGTGGGGCTGTGGGGGGAGAAGGAGGTTAACTGTAGGTGTGTGCTTGACTGTGGATAAAGTAGGGAAAAACATGGTGTATTATTACTCGTCAATACGGGGGGTTATGGACACTATTAGTTGGCACGAGTTTTTGTACGTCTAGTTGTCCCTGGGAACTGCATTTTCTATGAAATATAGACCAAAGAAAAGCGGCAGTTCGTAGGGGTACTTCGTTATTGTTTTGTGATCTATGATGGCAATGGACAAAGAAAAGGTTATCTATACAATCTCTGGTTGGGGTAAGCATTAAGTTATAGCATGGTGGCTAACATCTGTAGTCATGGCTGTCTAGGTCTTACGGGGGCAATGGTTCTATAACACTGGTGTACCCGTGGGTATCTTAATCTCTTATTAATTAGGACATGGGGTTTTAACATCTACTTCTCGGATGGAAAAACATACATAGATATATGGCTGTCTGATTGGTTGGCATTGGCTCAACCTAGGGACAGGGCATGGGTGTTTTTAATATGAATGTATATTCCTGTTCATCATCATGTAGGTAGAGTCGGGCGGGTAAGAGGTGTAAGACACGAAGCAAAATGGAGTAGTGTGGACTGTGGATACGAAGGAGGTGAGTGGAAGACGTATAACAATTGTGGAAAAGTAAATGGAAAAGATGAACACAATGGCGGATAAAGATAATTAACCTAAGGATTGAATACATAGATTTATGGGGGCGATTGGTCTTTAGAAACTTAGTCTGGCAAGACAAGGTATTTTAGGGTATGTTGATATAAATATCCTAAACTTAGGGACAGAGCATGGGTGTACATATATCTATACTCGTCATGGAAAGGGAGATACGAGGTAGCTTTCCTGCATCTCTCCTGATAATCGTCTGCAGATTGGTCATAGTGAGTTTATCCGAATTAACAGGCCTAAATCAATACAATAACTGGCATAGGGTTATCGGGTGTATAGAGTCGTGGTTAAAGGTTGGGAATATATAGTTAGTGGATAAAACCACGGAAGGTTAGAGACATCGAATTGTTAGAATTGGGGGGGGGGGCTATGATTGTTATATAACTAAATACAGGGCTGACGTAATCACGATCTGATTTGGTGTGAAATGGAAGTTAAGGTGTCTTAGATCGCCTCGAACCTACACAATGAAAGTATTATAGTCTGCATGGTGGTTACATAATTAAATACATACTTAGGTGGTACATTAAGAATATCAGTGAGTAAAGTATTGTGGTTTGTATATTAGAAGACTGATTGAGAGACGTATAATATGTGGAATGAATTGAGAGAGAGAGAGAGAGACCAAATCGGAAAAAGGAAAAGGGGCCTGGGATCTCGTTGGGATGGTAGTTTCGCTCTCAGGATTTTCGTTCCTGTGGCTCGTTAGGGTTGGAGGTTTCGCTCTCAGGATTTTCGTACCACAGCGTTCCTGTGGTATTTTAATCACTATCTCCGATAGACTGGAAATGGTGTCGTATTTCACACCCAAATGCCATAAAAGGGTGTCCAATATCAAGCCAACTCAACCCTGCTCTTCCAGACTCAATCCGATTCAGACTTTCGGAACTTGATAACAGTTTTAAGACTTTGTGTATATATCCACATACAAATAATCGATTTGGATGTGATAATTATAAATGTACCTAGCTATATCCTCAGAATATCCGAAAGAAGCGTCATAATCCTATAGAATTACTATTCTAATTACTTTAGAAACATCAGAAATCATGCCAAAACTGTATTAAACCTAACTAAATCAAACTTTCTCCATAAGCAGGCAAATAAACTTCTAAATAATCCAAATGATAACAAAATATTTTGGTCTACTCTTAACTCATTCAAATCCAACTTCACTACTGCTTCATCCATTCCACCATTAAAATCTCCGACTGGCAATCTTGTAAGTGACCCACGAGGTAAAGCTAACCTTCTTGCAGATATTTTCTCCACCAACTCAACCTTAGATGAAATAAATCAAGATGTCCCTGTACTTAATTTTAATTCACCTGAAATTCCCTCACTTAAGATCCACACCAGACATGTCAAAACTATTTTGCAGAATCTCTCAGTAGATAAGGCTCCTGGTCCAGATGAAATTCCTCCAATAGTACTTAAGAATTGCTCCTTGGTGCTCGCTCCTGTATTGGCAAATTTTTTCCGTCTGTGTACTCATACCTCATGCTTCCCAGTACCCTGGAAAGAAGCAAACATCCATCCAGTTCCTAAAAAAGGTGCCTCTTCAGATCCATCAAACTACAGACCAATAGCTATAACTTCCACTCTTGGCAAAGTTTTTGAAATTATATTAAATAATCACATAATTAAGCATCTGGAGAATAATAAATTAATCAGTGATAGGCAATATGGTTTTAGACGATGTCGATCAACTGCAGACATTCTTTGCCTTCTTACGCATCAAATCAACCAAGCTACAGACCAACATGGTGAAACACATACAATAGCACTGGATATATCAAAGGCATTTGATAGAGTCTGGCATCAATCCTTATTGTCGAAGATGTCACACTACGGCCTTGCATCATTAGTTCCACTAATTTCTTCTTATCTTCATAACAGAAAAATACGTGTAATGGTAGATGGCCTTTATTCTCAATTTCACTCAATAAATGCTGGTGTTCCCCAGGGATCAGTTTTGGCCCCAACTCTGTTCCTCATTCATATCAATGATCTCATATCTACCACTCATAATCCAATACATTCCTACGCAGATGACTCAACACTCCACAGTTCCTTCACATTTACCAATTCTTTCACCCAACCCGATCTTATAAATTCAAAAATAAACACTGCAATTTCTCTGAACCAGGACCTTTCTAGAATTAATGAATGGGGACAAGAGAATCTAGTTTCCTTTAATGCACAGAAAACCAAGTACATTCAATTTTCTAACCGACAGAATCTCACTGACTCCCATATATTTTTTAATGATGTAAATATTCCCACTTCCCCTAGTATTGACATTCTCGGTGTAACATTAACTACTAACTTGAGCTGGACACATTATGTTAGAAGCATTGCTAAGAATGCCTCTAAAAAACTGGGACTCCTGTACAGAGTTCGAGAATTCTTCACTGACGAGCAGTTGGCCGTAATATATAAAAGTCATGTGCGCTCTCAGATGGATTACTGTTCACCTCTGTGGGGTGGAAGTGGAGTGGTTGCATTGAGGCAGTTGGACAAAATTCAAAATAAAGCTATTAGATTAATCAATAACCCTGCAATCACACAGGACCTTCCTACATTAGCCATACGAAGAAACGTTGCATCCCTTGCATTATTCTACAGATATTTTCACAGCAATTGTTCCGAGGAACTTGCTTCAATTGTGCCGCCTCTCCACATCTTTCCCCGTAGAACTAGGGCAGCTGAGAGCGCCCATGAATTTACACTTTCTCCTCCACAATGCAGAACTTCTGCTTATCAGAATTCATTTATCCCCAGAGCTACTACTCTTTGGAATTCACTTCCCTCGAATTGCTTTCCACAAACTTACAATCAACAAATGTTTAAATCCAGTTGTTACAAACATTTTATGAATGGAGGATGCCTTTAGGCACATGGACCTTTTTGTTTTATCTGTGTTTTTCCTTCCTCCGTTCATTGTCTCTTAAAAAAAAAAAAAAAAAAAAAAATAGAAGGCCGATAACCTACCGGAGTTATTATATATAATACCTCAAAGTAAGCGATTATATTATAGGAATAGTCATCACAATTTTTTACAAATTCAACTAGATCAAAATAATATCGAAATGATGGATCATTAATTATTGATCTTGATATGTAGGCCTAAAGCGTGTTGTTTATAAACATTGGCCGCAGCCGCGGTGCCACTCCATTCGCGCCTAATCACGATTATATTTCGGTGTATTCTTACTTAAATGTATATCATTCGGGTTGATTAGGTTACACAATACAATATTACTAAGTAACAGTACACGTATATATATATATATATATATATATATATATATATATATATATATATATATATGTATATATATATGGTGATGGGCTGGTCTATCAGAATGAGAACTGAGCGAACTCTGCCTTACCCATAGCTTACTCTGACTGTTCCTTTTACTTACATATTTTCTAGATCTCAAGTGACGGCGTCTCTTCCAATCTACCAAGATTGGAAGCCAAAGCGTCACATTTTTCCTTTGCCCCTCAACTTTCTCTTCATAATTGCTGAGTTGCACAGGGCCCTGGGTGGGGCTTTGGTTTCCCGGGCATTTCTGCACCCTCCTCAGCTCCCCGCCATGGAGTGGCTTCGGTCACCCAGGCTTTATTGTGGTCGGCAGGGAGGGTTCTGTGGGGGCGCTCGGTTATGGCCTTGGCCTTGCTTGGGGCCTTGGGGCTGTTCGGCCAGGCAGCTTTGGGAACAACAACAACAACAACAACACGCATATATATAAATATCATAACATTTGTGAAATATAGGTTCGACCGCGCTAAGCACCACGGCTGCGTGAGGGCCAGTAGGAACGTAGATATATCGAGGGGTGGGTGGGGTATCTAGCCTCGTGACCTTGACCAAGAGTCAAGTTCAGACAATCAGTGTTCGTCACGGTAATTAATCCGTCACTCCTCCTCAGAATTATTGAAATGTCTACTGTATGTATGCGAATATTTCTTGCTCTACTATTGAACAAATAAATATGTTTTATAATTTCACCTAATATGTAATGTCACAACACATCTTAAATTGTATATATTCAAATTTATTGCCGATATGTTCTGTTGTCGATTATTCCAGTCCCTGACATACCTAATGATATTTGGTATATTACGCTATTTCGCTTTTATTTTGTCTTTATTTGCTTTGTAATAATTATTCTGCAATGCATATTTACTTTCATTCTTAAAAATAGTCAGGAAAGGTTGTCCATATAATGTATATATTTAAAAGTCTGGATCGCCCCTTGTCATTTTGTGCCACCACACTTTAATGAGAGTGGGTTATCAGACTTTGGGGTGACACAAAATGCAGCTTAAGACTACATTTAGAATGATAGAATTTTTGAACACTCGCCAATGAAATATGATGACTTGCTTACAGATATATACTTAAAGCCCGAATCGGCTTGACTTTAACCCAGTTGTTTACTTACTCAACCCTGTGGAGGAGCAGGGTTGAGTTGGCTTGATATTGGACACCCTTTTATGGCATTTGGGTGTGAAATACGACACCATTTCCAGTCTATCGGAGATAATGATGGTAAAGGAAAATGCGGTATATGGTAAATGACAAGTATATGAGGACCAGCAGTATGTCCTTCAATAGCAATACTAATGCTACTAATGATAATACTAATATTGATAATAACAATACTAATAAAATAGACATGAAATAATAATAATAATAATGATAATAATAATGTTATGCCCTGTTTTTCTACAGGATTAACTTGGGTAATGTGGGCTCTAACTGACTGGGTATATAAGGCTGCATGCACAATACAAGGTATGAGGAATAGAGAACACAAAATAAACACACGGTAACAAGACACACGATCACGTTTATTTAAGTAGATGAATAGGGAGCATAGGAAAATAGGAATACTCGTACAAGACCAATGATAGAAATGAACTGCTAGCATTAGTGGATCTGGATGGAGCCTAGTCTCCCACTTCCAACGTTCAGTTATACTCTTCTGATCACTGGTTTGGTTCGCAAGTGTATATACTGGAAGACCTCAATGTTACTTATGAATTCAATTTCACTAATTAGATTTATCACTGGCAGGTCTGGTGCACAAGTAGTAGTTCACAGCTAGAATGAGACACGCGTATGTTATAGAACACGGGAATTCTAGTAACCTCAGGTGGGTACTGATCTAAGTTTTATATTCTTATGGCAGAAATACGTAGAACACAAATCAGTGGGCGAACGTTAGATATCACTAGGGTTTTAATATCTGGATAAAGGTAATTACGAGAGTTAATGTCGCCTGTTAATTAATGAACACTGATACGCTTAGTACTTCCCAAATGGAATGGTTATATATATGACTACAGTGGGCAAAGTTATAGCCACTTCATAGAAAGATTAATAAGTGAATTTCGAATTAGGACTATAACACGTTAGTCCTAATAAGTGAATCTTGGATAGTATTTTGTTGGTCTGGTCCTGGTTATCTTACGTCCGTGATGTTGGGGGCTAACGACTGGTTCCTCGGCCGTCCAGGTGGTCCAAATGTAGGAAGTTCTCAAGTCGGATCTCTTGGCGATCGGTGCTGGCTACACGCTTATATACCCACTAGTGTGTGTGAAGGTTATAAGGTGCACGTAGATACTTGTACGTGGACAGATGCTTCTATTTTATATCTGCCACGGAGTCTGTCGGCTCGGGAATCTCTCAACTCAGGAACAACACAAGGGCAGAGCTAGAGGTTAACTTCAGGGGGTTAGCCACTGGTTGGTGTCTATCTTTCAACTGATTTTACTGGGGGCTGGAGCTGGGTTTATAGGCTCGGTTTTTGGACCCTGTAGGCCATAGGGATCTCGAGTCTTATGGAGTTATTTGAGCTCTCAATAGCTATGGGGACTAGGTAAGGTGGTGATTACTGTTGTGGCACATGGCTATAGGAAGCCTTCATATTTTAATATAACTGAGTAAGAGGTACTATTTTGGCTATACTGGAAGTATTGAGGGGAGGGAGACTGGATCTACTTTGCGGGGAAGACTGGGACAGCTGTGATAGGGGCGTCTCTCTTATATTGTTCAGTCTTCATTCTATGGTATAGCTGAGGTGCTAATTTGATTATCCGAGTATGCAAGAAAGGTGAATGGGTTATTGTGGGTAAATAGAGGTTAGTAAGGGGGTTAGACATGCATGGTTAGTTCATTGATAGGAAGAATTCCTGTGCTACCTGGCAATGACCCGGAAGTCAAAACAGGGGTCAGGTATACCTCCGCAGGGGTGGGGGTCTCCCTCCTCGGGTGGGTAAAAAGGGGTAGCTGGGCGCCCTCTCTCTGGGATGGTCGTCCGGCGGCTGTGGCTAGGGGCTTGCCATATCACCAGCATTTGTAATAACCCTCTGTTTATGAGACAGATGTGGGTGTCCTTAATACCAAAACCGAAGGTGCCTTGGCTAGCTGGTTTTAATCGGTTGGTTGTTAATTGTATGGTTTGCTGGGTGTGGTGGAGACGGGGTTGCTAACTCTGCCACATTTATCTGGAAGTATGGCAATAGAGGTTAGTTACTGGCGAGGCGGCTAGCCTCGCACCGACGACCATTGGGTGCAGGGTTGTGAATGGGTTGTAAGGGAATAGATGGCATGCAAGGGGTTAGTAAAGTTCTAATGTTGTTCCGGCCTACTAAGGGAAGGTAGGCTGGATAGGAGTATATATATAAAAGGTTGGAGAGCGTTAGCAATGGAAAAATCAAGGGTCTTCAAGAGGTATGAGGGAGAGGCTAGGTCGGACAAGAGTCGAGGAGCGCGGGGTGTTAATGAGAGGGGGGGAAGTTCAGGGGGCTACGTGGAAATGTGACCCTAAGGTCTCCGGGCGTGGGGGTGGCATTGGGCTACAGTTGATTTTGGAGTTTGAAAGGACAGTGAAAGTACGTTAGCCAAATGCTACCGGGGGATGCAACTATGGGGTGGTATATGAGTCTGGAAAAGATAGAATCATGTGGACTGTGGGGCTGTGGGGGGAGAAGGAGGTGAACTTTAGGTGTGTGCTTGACTGTGGATAAAGTAGGGAAAAACATGGTGCATTATTACTCGTCAAGACGAGGGGTTATGGACACTATTAGTTGGCACAAGTTTTTGTATGTCTAGTTGTCCCTGGGAACTGCGTTTTCTATGAAATATAGACCAAAGAAAAGCGGCAGTTCGTAGGGGTACTTCGTTATTGTTTCTAGGTACTATGATAGATACTGGTATCAAAGGTTATCTATACAATCTCTGGTTGGGGTAAGAATTGGAGTTACAGCATGGTGGTTAACATCTGTAGTCATGGCTGTCTAGGTCTTACGGGGGCAATGGTTCTATATCACTGGTGTACCCGTGGGTATCTTAGTTTCTTATTAATTAGGACATGGGGTTTTAACATACTACTTCTCGGATGGAAGAACATACATAGATTTATGGCTGTCTGACTGGTTGGCATTGGCTCAACCTAGGGACAGGCATGGGTGTTTTAATATGAATGTGTATTCATCATGTAGGTAGAGTCTGGCGGGTAAGAGGTGTAGGACACGAAGCAAAAATGGAGTAGTGTGGACTGTGGATACGAAGGAGGTGAGTGGAAGACGTATAACAATTGTGGAAAAGTAAATGGAAAAGATGAACACAATGGCGGATAAAGATAATTAACCTAAGGATTGAATACATAGATTTATGGGGGCAATTGGTCTTCAGAAACTTAGTCTGACAAGACAAGGTATTTTAGGGTATGTTGATATTAATACTTAACCTAAGGATTGGATACATAGATTTATGGGGGCGATTGGTCTTCAGAAACTTAGTCTGGCAAGACAAGGTATTTTAGGGTATGTTGATATTAATACTTAACCTAAAGATTGAATACATAGATTTATGGGGGCGATTGGTCTTCAGAAACTTAGTCTGGCAAGACATTAGGGTATGTTGATATTAATATCCTAAACTTAGGGACAGAGCATGGGTGTATTAACTTTAACCCTTAAAAAGCGGCTCACCACATAAGTCGAGTTGAAAAAACTGGCAAAAAACGGGTGAAAAAAGGGTGGAAATCGAGTGAAAATGGGTGGGATAGAAATGATCCATACGTCCGACATCTGTGGCCTCCCGGCCCACACTAACTCCAGTTCCCCCACCGCGCATGAGGATGACAGTGTAACCAATAGTTCGCTAAAAGTGAGCAAGGTAGCAAAATCAGCTAAACTTCCATCTTCGAGGTAACACTGTCAGTGCTCCACGAGTGCTACGTAGCTGTATGTGGCGTCATTGTGTAGCGATTTCCACCTAGTTTTCGGCGCAATACAGTTCCTTTCATACTGATGGTTGATATAGCAGTCAGAACGGCCCAGAAAGGCCCAAAATGGCCACAGAGCACCCGCTAGAGGAGGGTTAAGGTGTATTTATGTTCGTCATCATGTAGGTAGAGGTGTAGGACACGAGGGGTAGTGTATGTGAGGTGTGGAAAAAAGGTCAGTGTTTAGAAGGGGTAGGCATGTGTGTTTTGGAGCTGCTTAGCCCTGCGGGCTTGGGCCTGTCGGAACTGGTTGGCTCGGTCAGCTGGTCTTTTCGTTCTGTGGACTTTTCTTTCGGGTGTTTCTGTGTGGTGTTCGCTCGTGGCTTCTGTGGTGGGCTTCTCGTTCTGGGGCATTTTAAATAATAATAATAATAATAATAATAATAATAATAAAATTAGAAAGTGTATAATTATTCATAAACAAATAAAAATAAAAATGAGAAAAACAAAGAAAATAATAAATGAATATGTATGTATAAATATTATAAATGAATACATAAATTATTATATACATTTAATAATAATAATAATAATAATAATAATAATAATAATAATTGTCATTACCATTTTCATAATCAGCCTTTTTCTTCATCTTGTATTATTATTATTATTATTATTATTATTATTATTTTCATTATTATTATTAATATTATTTATGTATCTAACTATTGCCTGATGCCGTGATCTCCGAAGGGGTGGCCATGAATGAACCGTCCCCATGCACCTCTGTCCCCAGTCAGTCGACGCCCCTCCTCCCAACCAGCACCGCCTTCATCCATATACTTCCTCACTCCTTCCTTCCACCTCTCCTTCGGTCTACCTCTCCCTCTCTGTCCTTCCACCTTGCTCTCGTACACCCTCTTAGTCATTCTCTCGCTTTCCATAAATTCCATATGGCCGAACCATCTCAAGTTGTTCCTTTTCACACTTTCCAGCACATCTACCTCCACACCACACCTCCTTCTTACTTCCTCATTCGTCTGTGTATCCCTCCATGTAACTCCGCACGCACTTCTTAAGTAACTCATTTCCACCGCTCTCACTCATGGTCTGAGTCTTTCAACCAACGTCCATGCTTCGCTTCCGTAAGTCAGTGTCGGGATTACCACACTATCATGCAAGGACTTCTTCACTTCCATACTGACCACCCTATTTCTTGTTATTGCTTTCAGCGTTTCTACAACCCTCTTCCCCTGTTGTACCCTCTCCCGCACTTCTTCATCCATAGTCCCATCTTTATTCAACACACTGCCCAGATACTTAAAAGAGTTGACGATCTCCATAGCCTGACCATTCAACTTCACCTCACACTCTGTGACTTCACCCCTTTCGAAGACCATAACCTTGCTCTTGCCCGCATTTACCTTCAAATTCCGTTTTTCGCACACTGTTCCAAACTCATTTACCAGACCCTGCAACTCCCATTCATTATCGCTCATCAGATCTGTATCATCCGCAAACAGCAGTATAGGCAGCTTCCACTCATTTCCCTCCCTTTTCAGTGATACACCAACATCCACTGCTCTTCCTTGTATTTCTTTCATGACTCCATCCATATATACAGTAAACAACCACGGGGAAATCACATACCCCTGTTTCAACCCAACATTCAGGTCAAAGAACTCGCTCTGCTCATTCTCAGCACGTACTGCCGCCTTACCCTCATACTTGCTCTTTGTGGTAAACTATCAATGGAAATTAAATATTACTAAGCTATAATGAATAAAATAAAATCAATCTAAATTAAAACTACTCCATATCTAAATTGAATTCAATCTGAAACAAGCTAATTTATATCCAAAGGTCTCACATAATAATTTATATATAGGGTAAGGTTATAAGGGTTAATATTAGCCAGGAATTAACTCACCAATAGTTCCACGTGGCAATGAGGCAAGGGAGAACGTTTACCCAATATGGTGGACAACGGGGAACGAGACTTCGGTCCCGAGACTCGATTCAAGTGAAAGAAAGAATAAATGATTACATGGGAATGGACATGAATATTATGCTTATCTGTCAGTCAGTCATGGCGTCGATGAGAGCGTCGTGATGGTGTAGCTGTTTGTATTGCTGTCAGTGTATTGTGATTAGAGGCACAAAAGCGCGATCAACTGAGGGCGGATAATTAGATGTTAACTGGTCGGTGTTCGTGAAGGCTCTGCTCTCTCTTCCTCAGAGGCACACCTTGCTGCCTTGGCAAACGCCAGGAGCCCAAATTATCGTATCGCATCTAGGTTGCTCTATACGATAAATTATATTAATATATACGATAAATTCATATGTACTACATAAGACCATGGCAATATTGCTAAATAGCATATTAGGCCTTTTATAACTTAACTTATTTACAATCTTATAATATACGATCTACTCATTCTACGTCGTGCTGCAGGAGCGACCGTGACGTCACAGAGACATACGGGATCACAAAAGAGTCATAGCCTATCGAATTTACGATACACTCCCCCCACAAAAAAATACCTGAACCCCACCTTAAACTTAAAGTTGCCCAGAGGCTATCTTCTGACGTCACATGTCGACGGCGCCAGCAGCAGCGCGTCTGGGACGCGTCCCGGTCCGAGAATGATCACCATCAGTAAGAGGTGAGTCATTACTTTGAGAATCCTCGGACTCAGCAATAACAGGTGGAGCATCAGATTGCAATGCGGAATCGAGCTCCAAAGCGTACAAACGTGCGATAGGACGAACAGTAGTTCCAGTGGCTGTCTTCAATAGCGCCACCCGCTCTACAGAATCTGCCCCCTTGTATACCTCCAACACGTGGCCCAATTTCCAGCTGAGCAAAAGACCTTGTTTGAAAAGTTAGTATGTCATGTTTAGGTTGCCAGATCATCCCCAAATTTCTGGACTTTTCCTGGTTATGAGATGCCGTACCGTCCACCTGTATCAAACTCTGATGATCTTCACTATTAGTAATCCATTCGCGGTGAAATAAATGTGCATCCGCAAACAATGTGCGTGCTTGCCAGTATGTATATAAAAAATCATCCTGACTATCGCTAGAACCCTGCAAATTGTCTATATATAATCCGCGAGATAGTTTACTTGTGTCCTCATGAGTATCAGCTAGATGTTTTTTTATTGTGGCATTTTACAAAAACTGTGAACACGTGGCCCCAAAGAGTACAACCCGAAAACGGTATTTTATGACCGGACTTTCAGAGTCGCTAATGTCGCTGAACCAAAGAAAGCGGGTAACATCTCTATCTTCCTCCTTTAGCTTGACCATCAAGAATGCTTTCTCGATGTCACTGGTATATGCGTACTTCCCCAGCCTAATCCGCAATAGATGTTGGGACAGGTCCGACACCATGGACGGACCTATCAACAGGCAGTCATTTAGACTGGGTTGTTGACCTTGATGGGCAGAGCAGTCATACACCACCCGTATTGGTGTGGTGACGCTGTCTTTTCTTACCCCATGATGGGCCAGATAGTGAACCCTACCCTTCTTAATCGGTTCCTTGACATCGACTCTCTCAATAAAGCCCCTATCTTCATAACTCCGAAATACATCGTCATACGCCTGGCGCGTGCTCGGTTCGTTAGACAATTTCCGCTGCAATGTGCGCAAGCGACCTAATGCCAAACCATAGTTGGTAGGCAGGCTTATCTCACTGTTCTTCCAGGGTAAACTAACTTTATATTGCTTGTCTGAGGCACAGTAGCTCACAGACTCATCAAACCTTTTCAGCGCAACTTCCGAGTCATAATCAGTCTCCATAGGATTAATGCCTGTGTGATCCAATCTCCACAGTCGTTCCAGGTCGAACTCGGCAGCCATCTTAGGGTCACTAGGTTGGATATCCTCCCTTCCCAACTCCTCTGCCGCGGTTACATTGACTCTATATATCGAGACTGTGTCGACCAGGACCTTTGACTGTGTAGTATGCACCTTTCCGCTCATGCAATATCCAAATTTAGTGGGGATTAAAATTACACCACACATCTTTTTAAATCCAGGGTATACTACATCATAATAATGATCCACACCAAGTAGAACATGCACTTCACTCTGATCTCCCATGGGATCTGACAAGTTAACCCCTTTGCTACGTAATGCGTGTTCCACCTTCTTCACTCCTACAGATACATATTCTGGTAGGGTGTCTACTACGATACATGTCATAAAGTACCGGTTTTTACGGTAGTAATATGAAATCTCCGCTATCTCGTAGTCTTGTTTGTCAGTAACCCCTGTGAAGCCCTGCAATCGAAGAGTCTCAGCCCCTACGATTCGGTGCTTCAGTCCCACTAATATGGACCTCATTATAAAGGAACGTTGAGACCCTTGATCTAGAAGTACCCGACAAACTTTGTTACTGTCATTACCTTCCATGGGAATCTGAATTGTGGGCAATATAGTGGTGTCTTGCGTGCTACCTAGTGCCACAGTTGTAGTACCCTCTGTTTTGATGTCTTTGACTTTATCTGCTGTAGGACACAACTTATCAAAGTGATGTCCTTTGCAGTGGCGACAGGGCCTTAAGTATGTAGCAGTACATTGTCCCTGCTTACCATGTTCCTTACTTAGACAACCTACACATAGCTTCAATCTTTTCGCCTGTGCTAGTTTTGTCTCATTTGTTGGGTATTTTACACAGAAACTCCATTTATGTGTGTTGTTACGAGGACTATCTCTTTAATTAAAACAACTTCACCAACAGTAGGTGCCGTTGGTCTACCAGTGGGAGTAACACTCCTTTCCCTCAATGCTAGCAGATATTCACTAATCCACCATTTCCTAAAATCCTCGATTATCCTTGATATATACTGGTATCTCTTAGACACCGCTGCCTCAGAGTACAACGAGGGATCCTCTAACTCTACTATGGATTGGAAATCAGATGGAAACGCAGTCAATGGTAGTGGTTCTTGCAGGTCGGTGTACACATATGTAAGCGGCCGATCATTCACGACTGCCTCTATCTCTGTGAGGACTGTCGTCAACTCACTCTTCTTTAATAGAGCACGTCCTACTACCGCTCTGAGTCCTGACTTTACTATGCCGACACACCGTTCCCACATTCCACCAAACCAAGGTGCCTTAACTGGAATGAACCTCCATTTGCACTTCTTCTCTCCCAAAAAAGTGATGATAGTAGGATCACTACTCATATCCTTTAGATATTTTGATGCCTGGACATAAGTGGGAGCATTGTCGCTAAGAATGAGTTGAGGGAATGAACGACGGGCACAAAACCGTCTAAACGCCAGCATAAATTCTTCGCTAGACATATTATCACATAGTTCTAGGTGTACCGCTCGAGACGTTGCACAGGTAAACAATAATATATAAACCTTCTCATGCTCTCTCGTCTTCAATGCCCGTGTAATCTAACCCTACAGCTTGGAAAGGTACTATGTGCTTTACACGGCATTCAGGTAGAGGTGGAGCTGGTCCAGGTTGCATATGGTTTACCTTTTAGTCTCTGGCATATTACACACTTTCTTACTACGTGTCGAGCTACTTGTCGAACTCTGGGTATCCACCATGTGAGACGTAAATTTGATATAATATGACATACCCTGTAGTGTTTTACTTCCCTATGTGCACGTATGATCAATAGATCAGTAACGTGATGTCTTGTTGGCATAAGTATAGGGCGGTTTGTGCCGTCTGTTACACTCGACCACTTCAGGCGACCCTCACACCTGATGAGGCCATTGTCTAGGTGCAACCTTAGTTGACGCACTATATTAGGCATTAATGTCTTATTCGAGCTTTGCAAGGATTCTAATTCATTGGAAAAGGTTTCTACTTGAACCCATTTGATCAAATTTACTTCAGCTGCTTTAAATTCACGAGCATCAATGTTGGGACCCCTGTTGCAGAGTTGGCCCGTTACTTTAAGCTTGATATTGGATACATATCGCAACACCCAAGCGACAACTCTGACTAGTTTATTATAGTCACCGAATCTTGCCCACTCTATGATTGGACCCGGTGGCTCATTTGGTTGGGCTGTAACTGCCACTGTTTCCAGTGGCAGAAGTCCCTCACCTATAGCATGCCAAATCGTCCATTCATTTTCATGGAGCAGCCACTTTGGACCATGCCACCACAATTCGGACTTCACTAATTGGCTAGCCGTTATACCCCTAGTTATAAGATCACTAGGGTTTTCTTTTGTATTGACATAATGATAAGCAACGTCTGGCAAAAGGGCTCTAATCTCATCTACCCTATTCCGCACATAAACTGGCAGAGACTTCTTGCTATGTATCCATAGCAATGAGTGCGACCTGACTATCGCACCATACGTGAACTATTTCAATGTTTAACTCGCTCTCGTATGCTGCGCGTACATGTTGCACCAGACGTGCTAAGAGCAGCATGGCAGTCAATTCCATTTTAGGGATAGTTACCTTTTTAACCGGGGCTACCTTGGCCCGGGCTGTAACTAAATGTGCCCCAAATGAAGTAATGACATATATGGCTACCCCGTATGCCGTGGCGCTAGCATCGCAAAACGTGTGTAACGTAACGTCACCGAACGCCGCCACTTTACGAGGTATAGGTTTAGTACATAGAATGGCATACTCATTCAACAACAATGTCCCTTGGTCATTCAGGTCCTCGGGCAAACTGTCATCCCATCCTATTTTACGTCTCCAAACTTCCTGCATTAGAATCCTAGCTCTTATGGTAACGGGTAATGCTAGACCCAAAGGATCAAGAAATTGCGCAACTTTGCTCAACAGACTTCTTTTTGTGTGCGCTCCTGTCTGCTGAGCAAAAGACCTTGTTTGAAAAGTTAGTATGTCATGTTTAGGTTGCCAGATCATCCCCAAATTTCTGGACTTTGCCTGGTTATGAGATGCCGTACTGTCCACCTGTATCAAACTCTGAAGATCTTCACTATTAGTAACCCACTCGCGGAGAAATAAATGTGCATCCGCAAACAATCTGCGTGCTTGCCAGTATGTATATAAAAAATCATCCTGACTATCGCTAGAACCCTGCAAATTGTCTATATATAATCCGCGAGATAGTTTACTTGTGTCCTCATGAGTATCAGCTAGATGTTTTTTGATTGTGGCATTTAACAAAAACTGTGAACACGTGGCCCCAAAGAGTACAACCCGAAAACGGTATTTTATGACCGGACTTTCAGAGTCGCTAATGTCGCTGAACCAAAGAAAGCGGGTAACATCTCTATCTTCCTCCTTTAGCTTGACCATCAAGAATGCTTTCTCGATGTCACTGGTATATGCGTACTTCCCCAGCCTAATCCGCAATAGATGTTGGGACAGGTCCGACACCATGGACGGACCTGTCAACAGGCAGTCATTTAGACTGGGTTGTTGACCTTGATGGGCAGAGCAGTCATACACCACCCGTATTGGTGTGGTGACGCTGTCTTTTCTTACCCCATGATGGGCCAGATAGTGAACCCTACCCTTCTTAATCAGTTCCTTGACATCGACTCTCAATAAAGCCCCTATCTTCATAACTCCGAAATACATCGTCATACGCCTGGCGCGTGCTCGGTTCGTTAGACAATTTCCGCTGCAATGCGCGCAAGCGACCTAATGCCAAACCATAGTTGGTAGGCAGGCTTATCTCACTGTTCTTCCAGGGTAAACTAACTTTATATTGCTTGTCTGAGGCACAGTAGCTCACAGACTCGTCAAACCTTTTCAGCGCAACTTCCGAGTCATAATCAGTCTCCATAGGATTAATGCCTATGTGATCCAATCTCCACAGTCGTTCCAGGTCGAACTCGGCAGCCATCTTAGGGTCACTAGGTTGGGAATCCTCCCTTCCCAACTCCTCTGCCGCGGTTACATTGACTCTATATATCGAGATTGTGTCGACCAGGACCTTTGACTGTGTAGTATGCACCTTTCAGCTCATGCAATATCCAAATTTAGTGGGGATTAAAATTACACCACATCTTTTTAAATCCAAGGTATACTACATCATAATAATGATCCACACCAAATAGAACATGCACTTCACTCTGATCTCCCATGGGATCTGACAAGTTAACCCCTTTGCTACGTAATGCGTGTTCCACCTTCTTCACTCCTACAGATACATATTCTGGTAGGGTGTCTACTACGATACATGTCATAAAGTACCGGTTTTTACGGTAGTAATATGAAATCTCCGCTATCTCGTAGTTTTGTTTGTCAGTAACCCCTGTGAAGCCCTGCAATCGAAGAGTCTCAGCCCCTACGATTCGGTGCTTCAGTCCCACTAATATGGACCTCTTTATAAAGGAACGTTGAGACCCTTGATCTAGAAGTACCCGACAAACTTTGTTACTGTCATTACCTTCCATGGGAATCTGTATTGTGGGCAATATAGTGGTGTTTTGCGTGCTACCTAGTGTCACAGTTGTAGTACCCTCTGGTTTGACGTCTTTGACTTTATCTGCCGTAGGACACAAATTATCAAAGTGATGTCCTTTGCAGTGGCGACAGGGCCTTAAGTATGTAGCAGTACATTGTCCCTGCTTACCATGTTCCTTACTTAGACAACCTACACATAGCTTCAATCTTTTTGCCTGTGCTAGTTTTGTCTCATTTGTTGGGTATTTTACACAGAAACTCCATTTATGTTTGTTGTTACATAGCTTACATAGAATCTGAGCAGGTTTCTTATACGTACCCTCTTTCTTTTCTTTAGTCCCCACCGTCATGCTTACTGTTCCCCTCTTCTCCACATTCTCACTCCATCCCGACACATACATTCTCCCTTTGTTCAACTGTAGATTATTGATTTCTTTACTGAACTGAGTTTTGAACTCCCCCAGATCAAACGATCTAACCTTGTCAAGTATTGCCATAGGAAGCTTCTGACGTAAGATAATGACTATCATTTCCTGTGTGGTGAGCCCTAGGGTGTCTAGCGATCGAGTATGGCACTCCATATTTTCCCTAAAATTTGCTAACTCCTCAACCTTATACTGTGGTTCTGCGAGCTTTAACAAGGCAACGACATGGGCCATCTTCAACTGCTCTTGATCCCCGTATGTGGACTTTAATAATTGTACTGCCTCAAGATAACTATCACCCACTACCGCAAAACCCTCTATCAAATGTAAGGCCTCTCCTTCCATTTGTCCCCTCAGGTAGTGAAATTTGCGGACATTATCCAAAGAGGATTCATGAACTGTAGACCGAAATACGTCCCAAAAAGCTAACCACTCAGTCAATTTGCCCCCAAATGTAGGAAGATTGAGCTTTGGGAGGTGTACAGTGTGATTTGGGTCAGCCCTTCTATGGGCCTCATTTTCGCCTCCCTTCTTACTTGCGACAGCACGCTGTAATATGTGCTTCGCTCTAAAGACAGGTTCATCATAGAGGGCGCGATTATCACACTCTGTAACTATCTCTTCCTCCTCTGTCATGCCTGCCACAATCACCTCACTCAGAGCCATAAGACGACCGTGGGTAGCCTGGACGTTGTCTAATCTAGCTTCTAATTTCTCAAGGTTAGCAGTAGTGATGAAAGTGTTGACGTCTACAATTAGCCTATTTAATACTCCCCGAAGTCCCGCCCTTTGATTTTTAGGGGCTTTGATCAGCACCCCACCCGATGGTGTCTCTTTCTGTTTACTCATTTTGCATGTAAGCCTATAGGCTATGTATCTAAATGTTACAAAAACAACGGCAAAATAGTAGTCTAGTTAAGAGACGCCGACCGGCGGACTTCTATGTTATGGAGAAAAAATAGTACACAAAATAGCAATACCTACTAAAGGGTCATATTAAACAAGAAAAATGTTAGGTCAGGTCATTCACAGGAAGTCTGAATGTCTTCGTGGTGCGATGTATAAGGTGTTGATTTTCGGTGTGAGCATCCTGGGTTCGAGTCCACGGACTGCCACATGTGTTTGTAAATTTCATTAATCGATTTTAGGAGTATGGTTGGTTGTTGGAAGGAACATAATAAATGTAAAAGAAAATTATTGGGGGAAGATGATGGGTGGGATGCAGGACTTAGGCAGGCGCAACGATATCACCCCGGCGTCCCTCTCTAACCAACGCTTTGTTAGCCCTACAATTTTATTATATAAGACTTTATTCGTATCCAAATCGAGGTGGACGCCATCCTGGTCGAGGTCCCTGGTGCTGAGGGTGATCGAGACAAAGCGGTGTTTCGTCTCTACCAGCCGACACCTCAGGGTGCGATTGACTGAGTTTTTAATGGCGTGGTATTCTACCTCTGACAAGCCTTGGACCCTAGTCCGGCTCTCTATCGCTACTATCTTGCAGCACCCCCCGGACTCACGCTCCAGATCCAGCGCCACCTCTCTAATGGCGTTGGCTATCTCGTGGGGTATGGTATCGGGGCGGATATCGTTGCCACCCAGGAACAGGAAGATCATGTGTGGCCTAAAACGGACCACCTGCCCCCACTGTGGGGAGGCTTTCAGGGTGTCAACGGTGGCTCCAGGCACCCCGAAGTAGGACAGCTTGAATGTCCTATCCCCCTCCGACGCCCGATACGACTCAGCTCCTTTGTCGGCTGCCCTTAGCCTAGTGGCATACGATAGTGGCATTACTATAGAAATTCTCTGAGGTACCGGCGCCGGAGGTACAGGAATATAACCAAGCCCCACCCCTCCGGGGTCTTTGCTCCTGCATCCCTGGGCTACTCCCCTTCTCATTGCCTAAAATTCCTTATCGGTAGCTATTTCCCGAGGTCTGGGCACCAATGTGGTAAACTATCAATGGAAGTTAAATATTACTAAGCTATAATGAATCAAATAAAATCAATCTAAATTAAAACTACTCCATATCTAAATTGAATTCAATCTGCAACAAGCTAATTTATATCCAAAGGTCTCACATAATAATTTATATATAGGGTAAGGTTATAAGGGTTAATATTAGCCAGGAATTAATTCACCAATAGTTCCACGTGGCAATGAGGCAAGGGAGAACGTTTACCCAATATGGTGGACAACGGGGAACGAGACTTCGGTCCCGAGACTCGATTCAAGTGAAAGAAAGAATAAATGATTACATGGGAATGGACATGAATATTATGCTTATCTGTCAGTCAGTCATGGCGTCGATGAGAGCGTCGTGATGGTGTAGCTGTTTGTATTGCTGTCGGTGTATTATGATTAGAGGCACAAAAGCGCGATCAACTGAGGGCGGATAATTAGATGTTAACTGGCCGGTGTTCGTGAAGGCTCTGCTCTCTCTTCCTCAGAGGCACACCTTGCTGCCTTGGCAAACGCCAGGATCCCAAATTATCGTACCGCATCTAGGTTGCTCTATACGATAAATTATATTAATATATACGATAAATTCATATATACTACATAAGACCATGGCAATATTGCTTAATAGCATATTAGGCCTTTTATAACTTAACTTATTTACAATCTTATAATATACGATCTACTCGTTCTACGTCGTGCTGCAGGAGCGACCGTGACATCACAGAGACATACGGGATCACAAAAGTCATAGCCTATCGTATTTACGATACTCTTCACTGCTTTCAGCAACTTGCCATCTACTCCGTATATTCTAAGTACTTTCCACATACCTTCTCTATCCACTCTGTCATAGGCCTTCTCCAAGTCCATAAAGGCAACATACACCTTTTGATGCTTCTCCAGGTATTTCTCCACAACACAATTTAGGGTAAAAATCTGATCTACACATCTCTTCCCTTCCTAAAACCTCCCTGCTCGTCGCCTATCCATTTCTCCATTCTCACTCTCACTCTCTCAATCACTACCCTACTGTACACCTTCCCTACTATGCTTAGAAGACATATTCCTCGGTGGTTACCACACACTCCTCTTTCCCCTTATATAGGGGAACTATTATTATTAATATTATTATTATCATTATAAGGGGTTCGAGCCCTGCGGGGAACCCCTATTGTAATCATTAAATCTTCTTATTTTTCCACGCCGGTTTTTACGCATTAACTCCAGAACCGCTTTTTGGATCGGGATCAAACTTTCCCACAAGGTGCGTTTTTGTATTGGGCAACTTTTGATATGTTAAACATCCGAAATGGCGGCCAAGCAGGTCCATGGCAGCCGATTTCCCGAAAAATTTGAAACCTAAATACCGTCTCTCCCACTCGTAGAAAATGATTGGGCTTTGGCATATGAACTCCACTACTAATGCTCCGCAAATGTTATGGAAAAGATTTTGGTTTGCACATGTTTTTTTTTCCGGCAATCTTGAAAAAACCTTGAAAACACTTAAAAATCCACATCTTGAAAACTACGCAGATGATCAAAGCCATGTTTGCGTAGTTGGGTGAGGCTCGCAATTCCAAACGTTTTGGTACCAAAAGAATAGATTGGTGGAATAGTTTGGCCACAGCATTGAAAACTGTCTATTCATAAATTACTTTAAAACCGTGTAAGGTACCCACACAACGTTTTCAGTCTTCAGTCTATAGGCTTCCCCGCATCCCCTAGTTTTGCTTAATAATAGTTATATTAATCACTCAGATCCATACATTTTTTTAATTTAACTCTCAAAACAGTTAGAGTCCCTACGAATTCCAGCAATTATTTAACCAACCTACCTATATATACCTACCCTACCAAATAATAATGATAATTCAAATTTAGTTTTTGGTGAATAGCAGAGTATTGGCTAAGGTTTTTAACAATTCCTCCCTTTGCCAAATGCTTAGTTTAATAACAAAGTTCTAGACCTTCAAAGTTTTGAAAAATTGTGGTGTGGTGTGACTTACCTTCCCTCCTCCCTCAAACAGCAAGCAACGTTTTCAGGGGTTGAAGAGTATTGCATTCTTCCATAAAAATATATATAGTCCGGTTTTTACACGCAATAACTCCGAACTGCTTGTCGGATCGGGACCAAACTTTGACACAAGGTGCATTTTTGTATTGGGCAACTTTTGACATGATATCCAAAATGGTGGTCAGACATGCCCGTGGCAGCCTTTCACACCCAACCCATCTCGTCCTATCTAATTTTATGTTGAACTCTATTGTTCTTGATCCCACTATAGGATTCGGTAGCCTATTCCACATATCTACAACTCTGTTACTAAACGAATAGAGGTAGATCCCTTACACAGCCAGTCTCTCTCTGCCGCTCGTTTGTTTGCACACCGGTACAAATGAGGCAGATCCCTTACACATGCAACTAAGATGAACATGGGAATCTGCAGAGAGACAAGTGGCCCACAAAAGCAGATCCCTTTCACATCCAACCCATTTCGTCCATATGACTATCTGATTTGATCTTGAAATTCGTTATTGTTCTTGATCCCACTATAGCACTAGGTAGCCTATTTCATATAACTACGACTCTGTTACGAGAGGCAGATCCCTTACACAGCCAATCTCTCTCTCTCTCTCTTATTTGCACACTGGTACAAATGAGGCAGATCCCTTACACATGCTACCAAGATGAAAATGGGAGTCTGCAGAGAGCCGATTGGCCCACACACGGCAGGGTCCCTTTCACACCCAACCCATCTCGTCCTATCAAATTTTATGTTGAAGCTCTATTGTTATTGATCCCACTATAGCACTTGGTAGCCTATTCCACATATCTACAATGCTTTACCAAGCGAATAGAGGCAGATCCCTTACACAGCCAATCTCTTTCTCTCTCGCTCGTTTGCACACCGGTACAAATGAGGCAGATCCCTTACACATGCAACCAAGATGAGAATAGGAGTCTGCAGAGAGCCAAGTGGCCACATAAGGCAGATCCCTTTCACACCCAACCCATCTCATAAACGTTACCTGTTATTTACACTACTTACTATACACCCATGTTATCATATACCTGCAACCAAAACACAATTGTAAGAAATAGGAACATAAGAAAATGGGAGTCTGTAGAGAGCCAATTGGCCCACACCAGACAGATCCTTATCACAACCAACCCATCTCATGAAAACTCTCTCTCTCTCTCATTTATTTCTGTCTTCCTTACATTTATGACATCCTAGTCTCTCTCTCTCTCTCACAAATGAGAACATAAGAAAACTGGAGTCTGCAGAGAGCCGATTGGCCCACACATGTCAGATCCCTTTCACACCCAACCCATCCCACGCTCTCTCTCTCTCATATTTATCGCTATCTTCCTTACGTTTATGACATCCTATTCTCTCTTGCCATACTCTCTCTCCCTCACAAATGAGAACATAACAAAATAAGAAAACGGGAGTCTGCAGAGAGCCGATTGACCTACACATGGCAGATCCCTTTCACACCCAACCCATCTCGTTCTATCTAATATCAAGTTGAAGTTCTATTGTTCTTGATCCCATTATAGCACTCTGTAGCCTATTCCACATATCTACAACTCTGTTACTAAACGAATAGAGGCAGATCCCTTACACAGCCAATCTCTCCCTCTCTCGCTCTTGTTTGTTTGCACAATCTGTTCCTTCTGTGGTTTCTCCATGCCCGATAAGTTAAATGATCTTTTGATATCTGTGACACAGCTTTTGTATCCAACACAATACCCTGCTTGCAAAACCGCTCGAACCCCGGACAACATTGCTTGCAACTTTAATTATTATTATTATTATTATTATTATTATTATTATTATTATTATTATTATTATTATTATTTTCCAGAGTACAACGAAACAGAAGAAGTGGATGATTCGGGAATCTGGCGGTGTCCTTCATGTGCTTCTACCTGCTGGCTTAAGGAATGTGAGTATTTCTATCTATCTATCTATCAATCAATCAATTAACCAATCAATCTATCTATCTATCTATCTACTCAGGCTTATTCCCCATTTTTTTTTTTTTTTTTTTTTTTTTTAGCTGGGGGTGGCCGACTCGAGACAGCCCGAACAGGGGAAAAACAAATGAACACGAGACTATAACCTGGTTCTTCAAATAAGAACGAAGGTTGCTTTCCTTATATCTGTTCATGGCCGAGTGGTTACGGTGCCCGACTCTCTCAAATATACCTGGAGTGAGTGGGTTGGAATCCTGGTCAGGATACCTGGCATTATCCTCTTACAAGTAGAGGGCCTGAGCCTGGTTGTATCATACCCGAAGGCTGCCCTATTAGTAGATATATAATAAGTAACACTCTGTTCTTAACATTAATCATCAATTACAAACCCCAATGTACTTGAATAAACTATTGAAAGCATATGGTCCTCCCGGGATTCAAACTGGGGACACCACACCCAAAACATAAGCATCTAAACCATTACACCACCAGGCCATTAGTAGTACCGTATACCTTCACAGAGTATAGCCCATGGGATGGTTGTGGTTGGGTGCTGCTCCATGGTGTCGGTGCTGGGGGATGCCTTCGGGCTAATTTACAGTCAATCATCTGGGGATCTAAGTTGTCCATTGCCAGTTAACCTAACTTACTCAGGTATATATATATATATATATATATATATATATATATATATATATATATATATATATATATATATATATATATATATACTGTATATCTATATATATATATATGTATATATATATTGTCTTTTAAACAGACGAGGTTAAAAGCAATAGCGGTTTCAGCATTCAGGATTTTATTGTTACAGTTTTCAATAGTTCTAACAATTTTCCTCTGGGGTTCAGAGATGAGGTACAAAAGGTTAGCAAAATTCATGGTGGATCCAACGTTTCACAAGTAAACATCTTGCATCTTCAGGGAATGGAGAGGTAATGGTTAGAATAGGGACAATGCATCTTATTTATACAAAATTTGAGGATCAAGTAGAGGGAGGTGGGCGGAGCTACTGGGTGTGTGGTGGCTGTTCATTGGTGGAAGGTAGTCTATTCGCGAGACGGGCACTAAATCTTATCGGTGGTTGGTTGTTGGCTGTGGGTGGCTGTGATTGGTTGGTGTTGTCAGTTGTGTGCTGAGCGTGGAAGCGTAAGGGCGGGGCGCAATAACTTACTTCTCGGGGCTGAGAGCCTTGTTACAGAGAAGCCCGTGAGGTCTTGTTCCAGTCTAGGGAGTGAGACATGTGAAGCACGTAGAGCACAACGAGCACCTGCCATCTTGCCTTCACATGAGGCACGGTGCTCACTCATGGCCCGAAACGACCTGTTGAGCAGAGCCTGTAGCGTTTGCCTGAAGGAAGAATTTGAAGGTCTTGTGTTTGGTTGTTGATGCTGGGGTTGAGTGTTTGGATGTATAGAGCTTCTAAAATAGCTAGTCTTCTGGGGTCTGATTCTTTGTCGAGTATGGTGGTTTGTTTGTCTAGGTCGGTGCGAGTTAGGGCAAGATGGTGGAGGACTTGATAGTGATCTTTTATAGCGCCAGATTGAAGGTGGAGGGTTAGTCGACGGGAAAGGCGAGTCTGTGTCATTCCAACATAGGATAGGGGTCCCCAGTCCCCAGAGGTGCAAATATGCTGGTATATCACATGATCGTCTTTCGTTTGGTTGTTGGTGGAAATGGGGCAGTTACGGAGGACAAGGTTGGAGGTCTTAGGAGATTTGTAGTAAATAATGAGTTTGATTTTATTGTCAGGGTTGGTGGGGAGGACGTTTTTGTTAATTATTTCTTTCATAATGGATTCGTCTGTTGTGTGGTCGGAAGACATGTAGTTTCTGTAAAAAAATGTAATGTCATTGGCCGGGTTGGTGGCCTTGTTTGTACCATTTTTCTAGGTGGTGGTTGATGGCATTGGTGACGTCAGTGTTGGAATACCCATTGTTGACTAGGACCTGGGTGAGCCTTTCCAGTTCATTGTGTGTGTCATTCCAGGTGGTGCAATGGGTGAGGGCTCTCTTGACATAGGCGGCGATGGTGGACTGTAGGTATCGTTTAGGGCATTCACTTTCCCCATTAAGACATTGGCCATTGTTAGTAGGTTTGGTGTAGACGGTAGTTTTGAAGCCGTGGTCGTGGAGGGAGACAAGGAGGTCGAGGAAGGGTAGATGTCCATCGGTGGTTTCTTCGTATGTGAAGTTGAGTCCGGAGGCGGCCATGAAGCGCTGCTGGAGGTCCCTGAGTTCGCCCAGGTCCTTCACCCGCACGAAGATATCATCGATGTACCTGCAGTAGACAGTGGGCCGGTGGGCAGCCAGGAGTTCCTCTTCGATAGTTCCCATGAAGAAATTGGCGAACAGGACCCCCAGGGGGCTTCCCATCGCTACACCGTCGATTTGCTGGTACATATTCCCGCGGGGGCAGAGGAAAGGGGACTCCTTGGTACATAGTTCCAAGAGCATCTTCAGGGCCTTCTCTGGGATGTCCAGAGGGCAGTGGTAAACTCGACGTAGGATAAAATCTATGGTCTTGTCAATGGGCATGTTGGTAAACAGACTCTCTACGTCGAGCGAGGCGATGATGTGGTCGTTAGCTGGGGGGGCATCTCGTAGAATTTCTAGGAAGTCATAAGCAGAGTTGAGGTTGTATTGCCGTGGAACAAAAGGGGTGAGGAGGTTGTTCAGGGCCTTGGCGGTCTGGTAGGTAGCAGTAGGGATCTGTGATATGATGGGGCGGAGGGGGTTCCCGGGTTTGTGGGGTTTTATAGTACCGTAAGCATAACCTGGGGTGAATTCGCCGATGGTTTCTTCAGGTGTACACCACCAGCTTTGGCGTTGATAGCAGTGATGGTGGTGTTGGCTTTTTTCCTTTTTATTTCGTCAGTAGGGTTGCGAGTGATCCTTTTGAATTTGTTCTTATCACTAAGAATGTCGTCCATTTTCCGTAGGTATTCTTCTTTTTCGTGTATCACAAGGCAAGAGGCCTTATCAGCTCGTCGGATGATGATGTTGGGGTTCTCTTTTAGTTGTTTAGCGGCTTTGAAGTGGTGTTTGTTGAGGAGCTTGCTTTGGTGGGATCCCCTGGTTTTGGCGGCTTCTGCTAGTAGGGTGGGTTGTAGGGCTGGGGTGGTGGTGATCTTGCCGTCTTTCTGGAGTTGTAGGATGTCATCCAGAAGAAACCACCGATGGACATCTACCCTTCCTCGACCTCCTTGTCTCCCTCCACGACCACGGCTTCAAAACTACCGTGTACACCAAACCTACTAACAATGGCCAATGTCTTAATGGGGAAAGTGAATGCCCTAAACGATTCCTACAGTCCACCATCGCCGCCTATGTCAGGAGAGCCCTCACCCATTGCACCACCTGGAATGACACACACAATGAACTGGAAAGGCTCACCCAGGTCCTAGTCAACAATGGGTATTCCAACACTGACGTCACCAATGCCATCAACCACCACCTAGAAAAATGGTACAAACAAGACGCCCCTAGCACCAACCCGGCCAATGACATTACATTTTTTTACAGAAACTACATGTCTTCCGACCACACAACAGACGAATCCATTATGAAAGAAATAATTAACAAAAACGTCCTCCTCACCAACCCTGACAATAAAATCAAACTCATTATTTACTACAAATCTCCTAAGACCTCCAACCTTGTCCTCCGTAACCGCCCCATTTCCACCAACAACCAAACGAAAGACGATCATGTGATATACCAGCATATTTGCACCTCTGGGGACTGTGGACCCCTATCCTATGTTGGAATGACACAGACTCGCCTTTCCCGTCGACTAACCCTCCACCTTCAATCTGGCGCTATAAAAGATCACTATCAAGCCCCCCACCATCTTGCCCTAACTCGCGCCGACCTAGACAAACAAACCACCATACTCGACAAAGAATCAGACCCCAGAAGACTAGCTATTTTAGAAGCTCTATACATCCAAACACTCAACCCCAGGCATCAACAACCAAACACAAGACCTTCAAATTCTTCCTTCAGGCAAACGCTACAGGCATGCTGCCCCCCCCTCCTCTCGCCCCGCGCCCCCCTTCCTTACGCTTCCACGCTCAGCACACAACTGACAACACCAACCAATCACAGCCACCCACAGCCAACAACCAACCACCGATAAGATTTAGTGCCCGTCTCGCGAATAGACTACCTTCCACCAATCAACAGCCACCACACACGCAGTAGCTCCACCCACCTCCCTCTACTTGATCCTCAAATTTTGTATAAATAAGATGCATTGTCCCTATTCTAACCATTACCTCTCCATTCCCTGAAGATGCAAGATGTTTACTTGTGAAACGTTGGATCCACCATGAATTTTGCTAACCTTTTGTACCTCATCTCTGAACCCAAGAGGAAAATTGTTAGAACTATTGAAAGCTGTAACAATAAAATCCTGAATGCTGAAACCGCTATTGCTTTTAACCTCGTCTGTTTAAAAGAGAATCTATTACCTGGCTATACTAATATATATATATATATATATATATATATATATATATATATATATATATATATATAATATTATATATTATTTGTATTATAACATATTTCTTCTCTATCTAGGGTTCACAAATTGGGAGGAAGGAAACTTAGACATTGTTCAGTTAGAAAGGTTGTATAATGAGAGCAAGACGGCAGACTTCTCAGATCTAAAGGGAGTGTTCTCACCCAGTATACTGGATATTCAGACCTACTCTTTGCCGGCCGAGACGTTCATCACCACCTGTACCTACGATCGTCGAGGGTGCAGCCATAAGTATGTTGTAGTATATTAGTACCGTCACAATCATAAGTTAATTATCACCTGCACCGCCGTCACCACCATAACCACCTGCCCCAAGATCACTACATCACCTGCACCACCTGAACCACCATCACCAGCACCACCAATACCACCATAACCACCTGCCCCAACATCACTACATCACCTGCGCCACCTGAACCACCATCACCATCACCTGCACCACCAATACCACCTCAACCACCTTCCCCAACATCACTACTAGATCCTGATGTGGCGGTGTCTACGCCGTGGGACCACCTCCCGGAGCTGCCAACCGCGGATGGCTGCCGACCCTCCACGGCCGGAGACAAGATCAACGACCAGTGGAGGACAACCGGATGCCGGCCGCGGGGAGCAGTTTCGGGAGCCAAACCGTCACAACCATCCCCTGCCCCCTCCCTGGGGGCATGGGTCCTTGGAGCGGCTTCGGTCGCGCCAGGAATTTCCACACCTCTCACACCACACACACACATTACACAGGTTTTCCTACACCGAGAAATGACTCTCCGGCTGTCATTTCTCGAAGACTTCTTCTAGCCGGAGACATTGAGAGCAACCTAGGACCCACGTACACTTACATATGTCCAACTTGCTCAAAACCCATCACTTCGAGTCGCCACACTAAGGGTTCAGTTCTCTGCAATTCATGCAGGAACTGGACCCACTTCACCTGTACAACACTTGCCTCCAAGAAACACTACACGAACACCAACAGCACACCACAAACATTAAAAAGAAACTGACACCCAGGCTTAACGCCCTCAGGTCACTTGCTCACACAAAATTTGGACACAACAAAGAAACTACCACCACAGTATATAAACAATACATAAGATCAGTGATGGAATACGCAAGCCCAGCCTGGGCTTCTAACCTAGCTGAAACACATCATAAGACCTTACAGATTATTCAAAACAAAGCCCTGAAGATCATTACAGGCTGCACAGCTACTGCACCCACAGATCACCTACATCAAGAAACCAGAGTCCTCAAAGTCAAAGACCATCTGGACATGAGAGGCATTCAATTCCTGGCAGCAGCCTCCACGAACCAAGACCACCCACTAAACTACATGGCAACACACCCACAGACACCAAGAAATATCAAAACAACACCCAGCACACGGTATCACACACAATTATTGTCCTCTCTCCCTCCCTGCCCACCCCGAACCAACTTCCAAAGAAGCACATCCATACTCATATCTCTCACCGATCCATCCACTCACTCACAGACAACATGCAGCTGCATGCACGACCTCCCGAAATCCATCCTTCCGAATCCTCCCTTCCTCGCGAGGACAGAGTCCACCTGGCCAGGCTGAGATGCGGACACCATCCAGCTCTCCTGAGCTATCAGAAGAGACTGGATGACTCCGTTGTCGACGCCTGCCCGGGATGTAACACAGCACCCCATACCATTAAACACATCATAGAAGACTGCATTTCACACAACCACTTACGCCAACAACACAATCTACACTCAATGAGAGCTCTGTGGGAAAGCCCGATTGTGGCCATGGCCTTCCTCAGGGACTTGGGGCTGTTCGGCCAGGCAGCTTAGGGAACAACAACAACAACAACAACAACATCATCACTACATCACCTGCACCACCATCACCACCTGCACCACATACACACCTTTACCACCATCACCACCTTCACCACCATCACCACCATCACCACTCACTATTGTTGTTGTTGTCGTTCCCTAGGCTGCCAGGCCGAACAGTCCCGAGTCACTAAGGAAGGCCATGGCCATGATCGGGATTTCCCACAGGGCTCTCAAGGAGTGCAGATTATGTTGTTGGTGTAAGTTATTTTGAAGAATGCAGTCTTCTATGATGTGTTTAATAGCATGGGGTGCCGTGTTGCATCCTGGGCAGGTGTCGACGACGGAGTCATCCAGTCTCTTCTGATAGCTCAGAAGGGCTGGATGGTGTCCGCATCTCAGCCTGGCCAGGTGGACTCTGTCCTTGCGAGGAAGGGAGGATTCAGAAGGATGGATTTCGGGAGGTCGTGCCTGCAGCTGCGTGTTGTTTATGAGTGAATGGATTTAACGGCGAGAGATATGAGTATGGATGTGCTTCTGGAAGCTGGTTTGGGGTGGGCAGGGAGGGAGAGAAGATAGTATTTGTGTGTGATAGAGTGTGCTGGGTGTTGTTTTAATGTTTCTTGGTGTCTGTGGATGTGTTGCCATGTAGTGTAGTGGGTGGTGTTGGTTCGTGGAGGCTGCTGCCAGGAATTGAGTGCCTCTCATGTCCAGCTGGTCTTTGACTTTGAGGACTTTGGTTTCTTGATGTAGGTGATCTGTAGGTGAAGTAGCTGTGCAGCCTGTGATGATTTTTAGGGCTTTATTTTGAATAGTCTGTAAGGTCTTATGATGTGTTTCAGCTAGGTTAGAAGCCCAGGCCGGGCTTGCGTATTCCATCACTGATCTCTTATGTATTGTTTGTAAACTGTGGTGGTGGTTTCTTTGTTGTGTCCAAATTTTGTGTGGGCAAGTGACCTGAGGGCGTTAAGTCTGGGTGTCAGTTTCTTTTTAATGTTTGTGGTGTGCTGTTTGAATGTCATTTGAGTATCATATGTTACTCCTAGGAATTTGGGTGAGTGTGTGTGTGTTAGGGGTATGTTGTTTATGGTGAGTTGCGGGGAGTATGCGTGATCTCCTGTCCAGCTTGTGAGGAGGGTTGCAGTGGATTTGGCTGGGGCTAAATTAAGTCTGTTTGTAGTGCACCAGTCATATAATGTGTTGAGATAGGGTTGAAGGAGATCTGTTTCTGTGCCTGGGTCTTGGCGTGTGCATGTGAGTGTTATGTCGTCTGCGTAGGAGGCTATGTTTATTTGGGGTGTATTGGGTGTATTTATATCATGCATGTACAGATTAAAGATTGCGGGCGACAGGACTGATCCTTGCGGGACTCCGTTTGGGAAATTTCTGATTCTAGATGACTGACCGGCAAAAGATACGTGTGCACATCTGCCTGCTAGGAAGTTGGCCAGCCACCTTTTTGTGTTGTGCATGTTTGTGTTGTAAATTTTGTTTATTAGGTTGTCGCGGGGGATGGCATCGAAGGCTTCACTAATGTCGAGTGTGGCAAGTAGTGATCTGTGTGGTCTGGCTGAGTTGATGCCGTCAAAAGCTCTTTGTGTAAGGTCTAATTAGAAGAGTGTTTGTGGAGTACAGTGGCCTGAAGCCATGTTGTGTTGGAGCTAGGGGTAAGGCGTGTGTAATTAGTTGTAGTACAAGACGTTCTGTGACTTTGGAGGGGTTGCAGAGGAGTGTGATAGGGCGGTGTGAGGAGGGTAGGGTGGGATCTTTGTTGGGTTTGGGGAAAGTGATGATGATGCCATGCTTCCAGATGTCTGGTATTGTGTTGTGTGAATAACTGTAGTTTGATATGTTAGTGAGTGCTTGTATGCCTTGTGGTCCCAGGTGTCTGAGGTGTATGTTGCTTATGTTGTCTAGGTCACAGGCGGGTGAGTGCTTGAGATTGTTAATGATGTGCTTTGTCTGGTAGTTAGTGAAGGGTGCACATTCAGGGTCTGTGGGGAATTGTCTCTTACGTCGGATGACACGTTGGTCGTCTTTATGGGGTTTTAGGTGCCTGATATGAGAGAAGTGATTAAGGAGAGTGTTTGCTTGTTGTTTACATGAAGGAGTAGAGTCTGTTGTTGTGATTGCAGCATGTGATTGTGTTGTGTTGCTGTTGGACAGTGTGATGCTGTTTAGAGTTTTTTGGGGTTTGTTTTGTGATCAAGTGTTTGTAGGAAGTTATTCCAGTTTAGTGTTTGTTGTTCTTGTATTTTGTTGTTGATCTGGGTGTTGAGTGCTTGGATATGTTGTGTGATGTCTTGTGTGTGGGGTGCTGGGGAGTGTTTCAGTGTGTCGCGTTGTCTGATGAGGTTTTGAATTTCTGGTGAGAAGTTGGGGTTGTGTCTTTTTCTGTAACCTCTTGGAATGTGTTTCTTGTCAGTGTTTTGGATAGTTGTGTTGAATGTGTGGACAGCATTGTTGATGTTAGTGATGGGTGCGCTGTTTAGGGTTTCAAAGTGTTCTGTCTTTTTTTTTTTTTTTTTTTTTTTTTCCAACTACTCCCTCTCGGGCATAGGCTGACAGCCTTTACACTCTACCGCTGAACACGGAAATTCCCGGCACGACCGAAGCCGCTCCAAGGACCCGTGCCCCCAGGGAGGGGGCAGGGGATGGTTGTGACGGTTTGGCTCCCGAAACTGCTCCCCGCGGCCGGCATCCGGTTTTCCTCCACTGGTCGTTGATTTTGTCTTCGGCTGTGGAGGGTCGGCAGCCATCCGCGGTTGGCAGCCTCGGGAGGTGAGGTCTTGTTCCAGTCTAGGGAATGAAACATGCGAAGCACCCCGGCTCGAAGCAATCCCATCTCTGAAGCCGCCTCGCCTCTGCGCTTCACAGTCTCATCCCCCACACTCGGACCCTCACTCTCAGAACGCCACCTATTGAGCAATTAACTCACTAGGCATTGCCCCCCTGTAGCATATTTTTGAATATGGGACTAGGTACAACACAAATTCCATCCCAATAATATCTTCCCATTGACATATTGGGATTCGAACCTGGGTCAATTGGATTACCAGTCCAGTGGCAAGACCACTCCGCCACACCTCCCCTTCCCAGTTGGCTCTTTTATAATTAGTGTAAGTGTGTCTGTGGCTAGCTGGGGTGAGTCTGGTTTTGGTGTTGTGTTGGAGCTAGGGGTAGAGCATGTGTGGTCAGTTGTAGTACGAGGCGTTCTGAGACTTTGGAGGGGGTGCAAAAGAGTGTGATGGGGCGGTGTGAGGAGGGTAGCGTGGGGTCTTTGTTGAGTTTGGGGAATGTAAGGATGACCCCACTCACTGTTCTTCGGTGTGCTGGTAATTCAGTAAAATGTCGAAAAAATTCATTGTTCATCCCCACATGAGTCTGCAACATGTGATTGGCCGGGACATTTTTCTATCGAAAAATGTACAAATATATCTTTAATGGGGGTCTAGCTAGGGAGTGTTTTTTTAAGCTTGATGGAGGCCTAGTGAGGCAATAAAACAAATATATATAGATATATTATAATGTAAAACTTGCAAAATAAACAAACCAAAACAGGGACGACACAATATAAAGGCAAAAGAACTTGTCAAATAAATATAATAAATGAATATAAATATATAGCCCCCCCATGGTGGACTGAAGAGGTAAAAATAGCTGTGGAAGACAAGATGAAAGCGTTTAGAGAGTGGTTGGGTAGTAGAGGGAATGAAGATGTGGAGAGACATAACAGAGCGAGGTACTTGGAGAAAAAGAGAGTGGTGAAGAGAGTAGTGAAGGAAAGTAAGAGAAGAGTAGATGAGGCATTTGGAAGGAATCTGAGTCTAAAATGGAGGGAGTGTAATAAACTGTTCTGGAAAGAAGTCAAGAAAGTTAGGGAGGGTAGCAAGGGAAATAGTAAGGGTGTGAAAGATAAGAATGGGCGAGTGCTATCCGTAAAGCAAGAGAGAGTCGAAAGATGGATGGAGTACTTCAATGAATTGCTGAATGTAAGGAATAAAGCTCCAACAAACATAGTTGGATGGGGTATGGAAGGGAGAAGAAGAGAAGTAGTGGAGGAGGAGGTGGGGATCAGGAGGTCAGAAGTGTGTGAATCCATGAAAGAAGTGAAGTTGGGGAAAGTACCAGGAATAGATGGAGTGTGTGGGGAAATGCTGAGGTATGATGGTGAAATAGTGATCGAATGGGTATGGAAAATGTGCAAACTAGCATGGGAGAAGGAGAGTGCACCTGATGACTGGAAGACAGGCATAATAGTCCCCCTATCTAAGGGTAAAGGGGAAAGAAGAGTGTGTGGTAACCACCAAGGAATATGTCTTCTAAGCGTAGTAGGGAAGGTGTACAGTAGGGTAGTGATTGAGAGAGTGAAAGCGAGAACGAAGAAATGGATAGGTGACGAGCAGGGTGAGTTTAGGAAGGGAAGAGATGTGTAGATCAGATTTTTCCCTGAAATGTGTTGTGGAGAAATATCCTGAGAAGCAACAAAGCTGTATGTTGCCTTTATGGACTTGGAGAAGGCCTATGACAGAGTGGATAGAGAAGGTATGTGGAAAGTACTTAGAATATACGGAGTAGATGGCAAGTTGCTGAAAGCAGTGAATAGCATGTATGAGAGTGCAAAGGCGGCGGTACGTGTGGAGAATGAGCAGAGCGAGTTCTTTGATCTGAATGTTGGGTTGAAACAGGGGTGTGTGATGTCCCCGTGGTTGTTTACTGTATATATGGATGGAGTCATGAAAGAAATACAAGGAAGAGCAGTGGATGTTGGTGTATCGCTGATAAGGGAGGGAAATGAGTGGAAGCTACCTGTACTGCTGTTTGCTGATGATACAGTTCTGTTGAGCGATAATAAATGGGAGTTGCAGGGTCTGGTAAATATGTTTGGAACAGTGTGCGAAAAACGGAATCTGAAGGTAAATGCGGGGAAGAACAAGGTTATGGTCTTCGAAAGGGGTGAAGCCACAGAATGTGAGGTGAAGTTGAACGGTCAGGCTATGGAGATTGTCAGCTCATTCAAGTAACTGGGCAGTGTGCTGAGTAAAGATGGGGGTATGGATGAAAAAGTGCAGGAGAGGGTGCAACAGGGGAAGAGGGTTGTAGGAATGCTGAAAGCAGTAACAAGAAATAGGGTGGTCAGCATGGAATTGAAGAAGTCCTTGCATGACAGTGTGGTAATCCCGACATTGACTTATGGAAGCGAAGCATGGATGTTGGTGGAGAGACTCAGACCAAGAGTGAGAGGGGTGGAAATGAGTTACTTGAGAAGTGCGTGCGGAGTTACATGGAGGGATAGACAGACGAATGCGGAAGTAAGAGGGAGATGGGGTGTGGAGGTAGATATGCCGGAAAGTGTGAAAAGGAACACCTTGAGATGGTTCGGCCATATGGAACATATGGGAAGCGAGAGAATAACTAAGAGGGTGTACGAGAGCGAGGTGGAAGGACAGAGAGGAAGAGGTAAACCGAGAGAGGTGGAAGGATGGAGTGAAGAAGTATATGGATGAAGGCAGTGCTGGTTGGGAGGAGGGGAGTCAACTGACTGGGGACAGAGGTGCATAGAGGCGTTTCGTTCGTGGCCACTCCTTCGGGGATCACGGCGTCAGGCATTAGATAGATAGATAGATATAGCCCCCCCCCAAAACTAACCACTTTCCCCTTAATTGTTGTTCTTCAGGTGGTTCTACAACTGGACCAGCGACCAGTATGGCATGTGCTACACCTACAACTCGGCCTTATTCAAAGTCAAGACAGCCAATGGCAGGACCGTTAATGCCAGACCAAAGCTTACCTCCTCCTCCGGGCCCATGGTTAGTATGTAGGCAGTTCCTTCTCCCACCCTGTAACATGCACGGGAGACGACACACACTGAGACATTTATTCAGTCCGGTATTTTTGAGCTGTCTTCTACACAACAAATTCAGGTGTCCCATATATTACATACTATTAATGCATTGTTTTTTATCTTTGAGTAACTAGAATCATTTCAACTATCTATAAGCTACTTAAATCATGAAAATACTTGCTTTGATGATATATTTTTGTAATTACTATGATGCAATCAACAATACAATAGAGATACAATATACAGGTGATCAGAGTTGGTAGACCATGGTAGTTCCTTGTAGCTCAAAGGGTATAGGTGGTAGTGATGGTTGGCTGGGCGGCAGAGGTTAACCTGGGGATTAACTGGCCTAGTGATCCATGTAGTCTCTGGGCAAGATGCACGGCCAGGTGTTTCCTCTTGTCTGGTAGCGTTCCATCTATTCCCTTTGTTGTTGTGGCCTGGGTGAGTCCACTCGTCCAAAATGGGTGAGTCCGTAAGGCGAATGCTGTGACGGTATCAGTCCAGCCCTCTATGGGGTAAATTGTGACAACTTAATTATTCACAAGGGGAGTTGCTGTGAAAAGTGGGAGGGGGAACTAAGTTCTTCCAAGGGCATCATGGCTTAGGTAATCCCCAGGTTAACCTCTGCCGCCCAGCCAGCCATTACTACCACCTATACCCTACCACGGTCTCCGAACTCTGATCAGATGTAATGTTTGTTCTGTTTTCTATATTCCAACTTACTCCCTCTCGGGCATAGGCTGAGAGCCTGTACATTCAACCGTTAAACACGGTGAAGCCTGTGAGGTCTCGTTCTAGTCCTGGAAGTGGGGATGAGAACAAGTGGGGAAGGGGCTGTCTCCTTGGACGTCCCTTGGGACTGCTCATCATCAGCAGCTAGGGGTGTCATGATGTCATCTCTATTGAGAAGGTGACTTGGTCCTCCAGCTCCTTGGCCTGGTTCATTCTGGGGAAGCCTTTCTGTCACTCCTGAATCGTCCGAGGCAGCTCCTCTTGGTTTGAGTTTAGTTAACCCTTTCACGCATTTATGACACAGAGGTTTCCAGATTAGCAATAAGAAATAGAGTTCTCTCACTCTTATAATTACCTCTCCAAAATTAGTTTTCTGACCACAGCTAACTCAAAGACAACTGCAGAGATTGAAGTAACTAAACTAAAGGTTTCTAAATACCCCTGATGGTAACAAAGGCTTTAAAGTATCCCCAATAGGCTCAAAATCGCGTCATATGTCGGAGAGGGTTAAGGGCCAAGGAAGTGACACCACTATTGACTGTGACTGTACTAGGCATATCTATCACTTTACTCTCAGACTGTACATAATATACAATCATCCAACTTTGTCCCCCTAGAATGGCCTTCGGCTGACCCTGAACATTCAGACACTAAACTACCTGGCGCTGCTGTCCCCTGAGGTGGGTGTGAGGGTCATTGTCCACAACCCCCACCAGATACCCTTCCCAGAGGACCAGGGATTCAACATCTCACCCGGCTACAGTGCCTCTGTCAGCGTCACTAAGGTGGGTTAGAAGGGTAAATAGATCACTATCGTGTGTAAAGCCAATTCCTTGTTTTGTATGAGTATTTTTTTTTTTTTTTTTTTTTATATATATTCCAACTACTCCCTCTCGGGCATAGGCTGATAGCCTTTATACTCAACCGCTGAACACGGTGAGGCCCGTGAGGTCTTGCTCCAGTCTAGGGAGTGAGACCTGCGAAGCTTCACGGCTCGAAGCATCCATCACTGAAGCCGCCTCGCCTCTGCGCTTCACAGTCTCATCCCCCACACTCGGACCCTCACTCTCAGAACGCCACCTATTGAGCAATTAACTCACTAGGCATTGCCCCCCTGTAGCATATTTTTGAATATGGGAATATTCATACAATGCTATTTAATCAGGGAACAATGAGGGTATTTTTTTGGCATTTCGTTGTGCTGTGGTAATGCACTGATACTAGGTACAGCACAAATTCCATCCCAATAATATCTTCCCATTGACATATTGGGATTCGAACCCGGGTCCATTGGATTACCAGTCCAGTGGCAAGACCACTCCACCACACCTCCCCTCCCCCTCCCCCTCCCCCTCCCCCCTTGGGTTATCTGATGGTCGCCTTCCATACTGCACGATCTTCTGCAGCCACGTCACTAAATCCAAAGCTCTGGTGTGGCGGCATCTACATTGTGGTACCACCCCCTGGAGCTGCAAATCACAGAGGAGCAGCGATGGGGGCCAAACCGCCACAAAATCCCTCTGCCCCCCTCCCGGGGGCACGAGATCCTGGGAATGGCTTCGGTCGCCCGGGCAAGTACCACATATTTCTACACAACATACACAATATAAAAAATTTCCACACCGAGAAATGCTTCTCCAGTGGTTTTTTCTCGAAGACTCCTTCTAGCTGGAGACATAGAGAGCAACCCTGGATCCACTCACATATACTGTACATATGTTCGACATGTTCTAAGCCAATCACTTCGAGCCGGCAGACGAAGGTTCAGTTCTCTGCAATTCCTGCGGGAACTGGACCCACTTCATATGCACAACACTTGCATCCATGGGTCACTACACAAACACCTTGACCTACTCCTCATGTTACCAACACCCTTCCCCAAACTCCATCCCCTCCACACCTACTCCTTCCAACCCACCAACCCATCCCACTCCTTCTTCCCCAATCAACCCCATCCTAACCAACCCAACCCCCACCACAACATCCTTCACCCACCCCTCCTACCCCACCCTCACCCCCACGGCTGCCTTTTTCAAAAAAGGCAGCAAATCCCTACCCAGTAACTATCGTCCAATTAGCTTAACCTCAGTTGTATGTAAAATGCTAGAAATGGTCATAAGAGACAGACTCGTAAATCACTTAGAGGAAAATTACATACTTAAAGATACTCAACACGGCTTTCGTAAAAAACGTTCCTGTTTAACAAACCTCTTAGACTTCTTCCACGATATCCTCAACCTCTACGATGAGAGTAAAGCTGTAGATATTATATACCTTGATTTTCAAAAGGCCTTTGACAAGTTCCCCACAAAAGTTTACTGCTAAAACTAAAAGCGCATGGAATACAAGACGGTGTGTTGAAATGGATAGAAAATTGGCTCAGCGACAGAAAGCAAAGAGTAGTCATAAACGGTAAGGCATCTAAATGGACCAATGTAAGTAGCGGGGTACCCCAGGGATCGGTACTAGGACCAATTCTCTTTCTAATTTACATCAACGACATAGATGAGGGTCTCACCTGTACAATCTCAAAATTTGCTGACGATACAAAAATTGCAAATAGCGTACTCTCAAAAGATCAAGTTGACGATATGCAACACAATCTAGATAAATTGTCACATTGGGCCCAAATTTGGCAAATGAGTTTCAACGCGGATAAATGTAAAGTACTACATATCGGATACCTAAATGAGAAAGCAAACTATTCGATGAATGGCACTCAGCTTAAGAATGTAAACAGAGAAACCGATCTGGGAGTAACAATATCGAGTAACCTAAAACCGAGTCAACAATGTTCAGAAGTTGTTAAGAAGGCAAACAAAATAATTGGCTTTATAGACAGATCATTTGAGCATAAATCCAAAGACGTAATCCTAACCCTTTACAATTCCTTAGTCCGCCCTCTTCTGAAATACTGCGTTCAATGCTGGTGCCCTTATTACCAAAAAGACATAAACAAGCTAGGACAAGTTCAACGTAGAGTTACCAAAATGATACCTAGCCTAAAGAACAAACCATACGAAGAGCGTCTTAGAGAATTAAATCTATTTCCTTTAACCCAGCGCAGATTAAGAGGTGACTTAAGTCAAGTGTTCAAAATCATCAAAGGCATCGACAATATGAACTGTAGTAAGTACTTCACTATCGACCAATCTAATTACACGCGGGGAAACGGTTGCAAAATTATTGGTAAATCTTTTAACTCACACGAATCTAAGAATTTCTTCTTCAATCGAGTTGTCAACTTGTGGAATGGGCTTCCCCGAGACGTTATAGACTGCAGCACCGTTGATTCATTTAAATTCCGCCTAGACAAATATCTCGCATCAAACCCGCGACTGACTGCGTTTGTAAATGAATAACTTTATTTTATCCTCCCCTCAGTTACTAACCCATATGTCCCCTACTAACTTCCTAGTCCTGCCACGTTAGTGGCAGGGCAGTAGTTCACTTTCCAGTGTTCCCTTACCCACTCTAAACCACTGTTTGGACACTTGATCCTCAGTGTTTTGGAGGACAAGCAGCCTAGAAGGGTCACTAGACATGTTGTTGCTTGATTTCCTTTGTACTCCTTTGTACCCCACCCCTGTGCAGCAGTACCTAAAACACACCGTACACATAAGTGACATAACATCAACATCTTTCAATTAAACATAGATGGCATAAACATCTCCCCTTAAGTATCGAAAAATCAGTTGCGAAAAGATTGAATTAAATTGAGCTGAAATATAACCGACTAAAGCTATTCCTATAGTCTGTTCATTCTAGCCTTTCTAGGTTGGGCAGAAATGGTAACTCCTAACCTCTCATAACTTAAAAAGGACTAGAGTAATCGACCTAATATTTCTACCAAATAGGAAGACTTGGCTAGGAAATACTGTATGTGTATAAATTGACAGCTCATTGCCCTAGCCCTTTTTGAGTTACAGAGGTTAGCGGTTACGATTTCTGCCCAACCTAAAATGGACAGACTTAAGCCGGTATCACACGAGAGCTTTTATTGTCAACATTCAATAATCAACAAATTTCTGGCAATATTTCTGGAATATTTTACACGGTTATCGGAAAAAAGATTGATAGATGAATATAGGTGGCAGAAATATTGTGAATGTTGAGCTGCCAGACCAGTGTTGAGGATAAATTTTGAGGGAAAAAGCGCTTGTGTGATACCAGCTTTATAGTAACTCCTTGTAACGCTCTCTTCCTCCTACAGAAAGTGGTGGAAAGAGTGGGTCAACCTCACGGGAACTGCAGAGACACGCCCACTTCCAAAGCCTTTACTAAATATTCCTCTATTGTAAGTTTATTATATATTTTTTATTATTAAGCATATCCACTTCACAATCCTTCACTAATTACTCCTCTATTGTAAGTTTATTAATTATTTTCATTATTAAGCATTTCTACTTCACAATCCTTCACTAAGGATTGTCTACATAATTTTCGGTACGATTTTAGTTACTGGAAACCTATTTGACAGGTACCGCCAACGATTTAATACATATTTTGTTTCGGTTTCCACGCATCCAACACCCTTTTCTGGTGTACGAAACACTAAAAAAGCAATTGGGACACTTTAATAATGATAATATGAGACGAAATATAAAGACAACTCGGTTGCGTTCGTGGAAGTAGCGTCGCTTTGTTTACTTTACGCTCGGAGTGACTTCCCGGTCCCGCCTTGGCGGTCGACTTCAAATGGCTAAGCTTATATAACCAGTTGTTGGGTCCATTTTTTTATAAAGACTTGTGTTATAGGCCGTGGGATACAGGACAGGGTTGAGGGGGGGCTCTGCCCCCCCCCCCCCCAACCCCACCCCCGTGAATTATAATAATCGTCATATATGTGGCCAGCAGGGGGCAAGTAAAACAGCTGGCCGTAGTAACCTCGAGCGTCCTGGGTAAACAAACCGCAACGATCCGAAGCGACGACGGACTCCCCCCGCCTCCGATTTTCGGCACAAACGCGCCGTTTTATTCTCGTCGAAAACCACATTTAAAAAGTTATTAGATCGTTTTCAATACTATTACCGGACCAGAAAAAGGTGTAGCTTGGTGTTGGATGCGTGGAAACCGAAAATAAATATGTATTAAATCCTCGGTGGTACCTGTCAAATAGGTGTCCAGTAACTAAAATTGTACCTAATTTTCTAAGGATGGTCTACACTCTACAGTAAGTTGGAACAGAAGAGCTTTTTTCATGGGAATTAGATGAATGGTAACATCCTTCTAATAAGCTGATAGAGTGGTTGGAAGAGGTGCTAAAATAAATGCACTACAGTATAGTTGCCGATACCATTTCAAGAACCCTGAAATGCAACTAGAACTAAACTAATGATAAACTACGCTGTACAACTACTTTAACTCATGTAGCCTGGCTAGCTTTGTATTTTCCTGCCACTCATCACATTATTTGATTTAGCTTGAATGGATGGGACTCGTTAGCCTTGGTCGGCAACCCTGACTGACTGATGGCTAGAGTAAAGATAGAAACAGACTGATAATGGATTGGAGGAATTTGGGACTTTGGAATGGAAGACTATTTGGAGGGTTAACTTGGAGGGTATTGGGGTGTGTAATAATAGGTGAAGAATAGATAGAAGTTAGAAATATAGTTAGAGAGTAAAAGATTCTGGGCTCAACCAGAACGCTTCAGGTCGGCAACCCACCAGGGGAGACAACCTTATACAAATCTGTACTGCTTACCTAAGGGTGAAGCAAGTTAGTGGATGGACTAGCCGCATACCACTTTAGAAAAACAGTGCTAAAAAGATACATAGAAGGCCTCAGAGTCTGATGGACCCTAAGTTGAGTGGTCAATCCTGTAAGCCCTTCAGTAACTAGCATGGGTTGTCCTCACAGGGTATGGGTCTGCTTGGGGATATTTTGTGTATATAGCCACCCTCATAAAGGGGAGTAATGCGTCTGGCAATAGATCGATAGGATATTTATGAAATGGAATTGGCTAACAAGATAAACTAAACCTCAAAATGTAACACTTTCCGTTGGCTGGAAAATGTGGAAGAGTAGAACCATCTACACGCAATGGGTGTGGTGTGGTTATATAATGAATAGAAGTGCTTTGCCAGCGAGAATCTGTCCGCGTCCGAATGCAACCGTGCAACCTTGGCTTCTATGCACCACTTCAGTCGTCCCTCAACTTTCATTGTTTCCGGGAGGTGATTTTAGTTTTGTATTGTAATAGACCTAAATGAGTGTGATTTTTTGTTTTTTTTTATATTGTGTAGTTTTGTCTCTATTCGGGCTGTCTCAATTCGGTCAACCACCAGATATGGGGTAGGCTATGTGCCTGAATATATACATACATACTGTCACGGCCCTACGGTGCTGAACCCAAGAGATAACATTCAAACACCGGCAACACACAATCTGACTACGTATATAGCTCCAAAATGATTGTTACTCAAAAACAATGTAGAAAAGGATAATATCAAACACCATTAGTTTTGTATTATTTAAACTATAATTAACTAGGATACGAACAGGTTGACAAGCACAATGATTCAGTATATCAAAGTAACGATCTTTAACACAAAATACACAAAATACACCAGATTAACAGTGAATAAGAATTGACTAAACACACCGAATGAAAGCTTTAGGTAAATGCACGCATTAACCCCTAAAAGTCGGCGCGCAACTTAAGTCGAGTTAAATAAAGCTGGACTATGTGGCGGCGCTCGACATAACTCGAGTGGCAATTTCAGCACGTAATGTTGCTGAGAGAGAGAGACAAGTGGTGGCAGGAGAGTAGCGAGTGTATGACTGCTCCAGACCACCGCGGCGAACCTACTGACACGAATCTCACCTCCCTCCTACCTCTCTCACTCGCTATATACGGAATTGTATCGGGAAAGTGGCTAATTAGATGCTTTTTGCACTCGCGTTGCACGGTTATTGCAAGAAAACTAGCCATCATAAAAGGATCGTTATGGTGTCATTCGAAAGCTCTGTTTATGCCCTTTCAGGGATAGATACTTGTTTTACGTTCTGGGTCTTATTTAGGCATGAAAATGATCACGTAAACAGCCCTATTTTGGCTAAAAACACCCCGCTGGGCGGTACATATAAATAAACCGCATAGGCCGCTCGTAAAGGGTTAAAAGGAATAAAGACACAGAGAACATTGAAGGCAAACGGTGAATCAACACTTAGTAAACTGAATATAAACTGTGAATCACAACTCAACCACAAATCAACACACGACACCGTAAGATATAAACACAGTGTAAAACACAAAACACCACTCACGGATATTTAATTAACATTGATTGACAGGCTACCGTGTTTAGATAATTACCGTCAGATAACGCTCGGACGACGTATTTACTCAAAGACACCACAAATCAGTGTCTACTAAACAAACACATATAACACACACAAAATATATAGAGCACCACACACACTAGTGCTCATTACAAATACACAATAAATATTATTGCTGTCTCATTTCCCCTTCAATGGGCGCTAAACATTTACACTCAATTAAGTGTCTCAACTCACAAAAGCAGGAAGCCAGCAATTCACGAACAACACAGGCCCAGGCCGAAGCGAGGGAGACTGTTTACCTCCGTCCTCCGCCTGTCCCAGGGCGACACTGATTCCCTACCCTTATTTCCCAACTCACATCTCCTTCCTACCCTCCAACTTCCGGCAAGCAAATGGAGTCACATGAGTCTTTTAACAGTCACACAGGCTCTTTAGAAAGTCTCTCATTCCGTGGGAAAATCTTTCTCATGATTTCAAGATGTCAACACGCCCATAAAACTTTCTTTTTGACCCTCGGTCTGTTCCCTTCCCCTCTTCCTTTTTTATTTGTCACGGCACTCGAGAGGACCCCTCGGCTCTTAGACCGCAAGATGCAGCTGTTTGTAGAGAGTCACATGTTCTCCACGTTTGTACTCCTTCCCTCCTTTATCGCTTCTTCCCTCCTCTTCTCTGTTCTGCATCACAATACATACATTGTAATAATGTCATTATTATTGATTTAGTGTAGGCTATCATTGTAACCATTATTAGGTGTCACTTTCAGTTGAACGTAATTAATTACGTAACTCATATATACAGATTTTTGTGTCACTTTCACTTACTAATAGGCTATTATCTATTTGAATAAAGCTTCACTGGCATTTTATGTCACTGGCACTTGTAGCCATTGTACGCATTATTAGGAGTCACGTTCAAATGTACATAATATTATTTAATAGTGGCCCCTCCATCATTGACGATATTGCCTATTAGTATAATAGTCTCCATTCAACATCCCGCGTCAGCATTTTTAATCTACCACCGCGGAAGTATCTTGGAGTATTCATCATAAGTGCATGCTTAATTCCCTTATGGGATCGTCATTATGATTGGGTACCCTACAGAAAAAACTCCGTAAAAAATTAAAAAAGAAAAATTAACTTAATATTTGTTATCATATGACTTTCCATATGTGGATTTCTTGCGTTTTGCTTCCCCGACTCCAGGCCCCCTAGCGCCCATCTTCGTCCTTCCTACTTCCGCGGCCATACAAGCCAGTGGGGTGCCGCCGTCGCTCCCGCTTTATTCGACGTTTCCAGCACTTCTAGTGAGTCCTTGCTCATTTGTATACACCTGCGTTGTAGTGAACAGGTTTAGATTAGCTAGCAACGGCTGCCCCATTGGTATGTCCGCAGGAAGTGTGTAAATTAGGGTACTATTGTAACAGGCGCCTACGTATCCCAGGATCTTCGCGCCATGTGTGTTATTATTATGTTGTGTTGCGCCTTTAGCTTTTGATATCATAGCTAGGAGGCTACCACTCTACAAGATTATGCTTCAGGCCGTCACTAAGAGGCAGTTGCATATATTAATTGTGTTTTTTAGCAGATGCTCTAGTCTAAGGGTGACTGCACATGGTGCTACACCTTCTAGAGTTCGTATTTGTTTGCGAGACCCTGTCGTGGTCCTCCCTCATCTGGTTGCAGTTGCTGGGTCTTCGGAACGTCGTCTACCTGTGATGTCTCGTCGAGCCACGTGGCCAGCCTGGTTAGGGGTCTCCAGTGTAGGCTGCAGGTAATTTAGGATTCTGAATTCTCTGTTTATGTTTAAGCCTATGTGTGCCCCTGGTGTTTTTACATGTGTGCTTTGCATGTTATTTGGGGGTTGGGAGACATCCCTGTATTTGTGTGTGGGTTTTGGAGAGAGGAGCTGTGCTTTGCCTCCCCTCTCTGAAATTTTGGTTGTTTGTCTCCGGCGGCCCCGTGCAGCAGGGCCCTGGTTACCCGTCTTCAAAACGGGTAGGGAACAACCAAATGTCCCAGCGTGGTAAGCTGAACCACAATCCTTCCGGCGGAAATGCGGATTCCTATGGGAGCTCTCAACTCGGCCCGCCGAGTTAACTCGCCCTGACCACAATTGTCACGCGGTAAAGACTTCCTCGCCCTGCGGCGCCCCAGTCAAGTGTGCAAGTGTTTAGATACGTCATGCGGCGGATAGTCATACACTAACGGTCTAATAGGGCCTGTGACACTTGTCATAGGTAAGCAGTTCCAATCAGCTTAGACAGAAAAGCCCCAGGTTTTTTCACGGCGAGTCCAGCGGAAGGTTAGAGTAGTTGTGACTATAGCTAATTTTCCGGCGGACTCAAGGTAGGATGTATTAACACCTCTCAGGTTATCCTTATGAGCATTGATTCCTGGAAATTTTCTATTTCCAGAATTCCCGGCACCTTAGTGACTACAGGACCGGCGGGTGGTGGCTGCTGATTCCGGCGGAGGGGGGGTCCTCTTTATCCATCATGCCTCGGTTTGAGTTATGCGCTACTCCTAACTGTTCATTGTTACCTATATTCACTCATAAACTCTGTTTAAAATGTGTTAAGTGTTTAGACCGCTCTAGAGGCTTGTGGATGTCAAAGCGTTGTTCCGTCTGTGCCGACTTGAAAACGGCTTTGTTCACCAAGAAAGACTTGTCGTGCTTGGCAGCTTTGCAAGAAATAAAGGCAATTTTTAACAGTTATGCCAAAGACACAGCCCATAAGGCTCTTCACTGTGATGACGAGGCCCTCTGGGAACAATTAATAATAAAGTCACCTCTGGTCAAATCAGCCTCCCATAAATCTGTTAGGCCTAAAGTGAAATCTAAAAATCTTTCCAAAGAGGTAGTGAGTAGCAACAGTGGCACTGACAGTGAAATTACCGAGGTTGCCCCCCCCCCCCCCCCCCCCCGACCCCCCACCACCCCGACCAACCAAAGAGGAAACTTTCACCCTCTCCAAAATGTAAGTCGAGGTCGAGGTCGAGGTCTCCCCAAAGACAGTCCCGACACTCTTCGACTGAGTCTTCCCGGTCTCACAAGCACCGGAAGGAGGACTCTCAGTCACGTAGTGGTAGCCAGAAAGAGACCCCACAGCCACCTCCCTCTTCCCCTATCTCCGACGCGCCCAACATTGAAGCCGGCGGCTCGGAAGTGGGGTCAGAAGACATAGTCCCAACTGGGTTGTGAACAATCTTTAAGTGTACCACCTGATTTCACCTTTGCTATCCCTAAGTTGAATTATGTGCCACGTACTAGCTTCTCCACCATACCTAGATGAGTCCTGGCCGAGCAATATAAGGGTTTACCTTCAGGTTCACAATTTGTTGATAGCTCCCAAATAATCCAAGACTCACAGCCACCCGCGGCGCAGGGGTGCTGGCATCAATCGGAGCCATCTCATGACAGGGTTAGAGTAAGTCAGGAACCATTGATTGAGAGTAATATTGATATGTTATCTTCGTCTGTCCCTGATTTGGAGTGGCCACCGGCGGGTCAGACGCCGGAGGCACAACAGGATATTTCTGAAGAGGTTGAGCCGGAGGAAGTGCCTTTATCCTCGGCTCCACCAGGTCTAACAGGTGAGGAGTCTGAAGCTAGCTCCCAATCTGCTAAGGGATCCCACAGTAAGTGTGTTACCTCAGATGAAATAAGTGATATTTTACATAAAGTAATGCAACAGTATAATCTCCCTACCTCCTCTGACCCCCCTGCCAGTCTACCTGTAGTTTCCACGAGTCACTCCATGATAAGATCTCTACAACCTTTGGGTTTTCTTACCCCCCAAGCCTCTGTGCCTCCTATGTCCTTGTCTCCGTCAGTAATCGCGGCTTCCGGCACTACAGTGCCAGCCACACTGACTACCACTAATGTTAGAGTGATCTCGGATATTACTCCTCCTCCCTTAGATAAGGTTCCTCAGAGGAAAGGCCCTATGCCTCTCCTCTATGGACCTGACTGTTCATGGGTTCCGGCAACGCCACTAAACCCACATTTAGCACAACCCACCATTTCAGGAGACCTTCCGGTCCCTAGTGAGTGGAAAATTGAGATAAACAAAAACAGAAAGTTCAGGGCTAAGGACAAAGTGGGGAGATTACTGGATGTATCAATCAAAGGTATACCTAGTTCTTTTAATCCGGATTTCTTTGTTCATACGGCTGCCCCGGCAGTTCCCGCCGCCTCATCTGCACGACTCTTTGCGGACTGGTCTAAAGCCGATGGCGTTAATGATGTCAAGGCTTTGAATGCTCTCACGCCGGAACTGGATACAATTCCGGTACTGGATCAGTCGCATACACCAGTCCTGCAAATGGGGCGGATAGGGGTGGGTCCCTGGGTAGATTGGGAGTTAGAGGCTCAGGTATTTGCATCAACCATTACGTCTAAGTCCTCTCATCAGGTTCCACAGGAAACTCCTAATTATTTCTCGTTACCTGTAAAGATGGCTGACGGGGTGTCGCCGGATTTGTTTGCCTTTTTAGCGGCACCCAAAGTAGCCCTCCACACTCTAGATGAACCCTTTTGCACTCCTCCGGCAGCTCATTTGGAAAGGGATTTTAAATTACGAAACAAAGCCTACCGGATGTTCTCTCAGTATTTAGTCAGCCGCCAGGTTGCTGTCTCTCTTAGCAGGACTATCTCGGCCATTGCTGACCCACATGTTAGGAAGGCCACTGAATTGTCACGCAGAATTTTATTGCAAAACTCTATTTAAACCTTAGGAGACATCAGAATAGCGATCATGGAAGCGGTTCGAGCCCGCCAGGATCTAAGAGTGCATCTAGTAAAAGAGTTACCGGATGACATTGGGCGCCGGGTAACTCTTTCGCCTGTACTCACTGCCTCCCTTCTTAACTCAGAAACGTGGAGTGTAGTCTTTAATATGGTCAATGGGTGGAAGCAGATTACCTCCCAAGCTAGGAGAGAACCATTTAAGAAGCCTTTTCATAAGCCAAAGAGCGGAGGTAAACCTAACCAACCGCATGCTAAACAGTCCTCTCGAGATCCCAGAACTCCTCCTCAGCAGGGAAGTACTCAGCCCAAACCCAAACAAGGTAAATATTCAGGGTATAGAGGTAAGCCACACCAGAAGTCAAATCAGGGGCAGACGCCAGCCAAAACTAGCCAGCCATCTGATACCAACCCACCTCCCCCTCCAAAAAACTAGCCACCCAAACTCTCAGTTTCCCGGCGCAGTACTTAGGTGCGCCGGATTCGAAAGTTGCTTCTCCGAACAGGCCCAGTTTGCAAACTGGGTCGTTCCAGTTATTCCGCTCGGCTTGGCCCAAGAAAGTAGTGAGCAAAGGGATCACCTGGCGGTGGCTCCGGCGACCTCGACTGCGTCAGGCGCTAGAATGCACCAATGTGTCACAGGAGGTGGAGGCCCTGGTCCAAGAAATGATCTCCAAAAGGGTCATTGTACCAGTAAAACCAACTTGCCCAGTATTCACCTCCAGACTTTTCTTAGTGCCAAAAAGGGACAGTGTGCAAATGCGACCAGTGTTGGATCTCTCGCATCTGAACACCTTTATCAAGAATTCACCCTTCAGGATGAAAACAGTCAATCATATCAGGCTCACTCTTCCACCGCAAGGTTGAATGTGCTCAATAGATCTCAAAGACGCCTATTGGCATGTCCCTATAAACAAAAGGTTCCAGAAATTCCTCACTCTGAGGATCAGGCAAGAGACATGTCTTTCGAAAAATGCCTTTTGGGTTAAACCTGGCACCGAGAATTTTCACAAAATTAGTCCGGCAAGCCCTTTTGCCACTGTTGATCCAGGGCATAAAGGTGTTTTGGTACCTAGACGACTGGCTAGTGGTGGCAGAGTCAGAGGAGTTATGTCACATTCATGCAAACCAAGTATTAAATCATGTGCAAAACCTAGGGTTCAAGGTGAACTTGGCGAAGTCTCGCCTGGTTCCCACAAGGAATATTCAGTGGATAGTGCTGGTCTGGGACACCACCAATCTGACTCTTACCAATTGCGACAGATTTCGCCAGAAACTGTTTCATTTTCTCCACAGTCTGAATACGACCAGGAAAACGTGGGATTCTCTGATCGGCTCTCTCAACTGGATCCAATTAACTGTGAAGTTGGGCCGGTTTAAAGTGAAGAGATTAATCTTGGAAGGCAACAAAGTTTTTCCTCTCGGAGAAGAAATTATGGCCAATTCCTCCATTAATCCACAGCTTACTATCGGTCTGGGCCAAGCCCGAGACACTATACTCTAACAACATGGGTTTCTCCCCCACCTACGGTATGGGTAGACACAGACGCTTCAGGAGTCTAGGTTGGGGGTATCAGTCAAATCTAGGCCATCAAGGGCAGGGCACTTGGACCCAAGACAATCAGTTTCACATCAACAAGCAAGAGCTTTTAGTTCCTCTCTTTTTTCTCCAAGATTATGGCATGTCGTTACAAGGAAAATCAATAGCGTTCCGTATGGACAACCTAACTGCAGTCCATTGTATTCACAAACAAGGCTCGGTGAGGTCCCGAGAGTTGCTAAAAGTGTCAAAACAGATCTTTGCCCTGGCAGAATTGCTGGGGCTTCACCTACATGCAGCATATCTCCCCGGCGTGTCGAACGTCTGGGCACACGCTCTATCCCGGAGGCGGAGCACCTTAGTAGAATGGGCTATCAAACAAACCGTCGTCGACAGAATGATTGCTAGGCCTTACCATCCACAAGTGGATCTGTTCGCATCCAAAGAGAATCACAGACTCCCTCTCTTCCTAACTCGCCAGGGGGGGACCGGATGCATTATTAGAGGACTGGAACAGGTGGCCTTTAATTTATCTTTTTCCTCCACCAGATTCTGTGCTAATGTGCCGGGTAATTCACAAACTAAGAGGTTACCGGGGCTTAGTCTCGATGATCGCGCCATTATGGCCGGCTCAGGCGTGGTACCATCAGTTGCAAGAATGGTGCAGGACCCCGGTGACGCTCCCGGTCTCCGCACTCCACTTAGAGACAATTGGCAACCTTCAGACCTCACTCAGTTTTGCCTTCTGGACATTTACAACGCAAAATGGTTAGCTCAATTTGGGGAAAGTGTCACAAATAAACTTATGAACCAATATACCATGTCTACCAGGAGACAATATCAATCACATTGGAAAACTTTTACAACCTGAATTATAGAGTCAGGGCAAACGGATGCCTCGGGAGCCTTGATTTTCAAATACCTAGATTATCTATTTAAGCAAAAACGTTTTTCAGTAGTCACATTAAAAAATCACTTATCGGCCATCAGAACTCCCTCTTTTGATCTCACAGGTCTTTCCATACTGCAGGCGGAGGAGAAAGGGTTTATGAGGGCGTGTTTCAAGCAGTGCCCACCACCGCATCAGCTCATGCCCACCTGGTCACTAGACAAAGCCTTATCATTGCTTCAATCACGTAAATACAATAACTCGCCGGATTTTGATTCACTCTTAAAGAAGGCTGTTTTGCTGATGGCTCTCGCCACGGGGAATAGGGTGTCTGAGCTGGCGGCGATGAGCAACGAACCTAATTGCCTTAGGTTTGGGAGACTGCACGATCATGTGCAAATCGCGCCGTCTCCCACATTCATAGCAAAAAATTAGCATTCTGATCATGTGTTTTCTGAATTTTCCATTCCTGCATTGAAATGCGGACACTCTCATCATATTTTATGCCCAGTGCAGGCCTTAACTAAGTTTATGAGGGCTGCGCCTCCTCACCAATCAGGTGCTCTATGGGTGAACTAGGCAGGTAATAGTGTTACGAGAAGAAAGTTAGCGTCTCTGTTAGTAGACGTCATTAAAGAAAGTAACCCCAGCGGGTGGGCAGGGCTCACGACATCAGGAAATGGGCAGTCTCTCTTCGTTTCTTACAAAACTTTTCGATAGAAGACATTGCTAATACTCAATTATGGGCGTCCAATCATACTTTCGTAACACGTTACCTGTCGGTCGCTCTCGATAAACCAAAGCGTACCTGTGTAGCTTTACGACAACAGGTCCAGTAGGTTATGTTCTATTGTGTAAGATTTGTTTTAAGAGAAAGGGGGGAGGGGGGGGGGGGATGCGGAATAGCCCATACCTCACTAAGTCCCCGTCCGCCGGAGAACTGTGATAAATCACGAGCTGTGATCGAACTGGTTGTAAAGTTCAACAAATTTTATTTTATGTTAATTTTAAGAAGAAATCTAGCATAGTTGCAACTATGTAGTTTTATCAGAATGTACAAACATATATTATACTGTACAAATATTGTTAAGGTTAGAACTAAATTCTACAGAGTTATAGTTCTATTTATGGGAACACATGCGTGTCCCCAAAAGTATCATGCATAGATCTTAAGGAAAATATCTGGTCATGAGTAAGCAGACTTTCTTGATGTCACGCACTGCTTACAATCTTTTATATTTTTTATATATTGTTTGCATACTATAAAACTTTAAAAAATTTATACAGATTATTTTGTCCCCTGAGGTTAGGATATTGTCACGAATGTCCCCCTCCAGACTTGGTATTCAGGCAATATCGTCAATGATGTAAATTATAGGTTTGATTCCCGGAGGGAAGTAGAGAAAACCTAATATTTAGTAGGGCCCCGTAATCATTGACGATAAAATTACCCTCCCATCCATCCCACTTCCCATTCGTTGATTTCTAGAGTTGTATCTTGGTATATCAGTGAAGGACGAAGATGGCCGCTAGGGGGCCTGGAGTCGGGGAAGTAAAACGCAAGAAATCCACGTATTGAAAGTCATATGATAACAAATATTTAGTTAATTTTTCTTTTTTCTTTTTTACAGAGTTTTTTCTGTAGGGTACCCAATCATAATGACGATCCCATAAGAAAATTAAGCGTGCACTTATGATGAGTACTCCATGATACTTCCGCGGCGGTAGATTCAAAATGCTGACGTGGGATGTTGAATGGAGACTATTATACTATTAGGCAATATCGTCAATGATTACGGGGCCCTACTAAATATTAGGTTTTCTCTACTTCCCTCCGGGAATCAAACCTATAATATAGTTACAGATTTGTGTGTCACTTTCACTCTCATTTAGTATAAGGTTATCAACTCTGCATAAGCAGAGTTTGGTATCGCTCCCCCGTATAGTGGGTACCACACGAAAAAAATGTCTGTCGTCGTCGTCGTCGTCCGTCTGTCTCGGAACTCCTCCTAGACCGTTGGACGGATTTTCACCAAATTTCATACGAACATTTGTTGCGTGAATGCGAACGTCAGTCAAAAAATATATTTTGAATTTATGCAATAGTTATGATTTTAGGTCCAAAATATGGTTTTACCCCCTCCCCCCAGTCCCCCCTTCTCGGAACACCTCCCCCCCCCCCCCACCCCCAGCTATGATGGCGTTTTTAGTGTGTGTTTTTAGGGCTCACACTAAGAACGCATTCGTTCTGGGGGCGAAAACATCTCGCTCCGCATTTGCTTAGGTTAAGTTAGTTTAGTTGGCATTAGAAGTGATGGTCGTAATAGTGGGATTGTTGGTGATAGTAGTGATGATGGTGATAATAGTAGTGATGATGGTTGTATTAGTATTGATGATGATGATAGTAGTAGATAAGATGGTGACATTAGTAGATATGATGGTGACAATACTAATAGTAGTGATGATGGTGACAAGTAATGATGATAGTTGTAGTTATAATGATGACAGTAGTGATGATGGTAGTGACGATGGTGTGAGTATTATTGATGATGGTGAGTATTAGTGATGATGGTGAAAGTTGTAGTGATGATGACAATAGTTGTGATGATGGCAGTAGTAGTGATGATGGTGATAGTAGGATACATGATGGTAATACTTGTGACAGTAGTAATGATGATGGTTATAGTAGTAGTAATGATGATTGTAAGATAGTGGTGATGATAGTAGTAATGATGGTTGATAGGTGTAGTATCAATGATGATAGTCGTGATTAAGATGGTAGTGACAATGGTGAGAGCAGTAGTGATGATGGTGAGAGTAGTAGTGATGATTGTAATAATCAACTCTGCGTAAGCAGAATTTGGTATCGCCCCCCTGTATAGTGGGTACCACACAAAAAAAAGTCTGTCGTCGTCGTCGTCGTTGTCAGTCTGTCTCGAAACTCCTCCTAGACCGTTGGACGGATTTTCACAAAATTTCACACAAACATTTGTTGCGTGAATGCGAACGTCAGTCAAAAAAGATGTTTTTAATTTATGCAATAGTTATGGTTTTAGGTCCAAAATATGGTTTTACCCCCCCCCCCCCACCTACCGGAAACCCCCCCCCTCAGCATTGATGGCGTTCTGGGAGCGAAAACATCTCGCTACGTATTTGCTAGGTTAAGTTAGTTTAGTTGGCATTAGAAGTGATGGTAGTAATATTTGGAATTATGGTGGTAGTAGTGATAATGGTGATAATAGTAGTGATGATGGTTGTAATTGTATTGATGATGATGACAGTAGTAGATAATGATGGTGACAGTAGTAGATATGATGGTGACAGTAATAGTAGTAATAATGATGGTCATAATAGTAGTGATGATGGTGACAAGTAATGATGATAGTTGTAGTGATAATAATGACAGTAGTGATGATGGTAGTGACGATGGTGTGAGTATTAGTGATGATGGTGAGTAGTAGTGAGGATGGTGAAATTTGTAGTGATGATGACAATAGTTATGGTGATGAAGATCATAGTAATGATGATGATGGCAGTAGTAGTGATGATGGTGACAGTAGGATAAATGATGGTCATATTTGTGACAGTAGTAATTATGATGGTTATAGTAGTAGTGATGATGTTAACAGTAATAATGATGATTGTAAGATGGTGGTGATGATATTAGTAATGATGGTTGATAGTTGTAGTATCAATGATGATAGTAGTGATTAAGATGCTAATGACAATGGACAGTGATGATGGTGAGAGTAGTAGTGATGATTATAATTGTAGTAGTGATGATGATCATAGTAATGGTGATGATGACAGTACTCGTGATAATTGTGGCAGTTGTAGTGATGATGGCAGTAGTAGTGATTATGTTGATTGTGATTGATGATGGTATTAGTAGTGATGATGGTAACCCATCGCAGAGTTGGGTATGCCGTTTTGATTTTGGGCAAAACGGCACGTCTACTTTATTGTTATTATATACAGTTATTAGAGTGTCACTTTCACTGTCTTTACATGTTCATGGCATTTCAAAAGTTGTGGCGAGTGTGATACTCACTAAAGCACTGCCCAGCACAATGGAAGGCGCACATGTGGTTCACTCTCACTATCCGGATCCTCACTATCACCCTCATATCCTCTGTCTTTCTCCTCCGGGCTCCATGGGTTAATACTTTAGTGTAACTCTCCAAACCTCCTCCCCGCAGCGCTGCCAAAAGGAATGCCTGGAGCGAGCCTACTGGAGCGAGTGTGACTGTTACTCCGCAAAGAACCATCCAGAGAACTCCGACCATGCCCAAAGACCCCAGACAGAGTGCTCGCCATTAAATGCTACTAATAGTAAGTCATCTCTTTCTTTAATGCTACTAATAGTAAGTCATCTCTTTCTTTAATGCTACACAGTAAGTCATCTCTTTCTTTAATGCTACACAGTAAGTCATCTCTTTCTTTAATGCTACACAGTAAGTCATCTCTTTCTTTAATGCTACACAGTAAGTCAGCTCTTTCTTTAATGCTACACAGTAAGTCAGCTCTTTCTTTAATGCTACACACAGTAAGTCATCTCTTTAATGCTACACAGTAAGTCAGCTCTTTCTTTAATGCTACACAGTAAGTCATCTCTTTCTTTAATGCTACACAGTAAGTCAGCTCTTTCTTTAATGCTACACAGTAAGTCAGCTCTTTCTTTAATGCTACACACAGTAAGTCATCTCTTTAATGCTACACAGTAAGTCAGCTCTTTCTTTAATGCTACACAGTAAGTCATCTCTTTCTTTAATGCTACACAGTAAGTCATCTCTTTCTTTAATGCTACACAGTAAGTCATCTCTTTCTTTAATGCTACACAGTAAGTCATCTCTTTCTTTAATGCTACTCATAGTAAGTCATCTCTTTCTTTAATCTACACAGTAAGTCATCTCTTTCTTTAATGCTACACAGTAAGTCAGCTCTTTCTTTAATGCTACACAGTAAGTCATCTCTTTCTTTAATGCTACACAGTAAGTCAGCTCTTTCTTTAATGCTACACAGTAAGTCAGCTCTTTCTTTAATGCTACACACAGTAAGTCATCTCTTTAATGCTACACAGTAAGTCAGCTCTTTCTTTAATGCTACACACAGTAAGTCATCTCTTTCTTTAATGCTACACAGTAAGTCAGCTCTTTCTTTAATGCTACACACAGTAAGTCATCTCTGTCTTTAATGCTACACAGTAAGTCAGCTCTTTCTTTAATGCTACACATACTAAGTCAGCTCTTTCTTTAATGCTACACAGTAAGTCAGCTCTTTCTTTAATGCTACACAGTAAGTCAGCTCTTTCTTTAATGCTACACAGTAAGTCAGCTCTTTCTTTAATGCTACACAGTAAGTCAGCTCTTTCTTCCAGTTCTCTTTCAATTAACCCTCGGACTCCAATAACTCCTTCCTTTATGAAAACGGGATGGGTCATTTTTATTTGCTCATTTATGTATCTTTTTATTATTGTATTATTTTCCTCCCTAGACCTTCATCAAACGTAAAAAAAAAAACCCCAAGACCCTCCTTCAAGTAAAACTTGTGCATTTTTCGATAGAAAAATGTCCCGGCCAAAGACCAGTCTCTCTTAAATTACAGGCTCGCTATCGCTCGCCAAAACAAATTGACACCTAAATGACACAAAAAGTCTTTGTATTGACAAAGACATGGGTCAAAAGGTCTTAAAATCTCTAAACTAATGGGCCGAATGTCTTATAAACTGAAAACTAATGGGGCTAAACATGAGGAAGAAGGAGGACCACAAAAACGGCCCATCTCCTCTTGAATATAACTGCCTACTAATAGCCAAAATGTATGGAAGAAACGCATCCTCATATCCTGAAAGGGGTAAGGAGGGTAGTGAATTGGAGACTAACTGAATGAAGAAGAATGAAAACTGTAAAATTAGGTTGTGCAATTATTTCAAACCGGTATCGTTGATGATCTTGTGATAGGAAGTAGTAGTAGTCGTTCCCTAGGCTGCCTCGCCGAACAGCCCTGAGCTCCTAAGGAAGGCCACGGCAGAGACCGGGATTTCACACAAAGTTTTCAAGGAGTGTGTTGTTGTTGGCGTAAGTGATTGTGTGTTATTCAGTCTTCCATAATGTGTTTGATAGTGTGCGGAATTATGTTACAACCCGGACAGGTGTCCTGGACGGAATCATCCAGCCTCTTCTGATAACTCAGAAGGGCTGGATGGTACCCACATCGCAGCTAGCCAGGTGGACTCTGTTCTCACGGGAAAGGAGGGTTTCTGAGGGATGATGGACTTCAGGGGGCCGTGCATGCAGCTGAGTGTTGTCTTTGAGTGATTGGATGGATTGGTGGGTGATTTGAATATGGATATACTTCTGGAGGCTGGCTTGGGATGAGCAAGGGGGGAGTGAAGACAGTGTTTGTGTATGATAACGAGTTCTAGGTGTTGTTTTGATATTTCGTGGTGTGTGGATGTTCTGCTATGTAGTGTGATGGTTTGTGGAGGCTGTGGCGAGGAACTGTGTATCTCTCATATTAAGGTGATCCTTGATTTTGAGGACTTTGGTTTCTTGGTGTAGGTGGTCTGTTGTTGAGGTAGCTGTGCAGCCAGTGATTATTTTGAGGGGTTTGTTCTGTATGGTCTGTAGGGTGTTGTGATGTGTTTCAGAGAGGTTAGAGGCTCTAGCAGGGCTAGCATAGTCCATCACTGAACGTATATATTATTTGTATACTGTGGTGGTAGTTTTTTTGTTATGTCCAAATGTTGTGTGGGCAAGTGACTTGAGGGCGTTTAGTCTTAGTGTCAGTTTGTTTTTATGTTCGTAATATGTTGTTTAAATGGCATTCCTGTATCATATGTTACACCAAGGATTTTGGGTGTGGGTGTGTGTGTTATAGGGATGTTGTTTAAGGTGAGGTGAGGTATGTGTCGACTATGTTCTACTGTCCAGTTTGTGAGAAGGGTAGATTTGGCTGGGGCTAATTTGAGTCCGTTTGCGGTGAACCAGTCGTGTAATGTGTTGAGGTACGGTTGGAGGAGTTGTGCGGCTCTGTTTACGTCTATGTGTACATGTGAGTGTTATGTCATCTGTGTAAGAGGCTGTGTATATCTGGGGTATAATTATGGGGTATGGGTTGGTCGCGCAAGTATAGAATGAAAAGAGTTGGTGACAAGACGGATCCCTGAGGGACTCCATTTGTGAATTTTCTGATGTTCGATGACTGGCCAGCAAATCTTGCATGGGCACATCTGCCTGCTACATAGTTGGCCAGCCATCTTTTCTTTTGTGCATGTTTGTTTTAAGAATTTTGTTTGCAAGGTTGTGGCGGGGGATGGCATCAAAAGCTTTACTAATGTCAATTGTAATGAGAAGTGTTCTGTGTGACTGAATTGATGCCATCAAAAGCTTTTTGTGTGAGGTCTGTAAGAACACCCAGGTGTTTTTGGAGTGTAGTGGCCAAAAGCCGTGTTGTGATGTAGCTAGGGGAATGTGAGGTGTGGTTAGTTGTAATATGAGGCGTTCGGTAACTTTTGAGTGCGGTGTGAGGAAGGTAGTGTGGGGTCTTTGTTTGGTTTGGGGATTGTGGTGATGACACTATGGTTCCAGATGTTGGGTATTGTGTTGTGTGAATAGCTGTAGTTTGATATGTTGGTGAGTGCTTGCATGCCTTGTGGTCCCTGGTGTCTAAGGTGTATTTTACTTATTTCGTCTTGGCCACAGGCGGATGAGTGTTTGAGGTTGTTGATGATGTACTTGGTCTGACTGTTAATGAAGGGTGCATAGTCTGGGTCTGTAGGGAATTGTCGTTTTCGTCGGATGATTCGTTGATTGTCACAGTGGGGTTTTAGATGGCTGACTCGTGAAAAATTCTGCAAAAAATTGGCAGATGAAGTTTAACATTGACAAATGCAAGGTATTAAAGATAGGGAAGATGCATACAAATGTTAAATATAAACTAGCTAATTTAGAATTAGAAAATTCAGACTGTGAGAAAGATCTAGGTGTGTTTGTTAGCAATGATTTGAAGCCTAGAAAACAGCGTATAAGCGTTCGTAATAAGGCAAACAGGATTCTCGGGTTCATCTCTAGGAGTGTGAGTAACAGAACTGCTGATGTTATCTTAAAACTTTACTTGTCATTAGTGAGACCCCATATGGATTATGCTGTCCAATTTTGGTGTCCTTATTACAGAATGGACATAGATTCATTGGAGAGAGTACAGCGTAGAATGACAAAAATGATCCATAATATTAGAAATCTTTCGTATGAAGAAAGGTTGAAGAAATTAGGTTTACATTCGTTAGAGAGACGCAGAGTTAGAGGGGATATGATAGAGGTGTTCAAGTGGGTTAGTGGGATTAACAAAGGGGACATGACAAAATATGTACTAAAGCTCAGTGATAGCGAAAGAACTCGTACCAATGGTTTCAAATTAGATAAATTTCGTTTCAGAAAAGATATAGGCAAATATTGGTTTGGTAACAGAGTTGTAGATGGGTGGAATGGACTACCAAGTGCTATAGTGGGGTCTAAAACGGTAGGGAGCTTTAAGATAAAATTGGATAAGCATATGGACGAGAAGGGTTGGGTGTGAAGGGGGATCAGCCGGGTTGGGCCAATCAGCACTCTGCATACCCCCATAATCCTGCGTTAATCTCTAACCGTTTTGGTAAGATGATCCTCAGGGTATTAGAGTGTTGAGCCTATAATTGGGCTTTGTAATTGAACTGGGGTTGTGTGGGACAGGGATCTGCCTTGCTTAGGCCAATCGGCTTTCTGCAGACTCCCATTTTCTTATGTTCTTATGTTCTTAAAATGATTGATGAGAATGTTTGCTTGTTGCTTGTTTGAAGGTATGGTGTCTGTTGTGATGGTAGTACGTGATTGTGTTGTGTTGCTGTTGGAGAGTGTTATGCTGTTTATTGTTTTTTTGTTTGTTGTTGTTGCTGTTCCCCAGGCTGCCGGGCCGAACAGCCCCAAGGCCCCGAGCAAGGCCAAGGCCATAACTGAGTGCCCCCCACAGAACCCTCCCTGCCTACCACAATAAAGCCTGGGTGACCAAAGCCACTCCATGGCGGGGAGCTGAGGAGGGTGCAGAAACGCCCGGGAAACCAAAGCCCCACCCAGGGCTCTGTGCCCCTCAGCAATTATGAAGAGAAAGTTGAGGGGCAAAGGAAAAATGTGACGCTTTGGCTTCCAATCTGCCAACCTCTAGGTTGGCAGATTTAGAGGTCAATCCACGGAAGAGACGCCGCCACTTGAGATCTAGAAAATATATAAGTAAAAGGAACAGTCAGAGTAAGCTATGGGTATGGCAGAGATCGCTCAATTCTCACTCGGATAGACCAGCCCATCACCACATGACTAGAACCCAATCCTCTCAGCATCAGCTAGGAATGGCCCTAGAAAGCCGCCTTTGGCGGGGTGATAGCTCCCCTATTTCAACCCCTTTCAGGGTTAGGCACCCGCCCCTATTGTTTTGTAGAGTTTGCTGGGTTTTGTTTTGTGATCAAATGTTTGGAGGTAACTATTCCAGTTTAGTGTTGGTTGTTCTAGTATTTTGTTGTTAATTTAAGTGTTTAGTGCTTGTATTTATTGTGTGGTGTCTTGTGTGTGGGGCGTTGGATAGTGTTTTAGTGTGTCGCATTGTCTGATTAGGTCTTTAATTTCTAGTCTAAAATTGGGGTCGTGTTGCTTTCTGTTACCTCTAGGGATGTGCTTTTTGTCAGCGTTTTGAATAATTGTATTGAAAGTGTGTACGGCGTCATTGGTGTTTGTGATAGGTGTACTGTTTATAGTTTAGAGCTGTTGTTCTGTTTCAGTTGTGAAAGCTTTCCAGTTGGCTCTTTTATAATTAGTGTATGTGTATATGTGGCCAGCTGGGGTGATTTTAGTTATGGTGGTGATGATGATCGGTAGGTGGTCAGAACTTTGGGTTTTGACAGCCCTCAAGGATGTCGTGGGGGCGAGGTTGAGGGGACAAAAGGTGATATCTGGTGATGGGGGGTAGAGGGATTGGTGGGGAATTGGGGAATTGTGGGGAGGGATTGTATGTTGAATGTTATTAAGAATGAAGAGGTTACCTGTTTGGTTGTTGATCACCAGCCCTTTGTTGTCTGTGTCGGGAATGTTGACATGTCAGGCCGACGACTTGGCGTTGAAGTCACCATCCAGAATGATGTTGGGGATGTTTGAAATGTGCTGTATTTGTGGGGTGTAGTGATTTGGTACTGTGGGTTTGGGGAGGGATGTATGTGTTTATGATTGCTATGTGTGATTTGTCACCAGTGCGTATTTTGATTGAGTGTATTTTTGTAGTGGTGTCGTGAGGGGGGAGGAGGGATTTTGTATGTGCATTGGTAGCAAAGATGTTTATTGATGTGTGACCAGGGTGATGAGTCCACTGCTGCCGTCTTGTCTAATGGTGGTGTAGTTAATTATTGTGATAAGAAGACATATTAAAGAGTAACTGCCTGTTCCTCCAACAGATGTGTGTAAGGATATGGTGCTCTTCTCCTACCAGAAACAACGCCTCATTTGTGACTGTCCACCCGCCTGTCAGTAAGTACCCAAGTGTTTGTGTTCATTATAGTTTATTTGACTTTACTAATTATTTTATTTACTAAATATTTTATTCCTTTTATTTGTGTATTTAATAATTTGGTATACTAATTATAATGTAAAACTTGCAAAATAACTTATCAAAATTGCTATGTGGAATTAACGCTTTAATCAAATGAAATTAGGAAACAAAAGAACAGAACTACCACATAGGGTGTACATTACTACATGAGCAAGTTCATTTGTTTCTCAAGCAAACTAATCGCAAATATAATAATGCACTATCGTCACATTCAAGGAATGAGTTAATTTGTGAAAATGAGGACGTTCTGGTAAATTTGACTAAATTATGTATGAATAATGACACTACAATTAATATTTTAATTTTATATTAAAGCACGTTTGCAATTTGACAAAATATTAACAATAGTACACTCGGGTACCATAGTTTCTAGCCCCACTCATAAGAATTCGTGGACCTCCTATGTTTTTCTCTATGCAATTATAACTATCTGGATTGATTTTTGTGTAGAACTGGTTTTTCAATAAATAGTATATAAAGTTTTGTAGTTTATGTACATAAAATTATATTAAATCATTTGTTTCCAGAGATATACTTCCATAAATAGATTTAGGTGAAGTCCACGAATATTTATAAGTGAGCTAGAGACTATGGCATCCGAGTGTACAAAATACATATAGCACTCACTAACGATAGTGCTATCGGGTAGGTACCTGTCAGCAATGCATGCTTCACATGACCCCTACCAATTACTACTCTACTGTACAAATAAGCTATATTTATAGTACAAGTATAAACACTTTGGCTGCGGGCATATTTCCGCCTATTTCAGCCATATTAGGGCTAATTCAGGCAATCATGATTAATTAGACAAGTGTCTGAATGAAATTAAAAGTATTCAGCCAAAAACTAGAAGAAAATAGCTTCAAAATGACACCAAAACGAGCCTCGCGGGCTTCACCCGCAGCGCTACTATAGACATTCGCTAAAATTAGCAATTATAGCTAATGTCGCGCTACATTTGCCTTTGGCAGCGCTGTATATCTCACGAGACTCTGATTCAGAGTCTTCAGTGCATCGACCGGCTGGCTGGAGGAAGGTCGTGTGGCCTGCCGTGCTCCCGCTCCTTCGCACTCGATTCTACAGGTTCTAAGAGGCTTTAAAAGCCTGTAAATTGATGTAAATTGCCATGGCGTTCCGGAACGTCTCCCGTCGGCAAGGGGTTGGGATATCTAAACTAACCTACATTTATAGTACAGTACAAATAAATTAAGGATATCACAAAGTCCAATCTTTTTAGTCTTTATTATTGTATATGTATAGCTAAAATTATGGTTTATAGTTCAGATTATGTCTTTGGAAGTGAAAAAATTGACCATCACAGTCATTCAAGTCTTCAAACACCATTGCTCTGGTTTCACACCCTGTACCAATTTCTGCCAGGTTAACTTTAATACACTATAGTTAGTTATTATAGGAGTTATTTAGTTATTAGTTATATTATAGTTATTTAGTTATTAGTTATATTATAGTTATTTAGTTATTTGTTATTTTATAGTTATTTAGTTATTAGTTATATTAATTAGTTATAGTTATTTAGTTATTAATTATGTTAGTTATTTTGTTATTAGTTATTATAGTTATTTAGTTATTAGTTGTTGTTGTTGTTGTTGTTGTTATTGTTGTTCCCCAAGCTGCCTGGCCGAACAGCCCCAAGGCCCCGAGCAAGGCCAACGCCATAACCAAGCGCCCCCACAGAACCCTCCCTGCCGACCACAATAAAGCCTGGGTGACCGAAGCCACTCCATGGCGGAGAGCGGAGGAGGGTGCGGAAACGCCCGGGAAACCAAAGACCCACCCAGGGCCCTGTGCCCCTCAGCAATTATGAAGAGAAAATTGAGGGGCAAAGGGAAAATGTGACGCTTTGGCTTCCAATCTTGGTAGATTGGGAGGTCAATCCACGGAAGAGACGCCGTCACTTGAGATCTAGAAAATATATAAGTAAAAGGAACAGTCAGAGTAAGCTATGGGTATGGCAGAGATCGCTCAGTTCTCACTCTGATAGACCAGCCCATCACCACATGACTAGAACCCAATCCTCTCAGCATCAGCTAGGAAAGGCCCTAGAAAGCCGCCTTTGGCGGGGGGATAGCTCCCCTATTTCAACCCCTTTCGGGGTTGGGCACCCGCCCTTTAGTTAGTATTAGTTATTAGTTATATTAGTTATTTAGTTATTAGTTATATTATTAAGTTTTATTATAGTTATTCAGTATTTAGTTTTTAGTTATATTATTTAGTTATATTATAGTTATTTAGTTATTAGTTATATTATATATATATATATATATATATATATATAATATATATATATATATATTATATATATATATATATATATATATATTTAATATATATATATATATACGGTATATATATATATATATACATATATATATATATATATATATATATATATATATATAATTATACAGTATATATACAGTATATATAATATATACTAGCAGGGGTACCCGGCGTTGCCCGGGTACTACCACCACTACTACTACCATAATCACCATCATCAATCACTACTACCACAATCATCACAATACTACTACAGTACTACCATAATCACCGGCCTCGACCTCCCTGTGCCTCATTAAACGGCGACCTCGATTTCGGACACTAAATGACCTCCGATTTTGGATCTGACCTCATCCGTACTCCCATTTTGGGGGGCTGCGAACAATTTTCGTTCCATACACCTTTTCGATCGGAGGCCTCCTTCTGCCCCAAACGGCAATTTTTTTCAATTTTGTTTTCAATTTAAACGGCGACCTCGATTTCGGCCGCTAAATGACCTCCGATTTTGGATATGACTTCATCCGTACCCCCATTTTGGGGGGCTGCGAACAACTTTCGTTCCATACACCTTTTCGATCGGAGGCCTCCTTCTGCCCTAAACGGCCATTGTTTAAAAAAAACCACACAATTTCGGCCTCGAAATTACCTCCGATCGTGGTTTCGCCCCCTCTATGACCTGACCCAGGTTCAATTGACACCCACATACAAAGTTTCAGCTCCCCAGGTCCAAAACTGCGGCCGCCAGACAGACACACGCACAGACAGACAGACACACGAACTGATTTAATAATATATATATATATATATAGTAGTGGCCATAGATATTTATCAATATAAATGTAGCTGCTGTAATGCAACTTATATAGGCCAATCAAAACGGCACTTAAACACGAGGGTTGCGGAGCACCTGGGTCGATCTTATAGAACTGGACTTCCCTTTTCTAAACCATCCTTTTCAGCTATTCGAGACCATTGTGAACCTTTAGGCCATTCCATTAACAAAACAGATTTTTCAGTAATTTTCAGTTGTTCTGGTGACACTACCCGGTTAATAGCAGAGTCCCTCCTCACTCACCATCTTAAGCCCACCTTGGGCACCCACGAATTCTCCTCCAACCTATTATGTTTCTAAGGTATTGTGTACAGTTTAGCCTACAATATCTACACGTAGTTCACATATGGTTTAGCTGTTTCTGTTGCTTGTGTTTGTTTCTATCTCTTTTTTCGCGATTTCTAACTTTTTATGTTTTTCTAAATCATTATTAAAAATATATTTGCTTTAAATGTCAACATAATGTATTAATACATTTATTTCTTATTGCTTTAGGTCTGATGATGACATATGTTAATGTCGAAACGTTACCGGTACCAGAATAAAGATGTTCGTGTTTACCTTGGTGTTGCTTGCCTATATATATATATATATATATACAGTATATATATACAGTATATATATTTAGTTATTAGTTATATTATAGTTATTTAGTATTTAGTTATTAGTTACATTATAGTTATTTAGTATTTAGTTATTTAGTTATTAGTTCTATTAGTTATTTAGCTATTAGTTATATTATTTAGTTATTGTTTAGTTATTTAGTCATTAGTTATTAGTTTTATTATATTATTAGTTATATTTAGTTATTATTAGTTATATTATAGTTATTTAGTTATTAGTTATATTATAGTTATTTACTTATTAGTTATATTATAGTTATTTAGGTATTAGTTATATAATAGTTATTTAGTATTTAGTTATTAGTTATATTATTTAGTATTTAGTTATTAGTTATATTATTTAGTTATATTATAATTATTTAGTGATTATTTATGACTGTGTCTTTATCCCCAGGGAGACGATGTACTCAACCCAAGTGACCAATTCAAAGGAGAACCCCATCTTCTACTCCATCGTCCAGAACATTAAAAAAGCCAACGTGGGTGGAGACCTGTGTTCAGGGTAAGTACAATCAAGAGCAGAAATAACGACACACCCATTGGCTTTAAGGGGGGATGGGAGTATTTATTTGCTCATTGATGTATCTTTTTACTTTTGTTTTTGTTTTAAGTTTCCTCCGTAGACCTCCATCAAGCTTATAACCCCCCCCCCCCCCCCTTCAAGATAATTTTTTACATTTTTCGATAAAAAAAAATCCCGGCCAAAGGCCGGTTTCTCTTAAATTACAGGCTCGCTATCGCTTGCCAGAAAAAATCGACACCTAAATGACACAAAAAGTCTTAATGTTGACAAAGAAATGGGACAAAAGGTCTTAAAATCGCCACACTAATGGGCCTAACATCTTAAAATGTGAAAACTAATGGGGCTAAGCATGAGAGAGAAGGGTGACCAGAACCCGATCTTGTACACCATCGTCCAGAACACAAGCCTACACCGGTGATGATCTGTGTTCAGAGTGAGTACAGTCAGGTTTTACGATGTTCGCCCCATTAGTTTGTCGATTTTAAGACCTTTCGCCCCATTTCTTTGTCAATATTAAGGCCTTTCGTGCTATTTAGGTGTCGATTTATTCTTTTTGGTGAACGATAATGGTTGATTTTAAGACCTTTCGCCCCATTTCTTTGTCAATATTAAGACCTTTCCTGCTATTTAGGTGTCGATTTTTTTTTTTTTTTTTTTTTTTGGCGAACGAGAGAGAACCTGTAATTTTGGAAGACGTTTTTCTACCGAAAAATTTACAAATTAATCTAGAAGGGGGATCTAATGGATGTTTTTTTTAAGTTTGATGGAGGTGTAGGGAGGAAACTAGAAAAAAAAAATTAATACATGAAAAAATGGACCAAAAAGTGAACTATCCCCTGTACTTCTATATCTGTTCTATATATAAATGCCTTCAGTTGGCAAACCAAAGCCATAAAAGAACAATTAATGCTTAGTAGATATGACCATTATATTAATAATAATAATATTTTTAATGATAATAATTATTATTATTATTACAATAAAAGTAATAATAATTATGATAATAATAATAATAATAATAATAATAATACCAATAATAATAATAATAATAATAATAATACCAATAATAATAATAATAATACCAACTATAATAATACTACTACTAATAATAATCAACTTGTTCTACAGTTCCAGCAACTCTACAGTCAGACTACACATCTACATGGAGACTTTGGCTTATGAGAAGATTGAGGAGAGTGCTGCTTATACGGTTAGTGAGAGATAGAGAGAGACCCCTTGTATACCTGTAGTCTATTATGTTAAGATTGAGGAGAGTGCTTATACGGTTAGTGAGAGATAGAGAGACCCCTTGTATACCTGTAGTCTATTATGTTAAGATTGAGGAGAGTGCTGCTTATACGGTTAGTGAGAGATAGAGAGAGACCCCTTGTATACCTGTAGTCTATTATGTTAAGATTGAGGAGAGTGCTGCTTATACGGTTAGTGAGAGATAGAGAGACCCCTTGTATACCTGTAGTCTATTATGTTAAGATTGAGGAGAGTGCTGCTTATGGATAGTGAGAGATAGAGAGACCCCTTGTATACCTGTAGTCTATTATGTTAAGATTGAGGAGAGTGCTGCTTATATGGTTAGTGAGAGATAGAGAGACCCCTTGTATACCTGTAGTCTATTATGTTAAGATTGAGGAGAGTGCTGCTTATATGGTTAGTGAGAGATAGAGAGACCCCTTGTATACCTGTAGTCTATTATGTTAAGATTGAGGAGAGTGCTGCTTATATGGTTAGTGAGAGATAGAGAGACCCCTTGTATACCTGTAGTCTATTATGTTAAGATTGAGGAGAGTGCTGCTTATATGGTTAGTGAGAGATAGAGAGACCCCTTGTATACCTGTAGTCTATTATGTTAAGATTGAGGAGAGTGCTGCTTATACGGTTAGTGAGAGATAGAGAGACCCCTTGTATACCTGTAGTCTATTATGTTAAGATTGAGGAGAGTGCTGCTTATACGGTTAGTGAGAGATAGAGAGACCCCTTGTATACCTGTAGTCTATTATGTTAAGATTGAGGAGAGTGCTGCTTATATGGATAGTGAGAGATAGAGAGACCCCTTGTATACCTGTAGTCTATTATGTTAAGATTGAGGAGAGTGCTGCTTATACGGTTAGTGAGAGATAGAGAGAGACCCCTTGTATACCTGTAGTCTATTATGTTAAGATTGAGGAGAGTGCTGCTTATACGGTTAGTGAGAGATAGAGAGACCCCTTGTATACCTGTAGTCTATTATGTTAAGATTGAGGAGAGTGCTGCTTATACGGTTAGTGAGAGATAGAGAGACCCCTTGTATACCTGTAGTCTATTATGTTAAGATTGAGGAGAGTGCTGCTTATATGGTTAGTGAGAGATAGAGAGACCCCTTGTATACCTGTAGTCTATTATGTTAAGATTGAGGAGAGTGCTGCTTATATGGTTAGTGAGAGATAGAGAGACCCCTTGTATACCTGTAGTCTATTATGTTAAGATTGAGGAGAGTGCTGCTTATACGGTTAGTGAGAGATAGAGAGACCCTTGTATACCTGTAGTCTATTATGTTAAGATTGAGGAGAGTGCTGCTTATACGGTTAGTGAGAGATAGAGAGACCCCTTGTATACCTGTAGTCTATTATGTTAAGATTGAGGAGAGTGCTGCTTATACGGTTAGTGAGAGATAGAGAGACCCCTTGTATACCTGTTATTATGTTAAGATTGAGGAGAGTGCTGCTTATACGGTTAGTGAGAGATAGAGAGACCCCTTGTATACCTGTAGTCTATTATGTTAAGATTGAGGAGAGTGCTGCTTATATGGATAGTGAGAGATAGAGAGACCCCTTGTATACCTGTAGTCTATTATGTTTAAGGGGACTTGGGCCCTTTTTATGGTCCCCCTTCTTCCATTAGTTTTCAGATTTGTTGACGTTCGACCCATTCGTTTGGCAATTTTAATACCTTTCGCTCCATTTCGTTGTCAATTTTAAGACCTTTCGTGCCATTTAGGTGTCGATTTTTTTCCTGGCGAGCGATAGCGAGCCTGTATTTTAAGAGTAATCGGCCTTTGGCCGGAACATTTTTCTACCAAAAAATTTATAAATTTATCTTGAAGGGGTTTAAGGGGTGTTTGTCTAAGCTTGATGGAGGTCTAGCGAGGAAACTAAAAAAAATCTATGAATACATAAATTAATAGACCTTGTATACCTGTAGTCTATTAATAGACCTTGTATACCTGTAGTCTATTAATAGACCTTGTATACCTGTAGTCTATTAATAGACCTTGTATACCTGTAGTCTATTAATAGACCTTGTATACCTGTAGTCTATTAATAGACCTTGTATACCTGTAGTCTATTAATAGACCTTGTATACCTGTAGTCTATTAATAGACCTTGTATACCTGTAGTCTATTAATAGACCTTGTATACCTGTAGTCTATTAATAGACCTTGTATACCTGTAGTCTATATAATAGACCTTGTATACCTGTAGTCTATTAATAGACCTTGTATACCTGTAGTCTATTAATAGACCTTGTATACCTGTAGTCTATTCATTATAAGTAGACCAGAAATATTGAACTCTAATCTTGAATGAATTGTGAAAGCCAGCATCTAATAAATCCAGCCTGATCTCCTTGTTTAAGAGAGCCCACCTCGATTTTTGGCTCTTTCTCTCCCTCTCTCTTTGGCTTGTATCTATTCTGCCCCATTCAGCCTACTGTTTTAAGACGTTTACCCCCATCCAGGTGTCAATATTTTCCTGGCGAGCGGAGAGCGGTAGCAAGCCTGTATATACATGTTTTTGTTTTGACAGCAAGCTATATTTGTACATTTTTCAATAGAAAAACTTCTCCGGCGAAGCCGGATTTCTCCATACAATGCTGTCTCGCTGCCGCTCACCAGGAAGAAATCGACACCTGGATGGGGATAAACGTCTTAAACAGTTGGCTGAATAGGGCCGAATGGATACAAGCCAGGGAAAGAGAGACAAGGAGAGAAAAATACAAAAAAAGCCGGTGACCCCCCTTAATTTCTTGTCTTCATTGTTTTCTTTAGTGGGACACCCTGGTCTGCAACTTCGGTGGGAACCTTGGTCTCTTCCTGGGCATGTCCATTATAACCCTGGTGGAGCTGCTGGAGTTTTTCTTGGACATGGTATTGAACGCCTTAAGGGGTAAGCCTTCACCAAACCAACAAAACCGCCCCAACACCGTCACACCCAACACCACTGGACTCCTGATGACTCCTGATGAGGCGTACCAGAACCCAGAACGACAAATTTACTCGGAAGGTATGTTGACGATTGTTGGGCTTGTCGAATATCCACTATTACAGCTTTGGCTATTCTTCGGGGTTACCAAATCATGTCCGCTAAATAGTAAATAAAGGCCGAAAATAGCTAGAATAACAATACGTTCTCTACACTATCTCTCTAAAATGGCTCAAATCTGTAGAATATCGCGAGAATTCATGTCGCTAGATGTAAATATTTGCCTAGGTCGAAGTAAATACCTCTAGATCTAGCGGGTAAGGTAAGTTGACGCTTGTCTCATATCCATTATTACAGTTTAGATTAATATGCAGTATTCGAGAATGCATAATATATCGTAGGTTTGTGCATAAACCCTTAACTGTCTTAGTAGCGTAATGCTTAGTGTGCGGGATTTCGGTGAGAATATCCTAGGTTCGAATCCTTGGAGTACCACATGTATTCATTAGTTTCATTGATTTTAATTAATTAGGGTTATTTGTAAGTTAATTGGTGAGTTGGTGAATAAATATGAATTCATTATTACAGCTTTGGGAATTCCTCTAATCAAAAGAAAAAAATAATCCATGACGCACATTGCGTCTACAGTATATGCAGATTTATGATTATTTGTTATTTTCACTTTACCTATATAGACCCATGGAGAATAATGAAGTTGAAGTAAATGACAGATATTATTGCGGTGGCAGTTAGACAATGTCATTTGATTGCAGTAATATAATGTATTATTGTTCAGAAACATATAGTGTCAACAATATGTATATAGATTGTAGAAAATAGCTTGAAAACTGGACAAATGGTTCATAAATGAGTGTGTGTAGGCCTATGTAATAAGGCATCTTATATATTATAGGGTGGTGGAGCAGTGAGTAGAAGTAGAAGTAGAAGCAGATATCTTGTTGATTACAGACTCCCAATATAAATTTACTGCCAAAATCACTTGTATAATTCTGGCTTAAGACTATCACCTTTTGACTCCAAGAGACCCTTCCAAAGCTGAATATAATCATGGTAGATAGAATAACACTAAACAACTCTTCTCCTCCCAAAGTGAGTCAGTCTGGCAGAAAAAGGGGGAACACCCAGCATCACCTATATTACTGAAGGTAATTTTGATGATGAATATAATTGTTTTAGTGTTCTCTCTCTCTCTCTCTCTCTCTCTCTATATATATATATATATATATATATTGATCTATCATAGTGAACTGAATGTTGATTAGAAATAAGGAAGCTAGGCGTAACGATGTAAATAATCAATGAAATTTCCTGACAAAGTCTGTGGGAAAACAAAGGGTCACCCCAGGAATAAGACCTCCTGATGGTGGAACGATGAGGTAGAACATGCTGTGAAAGAGAAAAGGAGATGCTTCAAAGCATGGAAGAAGGGAGGCAGTATGGAGGAATACCAGGCAGCTAAACGAACTGCCAGAAGAGTTATTTACAATGCTAAAAAAGACATTAAGGACCTAGTCCTCGAACAAGTGTGTAACACGGACAATCCCAATGGGATCTTCAACCTAACAAGGCGAGTTAAAAATGACAGTAGGGATATTATAAGTGAACAGTGTGTTAGAAACGATAATGGGAAGATTGTGTATGCAGAAAATGAAATCAGAGAAGCATGGAAGGCAAACTATGAACGATTGCTAAATGTAGAGTTTGAATGGGATAAGGAACAGCTTAGTATCGAAAAACCAATATCTGGACCCCCTCCTTTGATAGCACCAGCTGTATTGAGCGACGCAATCAATAAAATGTAGGACGGTAAAGCTCCAGGGTGCTCTGACATTGTCGCTGAGATGATGAAAGCCTCAGGGGAGGCTGGTGTCAGCTTAGTCACTGAGATGACAAACACCATTATTAAAGATGAGAAAATCCCCGAGGATTGGCACAAAAGTGTAATAGTAAATATATACAAAGGAAAAGGATATGCGCTAGATAGAGGTAATTATAGAGGCCTGAAAATGCTTGACCAAATCATGAAGGTCTGTGAGAGAGTTTTGAGGGTTTGATCAAGCAAAGCATCTCCATTGATGATATGCAGTTTGGTTTATGCCAGGACGTGGTACAACCGATGCTATCTTCATAGTCAGGCAGATACAGGAAAGATACTTACTATAAGCCAGGGATCTTTACTTTGTGTTTGTAGACATGGAGAAGGCCTTTGACAGGGTGCCTATAGATGATGTGCAGTGGGCTATGAGGAAACTTGGTGTGGAATAATGGCTGGTGCGTGTGATAATGAAGATGTATGAGGATTCGCGAACTGCAGTGAGGGTGAAAGGTGTACTGAGTGAGGAGTTCACAGTCCGTGTTGGAGTTCATCAGGGTTCAGTGTTAAGCCCCCTCCTCTTTATTATGGTCCTGGAGGCACTGTCTAGAGTGTTTAGATCCTGACTCCCGTGGGAACTGTTTTATGCAGACGATTTAGTCCTAATAGCTGACAATGTGCAAGATGTTGAGATCAAATTCAGAATATGGAGAGAGGGCATGGCAAGAAAGAGTTTATGAGTCAATATTAACAAAACTAAGGTTATGCATTATAGATTGAGACGAGGCAATGTGGAAAAGAGCGGTGCATTTCCCATTTGCAGTGTGTGGAAAGGGTGTGGGCGCAAACTCGATTTGGTGTAGCATCTGTCGATGTTGGGTGCACCATGGGAGTAAGCGCTGAAGTAGAATTAAAGGACCACTGCCGAAGGATAAGTCAGAAATCAAGAAATTTGAGTGAGTAGTGTGCAAGGGCGAGCTTGTGTTAAATTATGATCCTGTGGCTGTGAATGTTGGAAATGAGTCATTGGAGCTGGTGGACAAGTTTTGTTACCTAGGAGATACCATCTCTGCCGGTGGTGGGGCCGAGGCTGTCACTGTCGCTAGAATTAGATGTGGCTGGGGGAAGTTCAGAGAACTGCTGCCAATTCTGACCATGAAAAGAATGCTTCTCCCCCTGAAGCGAAAGGTGTATGCCTCATGTGTTAGAAATGCAATGACGTATGCCTCAGAAACATGGGCCGTTAAAGTAGAGGATGTCAACAGAATGGAACGTAATGAGATGAGAATGGTGAGATGGATGTGTGGGGCCAAACTGCAGGATAGAATAACAAATGATGAGCTGAGGAGATGCTTAGGTATAAAGAGTATTAGCGAGGAGATGCCTACAAGTAGACTGGGATGGTATGGGCATATGGAGAGAATGGATGAACAAAATTGGGTGAAATGATGCAGGTCTGTGAATGTGGAGGGAGCTGCACCAAGGGGTTGTCCGAGGAAGAACTGGATCGGACTATACGTGCCGATCTCAAATCCAAAAACTTGACAAGTGAAGCAGCCCTTAACAGGGTTGCCTGGAACTCCGGCATTAGGACAAGAGACTGAAACTGCACGTATGTGTGGAGCACTCAGTCTTAAAATGTTATGTATTTATGTATGTATCGACCCATCTACTGTATATCCATCTACCTATCCACATCTTTCCCTCCCTCCAATACATACACGCACACACTCATACATGCATACAAGTTTAAAGACCGTTTTGTCCACAGAGAGTGTGGTTACAGATTCACGTCCTGAATGGTGGCTTTCCAGGCGATCATGTTAAGGCCTGCCTCTGTTGTCAAGATCTGTATTTTGAGATCGGACCGGAGTACCCGAGCCTACGTCATTCTAGATCTACCCTTATGCGCAGCTCCCCCCACGTTCACAGTCCGGCATTTCTTCACCCAGCACTGGTCATCCATTCTCTCCATGTGTCCAAACCAACCAAGTCGGCTCGTGCGCATCACTTCGCTGACACTCCTAATGCCCAGATGCCTTCTTAATTCCTCACTCAATATCTTGTCTTTGAGGTTAACCCCACATATCCATCTCACCATTCTCTTCTCATTCTGTTCTATTCTATTTATATCCTCCACTTTAACCAGCCACTTCTCTGAGGCATAGGTCATCGCACTCCTAACACACGAGGTATACACCTTCCCTTTAAGGTGAAGTGGGAGTCCTCTCATGGTCAGGAGTGGTAACAGCTTTCTAAACTTCCCCCAGCCACTTCTGAATCTAGCAATGGAGCTAGCTTCAGTGCCACCTCCGGCGGAAACCGTATCACTCAAATAGCAGAATTTATTCACACACTCCAGGGCTACACTGGCGAAATCAACACAAACAGTCGGGTCATTAACACAAATTCTCCCTTGCACACTGCGCATTCAAAGTTTATGATTCTCGTCAAAGGTCCTCTAGCCCCACTGCAATTCTTGTATATCCAGTCACTACAGACACAACATTGAATTGAGTTACTTCCCACCCTTTTCCTACATACTATGCATGGATAGTCACAACTTCTTTCCATAGTTTCACACCCTACTCCAGTGATCATGACCTTTGTTTTATCAATATTAACTCTTAGGCCCTTGTTTGCTATACCCTCCCTCCATCTATTGAACATTACCTCTACTTCCTGTGCACTATCTACAAAAAGAACTAGGTCATAACGCCTTGCTATTGGCGCTATCTTGGTATATCACTACCGAGGCTGGTGGGGCGCGGATAGGTGCCATAGGGGACTCTACTAGTCTTATTTGGGCGCTGTTTGGTCCCACGCCAGAGTCGGCCACAGTGTTTACATGGTGGGGCAGTGTTGTGGCAGGATTGTTATTCTCAATCCAAGTTGCCTAATATACAGTAGTCTTGGTATGGCACTGTCTTGTTGTAGCACTGTTGAGGCTGGTGTGGTTTGCAGATACTACAAGTGCAGGTGCTGCAGTTGGACTTAGTTGAGTCTTGCTGTGGCACAGTTAGCACTATGCCAACATCAGCCAAAGTGATGACATGATGGAGCGGTGTGTGTGTGTGTGTGTGTGTTTTTTTTTCTTCTTTTCTATGTGAGGGAGACAAAAGGCAGAACTGCCTGTAGCGAGTGCCTCCCCCAGAGTTGAAAGAGTGACAGGGCCAGAATCGAGGGACGTTCCAGCCAAAATGCCTGGACACACAGAGTTTGAAGCAATTTAAGTTATAGGAAGAGGGAAAGACTGATTCTGGGAGAGAGTTCCAGAGCACAGCTGTTGAATAGAAGGATTAGGACTCGGGAGTATCGTTTCACTCTTGAGTTGGAGAGTTGCACAGAGTAGGGGTGGGATTGTGTTGCAAGCCAGGTACTACATACCCTACGTAGAGGAGGTGGCATACACTGGGAGAGCTCTGAGGAACACTGATTATTGTAGTAGTGATAGAATAGCGAGAGAAATGCAACATTGCGGCAAAGAGAGAGAGGTTGCAGAGAGTTGGTGAGTGGATGGGAGTTAATGATACGAAAGGCTTTCCTTTCTACTTTGTCTAAAAGTGCGGTGTGAGAGGATCCTCCCCACACATGTGAACAACACTCAATACAAGGACACACTGTGCCCCTGTACAGATCAAGAAGCTGTGCAGAGGTAAAGAACCCCTTGAGGCGGTTGAGCACACTCAGCTTCTGGAAGGCTGCCTTAGCAAGACTGGTAATATGGTCCTTCCAAGAGAGAGCAGAAGAAAAAGAGACACCGAGAAATTGCGAGAATATTGAGAGAAGATGAAGGATTGATTCTTGTATTGTTGAAGAATACGGGATAAAATTGGGTTTTGGAAGCATTAAAGGCAACAAGGTTTTCTCTGCCCCAATTGTAAATGGTAGTTAGATCAGAAGATAAGTGTTGTATGGCTACATTATGTTTGTTTTTGAGGGATTGCTGGCTGGGGCGTTCTGGAAAACTAAATGAGTAGTGTAAGGTAGAGTCGTCTGCGTATGAATGGATGGGACTGGAGGTACAGTTGAGAAGATCATTTATGTAAATTAAAAAGCGAATGGGAGATAGGACAGAGCCCTGAGGAACACCGGAGTTGAGAGGTGTGGAAATTCCCGGCGCGACCGAAGCCACTCCAAGGACCCGTGCCCCCAGGGGGGGGGGGCAGGGGATAGTTCGGGGCTGTTCGGCCAGGCAGCTTAGGGAACAACAACAACAACAACACCGGAGTTGATAGGATGAGGAAGTGAGCGATGGCCGTCCACAACCGCAGCTGTGGAACAGCCGGAAAGTAAATTAGAGACAAAGGCACAGATGGAGGGATAGAAACCGAAGGAGGGTAGTTTAGAAATTAAAATTTTGTGCCAGACTCTATCGAAGGCCTTCGATATGTCTAGCGCAATAGAAAAGGCCTCAACGAAGTCCCGAAAGGAGGATGATCAAGACGTAAGATATGAAAGAAGATCACCAGTAGTACGACCCATAAGGAAGCCATACTGGCGATCTGAGAGTAGATTATTCAAAGAGAAATGCTTAAGAAATTTGGAAGCTAGAATAGTTTCAAAATATTTAGAGATACAAGAGATGAGAGCGATTGAACGATAGTTGGAGGGTTGACAGCGGTCACCCTTCTTTGGGACAGGTTGAATGAGACCAAACTTTCAGCAAGAAGGGAAGACGTTAGAGGAGAAATAGACGAAAGAGTTTGCCTAGGCAGGGAGTCGGCACCGAACCACAGTTTTTTAGTACAACAGGAGGAACACCGTCCGGACCATATGCCTTCTTATTATTAAGCCCAGAAAGAGATTAAGATATTAGGCATAAGTAGAAGAGAGGGGGTGGAGAGGGAGGAATAGCACCAGAATCATCCAAGGTGGAGTTTCTAGCAAAAGTTTGAGCGAAGAGTTCAGCTTTGGCAGAGGAAGAAGTGATGGTTGTGCCATCAGAGTGGAAAAGGGGAGGGAAAGACGAGGAAGAAAAATTGTTGGAGAGATTTTTGGTTAGATGGGACTTTATTGTATTTTATTCCAACTGCGGAAAAGCAACCACGTCTGAGCCGTTACAGTGTATGTAATGGAAAACAACGTTAAACCATTTGATGTATTTATGTATGGGAGTTATGTTCTAAAGTCCCTTGACAGAGCCTCCAGGACCAAAACAAACAGTAATGGGTTCAGCACTGAACCTTGGTGAACTCCAACTTTCACTTGGAAATCTTTGATCAGAACCCCATTCATTCTAGCTGCTGCCCGTGACCCCTCATACATTCTCATTATCACACGCACCAACCACTCTTCTACTCCGAGTTTTCTCGTAGCCTGGTCAAAGGCCTTCTCCAGATCTATAAAAACTAGGTTTAACTCCCTCTCTTTCTCTAAGAACCTCTCTTGCAGTTGCCTATGAATGAAGATAGGATCGGTTGTGCCACGTCTCAGCATAAATCCAAACTGCATGTTGCTGATGGCAACATTTTTCCAGATCATGCATTCAAAGACCCTTTCGCTGTCTTTCATAACTTGGTCGAGCATTTTCAAAACCCTATAATTTCTCCTGTCCATTGAATCACCCTTGCCTTTGTATATATTTAATATAACACTTTTCTGCCATGCATTGGGAATGTTTTCCTCCTTTATGATTGCATTATTGGGATGGAATTTGTGCTGTACCTAGTATCAGTGCATTACCACAAGCCCACCGAAACGTCAATAAAATACCCTCATTGTTCCCTGATTAAATAGCACTGTATGAATATTCCCATATTCAAAATATGCTATAGGGGTGCAATGCCTGGTGAGTTATCTGCTCAACAGGTGGCGTTTTGTGTGTGTAAGTGTGAGAGTCCGAGTGTAGGGGATGAGACTGTGAAGCACGGGAACGAGGTGGCTTCAGAGATGGGGTCGTTTCGGGCCAGGAGTGAGCACCGTGCCTCATGTGAAGGCAAGATGGCAGGTGCTCGTTGTACTCTGCGTGCTTCACATGTCTCACTCCCTAGACTGGAACAAGACCTCACGGGCTTCACTGTTCATTGTAAAGCGGTGAATGTTAAGGCTCTCAGCCTATGCCCGAGAGGAAGTAAGTTGGAATATAGAAAAAGAAAAAAAAAAAAAAAAAAAAAAAAAAATCCTCTCTGTGGCCAATTTTACCCCAATATCTCCAGCTGCTTTTAGCATCTCAGCGACAATACCGGAACTCCCAGCGGCTTTTCCAGACTTCATTCTATCTATAGCACTTTTAATGGCGTCGTACCCTATCAAAGGCTTGAACTGGGATTGCAATGCTGAGCTGTTCTCTGTTCCATTCAAATTCCACATTTAGCAGTCTTTCATAATTCTCCTTCCATGCCTCTCTAATTTGATTTTCTGAGTAAACAGTCATGCCACTGTCACTATTTACACACATGCATATACTGTAGCCTACATATACATATAGTACATACATTATACACATGCACACACAAACATGCCGTACAGAGAGAGAGAGAAAGAGAGACAGAGAGAGAACAGACATTGTTGTACAGTATATGGAAGGAGTTAGGATTGTTGTGTCTATACCTTCCAACGATTTCATTCAACTTAGGAAAGAGTTGATTAAGGGGAGATGGGTCGTTTTTCTAGATCCCCTTCTCCTTCGTGTTTAGCCCCATTAGTTTTCAGATTTTAAGATATTTGCCCCATTAGTTTGTTGATTTTAAGACCTTCCGCCCTATTTCCTTGTCAATATAAGACCTTTCATGCTATTTAGGTGTCTATGTTTTTCCTGGCGAATGATAGTGAGCCTGTAATTTTGGAAGAACCGGCCGAAACCGAAAAATGTACAAATTAATCTAGAAGGGGGATCTAATGGATTTTTTTTTAAGGTTTGATAGAGGTCTAGGGAGGAAACTAGAAAATAAATAATAAATTAAAAAATGGACCAAAAAGTGAAGCATCCGCCCTTAAAGAACTCTCTTCCCCAATAGAGTCCACCTGGCAGAGTAAGGACGAACACACGGCCTCTGCAGCCTTCGACACCCTCTTCCTGAACCAGTGACCGGGCGTGTTCTCCATCCTGGGGGTAGCCTTAGAACCATCACACTCCTAGGCACACTCTCGCAAGTCATGGAACGCATCATAGTGAACACCACCAACCCACACAGTCCATTTTCATCCACACAACACGGCTTCCGACCATACCATTCCACCACAGCACTACTCAGACCTCGCACAATGCATCAATGACGGTGTCCAGGGCATTTCCGCACCCTGCTCAGCCCCTCGCCTGGGAGCGGCTTTGGTCACCTGGTGAAGCTGTGAGGGTTCTGTGGGGGTGCTTGGTTATGGCCTTGGCCTTGCTCGGGACCTTGGGGCTGTTCGGTCAAGCAGCCTTGGAACAACAACAACCACAAACCACACTACTCACAACAATAGACATCAGTAAATCCATTGATGCCATCCCACGACACCTCATCAACAAAATCTGCACACAGACACCAGGACAACACGGTGAAGTAGAGGGTCTCTGGTCGGCATCCATCGAGGCACTTTGCTTCCTCCGTAGTTCCGGTGTCATCGACCAGTGACACAACGACAACAACAACAACAACAACAACAACAACAACAACCACAACAAGAACTACACCAACAATAAACAACAACAACACATCAACCACAACAACAAACAACAACAACAACAGCAAGAACTACAACAACAACAACAACCACACTGATCTGCCAGCTTATTAAGTCAACTTTTAAAATTATTCTTTCACCTAAATTAACCATACCTTCATTTTAGAGGCATATTATTGCTAGAAGTCCTTCCTAAGCTGATTAAAATCGTCTATTAGTAGCTAGAATAGGATGAAAAGGGCGTCCCTGGTACTGAATGGGATATACTGGTTATTTACAATTGGTAATTATTTACAATTACTGTAGACATATCAGTGTTTCTGGGCCTGGATACCCATAGCCGTCATAGGAGCCATAGCCGCAGCAGGAGTCATAGCTTAGTATTTCCTATGACATCGTATCTTTTCAGCTGCCGATAAATTGAATCCCTTAGCAGCTAATTTCTCGATACTTAATGGACATAATTATATGAAACTACTACTGTATGTTTCTGCATCATATTAAGACCAAGTTTATATAATTAGCTCCATATTTCTCTACACAATCTTCAAAATAACTGAGAAATCTTGATGACAACTTTGTAATTTACTGTTAGTTGAAAAAGAAAACAAAGTAGACTTATAGTTTCTCGCCATATGAAAAAAAAAAAAAATGTATACCCAGTTTGACTTGTTCAAGGTATTATTGGATGTCGATGTGTAAGTGTTTTGTCCGGATTCTATACTATAGTCCGTTCATTCTAGGTTGGGCAGAAATCGTAACCTCTAAACTCTGTAACTAAAAAAGGACGAGAATAATCGAGCTAATTTTTCTGCCAAATGGGAAGATTTGGCTAGGGAATATGTGTGAATATTGACAGCTCATTTGCTCTAGCCTTTTATGAGTTACATAAGTTAGAGGTTACGATTTCTGCCCGATCTAGAATGAACGGACTATAACTCTTAGGATTAATTATGAAACTAATTTTTGTGTGCTCTGTGTGGTGGTGATGTCAAGTTAGATGGTGCATTCCTCAGTGGCCTTATTAATCAACAGTACAAATGTTATAAGACCTCTCTCTCTCTCTCTCTCTCTCTCTCTGTATATATATATATATATATATATATATATATATATATATATATATATATATAAATATATATATATATATATATATATATACAGTATATATATATATATATATTGTGACGCACCCAGTGCTTGGCAACGCAACCTGATTGTACTCCTTGGTACTCCACTGTACCGCCCGTGATCTGGCTACCGTCAGCCGCAATGTATATTGAGTGTGACAACTTATAACTATGTTCTTTGTATCTCTGCAAAGGTCTCGTCATGTGCTAACCAGTGGTGGGTTTTGTTTTAAGCCATGTCGAGACCTTCCATTTAATATGTAGTATCAATAGAGAAGTTGATAGATAAGACAATGGGAGTTCAGAGAGAGAGAGTGAGTTAGGCTTCAGAGCAAGAGGGTAGCAACGCGCCGCGCTGCCGGCCGGGTGGTTGCCAGACGTATGGACTGGTTGGCAGCCTTGCCCTTATAGCTAGGCGCGATAGGGTTGGTAGTCCATTGTTGCCTGCCTGGGCTGGGCCCATGTTGTCGTACAGCACATTGCCTGGAGGCTGGCTGCGTGTTCTATGACCAGGTTGCCTAGAACCTTTGAGATTCTAACATCCCTTGCTCTCTCTCCCAACTTCTCACGGTTGCACTCTTTCTCTCTGACGACATTACTCTCATTTCATTCTTCTCTCTATTTAAATGCATAACCTTCCCTTGAGGTCCTAAAGGAGTTTCAGCACTCACCTCTCGTATTACTCTTAGGACAAGCATATATTTACATGTATTAGATTTAAGGGGTTAATGTGAACAGCGATCTTCTTGATGAGGATAGTTGATGAACGTTCTACATGTTCACGAGTTATATGCCCTGCTCATCATCCCATTTGTGACTAGACTGGTGCCATGTGTAAGAGCCCGACCATGCCCAGGAGTTGTCTGTAGAGGGACGAGGACCTAGCCTTGATTTGCATACCGAGCCAGGAGCGAGTGTAGCACCCGAGACTACAGCTCGCTCGTAGTGCCGGTATAGTAGAGTAACGTAATTTATCTGTCCTTGTGTTCTCTACAGTCTTCTCCTGGGTTCTCGCTTTCGGTGCTGGGACTCGTTGTTCCTGTGACTTGGCCTGCTAGCTAGAACACATGGGGATGATGAGTGGGATATATCTTTATTTTACTATGCATTGTAGCTCTCTTTAAGTATATATCTATAACACTTTACAATACACATTACTCACACACAAGACAACACTATTAATACTTTCATGTATCAATTAACTGCACTGTCGTTTTGCTGCTGTGTCCGGAGTTCTGTTGCGTAGGGCGCATACGGACTCGGAGGGGAGACAGAGTGAGAGAAGCGAAGTAGCCTATGCGGTAGTAGGCTACCGGCGCAGTACTGTTGCCTGCAACCTTTTAGTTATTCCAAGTATAGATTCATTATTATAATAAGTGACTACTGTTTATGTTCCTCCCATGTGTATTATTAGGTATCTACTGGATCATGAACATCTTGTATGCTACATGCTAGTGCATGTTAGTAGGGGACAGTTAGTGTAGTGCACGCGCTTTCAAGTAGGCGTGTACATTTGTCATTTAGCATTTCACTGTCATACCTTTAGCCTGCTTCTATTCTACATTATTAGAGGCTTAATATTAACGTAGTTTCTTGAGTATTGCATTTCTTTAGTAATAACGTAACCTATAAATGTCTGAGGGAGTTTAGCCTCATAGCCTACCCCTGTTGTACACTTTCGCCGAGTTAAGGTACCTCGTTACCGTAGACGATAACTCTGTAGGGCGTTAGTGCTTTTGTTGTCTGGAGCATATAGTATTTGGGACTGGAATCGAGCGTGTCGTTGTCACTTAAGCCATTTCTGTTCTACGATCAAGAATCCCGAATATGTATTGCCGATCCAGCCGTAACAAAATGGCGACCTTGCACAAGATTCAGTAGTATCCTATCACATGTTTTTTGGAGAACTATTCTATGCTACCTAGTAGAGCTGGCTAGAATTTTCTTGCATATTGGAGGAATTTTTATTGTGTCATTATTGTATTGGTGGACTTGCAGATTGTTTCGTTAGGTGTCTAGAGTAGAGTCATTCAAGCATCTTTAACATTTTGTGAGTCGAGACTGCAATTAGTAATAAGCACTTTTTTTTGTTTATGAACAGCAATTGTATAACCAGCACTATGTCTAATGACTCATCATTTACGGGGGAGGACAACACGGTACAGCCTAGTGACCAGCAAGTACAGCAGATATTTAGGGAGGGGAGTGTTATAAGTGGAGAGAGGGATGCCCGGGCATTTTTGCAGACACCTTTGACCGAACAGCGCCTGCAGGCTATTGATTGTTACGGTCTTCGCTGTTTAGCCACGGTTTTGGGGCGGGACTGTCCTGACAGTTGGCCCAAGAAGAATTTGGTGGCATGTTTGTTGGGTGATGGCGATGGGGCGGTGGGTGGAGTGGGGTCTTGGGGGGTTCCCTCCAAGCCTCCATTCCACTCTACCCCTGAGCTGGGCCCTCAGCCAGCGAGTCTTAGCACGATGCAGCAGGAGGGTTCTCAATGGCAAGCTGGCTTACCCGTAAACACGTCTCGGTGTGGATCCCCCATTTTGTGCTCTCCCCCCCCAGGCCTGTCTCCTGAGATGTTATTTCAGCTAGAATTAGCTAAGCTTAAGTTGCGAGAGAGTCAACAGGCTAGTATAGAACGGATTAAGCTGCAGGAGACTCAGATACAACAGGCTAGTATAGAACGGATTAAGCTGCAGGAGACTCAGATACAACAGGCTAGTATAGAACGCATAGAGGTTGCTAGAATCCAAGCCAATCAGGATGCAACCAGGTACCAGGCTGAAATGGATGTCGAGAAGTCTAGAGTAGAGACCACGGGGCGTCATCTCGGTGGTGGGCACCGGGTTACAGACTCACTTTCGCATTTAATTAAGTTAGTACCCGCATTTGATGAGACAGCAGTGACTGAGTTTTTTGCTCGTTTCGAAAAGAAGTGTCGTGAGTATGACTGGCCGGAGGTTAAATGGGCAGCATTAGTTTCATCACGTCTAGTGGGTAAGGGGTTGAAAGCCTACGATGCACTGTCACTGGACGAGAGTGTCGTGTATGGACTGGTGAAGGAGGCTGTGCTCCGGGCCTACGAACTGCAACCCGAAACTTATAGATTGAAGTTCCGTGGCGTGAATAAGAAGAGCGACGTCAGTTTTATGGAGCACGCACGGGACTTAACAGATGCATGTAATAACTGGTTTCGGTCCGAGCACGCAGAGTCGGCTGAGGAAATTAAGCAACTTTTCTATCTGGAACAGTTTTACAAATGTACTGGAACCGATCTAACGCTGAACATTAAGGAAAAATGTCCCAAGACAGTAGAGGAGGCTGCCAAGATGGCAGACCTCAGATTATCATTGATTCGTGGTTGCGGTGCCGCTCAGAGGGCTGAGTCAGGGCAGAAGGGGCGCTATACCCCACCCACCAGAGTTTTCGATAATAACAAATCCTATGACACACATAACCACACTAAAAGCATTGCACCTAATAACACCTACAAACACAAGCCTCTCCCGTTTACTAAAGGTCAGGCCCCTTCTTCGCCCGCACAAGGGAAGAAGCCCATTGGGGATGTGAAATGTTACAAATGTCAGAAGCTAGGCCATTATTCACGTGAGTGCCCTAGTAACACTCCCGCTAAGCCGGTGTCATTGGTTCACAGTATCGGTGTGTCTCTGAAGGCTGCAGCAACTGCCCGGGGTAGGTTGTCAGCAGCTGAGGCACACGCGGTAAAGAAGCGTACGGAAGGCTCGACACCTGTCCGGGACACTTTCTGTAGCCATCGGGGACACGGGTTTGTGAGCTGGGGGAGTGAACTACGAAGGGTTGACTTGCTGAGGGATACGGGGGCTTCGCAAACTTTGTTGAGGAACTTCACAGGGAAACCGATAAATGCGGCCAGAGTTGTTGTGGTGCAGGGTATAAATGCTACGAGGTCATACCCACTTGTGAGGTTGGAGTTGAGAGTGGGAGAGGTGTGCAGGGAGCTGGATGTAGGGATCGTTGAGTGTTTGCCAGTTGAGGGCGTCGACCTTCTTCTCGGCAACGACTTTGCGGTGCCCACTTCCGGGACTCCACCCTTAGTCGTTGCCGAGAGGGCGGCCGACGTGGATGGTGAGAATCGGGAATGGGTTGGGAGGTGCCAACAGGATGAGATGGCCTGTGTGATAACCCGATCTCGCTCTGCGACTCCTGCACAGCCTAGCACTCAACCTCGGGGACAGTGGAGGAAGGATCAGGAGAAGGTTGCTAAGGGCAGGAAAAGGGACATTGATTCTGCTGCACTTCTCGGTGATTCGGTACTTGGACCTATAATAAACACGGGAGTTGACTCTGGCCCAGATATGGTGTGTAACAAGGCAGAGTTGGGTAAGACTTCGCGTGAGGCAAGAGCTGTAGCGAGAACCACTAAGGCAGTAGAGCCTACTAGCCGGGGTAATGTCTTATTAAAAAACCATCTTGATGCATTGACGCCCGGGGACATTAGTGAGCAGCAGCTGCAAGACGCTAGCCTAGCTCGTTATAGCAATGGTGCCATAGAGTTGGAGGAAGATGGGGATGCGAAGCCGGGAGATTTCTTTAGGCTCAACAGGATATTGTACCGCAGATTTCTAGACCCCAAATCGAAGTGGGAGGGCGGTGCGAGGGTAGTAGACCAGGTGGTTGTTCCAAATAAGTATAGAGAGTCCTTATTGTGTCTGGTGCATGATGTGCCGGTGGCGGGTCATTTGGGGGTAACAAAAACATTGGCGGCATTGGGCAGGTTTTTCTGGTGGCCTGGGGTAAAGGCTGATGTCTGTGCATGGGTGGCTGGGTGTGCGACCTGCCAGACAACGGGGAAGCCTAACCAGACAATCCCGAAGGCACCTTTGTTTCCCATACCTGTCACCGGGCCTCCGTTCAGCAAAGTTGTAGTAGATTTGGTTGGCCCTTTCCTGCCTACTAGTAGTGGCAATAAATTCCTGTTGACAATCATGGATGTGGCTACGAGATACCCAGACGCATACCCCATGAGAAACGGCTCGGCAAAGGCAGTTGTTAAAAACTTATTATTGTTCTGTTCCCGTTATGGATTTCCACGTGAGGTGCAGTCAGACCAGGGGAGCAATTTTACATCCAAATTGTTCAAGCAAACCCTTCAGTTGCACGGTATATGTTCTGTAGTGTCGTCAGCCTACCATCCCGAGAGTCAGGGAGTCTTGGAGCGGTGGCACTCGACCCTGAAGAGTATGCTACGCTGTTACTGTGCAGAACATGACACTGATTGGGATTTGGGTCTGCCGTATGTTCTGTTCGCTGCACGTGAAGTCCCAGGAGAGAGCCTGGGGTTCAGTCCAAATCAGCTAGTCTTTGGCCATAATGTGAGAGGACCTTTAAGTATGGTGAAAGAGATCTGGGAGGGCGAAGAGAAGCCGGGGTCTGTACTTAAATATGTCCTTGAGAGCCGGGAGAGACTTATAGGTTGCATGGCAGCGGCAGGTAATGACTTGGTTAATGCACAGGCGGTCATGAAGCACCAGTATGACGCCAAGGTGAAGCTTCGGGAGTTTTCGGTGGGTCAGGAGGTAATGTTGCTTTTACCTTTGCCTGGACACCCCCTTTCTGCCAAGTTCATTGGGCCGTATGTGGTGGCTAAGAAACTGTCCGACCTTGATTATCTCGTTGCAACACCTGACCGTAGGAAAAAACATCAGTTATGTCATGTTAACCTCATGAAAGAGTATGTGAGACGCCCCTCAGAGCCTCTCACTGTCCCTGTGCTGGCCTGCAGCGGCCAGGGTGGAGAAGGAGGTGGTGACAGTCATGCTGCTGAGGAGGATAGCTGGGACTGTGTCATTTCCGCGGAACAGTGGGCGGGGAATACTGAACAAGAGGCTAGGCAAGTTGTAAGTCACCTGCCTGAGCACCAGGGTGCTGCTGTCCTAGGCCTGTTCAGGTCATACCCCTCTGTTTTCGCCGAACACCCAGGTCTCACTACTCAGGTAACGCACGACGTGGACGTCGGTGATAATGTGCCCTTCAAGTCAGTGCCCTACCGTGTGCCCCCGGTAAAGTTGCCAGCTTTACGGGAGGAGTTAAAGTACATGGTTGAGAGAGGGATGATCACTGAAGGTTATGTGAAGTGGACATCACCCGTCACGTTGCAGCCAAAACCTGACGGCAAGGTGCGGTTCTGCATAGATTTTCGTAGGCTAAATGGCTTGACCACTACCAACCCTTACCCTTTGCCTCGAGTTGACGACAGCGTGGACAAGATAGGGAATGCAAAGTACCTTACTAAAATTGATCTTGTAAAAGGCTACTGGCAAGTACCCCTGTCGGACCGAGCTAAGCAAGTTTGTGGTTTTGTGGTAGATGGCAAGACCTACCAATGTAACGTAATGCCTTATGGGCTTAAGAACGCACCTGCCACGTTTCAGAACCTGATGAACGATATTTGTGACGAAATCCCTAACTGCACGGTCTACCTTGATGACGTGATAGTATATGATGACGATTTTGAAAATCACCTAAGGCACTTAGAGACCCTGTTTGGGAAGTTGCACGATGCTGGGCTGGTGGTGAACCTGAGGAAGTGCGAGTTTGTAAAGGCTACTGTGCAGTATCTTGGCTTTGTGGTCGGGTTAGGCCGGGTGTGCCCCCCCCTGAGCAAGATACAGGCTATCAATATGTTTCCCAGGCCCACCACTAAGCGCCAGGTCATGCGGTTCCTAGGTATGATAGGCTATTATAGGCGCTTCATCGGGGGATACTCTACTGTCTTAGCACCGTTAACTGATCTACTGTCGAAGTCAGTGAAGTTCTGTTGGGCTGCGGAGTGTCAGAGGGCTTTCGACCTAGTCAAGCACCTGCTGTGTACACATCCGATTTTGAGGGCCCCAGACTTCTCCAGGAGTTTTCAGCTGGCGACTGATGCCAGCGGTGTGGGTGCCGGGGCAGTGTTACTGCAGACTGATTCCGAGGGCTTGGAACACCCAGTGAGCTTCTTTTCTCGCAAGTTTAATTCGGCACAAAGGAATTACTCGACTATAGAGAAGGAGCTTCTGGCTATCGTTTTGTCGCTCAAACATTTCGAAGTTTATGTTCCAGCCTACGGCCCGGTAGTGACGATTTATACGGACCATCATCCCTTGAAATTCCTAAATCAGTTTCACAATCGGAATATGCGGTTGACCAGGTGGTCCCTAATGCTCCAAGAGTATAATCTCAACATTCAGCATATTGCCGGGAGTGAGAACGTGATAGCAGATTGTCTATCAAGGGTTGATGATCCAAGATAGTCGTGCACGGTGTGTGGGTTGAGCAGGAGTAAAATTAGGCTATCATAACGCCGTCCAAAAAGATTATAAAACAATAAAATAAACGAGAAAACTCTTTCTTTTTTTTTTTAGTTTTGTAAGTCTTTATTGTTGTAGCATAATGAATGCGATATTGTGTTTTATGTATAATTCACACTTCAGTTGTTGTGCACCTTTTGCAATTAGTGGCAGCTAAGGGTAGCAGGTCGGTTGGTTGCCTGTCAGATTTTGATAATGCTTCTAAGGTCGATTATCTAAAATCTTGGGGGGGCTGTGACGCACCCAGTGCTTGGCAACGCAACCTGATTGTACTCCTTGGTACTCCACTGTACCGCCCGTGATCTGGCTACCGTCAGCCGCAATGTATATTGAGTGTGACAACTTATAACTATGTTCTTTGTATCTCTGCAAAGGTCTCGTCATGTGCTAACCAGTGGTGGGTTTTGTTTTAAGCCATGTCGAGACCTTCCATTTAATATGTAGTATCAATAGAGAAGTTGATAGATAAGACAATGGGAGTTCAGAGAGAGAGAGTGAGTTAGGCTTCAGAGCAAGAGGGTAGCAACGCGCCGCGCTGCCGGCCGGGTGGTTGCCAGACGTATGGACTGGTTGGCAGCCTTGCCCTTATAGCTAGGCGCGATAGGGTTGGTAGTCCATTGTTGCCTGCCTGGGCTGGGCCCATGTTGTCGTACAGCACATTGCCTGGAGGCTGGCTGCGTGTTCTATGACCAGGTTGCCTAGAACCTTTGAGATTCTAACATCCCTTGCTCTCTCTCCCAACTTCTCACGGTTGCACTCTTTCTCTCTGACGACATTACTCTCATTTCATTCTTCTCTCTATTTAAATGCATAACCTTCCCTTGAGGTCCTAAAGGAGTTTCAGCACTCACCTCTCGTATTACTCTTAGGACAAGCATATATTTACATGTATTAGATTTAAGGGGTTAATGTGAACAGCGATCTTCTTGATGAGGATAGTTGATGAACGTTCTACATGTTCACGAGTTATATGCCCTGCTCATCATCCCATTTGTGACTAGACTGGTGCCATGTGTAAGAGCCCGACCATGCCCAGGAGTTGTCTGTAGAGGGACGAGGACCTAGCCTTGATTTGCATACCGAGCCAGGAGCGAGTGTAGCACCCGAGACTACAGCTCGCTCGTAGTGCCGGTATAGTAGAGTAACGTAATTTATCTGTCCTTGTGTTCTCTACAGTCTTCTCCTGGGTTCTCGCTTTCGGTGCTGGGACTCGTTGTTCCTGTGACTTGGCCTGCTAGCTAGAACACATGGGGATGATGAGTGGGATATACTATGCATTGCAGCTCTCTTTAAGTATATATCTATAACACTTTACAATACACATTACTCACACACAAGACAACACTATTAATACTTTCATGTATCAATTAACTGCACTGTCGTTTTGCTGCTGTGTCCGGAGTTCTGTTGCGTAGGGCGCATACGGACTCGGAGGGGAGACAGAGTGAGAGAAGCGAAGTAGCCTATGCGGTAGTAGGCTACCGGCGCAGTACTGTTGCCTGCAACCTTTTAGTTATTCCAAGTATAGATTCATTATTATAATAAGTGACTACTGTTTATGTTCCTCCCATGTGTATTATTAGGTATCTACTGGATCATGAACATCTTGTATGCTACATGCTAGTGCATGTTAGTAGGGGACAGTTAGTGTAGTGCACGCGCTTTCAAGTAGGCGTGTACATTTGTCATTTAGCATTTCACTGTCATACCTTTAGCCTGCTTCTATTCTACATTATTAGAGGCTTAATATTAACGTAGTTTCTTGAGTATTGCATTTCTTTAGTAATAACGTAACCTATAAATGTCTGAGGGAGTTTAGCCTCATAGCCTACCCCTGTTGTACACTTTCGCCGAGTTAAGGTACCTCGTTACCGTAGACGATAACTCTGTAGGGCGTTGGTGCTTTTGTTGTCTGGAGCATATAGTATTTGGGACTGGAATCGAGCGTGTCGTTGTCACTTAACCCTCTCTGACATATGACGCGATTTTGAGCCTATTGGGGATACTTTAAAGCCTTTGTTACCATCAGAGGTATTTAGAAACCTTTAGTTTAGTTACTTCAACCTCTGCAGTTGTCTTTGCGTTAGCTGTGGGCAGAAAACTAATTTTGGAGAGGTAATTATAAGAGTGAGAGAACTCTATTTCTTATTGCTAATCTGGCAACCTCTGCGTCCTAAATGCGTGAAAGGGTTAAGCCATTTCTGTCCTACGATCAAGAATCCCGAATATGTATTGCCGATCCAGCCGTAACAATATATACTGTGATGTGCGGAGGAGGAGAACAGAGAGTGACTCAGCGCTAATCTACCCAGACAAACAAACATGGTATCCGGTGGTCAATATTGAGGAGTCCATGGGAAAGCCTATGGATATATTGACATATGGGAGCTGTGAGAAAATATATTTCCCACGACATGAGGAGACATTATCAGGAGCCTGTGTGACTGTTAAAAGACTCGTGTGACTCCATTTGCTTGCCGAAAGTTAGAGGTTAGGAAGAAGATGTTTGCTAGGAAATAAGAGTACAGAATCAGTGTGGTCCTGAGCCTGGCAGAGGACGGAGGTGGAAAGAGTCCCCGTCGCTCCGGTCTGGGTCCACCCCTGTGTGTTCGTGTTTTGCTGTCTTCTAATTTCGTGAGTTAAGACACTTAGGTGAGTGTATTGTTTGGGATCCTTGGAAGGGAGATGAGACAGCAATCATATTATTGTGTATGTGTAACGAGCCCTTGTGTGTGTGTGGTGCTCTATATACTTGGTATGTATTTACGTTGGTGTGTGTTTGTGTGTTTGTTTAGTGGACACTGATTCGTGTCCTTGAGTAATACAGTTTATATTCAGTGTACTAAGTGTGATTCACAGTTTATATTCAGTGTACTAAGTGTGATTCACAGTTTATATTCAGTGTACTAAGTGTGATTCACAGTTTATATTCAGTGTACTAAGTGTGATTCACAGTTTATATTCAGTGTACTAAGTGTGATTCACAGTTTATATTAAGTGTACTAAGTGTGATTCACAGTTTATATTCAGTGTACTAAGTGTGATTCACAGTTTATATTCAGTGTACTAAGTGTGATTCACAGTTTATATTCAGTGTACTAAGTGTGATTCACAGTTTATATTCAGTGTACTAAGTGTGATTCACAGTTTATATTCAGTGTACTAAGTGTGATTCACAGTTTATATTCAGCGTACTAAGTGTGATTCACAGTTTATATTCAGTGTACTAAGTGTGATTCACAGTTTATATTCAGTGTACTAAGTGTGATTCACAGTTTATATTCAGCGTACTAAGTGTGATTCACAGTCAGTGTACTAAGTGTGATTCACAGTTTATATTCAGCGTACTAAGTGTGATTCACAGTTTATTCAGTGTACTAAGTGTGATTCACAGTTTATATTCAGTGTACTAAGTGTGATTCACAGTTTATATTCAGCGTACTAAGTGTGATTCACAGTTTATATTCAGTGTACTAAGTGTGATTCACAGTTTATATTCAGTGTACTAAGTGTGATTCACAGTTTATATTCAGTGTACTAAGTGTGATTCACAGTTTATATTCAGTGTACTAAGTGTGATTCACAGTTTATATTCAGCGTACTAAGTGTGATTCACAGTCAGTGTACTAAGTGTGATTCACAGTTTATATTCAGCGTACTAAGTGTGATTCACAGTTTATATTCAGTGTACTAAGTGTGATTCACAGTTTATATTCAGTGTACTAAGTGTGATTCACAGTTTATATTCAGCGTACTAAGTGTGATTCACAGTTTATATTCAGTGTACTAAGTGTGATTCACAGTTTATATTCAGTGTACTAAGTGTGATTCACACTTTATATTCAGTGTACTAAGTGTGATTCACAGTTTATATTCAGTGTACTAAGTGTGATTCACAGTTTATATTCAGTGTACTAAGTGTGATTCACAGTTTATATTCAGTGTACTAAGTGTGATTCACAGTTTATATTCAGTGTACCGGTACTAAGTGTGATTCACAGTTTATATTCAGTGTACTAAGTGTGATTAACAGTTTATATTCAGCGTACTAAGTGTCGATTAACCGTTTGTCTTCAGTGTCCTCTTTGAGCGGTAATTCCTTGTAACAAGTGCATATATTTAAAGCTTTCATTCGGTGTTTAGTCAATTCTTATTCATTGTTACTCAGGTGTTTCTTCTGGTGTTTTGTATCAAAGATCATTGCTTTGATTAACTGAATCATTGTGCTTATCAACCTGTTCGTTTACATACATACATACATACATACATAAAATGTTAAGACCGAGTGTTCCACACATAAGTGCAGTTTGTCTCTTGTCCTAATGGCGGCGTTCCAGGCAACCCTGTTAAGGGCTGCTTCACTTTTCAAGTTCTTGGATTTGAGATCGGCGCGTATAGTCCGATCCCAGGTCTTCCTCGGTCCACCCCTTGGTGCAGCTCCCTCCACAATCACAGACCTGCATTTTTTCACCCAATTTTGTTCATCCATTCTCTCCACATGTCCATACCATCCCAGTCTACTTGTACGCATCACCTCGCTAAAACTCTTTATACCTAAACGTCTTCTCAGCTCAACATTTGTTATTCTATCCTGTAGCCTGGCCCCACACATCCATCTCACCATTCTCATCTCATTACGCTCCATTCTGTTGACATCCTCTACTTTAACGGCCCATGTTTCTGAGGCATACGTCATTGCACTTCTAACACATGAGGCATACACCTTTCCCTTCAAGGGGAGAGGCATTCTTTTCATGGTCAGGATTGGCATCAATTCTCTGAACTTCCCCCAGCCACACCTAATTCTAGCAACAGTGGCAGCCTCGGCCCCACCACCGGCAGAGATGGTATCTCCTAGGTAACAAAACTTGTTCACCAGCTCCAAAGACTCATTTCCAAAATTCACAGCCACAGGATCATCACTTAACACAAGCTCGTTTTTGCACACTACGCACTCAAATTTCTCTATTTCTGACTTATCCTTCGGCAGGGGTCCCTTTATTCTACTACAGCGCTTACTCCCATGGTGTACCCAACATCGACAGATGCTACATTGAATTGAGTTAACGCCCACTCCCTTTCCACACACTGCACACACTGTTTACCGTAGTTAATTATAATTGTATTAATACGAAAATTAGTGGTGTTTGATATCATCCTATTCTTCATTGTTGTGTTAATAACCATTTAGGTATTATGTTCATAGTCAGATAGCGTGTTGCCAGTGTTTGAATTTTAATCTCTTGGGTTCAACACTGTAGGGCCGTGACAATATATATATATATTATTTTATTTCAAAACACTTTACCATCATCTTTCGATTCTCAAAATACATTATTTTTGCTTATACAGTAGATGTGTATCAAATATATAAATTAACATAATATCCCATACTCTTTCCTTAGATATGACATAATGTATTTTAATAAATAGATGTAAATATCCTTTTCGTTTAATAAAACTGAGTTCGAATTGATAAATACTATTGTCACAATGAAACTGTAATAGTATCCACAATCTGATTTATAAAATCATTATTAGCAATTCCAAGTTTGATACAATAATTGACATAAAAATGGTTATAAATTGATGAACCCGATAATATAATGTAATAAAAGTACTTGAGCCTAAATGGTTGTGTTAATTAATATAATATAGAGTAACCAACCTAAACATAATGGTTGTGTTAATTAATATAATATAGAGTAACCAACCTAAACATAATGGTTGTGTTAATTAATATAATATAGAGTAACCAACCTAAACATAATGGTTGTGTTAATTAATATAATATAGAGTAACCAACCTAAACATAATGGTTGTGTTAATTAATAATATAGAGTAACCAACCTAAACATAATGGTTGTGTTAATTAATATAATATAGAGTAACCAACCTAAACATAATGTATGGACATGTACAGTATATCGCAGCAATGTTATGTACCGTACTGTATGTGTGTGTGTGTGTGTGTGTGTGTGTTTACTTTTGTATCTGTCTGTCTCCCTATGTGTATGTGTGTGTGTGTGTGTGTGTGGACTTGTGTATCTGTCTGTCTCCGTATGTGTATGTGTGTGTGTGTCTCCATAATGTGTGTGTGTGTGTGGACTTGTGTATCTGTCTGTCTCCCTTTGTGTATGTGTGTGTGTGTCTCCATAATGTGTGTGTGTGTGTGGACTTGTGTCATTACAATAATCGTTTTGTATTATATTTTAAATTTACTTTGTGTTTATTTATTTTATTTTTTTCCGTGTTTATTCTTTGTGCGTATTTTTAAACACTTTTTTTTTTAAATGGGGTGAAAGAAGCAGTGAAACAAATGAGAGCGGGAAAAGCAGAAGGTTTGGATGGTATTGCTGTGGAGTGTATAAAGAAGGGTGGAGATGTGATAATAGATTGGTTGGTGAGACTTTTCAATGTGTGCTTTGCTGTGTCAATGGTACCAATACGAAGGAAGACGAACCAGAGGAGACCAGGCTTGTTGGGGATTCCATCCTACGAGGACAGGTCGAAGAGTTCTGCGACAGAGTCCCAAATAAACGAAAAAGATTTTGCATCCCAGGAGCTGGACTGGACGACATTGTGGAAGCCTTCGAAGATACCACAAAGGATGCAAATGAAAATACCCTTTTTGTCATCCATGCTGGTTCAAATGACGTCATGCGCACCAGATCCGAAGAGTTGATGGAGAAATATCGCAAGATGATCCAGCACTACAAAAACAAGTCAAGGAATATCATCATCTCAGGCATTCTCCCCAAGATCGACGCACCTGACAAATTCTACGACAAGGCCTTCAGCACAAATAGCCGACTAAAATATTTGTGTCTGAGGGAAGAAGTTGAATTCATTAACCTCTGGGACAACTTCTACAACCAGCCTACTCTGTTCCACAAGGATGGCACTCATCTAAACCCTGTGGGTTCAGCACGCATGGGTCGTCTCCTACACGAAGCAGTCCGCAGCCATGGATCAAAAAACGCCATCCGAGAAGAAGCAGCAGTGACATAAATCATCCAACGCCAAGAAAAAAACAGAGGCAACCGAGGACCACCAGCGATAAGGACCGAAGACAGCGAGGACCGAGGACAGCCATGAACATAAATGTAGATCCGACAAGAACCAAAAATATTATTAAAGAGTGTTCCGTGAGTTCTAAAATAACAAATTTAAAGGTTTTCTATGCAAACGCTCGTAGCATACGCAATAAATTTTCAGATTTAGAGGAGCTAGTGTTTACAGAAAATTATGATGTGATTGGCATAACAGAATCTTGGCTCAATACAGAAGATAGAGACTTTTTAGCAGAGTATTCACTTCCCGGTTATGTATTGTTTGAGAAAAGCCGAATAAATCGAAATGGAGGTGGCGTTTTACTTTATATCAAAGAAAGTCTTAACCCTACCCTCTTGTCAAAACCTCAAATTGTGAACGTCGACGCATCTTTTGTGCTAATAAAGAATAATAAAGGTACAAAAATAATACTTGCATTAATATACAGACCTCCAGCTCAATCAGTGCAAACTGACCGAGAAATTTACGAACAAATTGCAGATGTAAGTAACTCACAAGATACCGTAATTTTTGGCGACTTTAATTTACCTGTGACCAAGTGGGGCGATACTCTTACTTCACACTCCGGACATGACTTGTATACGAACTTGCAAGAGAGTTCGCTTTATCAATTTGTTCGAACGCCAACCCGTGGTAATAACGTTCTTGACATTGTACTTGCAACAAAAGAAGAATTAATAGAGAATTTGAATGTTGGTGATGAATTTAGTAACAGCGACCATCGTACGATAACTTTCACTTTAAAGTTTACTAGTAACGAACCAAATAGTAGCATCGAAAAAGTCCCTAATTTCAAGAAAGCAAACTTACATAAACTTAGAGCTATGTTTAAAGAAACTGACTGGAGCTTTTTAATTCACAATAACGACATAAATACATCTTGGAAGTTATTCGAAACCACTTACCTAAAAGCAGTGCAAGACTGCATACCATCGAAAATACGGCGTCCAGGCCATAATAATAAGCCCAAATGGTGGAATAAAGATATTTCAAACTGCCTGCTTGCTAAAAAATTTGCTAATGATAGATTAAAATCCTCACAAAATGACGAAGAACGGCTGAAATTTGTAGAGCTACGACGCAAAGCCAAAAAGTTAATTAAGCAAAGTAAAAAGACCTTAGAGTTACATATTGCGAATCAAAGTAAAACAAACCCGAAAGAATTCTATAGTTATATCAGAAAGAAAAAAGTAGTTACTTCAACTGTTGGACCGTTAGTCGATGAAAATGGAGAATACACCAAAGACGAAGTACAAATGAGTAATGCCCTCAATACCTTCTTTGCATCAGTTTTTACAACAGAAGACCTCAGTGATATCCCTACACCATCGCCGATTCAGATTGATAATTCAGATGTTCTAAGCAACATCACCGTTACAGAGAGAGAAGTATTGAATTGTTTAGATAAACTCAAGGTAAATAAAACGCCTGGACCTGATACAATCTCGCCTAGAGTTCTAAAGGAAGCTAAGGATGAGCTCTCCAAACCACTGACATTACTATTCAATAAATCCTTGCAGTCTGGAACTATGCCCGATCAGTGGAAGCTAGCCAACATAACACCGATATTCAAAAAAGGCAGCAAATCCCTACCCAGTAACTATCGTCCAATTAGCTTAACCTCAGTTGTATGTAAAATGCTAGAAACGGTCATACGAGACAGACTCGTAAATCACTTAGAGGAAAATAGCATACTTAAAGATACTCGACACGGCTTTCGTAAAAAACGTTCCTGTTTAACAAACCTCTTAGACTTCTTCCACGATATCCTCAACCTCTACGATGAGAGTAAAGCTGTAGATATTATATACCTTGATTTTCAAAAGGCCTTTGACAAAGTTCCCCACAAACGTTTACTGCTAAAACTAAAAGCGCATGGAATACAAGACGGTGTGTTGAAATGGATAGAAAATTGGCTCAGCGACAGAAAGCAAAGAGTAGTCATAAACGGTAAGGCATCAAAATGGACCAATGTAAGTAGCGGGGTACCCCAGGGATCGGTATTAGGACCAATTCTCTTTCTAATTTACATCAACGACATAGATGAGGGTCTCACCTGTACAATCTCAAAATTTGCTGACGATACAAAAATTGCAAATAGCGTACTCTCAAAAGAACAAGTTGACGATATGCAACACAATCTAGATAAATTGTCATGTTGGGCCCAAATTTGGCAAATGAGTTTCAATGCGGATAAATGTAAAGTACTACATATCGGATACCTAAATGAGAAAGCAAACTATTCGATGAATGGCACTCAGCTTAAGAATGTAAACAGAGAAACCGATCTGGGAGTAACAATATCGAGTAACCTAAAACCGAGTCAACAATGTTCAGAAGTTGTTAAGAAGGCAAACAAAATAATTGGCTTTATAGGCAGGTCATTTGAGCATAAATCCAAAGAAGTTATCCTAACCCTTTACAATTCCTTAGTCCGCCCTCTTCTGGAATACTGCGTTCAATCCTGGTGCCCTTATTACCAAAAAGATATAAACAAGCTAGAACGAGTTCAACGTAGAGTTACCAAAATGATACCTAGCCTAAAGAACAAACCATACGAAGAGCGTCTTAGAGAATTAAATCTATTTCCTTTAACCCAGCGCAGATTAAGAGGTGACTTAATTCAAGTGTTCAAAATCATCAAAGGCATCGACAATATGAACTCTAGTAAGTACTTCACTATCGACCAATCTAATTACACGCGCGGAAACGGTTGCAAAATTATTGGTAAATCTTTTAACTCACACGAATCTAAGAATTTCTTCTTCAATCGAGTTGTCAACTTGTGGAATGGGCTTCCCCGAAACGTTATAGACTGCATCACCGTTGATTCATTTAAACTCCGCTTAGACAAATATCTCGCATCAAACCCGCGACTGACTGCGTTTGTAAATGAATAACTTTATTTTATCCCCCCCTCAGTTACTAATCCATCTGTCCCCTACTAACTTCCTAATCCTGCCACGGACATTAGTTCCAGGGCAGTAATTCCCTTTCCAATGTTCCCTTACCCACTCTAAACCACTGTTTGGACACTTGATCCTCAGTGTTTTGGAGGATAAGCAACCTAGAAGGGTCACTAGATCTGTTGTTGCTTGATTTCCTTTGTACTCCTTTGTACTAATAGACTGGAAGAGTGCATGTATTGTGCCGTTGTACAAGGGGAAGGGAGATCGGCAGGAGTGTTCAAGTTATAGAGGTATTAGTTTATTGTCAGTGGTTGGAAAGCTGTATGGCAGGGTGTTGATAGAGAGGATAATAAAGTGTACGGAAGTTGCAATAGGAGAAGAACAGTGCGGTTTTAGGAGGGGAAGAGGGTGCGTGGATCAGATGTTTGCAGTAAGACAGTTATGCGAGAAGTATGTAGAGAAGCATAAGGAGATATTTTGGGCTTTTATGGACTTGGAAAAAGCATATGATCGTGTGGACCGTGAAGCAATGTGGAAGGTGTTAAGGATTTATGAAATAGGAGGAAATTTGTTAGAAGCAGTTAAGAGTTTTTATGAAGGGAGCAGAGCATGTGTGAGAGTAGGAAATGGTGAGTTGAGTGAATGGTTTGAGGTAAAGGTAGGTTTGCGACAGGGTTGTGTAATGTCACCATGGCTGTTTAATATGTTTATGGATGGTGTGGTGAGGGAGGTGAAAAGGAGAACTATGGGAAGAGGATTGGGTTTAGTAGGAAAGAATGGTAGAGATTGGGAGTTGAATCAGTTGCTGTTCGTTGATGACACAGCATTGGTGGCGGATTCTGATGAGAAACTGCAGCGGGTAGTCAAAGAGTTTGGTGTGGTTTGTGGAAGGAGGAAACTGAAGGTGAACGTCAATAAAAGTAAAGTAATGGTGTGTAATAGGGGAGAGCATAGGGTGAATCTAGATGTGAGGCTGGATGGGGAAATATTGGAACAAGTAGAGTGTTTTAAATATCTAGGAGGAACGATAAGCAGGAGTGGAGGTATGGAAATGGAGGTAAAACAGAGAGTGTGTGAAGGAAGGAAGGTTTTCGGAGCAATGGGAAGTATGTGGAAGACGAGAAATCTCGGAGTGAAAGTAAAAAGTGCACTGTATCAAGGAATTGTTGTGCCAACAGTGATGTATGGGGCTGAGACATGGGCTCTGAAGAAAAAAGGAGAAAAGAGGGCTGGATGTGATGGAGATGAGCTGCTTGAGGAGTATGTGTGGAGTTACTCGTAGAGACAGATTGAGGAATGAAGAGATACGTAGGAGATTGGGGCAGCAGGAATTTTTTTTTTTTTTTTTTTTTTTTTTTAAGAGACAATGAACGGAGGAAGGAAAAACACAGATAAAACAAAAAGGTCCATGTGCCTAAAGGCATCCTCCATTCATAAAATGTTTGTAACAACTGGATTTAAACATTCGTAGATTGTAAGTTTGTGGAAAGCAATTCGAGGGAAGTGAATTCCAAAGAGTAGTAGCTCTGGGGATAAATGAATTCTGATAAGCAGAACTTCTGCATTGTGGAGGAGAAAGTGTAAATTCATGGGCGCTCTCAGCTGCCCTAGTTCTACGGGGAAAGATGTGGAGAGGCGGCACAATTGAAGCAAGTTCCTCGGAACAATTGCTGTGAAAATATCTGTAGAATAATGCAAGGGATGCAACGTTTCTTCGTATGGATAATGTAGGAAGGTCCTGTGTGATTGCAGGGTTATTGATTAATCTAATAGCTTTATTTTGAATTTTGTCCAACTGCCTCAATGCAACCACTCCACTTCCACCCCACAGAGGTGAACAGTAATCCATCTGAGAACGCACATGACTTTTATATATCACGGCCAACTGCTCGTCAGTGAAGAATTCTCGAACTCTGTACAGGAGTCCCAGTTTTTTAGAGGCATTCTTAGCAATGCTTCTAACATAATGTGTCCAGCTCAAGTTAGTAGTTAATGTTACACCGAGAATGTCAATACTAGGGGATGTGGGAATATTTACATCATTAAAAAATATATGGGAGTCAGTGAGATTTTGTCGGTTAGAAAATTGAATGTACTTGGTTTTCTGTGCATTAAAGGAAACTAGATTCTTTTGTCCCCATCCATTAATTCTAGAAAGGTCCTGGTTCAGAGAAATTGCAGTGTTTATTTTTGAATTTATAAGATCGGGTTGGGTGAAAGAATTGGTAAATGTGAAGGAACTGTGGAGTGTTGAGTCATCTGCATAGGAATGTATTGGATTATGAGTGGTAGATATGAGATCATTGATATGAATGAGGAACAGAATTGGGGCCAAAACTGATCCCTGGGGAACACCAGCATTTATTGAGTGAAATTGAGAATAAAGGCCATCTACCATTACACATATTTTTCTGTTATGAAGATAAGAAGAAATTAGTGGAACTAATGATGCTAGGCCGTAGTGTGACATCTTCGACAATAAGGATTGATGCCAGGCTCTATCAAATGCCTTTGATATATCCAGTGTTATTGTATGTGTTTCACCATGTTGGTCTGTAGCTTGGTTGATTTGATGCGTAAGAAGGCAAAGCATGTCTGCAGTTGTCAGCCAGAGTGGACAGAAGGGTGCTGAGCTGGTATGGTCATGTTGAACGAATGGGAGATGAAAGGCTTACAAAGAGAATATGTGAGTCAGGTACAAGGGGAGATAGAAGGGCAGGAAGACCCCCATTGAGATGGAGAGACTGTGTAAGAAAAGCTTTAGATGATAGAGGAATGACTATAGATCAGGCAGGGGAAATGGTGGTGGACAGGAGTGAATGGAGAATGCTTGTGAATAGTTGAGTGAACACGTGGTCATTTGGAGTAAGGGGTCGGGCTTAAGTTGGACTAGATAATAGTCCATCAGGCGCCTGGCCCGGGGAGACAATTAATATGAAGGGTGCGCCTGGAAGTGTGGTGGGAGGGCTTGTGGCTTTGGCTCCGCTGCATGTCTGCCTGCCGAGATCGGAACCTCTCCGGGTGGTCGGGGAGTGCTGGAGCGACCTTGGTGATCCTGGTCTCTGGGTCTTCTCCTGGGTGACCTGTATGTGTGTGAGTTTGTGCTTTTTATCTGTGTTTATTCGTTGTTTTATGTTGTTTTTGTGTTTTCCCTGTTCTTGCTCTGTCTTGAGTTGGCTACCCCCAAAATTGGGATTGGGCCTGAGCATATACAGTAGATAGATAGATAGATAGACTTTTATTTTACTTTATTTTTCTATTTTATTTTGCACTCACTGTCTTGTAATATAGCCTGATCTTCTGTAACCTTGCATTATACTAGGTGAGTTAAATAACTTCTCTTACTCTTTCTATCTCTAACGCTACTCATAGGATGTTTACATTTTCACCTTTATCGGGCAGAGGCTCGTCCCTTAGGAAGTAATGATAGATAGACTCGGTATTAGGAAATAGGTAGGAAATTAAGATAATAAAACAAGATGATATTAATTCGGTCCCAGTCGAGGAATAATCCTGATGACAGACAAAACGCAGTGAGAGATGCAGTACAAATGAACCGTGAAACAGACAATGTAGTTAATGGAGATGTACAAGCAAACCCTGTTAGAGAAAATGCAGAAAATAACAACCAACAACTGCAGCCCGCAGAAGAAAATGCAGGAATCAATAATTCACAAGACAACAGAGGTGTGGAACAAAATAATGAAAATGGTGTAGGCTTAAACGAAGATAATGAGAGAGAAATAATCGAAAATCGTGAACAGAACGAACGACCTCGTAACATAAACATGAATGGTGGAGAATGGATGGGACATTCTGGTGACGGACTCACAACTAGTGAATTAAATTTATACAGAAGTGATACAATGGCAACATAATAAGTTTGAACTACCGATTTGTGAAGCCGCAAAAGACATGCTGGGGGAACTCAGACGTATGATCCTAAAGTATGTTCAGGATGCCCCTTTGGCGCACGTGGCAATCAAGATAGCTTCTTTCATTCCTCAGTTGTTCCTTCAAAGAAAAAGACCAAACGGAAAACTGAATATGAACATTAAAGAGCTGAAACAGAGAATGGAGTGGTGGAAAAAGGGGAGTTAGACAAAATTCTTAGCCAAGTACGAGTAATCCAGCAAAGACTGAAAACAAAACAACGAAGAAAGAGGAAGCCAGATGATATGGCACGATCAGTGGGAAATAGCATGAGGATTGGTAAAGTGGCACAGGCAGTCAGAATGGTCACTGGGGAAGCCTCAAGAGGGGTGCACGAATTGAATCGACGCATCTTGGACCAGCTAAAGGAGAAACACCCAGAAGCAAAACCAGCAAGTGATAAGGCCAAACTAGACGGGGAATATGTTCCTCCAGACCCGGTGATATTATAGGTTTGACTCCTGTAAGGAGATTAGGAAAACCTAATATTTAGTAGTGGCCCCGTAATCATTGACGAACATGCCTATTACATAAGGCATCCTCTTCAAACACTAATCCGCCGTAGTTTGAATCTACCGCGCAGAGCATTTAAAAACTGAGGAGCCTTCATCATGAGCGCACGCGACCTCACTCATGGCTTCAGTCATTATGAATTGGGTTCTCACTACGAAAAAACTTCGTAAAAAATAAAAAGAAAAAGAAAATAAGAATAACTATCCAATAAGCTTTCCATCATATCGTGGATGTACTTGTGTGGATTTCTGACCAGACGCTGATCCAGGCGTCATTCCTCCTTCACTGACATATCAAGTAAACCAAAATCCTTAATACATCAACGAATGGGAAGGGGACGGTCGGGAGGGCCCCAGTCGTCAATGATTACGGGGCCACTACTAAATATTAGGTTTTCCTAATCTCCTTACAGGAGTCAAACCTATAATTTATTAGTGGCCCCTCCATCATTGACGAACATGCCTGATATCTAAGACTGGAGGGGGACATTCGTAATCATATCATAACTCTAGAAAAGAAGATAATAAAAACAACCACATAGTATTCTTACTTTTGAAAAATGTATTTAATACGGCGTACGCCGGAAATATACAAGAAAAAGGGGGTTCAGGCAGGTGCGTGCTTCAAAGAAGCCTGCCTGACAAAAATAGGTAACCCTGAAGATTCTGAACACAGATCTGTAGTTACAAAAGGCACCCCACTCAACGAGTGGTGACAAATAATAAGTTATAAGTTTATATGTGCACATCATAAACCCCAAAATACATGTGGAGATCAATTGCTAATGAACTCCATTGAACTAATGTTACATTGCTTTCGCAGCTAAAACTACTATAACAACACTGTTGTTTTGTACTAAACTTTGTACTAGCACAAATTCTCTCAGAGAAATTTTCATATCACATTTCCACCTTAAATTGTATCACAGTTCTCATACTCCGGCGGGGTCTAGGGTGTCCTATGTCAACTGACTGCACCCCCCCCCCCCCCCTTTCCTTGAAAATAAACATAAGTGACTACAGGGCCACCTAGACCCTCTGCCTTAAAGCTATACATGGTAAGGAAGGTTTGTCTAGAGCAACTGACAAGTATCTAGAGAGAAACGTATGATTAGACGCCCACAACTGTGTGGACGCAATATCTTCAACTGAAAAGTTTTTTAGGAACGTAAAGAGGCCGCCCACTTGCGTAAATCGTGGGCCCTACCCACAACGCCGGGATTACTCTCTTTAATGACTTCTACCAGAAGAGAGGCTAATCGCCGTTTAAGTAAGCGTTTACCCGTACTCGCTACCCATAAAGCACCTTGGGGGTTATGAGGAGCTATTCTTAAATATTTGGTTAGAGCTTGCACTGGACATAAATTATGATGCACCTTTCCCCTTTTTAACGCCGGCACCGTGAATTCAGAAAACACGTGTGCACTATGCTCATTCTTGGCTACAAACGCCGGGGAGGGTGCAATGGAAATGGAATCATTAAGTCTACCAAACCTAAGACAATTAGGTGTGTTGCTCATCGCCGCCAGCTCAGACACTCTGTTTCCGGTGGCCAAAGCCAAAAGGAAAACTGCTTTCTTTAAGATTAAAGCAAAGTCTGCAGTATTTTGATACAGACGAGAATGAAGTAAAGACAAAGCTTTGTCCAGAGACCAAGTAGGCATGAGCTGACGGGGAGGTGGGCGGAGTTTAAAACACGCTCTCATAAATCCTGTTTCCTCCGCCACCGGTATGGATAGACCTGTAAGGTCGAAAAAGGGCACTCTAATCGCAGTTAAGTGATTCTTCAGAGTAACCACAGATAAACGTTTCTGCTCAAACAGATAGTTCAAGTAATTAAAAACCAATGCCACTGAGGGTACAGTTTGTTCCGTTCTAACAATCCAAGAAGTAAAAGCTTTCCAATGAGATTGATATTGTCGCTTAGTAGACTGAGTATATTGATTGAGCAATTTATTGGTCACATCCCTACCGTATGGTGCTAGCCACTTGGCCTCCTGAATGTCCATAATGCAAAAGTCAGCGAGGTCTCTAGGTTGCCAATCGTGTCTAAGTGGAAGTACCTGACCGGGAGCGATACCGGGTCCGGGCACCACATTATTAACTGCTGGCACCACACCTGCGCCGGCCACAGGGGCGCGATTAGCGAGACTAAGCCTCGATAAACTCGTAGTTTGTTCACTACGTGGCACATTAGTGACGCATCTGGCGGTGGAAACAGATAGATGGAGCTCCATCTGTTCCAGTCTGTCACTAGGGCGTCTGGCCCCCCTGCCGGCGTTATCGTCCGGCGGGTGAGGTATAGAGGGAGCTTGTGAGTCTCCTCGGACGCAAAAAGATCCACTTGTGGATGGGAGAGCTCCGCAATCATTAGGTCGAAAATGGGTTGCTTGAGCTCCCATTCTACTGTCGTGCTCTGTCTCCGGGACAGAGCGTCTGCCCAGACGTTCGCTACGCCTGGGAGATAAGATGCGTGAAGATAAATATCTAGACTGGTGGCTAGGACAAAAATCTCTTCCGACACGAGTAGCAACTTCCTTGACCTCGTTGACCCTTGTTTCTGAATACAGTGAACTGCATTCAGATTGTCCATTCTGAAGGCCACTGACTTGCCCCGTAACGCCGAGCCGTGAGCCTGAAGGAAATACAATGGGACTAGTAACTCTTTGACATTTATGTGAGCGATTTCTAAGTGGGACCAAAGTCCCTGACCCTGGTGCCCCTGATTTGACTGAAATCCCCACCCTATGGTGCCTGACGCATCCGTGTCTACCCATACCGTTGGAGGAGGAGAGGTCCATGACATGATTGAGTGCAATGTTTCCCTCTTCGCCCAGACCGCTAGTAAGGTGTGGATTAATTTTGGTATGGGCCATAATTTTCCCGCCGGTAAGAGTGGGAAATATTTGTTGCCCTCCAATATTAATCGTTTTACTTTCAACCGGCCCAACTTGACAGTTAGCTGAATCCAGTTGAGAGAGCCGACCAGAGACTCCCAGACTCTTCGTGTCGTAGTCAGACTGTGAAGAAACCTGAACAGTTTCCTGCGAAACCTGTTGCGATTGTCCACACTCTGACTCAGAGTGAGAGCGGCGGTGTCCCAGACCAGCCCTATCCACTGAATTACTCTTGAGGGAACAAGGTTTGACTTTACCAGATTTACCTTGAAGCCTAGAGTTTTGACATGATTTAAAATGATATTGACATGTTTTATGCATAATTGTTGTGTCTCTGCCACCACCAGCCAGTCGTCTAGATACCACAACACTCTGATTCCCTGTTTTAACAATGGCATCAGGGCTTGCCTGACTAATTTTGTGAATAATCGAGGTGCTAGGTTCAAACCGAACGGCATCCTTTGAAAAACAAAATTTTGGTGCCTGATCCTCAAGGCCAGAAACCTTTGAAATCTTTTGTTGACCGACACGTGCCAATAGGCGTCTGTCAGGTCTAGGGAACACATCCAGCCACCCGGCGGAAGTGTTAGCCTGATTTGATGAACTGTTAACATTCTGAAAGACTCGTTGTAAATGTGAAGATTCAGATACGACAGGTCTACGACCGGCCTCATCTGAACACTGTCCCGTTTGGGAACCAAAAACAGTTTTGACGTGAATACAGGGTAATCTGGGGGTACCGGGATGATGACATTCTTGGCAATCATCTCCTGGACCAGCAGCTCCACCTCTAATGAAACACAATTTGCCGTTGTCGGCTGACGTAAGCGAGGTCGCCGGAGCCACTGCCAAGTGATGCCTTTGCGTGCCACCATCCGTGCCCATGTTTTTAACGGCCATGCTTGGTGACACGTTCGGAACGACCCAGTTAGCAGACAAGGGTTCGCCGGCTGTACTTCCCTCGGTTCCTCCGGCTCTAAGGTAGGCACTGGGAGTGAGAAAGACTTTAGTTTTTTGATGGTGGGTTTTGGTGGTGTTGGCCGCTTCGCCGGCTGGCTGGTGTGGGCCGAAGACTGGCCCTGACCCGGCTTATACTGGCCGCGTCCCCTCTGTCCTGAAAACCCTCTCTGTCTATGCCTGAACTGACCCAGGGGGGATTGGGAGGACTTAGGCGGAAGAAACGGCTTAGAACCCCCTGGCTGAGCTTTAGTAGGAGGCTTAGGTTTGGGGAAGTTAAATGCGGGTTTCTTAGCCTGTGCGGGACTGTGCTTCACGGCCTGTGCCATGTTAAACACTGTTCGCCATACATCAGGGGACATTAAAGAAGGTGTAAGTACTGGGGACATAACCACCTGGTTAGCAATGCGATCAGGCAGCTTGCGAACTAATGACATTCTAAGATCCTGTCGTGCTCGCACCGCCTCAAGTAAGGCTGTGCGTATGTCACCTAAGGATTGAATTGACGACTGAAGAATCAGACGCCGGGATAATTCAACTGATCTTCGAGCATCCGCGTCTGCGATTGCCTGAGTAGACCTGAGTAAAGACTTAGCCACCTGTTGAGAAACTATGTACTGTGAAAACAGGCGGAAAGCTTTTCCCCTAAGCCTAAATTCTCTGTCTAGGTGAGAAGGGGTAGGGGTAATGAATGGTTCCTTTAGTTCACAAAGATTAATCTTAGGGGCAGCTAAAAAGGAAAATAAAGCTGACGGAACTCCGCCGGCAGAACCTACCGGCATTGAGAACCATGAATGTGTATCCTGAGGGATCTGGTGGGAAGATTTAGAAGTGAAAGTGGTTGCAAAGTTCTGAGCCTCTACCTCCCAATCCACCCAAGGTCCTGGTCCTAACTGTCCCACCTTCAACACTGGATTAGCTGTCTCGTCTGTGACGGTCTGTAAATCTAGTTCAGGAGTAATAGCCAACAGAGCCTTAATATCATTAAACCCATCCAGCTTAGACCAGTCTGAAAAAAGTTTTGAAGCTGAGGCAGGGGGTAAAGCAGGCTTAGATGCATATACAAAATAATCCTGATAATAATAACTAGGTATAGCCTTGATATTTACATCCAAAACCTTACCCAAGGCATCCAATGCCCTTAATTTCTTAGACTTATTTCCCTGGATAAACCACTCACTTGGTACCGGGAGTTCCCCTGACAAGGTAGGCTGGGCAAGCTCTGGCTTAGAGGGGTTCAAAGGGACCCATGACTCGTCTGGCCCATAAAGCAGGGGCATAGCTACCTTTCTAAGAGGCGCTTTGTCTAGAGGGGGTGGATTAACATCCGTAATGACCCTGACATTTGACGTAGTGAATGCCGCCGTAGCTGGCTTAGAGCTCCCTGCCGGTGACAAAGTAGGAGGGTTAGGAATCTTAGATAAATCGATTGACGTTATCAGAGGCCGTACCGCAGAACCTGTCAAGGGAGCCCCCAAGTCCATTGTGGGGTTTTCTCGTTGTTGATTAAAGAATTTTGATAGAGCATGAGTAAGTAACCCATCAATTTCTTGTGCTGTAACAAACTGGTTAGGTGCAGAACTTTCAGGTGAATTAGTATTATCATGGGCGGCGTCCAGGCCTGAGCCTGACCCTTGTCCTTCCCTATCTGAAATTAATGACACTTCATCTTGTCCCTCCCGATCCTCCTGAGAAGACCCCGCCGAGGCAGGGGCACCTTGTTTCCAAGATAAATCAGGGATAGAGGATGGGGCCGCCGCGTCCCTGTGGACCTCGGCTACTGTGTGACTCGTATGAGTCGGACGTGGATGGACAGACCCTGGCTGAGCAAAACGCCAAACACCTAGGCTCTGGCCTACACTCTCTTGAGAGTCTGAAACATTCTCAATTATTGAATATCCTGAACTCTCCATTTCTAGGGTTAAAATATCAATAGGTAAATCTTGTTTAGGGACAGGCGCTTCACTATACTCTGAGGCTGTAACAGAAACATTGTCAGGTGTAGAGGTACGATGAGATGCACTAGACTTAGAAGAATGTCGAGAGGACTTCTTATGGGAATCCTTTTTGGAGGATTTATGGCTACGGTGTGACCGCGAACTGGACCTAGGTTTGGACGGATCACCACCATGGTCCCTGGGGGAAGCTTCAGTCTTGCACTTCTTACTAGCCGGGGAAGAGGCCCGACTTGAAGACCGTTGTCTGAGGGGAGACCTTGACCTCGATCTCGCCTGCGACGAGGAGGTGGCTGCCGGGGGAGTAGGCTCTCTCGGGCGTTTAAACGTCTCCACAGACGATACAGAATCCTGGCTAGTCTCTGTCGGCTTAAAACCCCTTACTCTAGAGGTACGTTTAGGGGGAGGGTGCTCTGACAGCAACTTATCCCAAAGTGGGACGTTGTCACATTGAAGTGACTTATGTGCGACAATGGTAGTGTAGGCCGACATTTGTTGTCTGACCTCTCTCAACGCTACCGCCGCGGTCTTGTCATTGTCACACAGGACTTTATTAGTTAATTGGGAGCAAAAAGAACAATTACTTGTAACCCAGAGACCCCTTGAACGGTCTAGACATCTAACACACCTTATGCAAAGGGTATGTGCAAAAATGGGGATACCCGCGCAAGTAGGGGTAATGCACAGGGCAAAAACTGGGGTGACATTAGCCATGACAGAGACTGGTGAGAGGAACTACCGCCGGGTCTGTATTGGTCCGCCGGAGCTCAGCTCTGGAAAAATAAAGAAAAATTTCCAGGAATTAATGCTCATAAGGTTAACCCAAGTGTTCGCATACAAGTGTTAATATCCCGCCGGGTAACGGGATGCAAAGACACAGCTAACACATCCCGCCACGCGGCTGGGTATAAAGAGGCTAAACAAGTCTTCTTAGCTAAGAACATGAAGAATACCCTCTGATATAATGGTCCAGTATGGCACTTATAGTCTGTAGGAGGTGGTGACTGTCTCAAGATTCAATTTTGCAACAAAGCCCCCCCTCATAAAGACGCCGGCCCTTGAAATATTTTAGTAGAATAGCCCAGGGCAGGAAAATACGAGATCTGATTTTTTAACGAATTGTCCCAAACGATCGTCGTAAAAATAGAAGGCGGCGATACTGAAAGTATCACCCAATTAAGGTTAATCGAAATTGAATTTGTTTATAAATTCCTTAGTTCCTAAACTTAGGGACACCCGCCGGGTGTGGAAATCGATTTGGTTAAACCTCACTGATCCTTCAAATGCCGTAAGAGTAAAGGCGGCGATACACAGAGTATCACTCACATGGATTGGTTAACTATAAGAGACCTAAGTCGTTTTATCCCACCCTGCTAAGGTGTACCCGCCGGGTGAGAAGTCTAAAAGTTAACCCCACAAGTTCCTGACCCCACTACTTTGTAAAAGATCGCCGGGGAGGAACGCCTAAACAACAGCTAGGTTTTCCCCGTGGTTTGTTAAACCAGGTAGAAAAACCTATAAAAAACAAGTGTTCTCACGAACATCGTTTCTTTATATATAACTAAATATATATGTAAGGATGGGTACAGCCATCCCGCCGGGAAATAGAGGAGGCCTGAAACCAGGCACCCACAGATACGCAGTCCTGGAGAGCCACAGACACCTCCCCCGCCGGGGAACCAGCCAGTGTTAACAACCACGTGTGGCCTAACACTGCTCATCGGTCAGGTTTTTTCACGGTGAAACCGAGAAAAACCCGCCGGAAGGCAAACCCCACCCTGAACAGACACCATCTGAACAAAACGACCCGAGGAGAGACACGCACGACTAACCAAGGTCACAACATAATCCGTGGAATTAGCCAATACACAACTAAACCAGGAAACAAATATAGTCCGAGGAATTAGCCAATACACAACTAAAACCCGGATACACATGACACAGTAGGGCATATTTATAAAATAAATAATAACACTAGACATGTGGCAAAGCTACGAGCGGCTGGCTAGGCCTAGGTAGACGGCAAGAAATAGTTGAAATATAAACACACACTGGAATATCACAACAGGAACCACCGCCAACACACCACCGAAGCGAAAAACTTCCCAACCCCGGGAAGCCTGACACGGACCCAGAAAAAACTTCACTAAGTGAAGAAAAATACGCTGGGAACGTCAGCAAACATACAGCTTACCTCATCAGAAGGATAAAAGGCAGCAATAATTAACGCGTAATGAAAGCCGCCTGCATCACCAACTAAACCAAACTGTGAAAAGTTCACGTGTCCACAACAGGACCACGAGGGTACATCCGAAATAGATGCCCCATACATACGACCCAAAATACATTGCACTGCGGGCAACCAGCCCAGGACACTCCTGCTACGCCTATCCTAACCTTACTCGATACATCCCAGAGTAAACAAATGAGAAAAAACTCACTAGGGACGCCACGAATGCGGAACCAGCGGAGCCTGAAAGGAACGTCCGGGCAGGCTGAGCGCAGAGCAAAGAAGGAGGAATGACGCCTGGATCAGCGTCTGGTCAGAAATCCACACAAGTACATCCACGATATGATGGAAAGCTTATTGGATAGTTATTCTTATTTTCTTTTTGTTTTTATTTTTTACGAAGTTTTTTCGTAGTGAGAACCCAATTCATAATGACTGAAGCCATGAGTGAGGTCGCGTGCGCTCATGATGAAGGCTCCTCAGTTTTTAAATGCTCTGCGCGGTAGATTCAAACTACGGCGGATTAGTGTTTGAAGAGGATGCCTTATGTAATAGGCATGTTCGTCAATGATGGAGGGGCCACTAATAAATATGAGAATATAACTGGAGACCTTGTATGGAGAAAGGCGCTGAAAACACAGGGAGGAGCAGGTCCATCAGGTGTAGATGCTAAGACTTGGAGGATCTTCCTAAGTCAAAATAAGTTTGGTTCAGCCGCGGGTGACCTTTGTGAAGCAATAGCAATGCTGGCAAAGAAATTTGCATCATCACCATATGTGTGAACATAGAAGCTCTGACAGCATGTCGCCTGATACCTTTAAATAAGAATTCAGGAGTTAGACCAGTAGGCGTTGGGGAAGTTCTTAGAAGGATTATAGGAAAAGCAATCATGTCCGTATTTGGAAAAGATGTACAAAGAGCAGTGGGCAACTTACAAGTATGTGCAGGACAGCAAGCCGGAGGAGAAGCAGCAATACATGCAATGGGGAAGGTGTATGATGAGGAAGATTGTGAAGCGGTACTGCTAGTGGATGCAACAAATGCCTTTAACACCATTAATAGGGAGGCAGCTATTCACAACATCAAGATCAAATGCCCGAGCATCGCAATGTACATAGAAAATACTTATAAGGAGCCAGCTAACCTGTATATAGTTGGAAGCACAAAGAAGGAAGAATTGAAAATTCTCAAATCAAATGAAGGAACAACGCAAGGAGATCCAGTGGCAATGGCAATGTACGCACTGGCACTATCTATTCTGCAGCAGAAAATAAAACATAAGGTAACCCGAGTGAAACAAGTGGCGTATGCAGATGACCTTACAGGTGCAGGAAAAATAGGGGATCTCAAAGAATGGTGGCGGCGAGTACAATCGGTGGGCGAAGTCATTGGATACCATCCGAATGCTAGTAAATCTGTACTAATAGTGAAAGAAAACAAGTATGAAGAAGCGGTGCGGATTTTTGATGGGACAGGAGTGAAGATTACAAAGGAGGGTCAATGCCATTTGGGAGCAGTATGCAATGCAGAAGAATGCAAGAGAGACTATGTGCGAAAAAAGGTAGCGGAGTGGGTAAAGGAAGTGAAAACCCTGGCAGACATTGCGAAATCTGAACCACATGCTGCATATACTGCCTTCACATATGGTGTTAAGCACAGATGGACCTTTCTTATGAGAACAGTGCCTGACATTAGACAGATGCTCCAACCGCTGGAAGAAGCAATCAGAGGAGCAGTCATACCGGCTTTAACAGAGATGGAAGGTGTCACGCAAGAGCTAAGAGATCTATTAGCTCTTCCGCCAAGGTTCGGAGGTATGGGGATCATAAACCCAGTGGAGGCGGCACCTCATGAGTACCAAAATTCCCTTAAACTTACTACGTCTCTGACAGAAAAAATACAGGAGCAAAATGAAAATGATGAGGTGGACGAAGAGGAACAACGAAATGCAAGACAGGAAATTACAAAGAGCAGAGAAGAGAGACAGAAACATAGCCTAGAACAAATTAAGACCAGATGTAGGGAAGAACTGAAAATGAGAGTTGAGATGGCACAAGACACGGGGCTTCAAATTGGCTCACATCATTACTAATAAAGGAGAAAGGCTTCAGCTTAAATAAACAAAAATTCAATGATGCCGTAGCCTTGAGGTATGGGTGGCCAGTTTCGAACCTGCCGCTGAAATGTGCATGCGGTGAAATAAACAACCCAGACCACTGTATGACCTGTAAGAAAGGAGGATTCATCTGTATCCGGCATGATGAAGTACGAGACATCACTGCACAAATGCTGGACGAGGTGTGCCATGATGCCAGAATCGAACCGGAACTTCTGCCTATGGACGGACAGCGCTTGGCCCACAATACTGCAAATACTTCAAATGAAGCAAGAGTGGACGTAAGTGCTCGAGGTTTTTGGACGAGGGGACAACGGGCTTTTTTCGACATCAGAATCTTCAACCCAAGAGCACAAACATATCGTGAGCGAGGACACAAGGCAGCATACTTGAGAAACGAAAGTGAGAAAAAATGCGCTGATGAAGAAAGAATTTTGAACAGGGATCAAGGAAGCTTTACTCCTCCGATCTTCTCATCGTCGGGAGGTATGGGACCTTCTGCAAGTGTCTTCTATGCCAGATTAGCTGAACAAATATTGGAGAAAAAGTGCCAGCATAGAAGCCAAGTCATAACTTGGATGAGATGCTGGCTCTCTTTCTCTCTTCTCAGGTCTGCACTCCTATGTCTCAGGGGTACAAGGTCCTCCCCGCTACAGAGGACAATAGTGAGAGACTTGCACCTTGAAATGGTCGTGGCAGAGGGCCGAATTGGGGAACAACTAGGTTGATTGTAGGGAGGTACTGGTACAATAAGATAAACTATAATGTAACTAGAATAAGATAGATTGTACACCACTTTGTAACTGTCACAAAGTGTGGACTTGTGTATCTGTCTGTCTCCCTATGTATATGTGTGTGTGTGTGTGTGTTTGTGTGTGTGGACTTGTGTATCTGTCTGTCTCCCTATGTATGTGTGTGTGTGGACTTGTGTATCTGTCTGTCTCCCTATGTGTGTGTGTGTGTGTGTGTGGACTTGTGTATCTGTCTGTCTCCCTATGTGTGTGTGTGTGTGTGGACTTGTGTATCTGTCTGTCTCCCTATGTATATGTGTGTGTGTGTGTGTGTGTGTGGACTTGTGTATCTGTCTGTCTCCCTATGTATATGTGTGTGTATGTGTGTGTGTGGACTTGTGTATCTGTCTGTCTCCCTATGTATATGTGTGTGTGTGTGTGTGTGTGTGGATTTGTGTATCTGTCTGTCTCCCTATGTGTGTGTGTGTGTGTGTGGACTTGTGTATCTGTCTGTCTCCCTATGTGTGTGTGTGTGTGTGTGTGGACTTGTGTATCTGTCTGTCTCCCTATGTGTGTGTGTGTGGACTTGTGTATCTGTCTGTCTCCCTATGTATGTATGTGTGTGTATGTGTGTGTGGACTTGTGTATCTGTCTGTCTCCCTATGTATGTGTGTGTGTGTGTGTGTGGACTTGTGTATCTGTCTGTCTCCCTATGTATATATGTGTGTGTGGACTTGTGTATCTGTCTGTCTCCCTATGTGTGTGTGTGTGTGTGGACTTGTGTATCTGTCTGTCTCCATATGTTACTCAGTTACTTGTTCGTCAAGGGAAATCCACGCAATGCGAGCTAAGCTCATTATTATCGCGCCTCCTTAACTGGGAATGTATTGCGTGAAATGCATGGTAAGTGTTTTATGTACTGTTGGAATGGCTGTGGATGTGTGTGTAGTCTGTATTTAGCCAATTGGCGACATCGGAAACGAAGGCTTAGGGTGGATCTGTATGGTACCATTCTCACTATAGACGGTACCGTCTCGCCCGAAGGCTTAGGTAGCCATCAGCTTAGGTGAACCATATGATACCCATCTCGCCTTGTACCATTTTTGCCAACCCCAGATGGGAAGTGGGACGTCACAACGTCGTCCACTTATTCCAGGTACCTATTTACAGCTAGGTGAACTGAGGCTAACACATGAAAGGAGACAAGCCCAATTTGTCTCCACCCGGCCGGGGATTGAACCCCCGACCCCTCGTGTGTGAGACGAGAGCTCTACCTACTAGGCTACGGGCTGTGTGTATATGTGTGTGTGTGTGTGGACTTGTGTATCTGGCTGTCTCCATATGTATATGTGTGTGTGTGTGTGTCGACTTGTGTATCTGTCTGTCTCCCTATGTATATGTGTGTGTGTGTGTGTGTGTGGACTTGTGTATCTGGCTGTCTCCATATGTATATGTGTGTGTGTGTGTGTCGACTTGTGTATCTGTCTGTCTCCCTATGTATGTGTGTGTGTGTGTGTGTGTGTGTCGACTTGTGTATCTGTCTGTCTCCCTATGTATGTGTGTGTGTGTGTGGACTTGTGTATCTGTCTGTCTCCCTATGTATGTATGTGTGTGTGTGTGTGTGTGTGTATGTGTGTGTGTGTGTGGACTTGTGTATCTGTCTGTCTCCATATGTGTGTGTGTGTGTGTGTGTGTGTGTGGACTTGTGTATCTGTCTGTCTCCCTATGTATGTGTGTGTGTGTATGTGTGTGTGTGGACTTGTGTATCTGTCTGTCTCCCTATGTATGTGTGTGTATGTGTGTGTGGACTTGTGTATCTGTCTGTCTCCCTATGTATGTATGTGTGTGTATGTGTGTGTGGACTTGTGTATCTGTCTGTCTCCCTATGTATGTGTGTGTGTGTGTGTGTGTGTGGACTTGTGTATCTGTCTGTCTCCCTATGTATGTGTGTGTGTGTGTGTGTGTGTGTGTGGACTTGTGTATCTGTCTGTCTCCCTATGTGTGTGTGTGTGTGTGTGTGTGGACTTGTGTATCTGTCTGTCTCCCTATGTATATGTGTGTGTGTGTGTGTGTGTGTGTGTGTGTGTGTGTGTGTGTGGACTTGTGTATCTGTCTGTCTCCCTATGTATGTGTATGTGTGTGTGTGTGTGTGTGGACTTGTGTATCTGTCTGTCTCCCTATGTGTATGTGTATGTGTATGTGTGTGTGTGTGTGTGTGTGTGGACTTGTGTATCTGTCTGTCTCCCTATGTATGTGTATGTGTGTGTGTGTGTGTGTGGACTTGTGTATCTGTCTGTCTCCCTATGTGTGTGTATCTGTATGTGTGTGTGTGTGTGTCGACTTGTTTTATCTGTCTGGCTCCCTATGTATGTGTGTGTGTGTGTGTGTGTGGACTTGTGTATCTGTCTGTCTCCATATGTGAGTGTGTAGACTTGTGTATCTGTCTGTCTCCATATGTGTATGTGTGTGTGTGTGTGGACTTGTGTATCTGTCTGTCTCCTAATGTGTGTGTGTGTGTGTGTAGCCTACCTATACGTTAGTGTCTGGCCATGTGTCTATGTGGTAGAAATGGTACAATTAACGAGTAATAATGATATGGATTAATCACCGTAGGCTACTTTCTCTACCCCCTCCCCTCCCCCCCACCCCCCCCTCCTCACATATTTTGCCCGAGAGTAACCCTCTGTGGTTTTCTAAACGTACGCGTAAATGTAAACAAGTGTTTGTCACCTATGTTGTCAATTACTTGTATAACGTCACCCCCCTTAAGGAAAATAAAAAGTAAATACAGATCAAGGGGACAGTAGCTGTTTGTTTGTTCTATTAATTTTTGTATTCATATATTTTTCTAATTTCCTCCCTAGACCTCTATCAAGCATAGTAAAAAAAAAAAAAAATAGACCCCACCCCCCTCCCCTTCAAGATAGATTTGTAAAAAAAAATCGGTAGAAAAATATCCTGGCCAAAGGCCGATTCCTCCTAAAATTACAGGCTCGCTTTCGCTCGCCAGGAAGAAATCGACACCTAAATGGCACGAAGGGTCCTAATATTGACAAAGAAATGGGGTGAAAGGTCATAAAATGCCCAAACTAATGGAACCAACGTCTTAAAATCTCAAAACTAGTGGGGCTAAACATTAGGGAGAAGGGGGGGTCCAGAAAAACGGTCTGCCTCCCCTTATATTAAGGAAACTATGAATGAAAAAAGTTCACTGCGGGTCACCAACGAACTGTACTGAGTCACAGGTGAAATGTCCGCTCTCCGTTTTCTATCAAACCCACCAGCCGAATCCCTAGATAAAGACAGATAATGTTTAGATAAGATACTTCCTTATCTACGTGAGAGAGAGGGGTGGCGACCAACTCAAGACTGGGCCCACACACAGTATTTATAAGGTGTGGTAGATACTATACTCTGTTTCATTTCATCTGACGGTAAATTGAATCCCTTAGCAGCTAATTTCTGGATATTTAGTGGACAAATATGAAACCACTATGTCTCTGCATCATATTAACACCAAGTTTATATAATTAGCACCATATTTCACTACAAAATCTTCAAAATAACTGAGAAATCTTGATGGGAACTTTGCAATTTACCGTCAGTTGAAATGAAACAGGATAGCCTATAGTAATGGCTTGAAAAAATATTTGATCGCAGGCATGATTTTGAAAGTGTGTGTGATGGGAAGGCAAAAGACTACGTGTTGTGATTAAACCTTTGAGTACCAGCGACGTGTGTTGTATCTTATTCTAGCTATATTTAGACGATATTATACAGCTTAAGAAGGATCTGTGGTAGCTAAGAAGGTTGGCCAAGATAGTTTGAAGACCTTATTATTGCTCGAGGTCCTAAAGCTGAATAAAAGCGTCTAATAATTGCCAAAACACAATGGAAAGGTTGTCACCGGTACTGTATGGGTTAAGTTCTTATATAGAAAACTCGTCAAATCCAGCTATGGATTATTTTAGTGATGTGGGTGGAGGGCTTGAGTGATGATATTAGTGTACTTTTGTAGTACTTTTGTAGATGTTTAGGTGACAATCACCACGGTCGATCTGGGGATCCGCCGCTAATGAGCTCGTCCTGGAATCTTACGATTCTTTACAGGACTGACCATGCCATTTGACCATGCCATTTTTATCGGCACTAGCTCAGAGAAGAGTGTTGAGAGGAGAGAAGGGGTGTTGGAGAGAGAGGAAGGTGTTGGAGTGGCTTTGTTATGTGTGTTTTAGTCTGTATACGTCGTCAGGATGTCCCCTAACTGGGTGCAAGCATGTGAAACCTGCTAGGACGTACTACCACACCCACTAAATGTCCGCCGTGGCAGGGATTCGATCCCGGGTCTTTCAGATTCACACGCAAGCGTGCTCACCACTTGACCACCACAGCATTTGAAAACTTGTAAGAGGGAGGAAGGAGCAAGCTTACTCTCTATATCTTGGGGAGGAGATGGTTATATGACAGAAGTTTGATTGTTGTAGTGGTACTGTGGTCTTACGTGAGACTGGAATACTTTTGAATATGACTACATTAATACAGGTAATCAGGGTGTCAAACCGGAGCAATTTTGTTTGAAGACTTGAATGATTATGAGAAGAAACACAAGGAAATCGACAGGAAATAGCATTGTGTTGACCATTTTCTCACTTTCAAAGACAATATGAGAAAGAATACAAGAAAATCAACATGAAATAGCATTGTGTTGACCATTTTATCACTTCCAAAGACAATATTTGAGCTATAAACCATATTCTTTATCCTTACAAATAGAAAATTTAGACTAAAAATAATGAACTCTGCCTCATCCTGACTAAAGTACTTATGAATGTGACTGAACATTGATACAGATTAACATGGGCAGAAAAGCAGCACCCGATCGACTTAACATTGGCACGAAAGATGAATTGGTAAGTATTGAGGGGAGATTTTCCACTTGAGGGATTTTTTTTTCTGGACCCCTTTATCCCTCGTTTAGCCCCATTAATTTTAACATTTTAAGACGTTTGCCCCATTAGTTTGGCGATGTTAAGAACTTTCGACCCATTTCTGTCAATTTTAAGACGTTTCGTGCCATTTAGGTGTCGATTTTTTCCTGGCGAGCGAAAGCGAGCCTAAAATTTAAGAGGAACCGGTCTTTGGCCGGGATTTTATTTTTGGCAAGGATGTAGTATTCGGGCACTTGTTTACACTACGCTGACGCTGGCGATCATGTTCCCGTCTATTTTGACTGCCATGGGATACAATAATAAGGGGGGCTTTGCCCCCCTCACCCCTCCATGACTTATTGTCATCATCATATATATTGCCAGCAGGGGGCAAATAACAGAAAATAATAGACAGGAACTTAACTGCGCGCGATCGACCTATGTAAACATGACAACCATATGCCCAGATACTACATCCTTCCCCATTTTCTACCGAAAAATGTACACATTTATCTTGAAAGGGGGTCTAGGGGGTGTAATTATAAGGTTGAAATAGGTCTAGGGAGCAAAAAAACAAAAAACAAATGTATAGGTAATAAACAAACAAATAAATGTATAGGTAATAAACAAACAAATAAATGTATAGGTAATAAACAAACAAATAAATGTATAGGTAATAAACAAACAAATAAATGTATAGGTAATAAACAAACAAATAAATGTATAGGTAATAAACAAACAAATAAATGTATAGGTAATAAACAAACAAATAAATGTATAGGTAATAAACAAACAAATAAATGTATAGGTAATAAACAAACAAATAAATGTATAGGTAATAAACAAACAAATAAACAAATATATATCATATAACGCCCCCTTAAGTTATGGCGACGTAAGAGGCATAACAAGTCAATGAATTAACCCCTTCTGTACCGGGACCGTCCTTTTAACTTTGTTCTGGCTACTATTAGACCATTTTATGCAGTTTAAGAAGGGCCTCCAGCATCTCACTTAACCCTTTTCACTCGCTACCACAGATCCTTCCAGAACTGCACAAAATCGTCTAAATATAGCTAGAATACAAATTAAAAAGACGTCGCCAGTACATACAGAAGGGGTTAGAAGATTATTCCTCGCCCACGACCATATAACTAACCTCTCTCTGTACCGGTGACGTCTTGCGTATATTCTTGTAGCTATATTCTTCGCCCACGACCATATAACTAACCTCTCTCTGTACCGGTGACGTCTTGCGTATATTCTTGTAGCTATATTCCTCGCCCACGACCATATAACTAACCTCTCTCTGTACCGGTGACGTCTTGCGTATATTCTTGTAGCTATATTCCTCGCCCACGACCATATAACTAACCTCTCTCTGTACCGGTGACGTCTTGCGTATATTCTTGTAGCTATATTCCTCGCCCACGACCATATAACTAACCTCTCTCTGTACCGGTGACGTCTTGCGTATATTCTTGTAGCTATATTCCTCGCCCACGACCATATAACTAACCTCTCTCTGTACCGGTGACGTCTTGCGTATATTCTTGTAGCTATATTTAGACGATTTTATGCAGTTTAAGAAGGTGCTGTACTAGTAAAAAGGATTGAGTGAGTTAGTTCAAAGCCTATTAACCGCTGGAGGCCCTTTTTAAGCTGAACAAAATCGCCTAATTGTAGCCAGAATAAAATTTAAAAGACGTCGCCGGTACAGAAGTGATTAATTACATATACTCAGACAAACTAATTTATCCTAAGTAATAACACCCACTAATGACTTATTATAAGGGGAGGTATTAGGTTTTACTGGACCCCCTTCTCCCTCATAATTAGCCCCATTAGTTATGAGATTTTAAGACGTTCACCTCATTAGTTTGACGATTATAAACCTTTCGCTCCATTTTGTTGTCAACATTAAGACCTTTCGTGCCATTTAGGTGTCGATTTTTTTCCTGGGGCGGTAGCGAACCTGTAATTATAAGAAGAATCGACCTTCGGCCGGGACACTGTTCTACCGAAAAAATGACAAAAATTTGTATCTATGGGTGTAGTTTTTAGCTTGATGGAGGTCTAACAAAGAAACTAATATATATATATATATATATATATATATATATATATATATATATATATATATATATATATATATATATATATATATATACCGGTATATATATAAATATAAGTAGACCAAAAAAATATACATTTCTCTACCAAAAAATTTACAAATTTATCTTGAAAGGGGGTCTAGGTTTGTAATATTAAGGGGAGATTTCCACTTGATGGATTTTTTTCTGGATCCCTTTCTCCCTCATGTTTAGCTCCATTGTTGTTGATGTTTCAAGACGTTCGCCCCATAATTAAGAACTTTCGCCCCATTTCTGTTAATTTTAAGACCTTTCATGCAATATAGGTGTCGATTTTTTCCTGGCGAGCGATAGCGAGCCTGTAATTTAAGAGGAACCGGCCAAAAATTTACACATTTATCTTGAAAGGGGGCCTAGAGGTTGTAATTTTAAGCTTGATGGAGGTCTAGGGAACTAACTAAAAACCTCCCCTTAAGCTTGATGGAGGTCTAGGGAACACACTAAAAACCACCCCTTAAATTATCACATTATCCTGTCTAAGCTGTCTAAAATCGTGTAATGGTAGCCAGAACAACCTGCCAAATGGTGTCATAATCTTCCAAGGCGTAAAGCCGGTATCACACGAGCGCTTTTTCACTCAACATTTATCCTCAACACTGGTCCGGCAGCTTATGAGGGCAACATTTAAAATACTTTGGTAACCTAAATTTATCTATCATCAGTCTAGTTCCCGATACCAGTGCAAAATACTCCAGAAATGTTGCCAGAAAAATGTTGATCATCGAATGTTGACTATAATAGCTCTCGTGTGATACCGGCTTAAGGGGGGTCGCAGGCTTTTTTTTCTCTCTTTTTCTCTTTTTCTCTGGCTTGTATCCACTCGGCCCTATTCAGCCTACTGTTGTAAGACGTTTATCCCCATCCAGGTGTCAATTACTTCCTGGTGAGCGACAGCGAACCAGCATTGTATGGAGAAATCCGGCTTCGCCGGAGAAATTTTTCTATCGAAAAATGTACAAATTTAGTCTGCTGTCAAAAGCTTTAAACAAAACATGCTGGCTCGCTACCGCTCGCCAGGGGAAAATCGACACCTGGATGGGAGTAAACGTCTTAAAACAGTAGGCTGAATGGGGCCGAATAGATACAAGCCAGAGAAAGAGAGAAAAGGAGAGAAAGATAAAAAAAAAAGCCGGTGATCCTCCTTAAGAAGACGTCGCCGGTACAGAAGGGGTTAACTATTTCCTCTTTCTCCAGGAGGTGACCGGCTACGAGCGGAACGGGCGGAAGTTGGCGGCGACGGTGGCGGGTACGGTATTGTCCTGCGGTCTGTTGTTGCTACCTCTGTCATGGCGGCCTTCCTACCGGCTCCCCCTCACACAAACCCGCTGCCCGCTACACCAGGCAACCACCGTCCTCCTACAGGTATTTTAACCCCTTCTCGTTTTTCTGGTCCCCCTTCTCCCTCATGTTTATCCCCATTGCTATTGAGATTTTAAGACGTTCACCCTATTATTTTGTCGATTTTAAGACCTTTTGTCCCATTTCTATATCAATATCAATACCTTTCGTGCCATTTAGGTGTCGAGTTTTTCCTGGCGAGCGATAGCGAGCCTGTAATTTTATGAGAAACCGGCAAAGAAAAATGTACAAATTTATCTTGAGAGGCAGCGTTTTTTGAAGCTTGATGGAGGTATAGCGAGGAAACTAAATGCTAAATGGTATTGTCTTGCGTTCTGTTGTTGTTGTTGTTGTTACCTCTGACATGGCGCCCTTCCTACCGGCTCCCCCTCACACACTCCCGCTGTTCCCTACACCAGGCTTCCACCGTCCTCCTTAAGGTATTTCTCCCTCATGTTTAGCCCCATTGCTATTGAGATTTTAGGACATGCACCCCATTAGTGTAGCGATTGTATGACCTTTCGTCCTATTCCTATATCAATATCAAGACCTTTCATTTCTAACATAATCCGTGAAGTGGATAATAATGTTCCCAACTGTACACTCGGATACCAGCCTCTAGCCCTATCTATCTATCTATCTATCTGTCAATCTACAGTATCTATCTATCTATCTAGCTATCTATCTAACTATATATCTATCTATCTGTATATCTATCAATCTATCTATCTATCTCTTTCTGCAGGTTTAATTTTTAAGGAAACTGTTTTACGCTATAGATCTGCAGGATCGAATGTATATGCGAGTTTTATTGATTTTAGAAAAGCTTTTGCTAAAGTGAATCATTTTAAATTAATCCAGAAACTTTTAGAACAAGATATTCCGGAATCATTACCTTGTAAATATTTTGTTTTATTTTTACAGAAACCAAATGGTTGCTACTAAACATAAAGATGCACTTTCAAAGCCCTGGAAGATTATGAACGGAGTGAGACAGGGTGGAATTTTATCTCCTTTACTTTTTAATGTATATATTAATCTATTAATCGAAACCATATCAAAGTGCAAAACTGGATGTACTCTTGGCAATAGGATGAGTAACATTATTGCCTATGCTGACGACATAGTAGATTTAGCACCAACAGCGACAGGGTTGCAAAAGTTACTAAACATTGTGGAACATGAAACGAAAACTTTAGATATTCAAGTGAATGCAAAGAAATCATTGTGTATGTTTTTTAGGGATACTAATAATATAAATGGTCTGCCGAGAATGAAGCTTAATGATGAAGTAATGATCAATGTACATGAACATAAGTACCTAGGATTTATTATTGATGATAAACTAAATAATGATAAGGATGTAATAAGGACAAGAAATAAGTTTTATAATGAATTCAATTGTATTTTACGTAAATTCCCTAATGTTAATATTAATGTTTTTATTCAACTATTTAATAGTTATTGCTCAAGTTTTTATGGTACAGAATTATGGTTTTCCAATAAGCGGTGTGGTGTTCCTCTGAAACAATTTGCGGTTGGATACCACAAAGCCATTAAGAAGATTTTAAAACTTAAATACTGGGAGAGCAACCACAAAGCATGTGATTTAGCAGGGTTAATGACATTCACTCATCTAATTAATTGGCAAAAAATACGGTTTGCTCACAGATGTATGATGAAGCCTTGTATCTTTTTAAGAAAATGTTTACTTAACAATGATGATAGCTTATATTTGATGAAGGAAGTAAAGAATATTGTATTGAATATTTATAATATCGAATGTTTAATGGAAAATTACATTGACGCAGTAAAATCTATAATTACTTTTATTCAAAGCCGTGAACCAACTATGAGATAAATGTGCTTCACAATTCTCTGACTATGTACAAAGTTTGATGTAGCTTTTACCAAATAAAATATTGAGTCTGAGTCTGAGTCTATCTATCTAGCTATCTATCTGTCTATATATCTAACTATCTATCTATCTATCTAACTATCTATCTATCTGTCTATCTATCTAGCTAGCTATCTGTCTATCTATATATCTATATATCTGTCTATCTATATATCCTTGCAAGTTTTTACAGAAATGTTTATTAAACCTTGATGAATACCTATCGTTAGGAAAGGAAGTTAACCATATCCTATTACATGAATATGACGTATCAGATTTGAAAACTAATGATATAAATGCTATCAAGTCAAGAATTATGTTTGTACAAAACCATGAACCTAGAATGCGGTAATGTATGAGGTTACTGTTATCTCTATTGTATATATGTAAAAAGTTAATTGTGTTGCCTTTTATGAAATAAAGATTTGAGTCTGAATCTATCTGTATATATGTAAAATGTTACCATGTAACCTTTTATGAAATAAAGAATTAACTAACTAACTAACTATCTATCTATCTATCTATCTATCTATCTAAATCTATCTATCTATTAGTATTTATTTACAAAAGTATCTAGGGTTTATAATAGATGATAATTTAAATAATGACAAAGACGTAATTAGGTGTCGTAACAAGTTTTATAATGAATTTAATTGTATTTTACGTAAATTTTCTAATGTTAATGTTAGGGTTTTTACTCAGTTGTTCCAAAGTTACTGCTCAAGTTTTTATGGTTCTGAATTATGGTTTTATAACAAAAAGTGCAAACTTCCTCTTAAGCAATATGCAATTGGTTACCACAAAGCAATAAAGAAAATGCTGAAATTAAAATATTGGGAAAGTAATCATCATGCATGTGAATTGGCTGGACTAATGACATTTAATCATTTAATGAATTGGTTAAAAATTAGATTTGCTCACAAATGTCTCCTAAAACCTTGCAAGTTTTTACAGAAATGTTTATTAAACCTTGATGAATACCTATCGTTAGGAAAGGAAGTTAACCATATCCTATTACATGAATATGACGTATCAGATTTGAAAACTAATGATATAAATGCTATCAAGTCAAGAATTATGTTTGTACAAAACCATGAACCTAGAATGCGGTAATGTATGAGGTTACTGTTATCTCTATTGTATATATGTAAAAAGTTAATTGTGTTGCCTTTTATGAAATAAAGATTTGAGTCTGAATCTATCTGTATATATGTAAAATGTCACCATGTAACCTTTTATGAAATACAGAATTAACTAACTAACTAACTATCTAGCTATCTGTCTATCTATCTATCTGTCTATCTAGCTATCTATCTAGATAGCTATCTATCTATCTAATGTCCATAGAACTCTCATGAATCCATGTACCTTTGTGAGTAAAAACATAATATATTTCAAACAAAGATAATTTATTGTTAAAGACGTGGAGAAAACATTGATGGATGTATATGGATTTATTGTTAAAGACGTGGAGAAAACATTGATGGATGTATATGGATTTATTGTTAAAGACGTGGAGAAAACATTGATGGATGTATATGGATTTCAGAACTTAATTACAAATGGTATTGATGCAATAAAGGCAAGAATATTTCACGTGCAGCATAATGAGCACACGTTGCGGTAAGGAAGGAACAATATATATATATATATATATATTCTATCTTGTGTTATGAACATGTTATATACACAATGTGTGTGAATGTTTATACTGTATATGAGTATGTATTATTACTATTTTTTTTGTTTTAACCAATATGTAAAAAGCATACCTTGTATCTTTTTATGAAATACAAATATGACTGACTGACTGACTATCTATCTATCTATTTGTCTATCTATCTATCTATCTATCTATCTATCTATCTATCTACTCTGGCCCATACCCTCTAGCCCACTCGTAAGAATTCGTAGACACACTATGTTTTTATTTATGCAATTATAACTATCTGGATAGAACTTACTTTACAATAAATAGTATATATAGTTTATATTTTGTAGTTGATGTATAGAAAAATATACTCTTAAATTCGCTTCCAGAGATATATACTTATATAATTCGGTGAAGTCTGCGCTAGTCTGAGTAGGCTAGAAACTATGGTATCCGAGTGTAGCCTACACTCGTATTCTATAGTCACTTCAGGTCAGGTGCAAGGTTAAGAGATACATTATCTCTTAACCTGGGTCAGGTGAAGGTATTGAGGGTTAAGCCTTTACAACGGCACCTCCTAGCTACTTTCTACTTTTTCATAATTTCTGAAGATTGTAGAGAGGGGAGAAGCGGTGTTGGAGAGAGAGGAAGCTGCTGGAGTGGCTTTGTTATGTGTGTTATTAGTCTGTATAAGGGGTGTTAGAGAGAGAGAGGAATATGTTGGAGTGTCTTTGTTATGTGTGTTATTAGTCTGTATAAGGGGTGTTGTAGAGAGAGGAAGCTGTTGGAGTGGCTTTGTTATGTGTGTTATTAGTCTGTATAAGGGGTGTTGGAGAGAGAAAAAGATGTTGGAGTGGCTTTATTATGTGTTATTAGTCTGCATAAGGGGTGTTGGAGAGAGGAAGCTGTTGGAGTGGCTTTGCTATGTGTGTTATTAGTCTGCATAAGGGGTGTTGGAGAGAGAAGAAGCTGTTGGAGTGGCTTTGTTATGTGTGTTATTAGTCTGTATAAGGGGTGTTGGAGAGAGAGGAAGCTGTTGGAGTGGCTTTGTTATGTGTGTTATTAGTCTGTATAAGGGGTGTTGGAGAGAAGAAGCTGTTGGAGTGGCTTTGTTATGTGTGTTATTAGTCTGTATAAGGGGTGTTGGAGAGAGAGGAAGCTGTTGGAGTGGCTTTGTTATGTGTGTTATTAGTCTGTATAAGGGGTGTTGGAGAGAGGGGAAGCTGTTGGAGTGGCTTTGTTATGTGTGTGTGTTATAATTCTGTACACTTCTTTATATATTTGTATTTTTTCTCCAGGACATTCATGGCCAGCAGTGGGAGGAGGAGGTGGTGAGGGTGGAGACGGAGGAGGAAGAAGAGGTGGAGACGGAGGAGGAAGAACAAGGAGAAAGTAAATCAAGCCCTCACATCTACTTCATCAACCAAAAGATCAAATATATCTGGGAGGACGCCACTTGCACCTTTGTTAAGTTAAGGTACTGTTCGTTTATATTTATGCCTTGGTCTTTAACAAATGTTAACTCAATGAAAACATACTGCCCACATATGCGAATACATAATATATACTATATATATATATATATATATATATATATATATATATATATATATATATATATATATATATATATATATATATATATATATATATATATATATATATATATATATATATATATATATATATATATCCTGGTGCGTAAATAAAGAAATATAATAGTAGGTATAATAGAATTAAAGATAATGTATGTGTTTATATTTTCTCTTCCTTGACCGTAACAAAACTTATTCAAATAAACATATTATAATAAAACTAATTATAATAAAACCTATTTAATACAACCTATTATAATACAACCTATTATAATAAAACGTATGATAATATACCCGTGTGGTTGCCTATTATTATTATTACTATTATTATTAGCTTATTATTATTATTATTAGTAGTTTTTTTTTTTTTTTTTTTTTTTTTTATTATATTATTGAGACTTGCAACAAATTATGCCCAAAATAACACTTATTATTATTATTATTATTATTATTATTATTATTATTATATTATAGCCCCCTGGAGAGCTTCCCGACCTTCAACAGCCTACAGCAGAAGGGACAGAAGGGGCTCAGCAAGCATGAGGCGTGTCGGAGGTTGGCGCTCTACGGGGAAAACTACCTGGATGTGTCCGTCCTCTCCCTGTGGCAGCTACTCCTAAGACAGGCCAGTAGTTATGCCATTAGTTTAGCTATTCTAAGACCTTTCGCCCCATTTCTTTGTCAATATTTAGACTTTTTGTGTCCCTTACGTGTCCTTTTTTTCCTGGCGAGCGATAGCGAGCCTGTAATTTAAGAGGTATTGGGCTTTGGCCGGGACATTTTTCTATCGAAAAATGTACAAATTTATCTTGAAGGGTGGTCTAGGGGGTGTTTTTTTTACAGCTTGATGGAGGTTTAGGGATGAAACCAAAATGATAATAAAAAGATATATAAGAGATAAATCAATCAGTAAAATCATTGTGAGGCGTGGCGGAGGTTGGCGCTCTACGGGGAGAACTGTACCTGGATGTGTCCGTCTCTCTCTCCCTGTGGCACCTACTACTACGACAGGCCAGTAGAGTCTTGCTATAGTTTAAGGGGAGAGGGGCATATTTATTTGATAATTTTTTTTTTTTTTTTTTTTTATTATTTTATTATTTTCCTCCCCAGACCTCCATCCAGCTTAAAAAACATCCATTATATCCCCCTTCTAGATTAATTTGTACATTTTTAGCCCCATTTATTTGTCAATATTTTGACTTTTCGTGTCCTTTAGGTGTCGATTTTTTCCTAGCGAGCGATAGCAAGCCTGTAATTTAAGAGGAATTGGCCTTTAGCTGGTGTAAAATGTACACATTTACTCCTGTCCTTTTTGAGTTATGAGATGTTGGGGTCTGGGTTTCTGGCCTGCCAATAAAGAAAAGAGTATACATTATATTATTATTATCCCCATTATTTTTTTGATATATGTTTTGTTAACCCTATATCTTAACCCTTTCATTTCCAAACTATTCAAACTGACAGTACCTATGAATAGACGAATTTCTAGAGTTTCGGAAGGCCCTCCAGACGTCTCCGCTATTCCTTTCATGCCTAAAAGAATATATTCGTCATTGTGAACATATAAACTGATTGTTACCCATATGAGAGTACCATTTACAAGTAATCACAATAGTTTTTTTAAGGGGAGAGATTTCCATTTAAACGGATTTTTTTCTGGACCCTTTCCTCCCTCATGTTTACCCCAATTGTTTTTGAGATTTTAAGACGTTCGCCCCATTAGTTTGGCGATGTTAAGAACTTTTGCCCCATTTCTGTTAATTGTAAGACCTTTCGTGCCATTTAGGTGTCGATTTTTCCTGGCGAGCGATAGCAAACCTGTAATGTACAAATGTAAAACATTATCTTTTAAGGGAGTCTAGGGGGTGTAATATTAAGCTTGATGGAGGTTTAGCGAGGAAACTAAGAAATACTGGAATAAATGAATTAATAGACCAAACAATCGGCCCATCTCCCCTTAACCCTGTTCACTACCTCGGAACCTTCCTAAACTGCGCAAGACTGTCTAACTACAACCGAAGGTGTTATATACGTGTCCCCCCTTGTGCCCCTAACAAGATTGTCTAACTATAACCGAAGGTGTTATATACGTGTCCCCCCTTGTGCCCCAAATAGGTGGTGAACCATTTTCTTTGTCAATATCAACACCTTTCGTGCCCTTTAGGTGTAAACAAATTCCTGGCGAGCGATAGCGAGCCTGTGAATGTAGGAGGAACTGCCCTTCGGCCGGGACATTTTTCTACCGAAAAATGTACAAACTTAAATCTAAGGGGGGCCTTGTTTTTTGTGTGTTTTTTTGTTTCATGGAGGTTTGGCGAGGAAACTAAAAAATACATATGTAAATGGATCCATAGACCCAAAAATAACCCCTACCCCCCCTCTGTGCCCCTAACAGGTGGTGAACCCTTTCTACGTGTGTCAGGGAGTGGTGGTGGTGGTGTGGTTGTGTAAGGGATACTACATAACAGCTGCCACCATTGCCGGCCTTACCATAGCTACGGTGGTCCTCGCTCTAATACAAGGCTACAGGGTGAGTACATAGCAATAACTCGACCACATGAGGAGGAGCACATTAAAATTGCGGGCTCGCTGTCGCTCGCCAGGAAAAAATCGACACTTGGGTGGGGATAAACGTCTTAAAACAGTAGGCTGAATGGGGCCGAATGGATACAACCCAGGGAGAGAGAGAGAGAACAAAAATCGAGGTGGGCCCCCTTAATTGCGTGGTATAGTGTTGGTATGGTTGTGTAAGGATTACACAAGGGTTAGAGTACATAGCAATAACTACACCATTTAGCTTTCAGATTTTAGGACGTTCGTTCCGTTAGTTTGGTGATTTGAAGACCTTTCCCCTCATTTGAAGACCTTTCCCCTCATTTGAAGACCTTTCCCCTCATTTGAAGACCTTTCCCCTCATTTCGTTGTCATTTGAAGACCTTTCCCCTCATTTGAAGACCTTTCCCCTCATTTGAAGACCTTTCCCCTCATTTCGTTGTCAATATTAAAAACTGTCGTGCCATTTAGGTGTCGATTTTTTCCTTTGCGAACGATATCGAGCCTGTAATCTTAATTGTGTGGTGGTGTTGGTATGGTTGGCTAAGGGTTACTACATAAGGGGGGTCACCTGCTATTGTGTGGTGGTGTTGGTATGGTTGGCTAAGGGTTACTACATAAGGAGGGTCACCTGCTATTGTGTGGTGGTGTTGGTATGGTTGGCTAAGGGTTACTACATAAGGGGGGTCACCTGCTATTGTGTGGTGGTGTTGGTATGGTTGGCTAAGGGTTACTACATAAGGAGGGTCACCTGCTATTGTGTGGTGGTGTTGGTATGGTTGGCTAAGGGTTACTACATAAGGGGGGTCACCTGCTATTGTGTGGTGGTGTTGGTATGGTTGGCTAAGGGTTACTACATAAGGAGGGTCACCTGCTATTGTGTGGTGGTGTTGGTATGGTTGGCTAAGGGTTACTACATAAGGGGGGTCACCTGCTATTGTGTGGTGGTGTTGGTATGGTTGGCTAAGGGTTACTACATAAGGAGGGTCACCTGCTATTGTGTGGTGGTGTTGGTATGGTTGGCTAAGGGTTACTACATAAGGGGGGTCACCTGCTATTGTGTGGTGGTGTTGGTATGGTTGGCTAAGGGTTACTACATAAGGAGGGTCACCTGCTATTGTGTGGTGGTGTTGGTATGGTTGGCTAAGGGTTACTACATAAGGAGGGTCACCTGCTATTGTGTGGTGGTGTTGGTATGGTTGGCTAAGGGTTACTACATAAGGAGGGTCACCTGCTATTGTGTGGTGGTGTTGGTATGGTTGGCTAAGGGTTACTACATAAGGAGGGTCACCTGCTATTGTGTGGTGGTGTTGGTATGGTTGGCTAAGGGTTACTACATAAGGAGGGTCACCTGCTATTGTGTGGTGGTGTTGGTATGGTTGGCTAAGGGTTACTACATAAGGGGGGTCACCTGCTAATTGTGTGGTGGTGTTGGTATGGTTGGCTACGGGTTACTACATAAGGGGGGTCACCTGCTATTTTTTATCTTTCTCTCCTTTTCTCTCTTTCTCTGGCTTGTATCCATTCGGCCCCATTCAGCCAACTATTTTAAGACGTTTATCCCCATCCATGTGTCAATTTCTTCCTTGCGAGCGAAAGCGAGCCAGCATTGAATGGAGAAATCCGGCTTCGCCGGAGACATTTTTCTATCGAAAAATTTACAAATTTAGCTTGCTGTCAAAACAACAAAATATATATGCTGGCTCGCGGGAAAATATTTACACCTGGATTGGGGTAAACGTCTTTAAACAGTAGGCCGAATTGGGCCGAAGGGATTCAAGCCAAAGAGAGAAGGAGAGAAAGAGAAAAAAAGCGAGGTGGGCCCCCTTAACATCTGCTACCATTGCCGGCCTTACCATAGCTACGATGGTCCTCGCTCTCCTACAAGGCTACAGGGTGAGTCGATAACCATGTGAGGAGAAGCACTTTATGGGGGAGGCAGCTGCTTTTTCTCCCTCAGTGTTTAGTCCCATTAGCTTTGAGATTGTAAGACGTTCGCTCTATTACTTTGGCGATTTTAAGACCTTTCGCCCCCATTTCTTTGTTATTATAAAAACTTGTCGTGCCATTTAGGTATCGATCTTTTCCTGGCGAGCGATAGCGAGCCTGTAATCATAGAAGGATGCCGAAAAAATATAATTGGATAATATATGATAACAATAATACCCATAAACATTTTAATCTGTCTATCGAATCGGAAACTAACTAAACATTGCAATACTGCTTGCTGTTAAATATGTTATAGTCAACCTTTCTAATGTTATGCATGTGTGTACATACTTTCTAATGTTATGCATGTGTGTACATACGTTCTAATGTTATGCATGTGTGTACATACGTTCTAATGTTCTTTCTTTTATGTATATTCTTTATAATATTAATTATTCTTTAGATCCCGTATGATATATTATTATTTTATATTAATCGTTATTAACATTATTCATTATTAACTAGCCTTTATTGCTTTCAGTCTCGAAATGTTCTTCTTCAATAATTCTTTTGTTCTCATTTTGTTCAAGTTTATCCTTTTCTTTTACTTTCTCCTCGCCAGCAAAGTGAGGCTCTGAAGAAAACGGTGACCTCCCAATCAGAAGTGAGGGTGCTGCGGGAGGGTGAGGGTGAGTACAGTGTGTGGGTAGGGGGTTAAAGGGGGAGGGGCCGGTTATTATGGTCCCCCTTCTCCCACCTGTTTAACCCCAATGTTTGTTTTAGATTTTAACCCTTTCTCTGCGGGCGTATTTGGGCTATTTAGGGCATATTCAGGCACTCCAGAATGATTAATCAAGTGTCTGCATGAAATTAAATGTATGCTGCCGAAAACTAGACGAAAATAGCTTCAAAATGACATTAGAATGAGCTTCATAGCTTGCGGGATTCACCTGCAGCGCTACCATAGACATTGGGGAAAACTCGCTATTTATTAGCAATGTAGCACTTTTTTTTGCCTTTGGCAGCACTGCTGAAACCCGGGTCTGGGACCTCAGTGCACGGACGGACGTGCTGACGGTCTGAGGTGGGCCCCTCGCGGTCTCGCCCACTGACACTGGATTTCTACGGCTTTTACAGGCTTTTAAAGCCTGTAAATTGCTGTATCTTGCCAAAACATAGTACTACGTTTCCCGCACCGTATGGGTTAAGACGTTCGGCCCATTAGTTTGGCGATTTTAAGACTTCACGCCCCATTTCTTTGTCAATATTAACCCGAAAAAGGCGAGCTATATGTAGTGAACACCCTGTAACTGGGCGGCCATATTAGGATTGATTCCCGCCTAAAATCGTCATTTTACGATAAATATCGTTATTACTTATTCATATGCGCCTATTTTACGTTTAATATGAAGATAGTAACATGTAACAGCAATAAAACAAATGGGAATAGTGTTTGGATGGTGGAAATCGCAAATTATTGCCGACCGTTCATTCATGAAATGTGGAGCAGACATCCTCTCTCTCTCTCTCTCTTTTTCCCCACACATTAGACAAGCAAGACCACACCCTGGGACCGGTTTGGAGATATTGGCACAGTAATAAATACACATATAAACAAGGGAATAAGAAGAAAAATAGGTGATAATTGAAGGGGGGAAGGAGGGGATTTTGACATATGTGGAGGAGTAATAGGAGGTATGGAGGGGAATTATCTCTCTTAAGCACCATTTCTTTTGTTTTAAGTGTGACTGGGGCCTTTTAAAAGGCTTTTTTTAGGCCTTATCTCTTAAGACGATCGTCGCCTTTGCCCACCAAAACCTCTTAAGAGTGTTCTCGCCGTTCCCAGGATAAGACCTTTCGTGCCATTTAGGTGTCGATTTCTTCCTGGAAAGAATACCAGCCTTATTCTTTATTAGTGTACTGTATATGTAAAGATGACGTTATGGTTTATAGATCTGATTATGCTTTTAGAAGGGATAAAGTGTGTGTGTGTGCGTGGTGGTGGCAGTGGTGGTGGTGGCAGAGGGGGGGGGGGGGGGGATGAGGGGTGAGGGGTGAGGATTGGCACTCCCCCTGTTTAGGTCCATCAGTTTGGACTGTTTAAGACGTTTGACCCTATTATTTTGACGATAATAAGATGCCTCACCCCATTAGTTTGGCGGTAATGAGACGCTTCATCCCATTTAGCTGTCGATGTTGGCGAACGTAACCTACTCGACCAGACATGAAAGTACACGAAGTTGCAGATCACTTTTGCACCCAACCTATTTGTTCTGTGTTACTATCTTATCTAAGCCACAGAAGCCTTTTGCACCCAACCTATTTGTTCTGTGTTACTATCTTATCTAAGCCACAGAAGCCTTTTGCACCCAACCTATTTGTTCTGTGTTACTATCTTATCTAAGCCACAGAAGCCTTTTGCACCCAACCTATTTGTTCTGTGTTACTATCTTATCTAAGCCACAGAAGCCTTTTGCACCCAACCTATTTGTTCTGTGTTACTATCTTATCTAAGCCACAGAAGCCTTTTTTTCTGGAGCTAAATCCAGATATCAGTAGCTAAATAATTATTGCACACTTGCGAGTTTCAGGCTATAAGGAAGTTGGAGCTGTAGACAATGATATTTAACAGAATTTACCGCTAAAATACGGTCGTAGTACATATATAAATACATAAAACCCAATTCAACATACCATTTATCCATCAGAAACGTACATTACTGTTGCATTTCTGTTTAATATCGATGTTTACAGCTCCAACTTCCTTATAGAACGAAACTCGCAAGTCGGCAATTGCACACGTCAACAATAAACTATACCCTGTTTCTTTGCAACTGACGGTAAATTGCAAAGTTCCCATCAAGATTTCTCGGTTATTTTGAAGGCTTTGTCATGCAATATAGTGCTAATGATATAAACTTGGTGTTAAGGGGAGATTTCCACTTAAGGGATTTTTGTCTTTACCCCCTTCTCCCTCATGTTTAGCCCCATTGCTTTTGAGATTTTAAGACGTTCGCCTCATTTTTGGCGATTTGAATACTTTTATCTTTTAAGACCTGTCCCATTTAGGTGTCAATTTTTTCCTGGCGAGCGATAGCGAGCCTGCAATTTAAGAGAAATCGGCCTTCGGCCGGGACATTTTTCTACCGAAAAAATTTACAAATTTATCTTGAAGGGGAGTCAAGGGGATATTTCAGCTTGATAGGTTGATTATGTTTAACCATGACTTTATAGCATTTTTCCTATTATTTATTTTATTTCCCTTTTTTTTTCTTTCCCAGCTATAAGTTTCCTCTCTCTCTCTCTCTTGCACTCGCTTGCTAACAGTGATGACAATGCCCTGCTTGCAACTAGCTAATGTTAGCACGAAAATATACCACAAAATAAAGGAATAACAGGGAAAATAGGTGATAACTGAAGGAGGGGAGGAAAGTGGGGAAGGAGGGGAGGTAGAGGAGTGATATTTTGCATGGCCCAGGGGCATGACTCTTAAGAGTCTTCCCGCAGTCCGCCGGGGGAACTCTTAAGAGTCTTCCCACAGTTCCCGGGTTAATATGATGCAGAGACATAGTGGTTTCATATTTTTCCATTCAGCATCGACCAATCAGCTGCCAAGGTATTCAATTTATCGTGAGTTGGAAATAAACCGAGTATAGTGCTTGAATATTATGTTGTACACTTTAAGGGGGGATGGGCGTATTTATATGCTTATGTATTCACCTTTTTAACCCTTTCAAGCTCCTCTACGCATTAATGTTTTGTTTTCTGGTAATTATTAGACGATTTTATTGAGATTAAGAAGGGTATATGGAAGTCAGAGGGTTGATTGAGATAGTCTTGTTACGACCGGGGCTACGAATAAAACAAGGGCACTTAATGATTGGACTAGTAATATGGCACTATGCAACAACGGTACTATGCTAGATCCAAACCCTTGAACTTATATGCCGGCGAACAAAAACACCTATACCCTCCAAAGTTAATCTGCGATAACGGGGTATCCTTAACTGGGCATAAATGTACTCTACTTCAGGCTAACCCACACTGGTATAGCCTGATAACAAACAAGATGCAAGTTACGTTAAAATGCATAAAAGGGAAGCTATGGAAAGATCAATTAAATCACTGCAAGATTTAATACAATAAAAAGATGCTTCAATACAGTTACTCTAAACAACAATAAACTCTTCACTCCTATTTGAAAGAAAGTGAAGTATAGTCCTACAGCATAGACCTGGAAACTTCTGAAGAAAGTCTGATGCTCATAAGATGCTCGTATCTTAAATTATATAAAGGCAGGAGGCAGGACATCATACATGTAGACTGAATACACTAAAAGATAGGACATATAATGTTAACTGACACGAGAATATTATAAATGCGCAATGGGAGTAATGCTCGACACTAAAAGAAATAAACAGTCAGCTATGGTTGTGCAACTCAACAACAACCTAGACTCATAAATGCTGTGAATAATAATGCGTACATATCAAAGAGCTTATATTAAATACTAATAAGTGTCTACTCAATTAATAATGTCTAGCTGGAATACTCTAGGTAAGGAACTGTGGTTGAGCAAGACAGGCTCGTAGCCTAGTGAGGTCCTTAAGACTGCATCCTTTACGTTACGTTAATTGACTGGGGTGCTCTCTTGATAGATCCAGATCACAAGTATCTGGTTCTATCCTGGCGACCCTCAAAAGATAAGCAAAGAGGCAGCAAAGTGTGGAACTGGAACAGGCCAACGCCCTCAGTCAACACAATGCTGCACTCGTAAAGAACGCAAGCGAAAAGACAATACAGGCTACCACAGTACAGGTCGAAGTCGTGTAGGTATAAGCAAACCATACACACATCGGTGACGACGACTACAGTTACCTTATCCCAGTCTAGCATTAAATCAAAGAGCAGACCACTAAATCAATAATGGAGACACACACCGAGTTCTTAACCTCTACTAACTAAGAACCCTCAAACCTATTCTAAGTACATGTAAATATCTCAGAGGACGGTGCATGCAATACAATGGTCCGGCTATGGAAACCGTATGCAGAACCCAAGGGGATAAGTAATTGAATAAAGGTGAGGAGCAATGGAAAAGAAGAAGGTCAGAGGGAGAGATAGTGGTAAAGGGGGTGATCGGGAGAGAGTATGCAAAGGGATGTTAGAAGCATGCATGCCAAGCCTGTCCTGAGGAGGGTAGGCTGGTAGCTCCTCCGGACCCTCAGGATCCCACAAAGGCATGGTGGTCAGCCAATCACAGGCCGATATGTCACAAGGCAGCAGGCCTCTATGACGCGCCAAGAACCACCCGCCAATCAGAGGCGAGAGAAAGCCCGCGCGCGCGGGAAAAACTCCTCCGGGAGGGAGGAAGGAGGAGGGAAGCAACACTCACTACCCCCACGCTGCTCGCTCGCTCTCTCTCTCTCAACTTCACTACAATGCATCTTATGTTCTACTCATGATATAAAATACTTCCCGTTGTCACAGACGAAAATAAAGACCACCACTGGACTGTCTGTAACAATGCAAGTACTATGAAAGAAAGAATAACATTCTCTGATAACTGTAGCCCATTTCACTGCCCTGGCGAGCGCTAGTGGCTAACGGGAGGCGATTCTACCAACGCTGGTAGGCGTCACAGTCTTTACACTTTTAATACCCACAGATCCTTAGCTGCATAAAATCGTTTAATGTTAGCCAAAATAAACTGCTAAAACGTGTCAGAGCTTCAAGGGGTTAATATTCTTTTAGTTTCCTTCCTAGACCTCCATCAAGCTTAAAAAAATATCCTCTTGACCCCCCTTCGAGACATTTTTACATTTTTCGGTAGACAAATTTCCCGGCCGAAGGCCGACTCCTCTTAAATTACAGGCTCGCTATCGCTCGCCAGAAAAAATCGACACCTAAATTACACGAAAAGTCTTAGTATTGACAGAGAAATGGAGCGAAAGGTATTAAAATCTCCAAACTAATGGGCCGAACGTCATATAATCTGAAAACTAATGGGACTAAACATGAGGGAGAAGGGGGACCAGCAAAAGGAATCATCTCCCTTTACCGGAACTTACCTGGTGTGAAATACTTTGTTCCAGATGTCTGTTGTTGTTATTTTTACTATGTTGTATAATTTAACCCTTTCAAGAACCCATACGCGTTTCTTTTATATTTCCTGGCTATTATTAGGCATTTTATACAGATTAGGAATGATTTAGGGAAGTCAGAGGGTTAATTGGGATATTCTTTGCCCTTTTCATCCCCACAGATCCTTGCTAAGCTACATAAAATCGTCTACTGCTAGCCAGAATATACTGCCAACACGTGGCATGCTGCTCAAAGGGTTAGGATTATACATCATGGTCTCTAATCATACCAGGAAAACAAAATCAACACTTAAATAGCACACAAGGTCTTAAAATTGACAATGAGATGGGGCGAAAGATGTTAAAATCCCCAAACTAATGGGCCGAATGTCTTAAAATCTCAAAACCAATGGGGCTAAACACGAGGGAGAAAAGGGACCAGGGAAACGACCCACCTTCCCTTAACTTTCATAGTGGTGACTAATTGACCAATTGCGAGCTTCAGGCTGTAAGGAAGTTGGAGCCGTTAACATCGCTATTAAACAGAAATGCAATAATAATAATGTAGGTTTGTGATTAGTAGAAAGTATGTTGAATTTGGTTTTATTTGTTATATAAATGCTCTCTATGACTGAATTTTAGCTGGTAATTCTTCTAAATTTTGATGTCTACAGCTCCAACTTCCTTATAACGTGAAACTTGCAAGTGATCAATTTATGTCGGAATTCAAATTAGATTATATAATTATATTTCTTGTATATTGCCAAATTTTACACAGGAAATAATATTTAACCCCTTCTGTACGGGCCCCGTCATATGACGGAGACGATTTTCAGGCTATTATGTAGCCTGTGAGCCAGGCCAGCTGTTGCAAGCAGCGCGGGGGGCCGTCAACCCGAGCCTACGATGGTCGGGCTCATACTGGCACATCACATACCCATGTCTCGTATCACTGCAGCAATACACATGGCGAAAACAGCAAAAAAAATCTAATTTTTAGCGATTTTGGCCTACATTTGCAATATCTTTGCAAGATAACCAGACGTCGTACAGAGATGATTCAGGTGTCATTTGAAAGCTCCATTACCGTACTTTCACGGATATATAATGGTATTACGCTCTGACATTTGCTTATGCATGAAAATGAGCAGGGAATGAAGGTATTTTCAGGCAATTACGCCTGCTCGTAAGGGGTTAAAATAAAAACAAGTGGTTTATTTCTTTTTTCATTTTTATTCAATAATTATTGTTATCAGTTGCTTAAGCATTTCAAGTTATTTCTTGACTAGTCACGGATAATTTATTCCGTTGTCTTTTTAATGGAATTATAATTCAGTATAAAACAAAATAACGTCTTACAAATCATGTAACCGTTTCACAAATCATGTAACCGATACTCTATTCCTGTGAATGACAAATTGAAAATGGTTAGTATACATTTGCTGACAAACAAATTTGTTAATCTTCCATTTGGTATTGCCGCTGCTTTTCTTGAAACAGTCGAATTTGTTGATCATAAAACACACTAAATTTTCCACATCTCCTGCCTCCATCATCATTATTGTCGCCGTGATCGAGACCTACAAGGTTTTCACAGTCGCATATAATCTTATGGGTGGTGGCAGTTTGGTTTGGGCCCTCGTTTTGTAGGTACTGTCCATCCTTCCGAGTCTCAGTAGTCTTGTTGGGGGTTTGATTGTGGTCCTGGTTTTGTAGGTATTGGCCATCCTTCCGAGTCTCCGTAGCCTTGTTTCCTTGACTGGGGTTATTATTATGATGACAGCTCGCACTATGTTGGAAGTTTTGAATAGTGAGCGTATGTCCACCTAGCACCAGTGTAGTAGGTAGCTTGTGTCGAACCTCCATCATGACAGTCCTGGTTCCCGACTGGATACCCTCCGCCAGGGTACACTGGTGGGTATTCCTCCGTACTCCAACAACCTTTCCGTAGCGCTTCAGACCGGCGGAAATCACACCATCAGCCATCTCAAAAGGAGCATCTTGGACCAAAATGTAGAAAGTACCCCGGCTGAAGTTAATCACCTTGACTGTTCCTCCTCCAAAACATTTAGGCACAGTCAACACCTGGCCTCCATACCAGTGAAGGAAGTTTCTGTACGGTGGGTCTTCGATAAACTTGACGATGATTCTGTTTGGTCGGATGAACTGGATGCCTTGTATGTCCTCGCGCTTCACGGACATTGTGGTAAAGATCGTATTAAAGACATCGTCAGGTTGTAGCTTGGCATATGAGAAGAACAATCCCACTGACTCTTTTCTCTGCAGTGATGTTAGTACGCCATTACTAGTCATATTGCAGACAGACTGGTTAATTGAGATAATTAAAAAACAGTTCAAAGATAGTTCAAAGCCTTACAGATCTTCAGTCTAGTTTTTAGTGTTTTCAACTAAAAATTTCTTATTATTAGAGGCACTTTCAGTATCTGCAGATATAATAGCGCATAGCAGATCTTAACCCGTTATGTACCAGCGACGTCTTTTTAGCTTTATTCTGGCCACTATTGATCAATTTTATCCAGTCTAAAAAAGGCCTTCAGCAATTAAGAGGCTTCGAACTACCCCACTTGACCCTTTTTACTACCACAAATCCTTCTTAAACTACTTAAAATCGTCTAAATATAGCTAGAATATAAAAAGATGTCGCCGGTATAGAAGGGGTTAAACAAAAAAGTTACAGTTCAATCAGAAAGTTATCAAAATGTATGTATAGGTAGCGCCAACGAACTTGACAATAATCTTGATCCTTGACCTCTCTGTAACTCAAAAAGGCCTAGAGCAAACTGGCTGTAAATATCCACACCTATTTCCTGGTGGTCTCTTCCCAAGTGATAGAAACGTCAGCCCGATTCCTTTCATTTCTTTAGAGTTATAAGAAGTTAAAGGGTCAAGATTATTGCCAAGTTCGCTGGCGCTACCTTATATAGTAAATACTAGATGTGCCTTCACAACTTTGCCACCTTCAGTCCAATACATTTATAGCTTAACTACAGTGATTATGATAACAGACAAACTGAAGCTGATAACATTGGCTTATAATCTACAATAGAGGGTGGAACATGTTATCTATACTGCTATGAATGGCTGCAGTCTCCTATGTTCTTTTTTCACAGATAATAGTCTTTATCTTATCGTAAGCTTATCATCATTAAGGGGGTAGTGCTTGTTTTTTGGTCTATGTATTTATTTATTCATCAATGTTTTAGTTTTCTCGCTAGACCTAAATCAAGCTTAGAAAAACACCCCCTTTTAAAATAAATGTCCCAGGCCGGTTGCTTCTAAAATTAGAGGCTCGCTATCGCTCGGCAGGAAACAAAATCGATACCTAAATGGCACGAAAGGTTTTAATATTGAAAACAAAATGAGGCGAAAGGACTCAAAATCGCCAAACTAACGGAACGAACGTCTTAAAACCTCAAAACAAATATGCTAAACATGAGGGAGAAGGGGGTCCATAAAAAGCGAGTACTACCCCCTTAACTTATTTAGTATAAAAACACACTGAACATACCCCATATATATATATATTGTTATGTGTTTTTATTTTATTTATTCATTTTTATATAACAGAGTAAATTGATGTTTTTGTACCCAATGCAGAGATGGTGGTATTCTCACAAACACATGATAAATTATATAATTAACACCCCGTTCTTAACATGAATCATCAATTACAAACCTCAATGTACTTGAATAAACTAATGAAAGCATATGGTCCTCCCGGGATTCGAACTCGAGACACCATACCCAGAACATAAGCATCTAAACCATTACACCACCAACACACCAAGCTTCTTTCTGATCATCGTGAACTACCTATCTACTTATATACTCAGGCACATACCCCCTTATTTTTGCTCTCTCTCTCGCTCTCGCTCTCTCTCTCTCTCTCTCTCTCTCTCTCTCTCTCTCTCTCTCTCTCTCTCTCTCTCTCTCTCTCTCTCTCTCTCTCTCTCTCTCTCTCTCGCTTTCTCTCTGTTTTTTTTTTTGTTTTTTTTTTAATTTGAGAATATAGTATAATTGGCATTCTGTCCCCTTTTCAGAGATGATGGTATCCTCTCGAACCCTGGTACCCGGAGACGTGGTACTGGTGGAGGAAGGGGGTATGGAGGGAGGAGAGAAACTGGAGGTGGATGCTGTGTTACTCCAAGGATCTGTGGTCACTAATGAGGCCATGCTAACAGGGGAAGCTATACCAGTCACTAAGGTAAGGGGAGAAGCTGTTGGAGTGGCTTTGTTATGGTGGGTATGGAGGGAGGAGAGAGACTGGAGGTGGATGCTTTGTTACTTCAAGGATCTGTGGTCACTAATGAGGCCATGCTAACAGGGGAAGCTATACCAGTCACTAAGGTAAGGGGAGAAGCTGTTGGAGTGGCTTTGTTATGGAGGGAGGAGAGAGACTGGAAGTGGATGCTGTGTTACTTCAAGGATCTGTGGTCACTAATGAGGCCATGCTAACAGGAGAAGCTATACCAGTCACTAAGGTAAGGGAGGAAGCTGTTGGAGTGGCTTTATTATGTGTGTGGAGGTGGGTATGGAGGGAAGAGAGAGACTACAGGTGGATGCTGTGTTACTTCAATGGTCAGTCGTCACTAATGAGGCCATGCTTACAGGGGAAGCTATACCAGTCACTAAGGTAACATATCCTACACTCAACCACATAAATCTGGGCCCATCATGAACTCTTAATCCCTTCAGTACCGGTGACGTCTATGTTGTTGTTGTTGTTGTTGTCGTTCCCTAAGCTGCCTTGCCGAACAGCCCCGAGTCACTAAGGAAGGCCATGGCCACGATCGGGCTTTCCCACAGAGCTCTCAAGGAGTGCAGATTATGTTATTGGCGTAAGTGATTGTGTAGAATGCAGTCGTCTATGATGTGTTTAATAGTATGGGGTGCTGTGTTACATCCTGCGCAGGTGTCGACGACGGAGTCATCCAGTCTCTTTTGATAGCTCATAAGAACTGGATGGTGCCCACATCTCAGCCTGGCCAGGTGGACTCTGTCCTCGCGAAGAAGGGAGGATTCAGAAGGATGGATTTCGGGAGGTCGTGCCTGCAGCTGCGTGTTGTCTATGAGTGAGTGGATGGAACGGCGAGAGATATGAGTATGGATGTGCTTCTGGAAGCTGGTTTGGGGTGGGCAGGGAGGGAGAGATGACATTATTTGTGTGTGATACCGTGTGCTGGGTGTTGTTTTGATATTCCTTGGTGTCTGTGGGTGCGCTGCCATGTAGTATAGTGGATGGTGTTGGTTTGTGGAGGCTGCAGCCAGGAATTGAGTGCCTCTCATGTCTTTGACTTTGAGGAGTTTGGTTTCTGGATGTAGGTGATCTGTAGGTGTAGTAGCTGTGCAGCCTGTGATGATTTTTAGGGCTTTGTTTTGAATAGTCTGCAAGGTCTTGTGATGTGTTTCAGCTAGGTTAGAAGCCCAGGCAGGGATTGCATATTCCATCACTGATCTAATATATGTATTGTTTGTATACTGTGGTGGTAGTTTCTTTGTTGTGTCCAAATTTTGTGTGGGCAAGTGACCTGAGGGCGTTATGTCTGGGTGTCAGTTTTGTTTTGTTTATGTTTGTGATATGTTTGAATGTCATTAGAGTATCATATGGTACTCCTAGGATTTTGTGTGTGTGTGTGTGTGTGTGTGTGTGTGTGTTAGGGGGGTGTTGTTTAAGGTGAGGTACGCGGTGTTTTTGTATTCGGCTGTCCAGCTTGTGAGGAGGGTTGCAGAGGATTTGGCTGGGGCCAACTTGAGTCAGTGTAGTGCACCAGTCATGTAGTGTGTTGAGATAGGGTTGAATGAAAGGTGTTGCTCTGTCTGGGTCTTGGTGTGACAACATGCATTGTGTTATATTTCAGCTACATTTAGACGATTTTATGAATCTTATGAAGCTTATACTGTATAGTAGCTAAGAGGATTAATTGAGATAGTCTGTCGCCTTTTAATGGGTAGACGTCCTTCTTAACTCTATTGACATTTCAGGTATGTATTCCAGATGGGCTGGTATTTCTGGCCTCCTTCTCCCTCGTGTTTATCCCCATTAGTTTTCAGATTTTAAGATGTTCGGTTCATTAGTTTGGCAATTTTATGACTTTACACACCATTTATTTGTCAATATTAAGACCTTTCGTGCCATTTAGTTGTCGATTTTTTCCTGGCGAGCGATAGCGAGCCTGTAATTTTGAAAGTAAAAAGAAAAAACAAAATTTACCTTGAAGGGAGGACTAGGGAATCTTGTTCTAAGCTGTATTGAGGTCTAGCGAGGAAACTAAATAATGAATGAAGAAATATGCAAATAGACGAAAAAAAAAAAAAAAAAAAACAGCCACTAGCCCCTTAAGGGGAGGTTTTTAGTTGATTCCCCAGACTTCCATCAAGTTTAAAATTACTCCTCCTTGACCCCCTTTCAAGATAAATTTGTACATTTTTCGGTAGAAAAATTTCCCGGCCGAAGGCCGGTTCCCCTTAAATTACAGGCTCTCTATCGCTCACCAAGAAAAAAACGACACCTAAATGGCACGAATGGTCTTAAAATTTACAGAAATGGGGCGAGGGTTCTTAAAATCGCCATACTAATGGGGCGGACGTCTTTAAATCTCACAAGCAATGGGGCTAAACATGAGGGAGAAAGAGGTTCAGAAAAAAATCCTCCAGGTGTAAATCTCCCCGTAACTCTATTGTCCTTCCAGGTGCGTGTGCCTAGAGGTAGTGACGCCCTGTTCGACCCTGTACAGCACCTCCACCATGTGCTGCAGGGTGGCACTCAGCTGCTACAGGTGCGCGGGGCCTCACAGCTTCCGGCACTCGTCATCAACACAGGTCAGTCTTATACGGTTGGCCAAATAAGTCGTGTCTCCGCTGTCGTTGTGTTTTCCTTGCTGTGTGCTGTATTAATGTCTGTCAGATGTTGAATAAGGGGTGTACAGATAGGAACATGTTTGTATATATCGTCATTACGTTTGCTCCTGTGTGCTGTATTAATGTCTGTCAGATGTTGAATAAGGGGTGTACAGCTAGAAACATGTTTGTATATCTCACTCGAAATGTTGAATTAATGCTTAGATCGTGCTGATGCCAATTATTGATCGAAATATACTTGGTGCCGCAACATCACTTATTAGGCCGACTGTACTATAACCCTTAAAAACCGTCGTGACCTAGCTTCTTATTTTCTTTAAGGGGGGTGAACTGATTTTTGTACTCTCGTTTTTGTCTCTTGCTCTGGCTGGTATCCATTCTGCCCCATTCAACCTACTGTTTGAAGACGTTTATCCCCATCCAGGCTCGCAGCATTGTATGGAGAAATCTGGCTTCGCCGGAGACATTTTTCTATTGAAAAATGTACAAATTTAGCCTGCTGTCAAACACGTTAACAATAATATGCTGGCTCGCTACCGCTCGCCAGGGAAAAATCGACACCTGGATGGCGATAAACGTCTTAAAACAGTACGCTGAATGGGGCGAATGGGTAGAACCCATCAGAGAGAAAGGGAGAGAGAGAGAAAAAGATACGAGGTGGGCCCCCTTAACAACCTTGAGGATTATGACGCATTTTGACAGTTATTCTGACTATCATTAGTCGTCGTGACCTATCTTCTCACTTTGTCGATCTAAGTCACCTGTTTTAAACGTGTTCAGCACTCAGTCGAATTTGACCCAATTCGACCGCATTCCTTTTGACCATTTTGCCTAATTTGGCCTTGTAGCCCAACTTCGACAAATTTAGTTTAAGTTTGAACGCATGCTGGAGATACTTACGGTACTAGGTAGTTTGAACGCATGCTGGAGATACTTACGGTACTAGGTAGTTTGAACGCATGCTGGAGATACTTACGGTACTAGGTAGTTTGAACGCATGCTGGAGATACTTACGGTACTAGGTAGTTTGAACGCATGCTGGAGATACTTACTGTACTAGGTAGTTTGAACGCATGCTGGAGATACTTACGGTACTAGGTAGTTTGAACGCATGCTGGAGATACTTACTGTACTAGGTAGTTTGAACGCATGCTGGAGATACTTACGGTACTAGGTAGTTTGAACGCATGCTGGAGATACTTACTGTACTAGGTAGTTTGAACGCATGCTGGAGATACTTACGGTACTAGGTAGTTTGAACGCATGCTGGAGATACTTACGGTACTAGGTAGTTTGAACGCATGCTGGAGATACTTACGGTACTAGGTAGTTTGAACGCATGCTGGAGATACTTACGGTACTAGGTAGTTTGAACGCATGCTGGAGATACTTACGGTACTAGGTAGTTTGAACGCATGCTGGAGATACTTACGGTACTAGGTAGTTTGAACGCATGCTGGAGATACTTACTGTACTAGGTAGTTTGAACGCATGCTGGAGATACTTACGGTACTAGGTAGTTTGAACGCATGCTGGAGATACTTACGGTACTAGGTAGTTTGAACGCATGCTGGAGATACTTACTGTACTAGGTAGTTTGAACGCATGCTGGAGATACTTACGGTACTAGGTAGTTTGAAAGCATGCTGGAGATACTTACGGTACTAGGTAGTTTGAACGCATGCTGGAGATACTTACTGTACTAGGTAGTTTGAACGCATGCTGGAGATACTTACGGTACTAGGTAGTTTGAACGCATGCTGGAGATACTTACGGTACTAGGTAGTTTGAACGCATGCTGGAGATACTTACTGTACTAGGTAGTTTGAACGCATGCTGGAGATACTTACGGTACTAGGTAGTTTGAACGCATGCTGGAGATACTTACGGTACTAGGTAGTTTGAACGCATGCTGGAGATACTTACGGTACTAGGTAGTTTGAACGCATGCTGGAGATACTTACTGTACTAGGTAGTTTGAACGCATGCTGGAGATACTTACGGTACTAGGTAGTTTGAACGCATGCTGGAGATACTTACGGTACTAGGTAGTTTGAACGCATGCTGGAGATACTTACGGTACTAGGTAGTTTGAACGCATGCTGGAGATACTTACTGTACTAGGTAGTTTGAACGCATGCTGGAGATACTTACGGTACTAGGTAGTTTGAACGCATGCTGGAGATACTTACGGTACTAGGTAGTTTGAACGCATGCTGGAGATACTTACGGTACTAGGTAGTTTGAACGCATGCTGGAGATACTTACTGTACTAGGTAGTTTGAACGCATGCTGGAGATACTTACGGTACTAGGTAGTTTGAACGCATGCTGGAGATACTTACGGTACTAGGTAGTTTGAACGCATGCTGGAGATACTTACGGTACTAGGTAGTTTGAACGCATGCTGGAGATACTTACTGTACTAGGTAGTTTGAACGCATGCTGGAGATACTTACGGTACTAGGTAGTTTGAACGCATGCTGGAGATACTTACTGTACTAGGTAGTTTGAACGCATGCTGGAGATACTTACGGTACTAGGTAGTTTGAACGCATGCTGGAGATACTTACTGTACTAGGTAGTTTGAACGCATGCTGGAGATACTTACGGTACTAGGTAGTTTTGGGGGTTTTTTTTTGTAGGTATATATACAGTATACTGTATATATATATTATATATATATATATATATATATATATATATATATATATATATACGGTATATATATTTGTTTCCTTCCATAGGTTTCTACACTGCCCGTGGTGAACTGGTCCGGTCCATCCTGTACCCTAAGCCCCACCACCTGTACCTGTACTGGGACCTACTGTGGCTACTGGGGACCTTCCTCATCATCGGTCTGGCAGCAATGATCTGGAGTGGCATAACCTGGCGTAATGTGGGGGTCAGTACAGGGGACACAGCTTAAGGGGGAGGTCGATTATTTTCATTTATTCATTATTTGTCTAGTTTGCTCCTTAAACTTCCATCAAACTAAAAAAAAAATCCTCCCTTCTAGATTAATTTTTACATGTTTTGGTTGAAATATTTTCCGGCCAAAGGCCGGTTCTTCCAAAATTACAGGCTCACTTTCGTTCACCAGGAAACAAATCCACACCTAAATAGCACGAAAGGTCTTTATATTGACAAAGAAATAAGGCGAAAGGTCTTAAAATCGACACACTAATGGGGCACACATCTTAAAATCTGAAAACTAATGAGGCTAAACATGATTGAGAAGGGGTTCTAGAAAAACAAACCATCTCCCCTCAAGGCAATGTTACCAGCATATATAGTATAGTCCATTCTAACAGTCTAGATATTCGCTGTAAGTAGGCGAGAGATCATGACCTCTATCCTCTGTAACTCAAAAAGGACGAGAGCAAATTGGCTGTAAATTTCTACATCTATTCCTTGACTGATTCTTCCCAAATGGTAGAAATATTAGCTCGATTACTCTAGCAATGTTTGAGTTACTGAGGTTAGAAGTCATGATTTCTCGCCTACTTACATCGAATAGACTATAGGCCACAAATCCTCAACCGTAATTTAAGTAACTGAAACATATTAACTTGCTCATGTAGAGATTTACACCCTATGTAGTGGTTTTGTGTTCTGGCGTAATGTGGGGGTCAGTACAGTCGGCATAATAAGTCATGTCTCGGCACCAAGTAGGTTTTGATCAATAATTGGTATCAGTAATATTTAAAACTTGATTTATTCGTTTCGAGTGAGATATACCAAGATGATCCTATATTTATCCACCCTATTCAACATCTGACAGACATTAATACAGCACAGAGCGAGGCAAGCGTAATGACAGCTGAGACATGACTTATTAGCGCTATCTTACAAGGGCCACAGATCAAGGAAATGTTACGAGCATAATTATACAGTATAGTCCATTCATTATAGCTAGGCCACAAATCATCAACCCTAATGTATGTAACTCGTAAAGGGCTAGAGCAAATAGGCTGTACATTTCCACACCTACAGTATTCCCTGACTGACTGTTCCTAAATGGTAGAAATATTAGATAGATTATGCAAATAATTTCTGGGTTATAAAGGTTAGTGGTCAAGATGTTGGCCTACTTATAATGAATGGACTAAAGTAGGTTGTTAGTTGCCATAGCAGTCCTCCCCACCTTAGACTCTGAGAGCCTGTGGTGAGTTAGGCACCCAGACTTATACACAGGTACGACTGTGTTATTATTATGTTACCACAATCTATTTTCTCATTTTTGACATCACAAATGTCCACCTTTTCTAGTGCGTTGTTTACTGATAGGCAGAGAGAGGCATTATCTGTAAGGGGATGGCCCATCTGCTTCTCCCTACCGCCACCCCTGAAAAGAACTCAAGAACTGTTGATTTATACATACATACATACATACACAAATTTAAAGACCGAGTGCTCCACACGAAGCGCGGTTCCGGTCTCACGTCCTAATGGCGGCGCTCCAGGCAGCCCTGTTAAGAGCTGCCTCACTTGTCAGGTTCTTTGAATTAAGATCAGACTGCAAAGTCCGATCCAACGTCTTTCTTGGTCCACCCCTTGGTGCAGCTCCCTTCACATTCATGGACTTGCATCTTTTCACCCAGCTATGTTCATCCATCCTCTCTACATGTCCAAACCATGCAAGCCTGCTAGTACGCATCTCATCACTGATACTCTTGATACCTAACCTTCTCCTTAGCTCTTCACTTGATATCCTATCTTGCAGTTTGGCACCACACATCCATCTCACCATTCTCATCTCATTGCGTTCCATTCTGTTGGTATCATCCACTTTGACAGGCCACATTTCTGAAGCATACGTCATTGCACTTCTAACGCATAAAGAATACACCTTTCCCTTCAAGGGGAGAGGTGGGTAGAGGCAAAAGTTCTCTAAACTTTCCCCAGCCGCATCTTATGCTGGCGATAGTGGCGGCTTCGGCCCCACCACCGGCAGAGATGGTATCTCCTAAGTAACAAAACTTTACCACCATCTCAAGTGCCTCATTGCCAAAGTTAACACTCTCAAGCCGGTCATTGAATACAAGCTCACCTTTGCATACAAATGTTTCAATTTCGGACTTCTTCCTTGGTAGAGGTCCCTTAATCTAGTGCAGTGCTTCTTCCTGTGATGTACCCAGCTGCGGCAGACACTACACTGTATTGAGTTCGCACCCACCCCTTTTCTGAATACTGCCCATGGGTATGCCCAATACATAACTGGTCATGATCCCTCTTTATCCCTCTGTCAGCTTCTGGAGTGACATGTTGCTTAACCTACTGTACCTGGTAGGCTATGTAAATATAATAATAATCATAATAATAATAATATAAACATCATTAGCTATCTTTCTCTATCTTCCTCGTCTCACAACCAAACCAAACTATTGATGCCTTTTACTCTCCCCCCTCCACAGACCCATTGGAGCGACAGCCTACTGAAGTCCCTGGACCTATTAACCTTCGTGGTACCGCCCCTCCTGCCAGCCACCATCACCGCCATCACCACCTGGGCTCAACAGAGACTCAGACGCAGGCATATCTTCTGTCTTGCCTCCAACTACATACTCCCAGCTGGATCCGTTGATGTGGTCTGCTTTGATAAGGTATGTATTATTATTATCATTTTTTTTATTTTATGTTTTTATTTTATTTTTACTCCCTAGACCTCCATCAATCTTTAAAATCATCCTCAAGATCCCCCTTCTAGATAAATTTGTACATTTTTCGGTAGAAAAATTTCCCGGCCAAAGGCCGGTTCCTCCTATGTTACAGGCTCGCTATCGCTCGCCAGAAAAATATCGACACCTAAATGGCACGAAAGGTCTTGATATTAACAAAGAAATGGGGCAAAAAAAAAATCGTGGTCTGCTTTGATAAGGTAAAGTGGTTTTTGTATTCTTTAATTTCATAATTTCATTTGATTAAAGCGTTATTTCCACATAGACTATTATCACTATTATTTGCGTTGCCCTCAGACCGGGACGCTGACGGAGGACGACTTGGATTTGGCTGGAGTGATACCTGTGTCAAAGGGGGAGTTTGGAAAGTCGTGGGAGGAGGACGACTTACCCCGACTGCCTCCCGACCAACCCCTGACCCGTGCCTTAGCTGCTTGTCACACCCTCACTGTCACGGTCAATGGGGCGCTCTGGGGATACCCGGTGGATGTCAAGATATTCCTCAGTACTGGTTGGGTAAGTTGGGTTGTTTAGCTTTTATTTATAAATGTATGCACTGTGATATAGAAGGACCCTATTTATTTTGTATGCATGCTTAGATTAATATTTAGTATTCGAGAATGAATAATATGTCGTAGGCTTGTGCATAAACCTTTAACTGGCTTGATAGTGTAATGCTTAGTGCGCGGAATTTAGGTTACTAATTTGGTTTGTTTGTTTTGCAAGTTATATATTTTAATTTTACTGGAGCCTTTATCTCCCCAGACCCTCCATGAGCCAGGCACCAGGATCAACCCTGACTATAGCATCGTTACCCCTGTTGTACTACGGCCTGGTGCCAGTGTAGGGATCGATCCGGGTCAGCACGAGTTGGCCACCATCAGGTCCTTCCCCTTCGAGTCCCAGGAGCAGCGGACGACAGTGGTCACTATTAACAAGGTGGACGGGGCCATGCAGGTGTTCGTTAAGGGGGCGGTGGAGAGACTGGTGCCCCTCTGTAGACCTCACACAGGTAATATAGCCCCCCTTCACTCTCATGTTTAGCATAATAAGGTGGATGGGGCCATGTAGGTGTTCGTTAAGGGAGCGGTGGAGAGACTGTTGCCCCTCTGTTGGCCACACACAGGTAATATAGCCCCCTTCTACCTCATGTTTAGCATACTAAGGTGGACGGGGCCATACAGGTGTTCGTTAAGAGAGCAGTGGAGAGACTGATACCTCTCTGTAGGCCTCACACAGGAAATATAGCCCCCTTTCTCCCTCATGTTTAGCATACTAAGGTGGACGAGGCCATACAGGTGTTCGTCAAGGGGGTGGTGGAGAGATTGACACCCCTCTGTAGACCTCACACAGGTAACGTAGCCAGACATAACATATTTAGAGAAGACACGTGTGCTATAAGGACTATCAAGGTCATTCCAATTCTATGGCCAAATATTTCAATCTCAGTACAGTGAAACATGTTGTCTTGATAAAGAAATGTGTGGATATGTATTACTCTATCTATATTTCTGTATACTCAGCCACATACCCAGAAACACAAAAACAAAACACAAATTCACACACATATACTGTAGGTCGCCCAGGAGAAGACCCAGAGACCAAGGATCATTAAGGGCACTCCAGCACTCCCCTGGCCACCGACCTCCCGGAGAAGTTCCGGTCTCAGCAGGCAGATATGCAGCGGAGCACACCACTACTAACATGAATTAAATAGTCTATGCAATACTTGTTCAGTCTGCGGTCGAGACTAATGCCATCCAAATTGTCCCACTAAAGTTGTAGGCGAAAGACTGACACAATCCTGCAAGTTAGCTGTTGCTGAGATCCTAACATACCGATGAGCTCACTAAATTTGAACCCCGATTCCCAGTCATCTTAAGTATTATAGATCATTCCTAAGATATATTAGATCATCTGATAATAGTTTTTAAATCATCACCAAAGGGAATGGCTTGGGTGATTGTAGCCCTTTTAGTTGTAAAGTAGTAAATTTCAAAGTTGAATAAATCATCTCACATTACCCCGAATAAAACCGAAAATATACAGATATAAGTTGCAGTTATACATGTATCAATAAAGTTGAGACTAATGATCTACTACACCCCCAGTGCCCAAGCTGGTGGCTGCTGCGGTGGACTGGTACACTAGACAGGGCCTCAGGGTCTTGGCTGTGGCTGGCAGGACCATCACCCAGGACTTATCGTGGAACCAGGTCAGAGAGAGAGTGTGTTTCTGTTTATGTGTGTGTGTGTGTGTGTGTGCATTTGCGTATGTGTGTGTGGGTAGGTGGTGTGTGTGGGGGTGCATGGGTAGGTGGCGTGTGAGTGTGTGTTTGTACATGGGTAGGTGGTGTGTGTGCATGGGTAGGTGGTGTGTGTGTGCGTGGGTAGATGGTGTGTGTAGTGTACCACCATTTTTGTGTTAATTAATTACAGCAATTGGCAGTTTGTTCCACATTTTGTATCTAAACTCGTGTTTGCCTATAATATATGATTAAGAGAAACTTGTTTGTTTGAGATATATGGGATCCCCTATATCTTATACCCCGTTCCAACTTGGTGGGCCAGAAATCGTGAACCCTAACCTCTGTAACTTAAAAAGGGCTAGAGCAAATGGGCTGCAAATTTCCACACCTATTCCCCCACTGACCCTTCCCAAATAGTACAACTATAAACTCGATATTACTCTAGTCATTTGTGAGATGTTGTTGTTGTTCACCAGACTATCTGGCCAAACAGTCCCCAATCCGGTAGACCAAAACCGCTCCAGATGCTCATGCCCCCGAAGAGGCCAGGGTGAGATGAAATCTGACTGAAAGGGCAGCGGGGGAGATCATCAGCCCACGGGTTTGCAATACAGAGGCTACTGTTCAAGAGTTTTGGCCTACTTACTTGGAACAGGGTATAGTGAATCCTTGAATCCTTGTGATCCCTTCTATCCTAACGATCCCTTCTATCCTAGTGATCCCTTCTATCCTAATGATCCCTTCTATCCTAGTGATCCTTTCTATCCTAGAGATCCCTTCTATGATAATGATCCCTTCTATCCTAGTGATCCCTTCTATCCTAAAGATCCCTTCTATCCTAGTGATCCCTTCTATCCTGATCCCTTTTACCCTAACGCTCCCTCATATCCCTTGGGGTATAGGTTCAGGAGGATTGTTCCCGGGAGAGCCTGGAGGAGGGTTGTGAGTTCCTGGGCCTGGTGGTACTACAGAATAAGGTGAAGCCCGAGACGCCCCCCGCCCTAGCCAGACTACACGCCGCCCATCTCACCACCCTCATGCTCACAGGTCCGTACAGTCGCCCAAATAAGTCATGTCGAGGCACCAAGTATATTTCGATCAATAATTGGTTTGCCTTTTTATTGTGTCGTCCCTGTTTAGGTTTGTTTGTTTTGCAAATGTTTCAGTATCATCAGCACTATCTAAGCTTTAAGGGGAGGTATTTAGTTTGATTCCTACTCCTCCAGCAATCTTAAAATTTCACCCCCTTGACCCCCTTTCAAGTTAAATTTGTACATTTTTCGGTAGAAAAATTTCCCGGCCGTAGGCCGGTTACTCTTAAATTACAGGCTCGCTATCGCTCGCCCGGATAAAATCGACACCTAAATGGCATGAAAGGTCTTAAAATTGACAGAATGGGCCGGAAATTCTTAAAATCACCAAACTAATGGGGCAAGCGTCTTAAAATCTCAAAAGTAATGGGGCTAGACATGAGGGAGAAAGGGGTCAAGAAAAAAGTCCCTCAAGTGGAAATCTCCCCTTAATTTATCGTTTCGAGTAAGATATACAAACATGTTCCTATTTTTACACAGTACACAGCGAGCAAAACGTAATGACTCGGAGATACGACTTATTTGGCCGCCAACCGTATAAAGAAGGCATTATTAAGGGGAGATTTCCACTTGAGGGATTTTTTTCTTTACCCCTTTCTCCCTCATGTTTAGCCTCATTGCTTTTGAGATTTTAAGACGTTCGCCCCATTAGTTTGGCGATTTTAAGAACTTTCGCCCCATTTATTTAACTTTTAAGACCTTTCGTGTCATTTAGGTGTCGATTTTTTCCTGGCGAGCGATAGCGAGCCTGTAATTTAAGAGGAACCGGCCTTCGGCCTGGACATTTTTCTACCGAAAAATGTACAAATTTATCTTGAAAGGGGGTCAACGGGGTGTAATTTCAAGCTTGATGGAAGTCTAGGAAACACACTAAAACCCTCCCCTTAGTGAAAGCATATGATCCGACCGAGATTCGAACCTGACAGACAGTTGTGTTCAGTAAGGATGGAGAAACACTTTCTCATATTACTACCACTAGCAGTGGGCAGTTATATTCAACATGAAACTTACAACTATGTTTAGGTAACTATTTCGTGTAGTGCATTTATTCATTCTACTTCATTTAAGTACATTTAATTTCAGTTTAGAAAGTACCGGTACCATTAGCTTTGCATTGCATTTTCACCTACTTATGCTCAATTATAATTAATGTTGCTGTGGTGGGCTGGATCTATCAGAGTGAGTGTTGGTGTCCTCTACTTCCCATAGCCAATTTTCTGACTTTACCTTTTTCATCATTCTTATTTCTATTTATTTTCCTGAGAGTGGTGAAGGCAGTGGGGCCATAATGGTGTGCCCCATGGTTCCCTAGTGTCTTACTCTCACAGCTCACTGGCACAAGTCGGTCTTTCTCTCTGGCGTAGGGATGCAGCGACCCCACCGCTCCCCACTTCGGTGGTGCAATCAGCCTCTGTTGCAGTTATGGTGATTTCTTGTTACTGCCTTCTTGTAGCATGGCTACGGCTGGTGTGGTGCGATTTCGGCAGGTCCAAGTGCTTCAGGGGGACTTTGTTGAGTCTTGCTGAGACACTGTTAGCGCTATACCAACATCGGCCACTGTGATGACATGATGGGGCTGTGTTGTGGCAAGTCTTCATTGTTCTGTACTACAGTAAAGAGACTAAAACCACGCTCTCTGTGGATGAAGCGGTCTTTAAGCTTGTATGTATGTATGTTTGCCGTTTAAAATGTGTTCAGTATATTTTAGGAGTACATTTTGATTCAACTGAGAAGAAAATATTGTTGAGCTTGTTAAAAATAAGGAACTAAATTTGAAAATGACTGCCTCATATGTTACAAGCCCCAATACCCTACAGGAGACCATCTACTGACGGCAGTGAGTGTGGCGCGGGAGAGCGGCCTGGTGGGGGCAGGGCAGCAGGTAGTGGTGGTCAAGGGGGTCGTAGAGGCATCTTCAAAATTAGCCGCTAAGCACATCAAATTACTCTACTATGATGCTCAGATTACTTCCACCTTCACAACACAGGTAATGATTGTAAAGTATATGACAAATATTTAGTGGGTGTGGTAGTATGTCCTAGCTTGTTTCACATTCTCGCACCGTCGGGGGACACCTCGACGACAATCTCTACACTCTTCAGAAAATAGGAAAAATAGAAAGTAGCTACGAGGTGCCGTTGTAAAGGCTTATCCCTCAATACCTTCACCTGACCTGACTGAGTAATTCAAATTAGCTGCCAAGCACATCAAACTAACCAACTATGGTGCACAGATATCTTCCACTTCACAACACAGGTATAATGATTGTATAGTACAGTACAGTATATCCAAATTAGCCACCAAACACATCTAACTAACCTACTATGATGCACTTCCACCCTCACAACACAGGTATATGTTTGTAAAGTATATCCAACATTCTCATCTCATTACATTCCATTCTGTTGATACCATCTCCTTCGACAGGCTACATTTCTGAAGCGTAGGTCATTGCACTTGACAGGCTACATTTCTGAAGCGTAGGTCATTGCACTTCTAATACCTGAAGCGTACACCTAATTCTGGCGATAGTGACGGCCTGAGTCCCACCATCGGCAGAGATGGTATCTCCCAAGTTGCAAAACTTGCCCACCAGCTCCAGCGACTCATTGCCAGGTCGAGGGTAAACCAGTGATGAGGAAGGACTAGTGTATAATTATGGCTGATCCATTATGACAAGTGGATGAATTAGGTGTGTTTCCCTTCCACCTAATTCATCCACTACTGTATGTGTTACCTATGGAGGGGGACATAGTGGAGCTACTATAGTCCATTCAATATAGTTAGGCCAAACATCTTGAACAATAACCTCTATTACTCCAAAACGAATAGTGTAATCCAGGTAATATCCTACCATTTGGGAAGAGTCAGCCAGGGAATAGGTATGGCAATTTACAGCTCATTTACACTAGCCCTTTTTTAGATACAGAGGTAGAGGGCCATTAGGATGTAGAATCGTGAACATGTATAATATTACACCAATTCGAATCTTTGAAACTTTAAAGCCCAAATCTGAAGCAGCTGAGCATTATATATCTCGTTTGCATTCGATATTGATTCAAATGGGTGCGTTGCTATCAATGCTCTTGACTGTGTAATTGGTGTCAAGAATCCTACACCGCCCCCATTTGTTTAACATTAATATACCATTACCAGGTTGAGGGCAAGCCAGTTCGGAGGGAGGACTATGTGTTGGCTATGGAGGGGGACACACTGGAGTTACTAGAGGGCCACCAGGACGTACAGTTGGTGGCCAGAATCATACACCGCACCCGGATCTTCACCAGGATGCGGCCACAGCAGAAGGTTAATGTGGTGGAGAGGCTGCAAAACATGGGGTCAGTTCTGTTAGTTATAGTTAACCCGTCCAGTACCAGGGACGTCTTTTTCATCCTATTTTGGCAACTACTAAACGGTTTTATTCAGCTTAGGAAGGACCTCTAGCAATAATAAGGCTTCGAAGTACCTCGACCAACCCTTCTAATTACCACAGATCTTTGCTAAACTACATAATATGGTTTCAATATAGGTAGAATAAAAGACAAGACGCGTCGCTGGTACTCAAAGGGTTAAGGGGGGATGGGCATATTTATTTGCTCATTTATGTACCTTTTTAGTTTCTTCCCTAGACCTCCATCAAACTTATGAACCCCCCTCCCCCCCCCCTCACCCTCAGTTCCGTTACTTAGTTAAGGGGAGATTTCCACTTGAGGGATTTTTTTCTGGACTCCCTTCTCCCTCATGTTTAGTCCCATTGTTTTCAAGATTTTAAGACGTTCGCCCGATTAGTTTCGCGATTTTAAGAACTTTCGCCCCATTTATGTCAATTTTAAGACCTTTCGTGCCATTTAGGTGTCGATTTTACCCTGGCGAGCGATAGCGAGGCTGTAATTTAAGAGGAAGCGGCCTTCGGCCGTGACATTTTTCTACCGAAAAATTTACAAATTTATTTTGAAAGGGGGTGTAGGGGGTGTAATTTTAAGCTCGATTGAGGTCTAGGGAACCTACTAAAAACCTCCCCTTAAGGAGGGATTTGCGTATATATTTGCTCATATATGTATCTTTTTATTATCGTTTTGTTTCTTCCCTAGACCTCCATCAAGCTTAAGAAAACACTCCCCCCCCCCCTCCCCCCAAACCCTCAGTTCTGTTAATTAGTTAAAATAGGACTTCAGAGGATATCAACTCTTCTGGAATAATTAAGGGGATAGTTTTGATAATTTTTGTCATTTTTCGTTGAATTGCCTCCAGACAGTCTATATCTCTTCTATAAAAAAAGAACACCAAAAAACTGAACAGCAAAATTCTTAAGGGGAGGTTTTTAGTTTGTTCCCTATATTTCCATCAAGCTTATTACGATTACACCCCCTAGACCCCCTTTCAAGATAAATTTGTACATTTTTCGGTAGAAAAATTTCCCGGCCGAAGGCCGGTTCCTCTTACATTGCAGGCTCGCTATCGCTCGCCAGGAAACAATCGACACCTAAGTGGCACGATAGGTCTTAAAATTGACAGAAATGGGGCGAAAGTTCTTAAGATCGTCAAACAAATAGGGTGAAAGTCTTAAAATCTCAAAAGCAATGGGGCTAAACACGAAGGAGAAAGGGGTCCAGAAAAAATCCCTCAAGTGGAAATCATCAATGAAGTGATTATTTTTTGGTCGATTATTTCATTTATTTATTATTTTTTTAGTTTCCTCCCTAGACCTCCAACATACTTAAGAAAACATCCCTTAGATCCCCCTTCTAGATTAATTTGTACATTTTTCGGTAGAAAAATGTCCAGGTTCTTCCAAAATTACAGGTGCACTATCGTTCGCCAGAAGGAAAATCGACACCTAAATAGCCCGAAATGTCTAAATATTGACAAAGATATGGGGCGAAAGGTCTTAAAATCGACAAACTAATGAGCCAAACATCTTAAAATCTGAAAACTAATGGGACTAAACATGAGGAAGAAGGGGGACCAGAAAAACGGCCCATATCCCCTTAATGGGAAAGTTTGAAACCATCATATATCTCTGCATCATAATTATCAAGGCCAAGGGTTAAGGGGAGGTATTTAGTTTGTTCCCTAGGCCTCCATCAAGCTTAAAAATACATCCCTTGACTCCCTTTCAAGATAAATTTGTACATTTTTCGGTAGAAAAATGTCCCGGCCGAAGGCCGGTTCCTCTTAAATTACAGGCTCGCTACGCTCGCCAGGATAAAACCGACACCTGAATGGCACGAAAGGTCTTAATATGGGGTGAAAGTTCTTAAAATCGCTAAACTAATGGGGCAAACGTTTTATAATATCAAAAGCAATGGGGCTAAACATGAGGGAGAAAGGGGTCAAGAAAAAAGTCCCTCAAGTGGAGATCTCCCCTTAACCCTGACAGTACCGGTGACATCCTTTTTATTATATTCTGGCTACGATTAGGCGATTTTACTCAGCTTAGAAAAGACGTCTACCCATGAAAAGGCTACCGACTATCTCAATTAATCCTTTTAGCTACCATACATCCTTCCTAAGTTGCATACAAGCGTCTTAACATAGTAATGTACACCCTATAATATGGTTGATGTGTTCTTTATTAACATAGTAATGTACACCCTATAATATGGTTGATGTGTTCTATTATTAACATAGTAATGTACACCCTATAATATGGTTGATGTGTTCTTTTATTAACATAGTAATGTACACCCTATAATATGGTTGATGTGTTCTTTATTAACATAGTAATGTACACCCTATAATATGGTTGATGTGTTCTATTATTAACATAGTAATGTACACCCTATAATATGGTTGATGTGTTCTTTTATTAACATAGTAATGTACACCCTATAATATGGTTGATGTGTTCTTTTATTAACATAGTAATGTACACCCTATAATGGTTGATGTGTTCTTTTATTAACATAGTAATTACACCTATAATATGGTTGATGTGTTCTTTTATTAATAGTGTACACCCTATAATATGGTTGATGTGTTCTATTATTAACATAGTAATGTACACCCTATAATATGGTTGATGTGTTCTATTATTAACATAGTAATGTACACCCTATAATATGGTTGATGTGTTCTTTTATTAACATAGTAATGTACACCCTATAATATGGTTGATGTGTTCTTTTATTAACATAGTAATGTACACCCTATAATATGGTTGATGTGTTCTATTATTAACATAGTAATGTACACCCTATAATATGGTTGATGTGTTCTTTATTAACATAGTAATGTACACCCTATAATATGGTTGATGTGTTCTTTTTTAACATAGTAATGTACCCTATAATGGTTTTGTGTTCTTTTATTTGTAAATTATTATTTTACTTAAGGGAGCCCACCTCACTTGTTTTTCTCTCTCCCTCTCTCTTTGGCTTGCATCCATTCGGCCTTCAGCCTACTGTTTTAAGATGTTTACCCCCATCCAGGTGTCAATATTTTCCTGGCGAGCGTACCGAGCAGGCATATATATACTTTTGTTTTGGCAGCAAGCTAAATTTGTAAATTTTTCGATAGAAAAATGTGTCCAGCGAAGCCGGATTTCTGGATACAATGCTGGGTCGCTATTGCTCGCCAGGAAGAAATCGACACCTGGATGGGGATAAACGTCTGAAAACAGTTGGCTGAATGGGGCCGAATGGATACAAGCCAGGGAAAAGAGAAAAAGAGAGAAACAAAAAACGATGACTCCCCTTAAGCGTTGTTTCCACATAACGATTTTGATTAGTTGTCTTGACTTTTTACTGTGTTCGTATAAGTTTTGGTTTGTTTCTTTTGCAAGTTTTACATTATAATAGCTCGAATAAAATTTAAAAGTCAATATCCCCCAACAGGAGGAAGGTGGTCATGTGTGGGGATGGTTGTAACGACTGCGGTGCCCTGAAGGCGGCTGACTGCGGTATCTCCCTATCTTCTGCGCGGAGGCTTCAGTCGCGCCGCACCCTTCACTCCAGCCGCCCCACCATCGCCTGCGTACCTGCCCTACTGTCGGAGGGCCGCGCCGTTCTCGCCTCCACCCACGCAGCCCTCAAGTACAACATCATTTCCGGTTTCCTTGCTCTCATCTGTGTTACGCTGCAATATGCGGTAAGTTGACTTTATTTAGCATTTCCGGTTATATCATTTATCATTTCCGGTTATATCATTTATTAATTTGCGGTTTTATCATTATCATTTCCGTTATATTCATTATTTTTTGTCATATCATTTATCATTTCCGGTTTTATCATTTATAATTTATCGTTTCGTTTTATAATTTATAATTTCCGGTTTTAATTATCATTTCCGGTTTTATATTATCATTTCCGGTTTAATAATTTATCATTATAATTTATAATTCCGGTTTAATCAGTTATCATAATTTATTTCCAGTATCAATTCTAATTATCATTATAATTTATCAAAATGACAGTAGTAGATATGATGGTGACAGTACTAGTAGTAGGATGGTCATAATAGTAGTGATGATGGTGACAAGTAATGATAATAGTTTAGTGATAATGATGACAGTAGGATGATGGTAGTGACGATAGTGACAGTATTAGTGATAACGGTGAGTAGGCCAGTAGTAATTATGGTGAAAAGTTGTAGTGATGATGGTAAGAGTAGTTAGTAGTGGTGATAGTGACTAGTAGGGATGATGGTGACCCATCACAGGGTTGGTATGCCGTTTTGATTTTGGGCAAAACAGCATGTTACTTTTATATATATATATATATATATATATATATATATATATATATATATATATATATATATATATATATAATATATATATATATATATATATATATATATATATACTTTAAGATACCGGTATAATATTTATTGTTTCATATTTTGCGAAAGTAGTTGGCACTTAATGTCCATGCGGTCTCCATTTAATGTCCATGCGGTCTCCATTTAATGTCCATATGCGGTCTCCATTTAATGTCCATGCGGTCTCCATTTTGGTCTATGAAGTTTTTGGCTAGGACAAAGTTAAGTAAGCTGCAATACTTGGTGAATATGTGGGGAAGGGGGCTGGGTGGGTTGGGGGGGGGGGGGGGGGGGGGGGGGTAAATGATGTAGGGAAGGTTGGGAGGGGTACAAAGTTGTATGTTATTATATTGTTAACCCCTTGAGGATTATGACACGTTGTGGCAGTTATTTTGGCTTTCATTAGACGATTTTATTCAGATTTGTAAGGGTATGTGGAATTCAGAGGGTTAATTGAGGTAATCTTTATCCTTATAATTCCCACAGATCCTTATTAAGCTGCATAAGATCGTCCAATGATAGCCAGAGTAAACTGTCAAAAGGCGTCATAATCCTCAAGGGGTTAATTAACTGTGAATGTTGGGAGGATTTCAGGGAGAATATGATTGTTGTTGATTTAGTCGAAGAAAGCTCGGCTATACAGTATATATAGTAAAAATATTGTGTCAGCCCTATTAGTAACATGACGTATTTGTGCATGTATTCTTGCTTATACTATAACACTTTATATAGCTCAGGAAAGACCTATAGCAATCATATGGGTAAAATCTATGTTAACTAAATAGTTTTCTACCACAGATCCTTTCTAAGCTTCATAAAATTGTATAATAATAGCCAAAATATATGAAAGAACGCGTCCTAGTATTCTAAAATTGTTATTAAAATATAATTACAAGAAACACCCTAGGTCCGTATATTGTATTAGTTTATTAACTTAACTGAAAAGAAAAACAATACATTCCATATAAATAATGCATTAACAAAATAACTAAGATATAAATATGTACCCCATGTCCGGGCTTCCATGGTGTTTTAAGCTCTACTTGGAATAGAAATGTAGGCATTTTTCACAATTTTTTCTTGTGTGACGATCACTCTTGGTTGGTCACATTGGTGACATGCCACTTTATAATCAACATAAAAATCCCCTTGATGAGTGACCGGCCGTTCAGTTAGGAGAGTCACTTTTTGTTGATGCAGAACTCTGTTGTCGTCCATCAAAAGGAACTTAAGTTTGGCCTGGGCCTTCTGACCTACTCTGGCTGTGTAGGGGGTAGCCAAGGTGTAATTTAGTCTCAGCTCTCCCCCAATTCCACCTTTCACCTGCCACCCCCCGTCCGCTTCCCCCTCGCCCGTGGTAGTTAGCTCCTTATGCACGGTTCGGTAATAAGTAAATCCAGGAAGCCAAGCCCAGGTATGTTTCATCTGGATCTTGAGCCGTGTGGGCCGGGCATCCTCGCCTCTCATCGACAGGGTAACTCCACTTACCTGCACTGTCTTCTTATGATCACAACCCCAGTTGCTGGTATTACAGTTCATTATAATAATGATCCGTTTAGGTTTTATAGTCTAAAGTAAGCGATATAACTATATTTAGTAAAGTATGTCAATACAAACAGTGACACTTATCAAAATGCGTGCAGATGCTCTCCTGATCACTGAGTAAATGATGAAGGTGTGAGGGTCCTTAGTTTAATTTACCTATTCTATCTTTTTTTTTTTCTGCAACATCTTACGTATCATTTTACTGTCTGTTTTATATATATTTGAACTAATAAAATTATAAATACTACAAAAAAGATAATATTGTGCATATATATACCATGAAATATTATCATTACATTACAAATATAACGGAAAATTATAATAATTATTATCGTTACCCATACAATATTCGTTTTCCTAAAATTAACTATCATAGAAAACTTAAATGAAATGGGTGACTGATCAAATTTACCAGCCCTCCCTCTTCCCCCTCACATAAACCGCTTGATGCGCACATAATAAAGTACAAATATCTTAAAGCATAAATTTATTCATATATATACGTTGTTTCAGCAACAATGTTCCCCAAAGTGTTGGGGCTTGTGCTGAAAGGGAAATTATATACACTATAAAGACTACTACAAACCTTGCAGTCAGCATCTCAAGTTTACTTCTAGAGCCGCGGCGGTCGAGTGGTGAGCACGCTTACGTGTGAATCTGCTTAACCTGGGTTCGATCCCAGCCCAGGCGGACATTTAGTGGGTGTTGCAGTACGTCTTAGGATACTTCACATGCTTGCACCCAGTCGGGGGACACCTCGACGACGTATACAGACTAATAACACACATAACAAAGCCACTCCAACAGCTTACTCTCTCTCCAACACCCCTTCTCCCCTTTCTACTCTTCATAAAAATAGGAAAAAGTATAATGTAGAAACGAGGTGCCGTTGTAAAGGCTTATCCATCACTACCTTCACCTGACCTGACCTGTGTTGTTATAGCATTATTCCCCTCCTCTCTCTCTCTCTCTCTCTCTCTCTCTCTCTCTCTTTCTATATTGTTGTGCCAACAGTGATGTATGGGGCTGAGACATGGGCTCTGAAGAAAAAGGAGAAAAGAGGGCTGGATGTGATAGAGATGAGCTGCTTGAGGAGTATGTGTGGAGTTACTCGTAGAGACAGATTGAGGAATGAAGAGATACGTAGGAGAGTGGGGCAGCAGGAACATTTGTCAGCCAGAGTGGACAGAAGGGTGCTGAGCTGGTATGGTCATGTTGAACGAATGGGAGATGAAAGGCTTACAAAGAGAATATATGAGTCAGGTTACAAGGGGAGAATAGAAGGGCAGGAAGACCCCCATTGAGATGGAGAGACCGTGTAAGAAAGGCTTTGGATGCTAGACGGAATGACTAGATCAGGCAGGGGAAGTGGTGGTGGACAGGAGTGAATGGAAAATGCTTGTGAATAGTTGAGTGAACACGTGGTCATTTGGAGTAAGGGGTCGGGCGCAAGTTGGACTAGATAATAGTCCATCAGGCGCCTGGCCCGGGGAGACGATTAATATGAAGGGTGCGCCTGGAAGTGTTGTGGGAGGGCTTGTGGCTTTGGCTCCGCTGCATGTCTGCCTGCCGAGATCGGAACCTCTCCGGGTGGTCGGGGGAGTGCTGGAGCGACCTTGGTGACCCTGGTCTCTGGGTCTTCTCCTGGGTGGCCTGGATGTGTGTGGGTTTGTGCTTTTTATCTGTGTTTATTTGTTGTTTTATGTTTGTTTGGTGTTTTCCCTGTTCTTGCTCTCTCTTGAGTCGGCTACCCCCAAAATGGGGATTGGGCCTGAGCATATAGATAGATAAATAGATAGATAGAAGTTAGTTAAGTTGACATTAGAAGTGATGGTAGTAAATAGTAGTAATAGTGGGGATGATGGTGTTAGTAGTGATGATAGTGATAATAGTAGTGATGATGGTTGTAGTTGTAGTGATGATGATGACAGTAGTATATATGATGGTGACAGCACTAGTAGTAGTGATGATGGTCATAATAGTGATGATGGTGACAAGTAATGATGATAGTTGTAGTGATAATAATGACAGTAGTGACGATTGTGACAGTATTAGTGATGATGGTGAGTAGTAGTGATTATTGTGGAAGTTGTAATGATGACAGTAGTAGTGATGATGGTAAGAGTAGTGATGACTATATAGTAGTAGTGCTGATGATAGTATTTGTGATAGTGACTAGTAGTGATGATGGTGACCCATCCCAGAGTTGGGTATGCGTTTTGATTTTGGGCAAAATGGCACGTCTATTTATCAACTCTGCGTAAGCAGAGTTTGGTATCACCACCCCCCTCCCCGTATAGCGGTACAATGCAGCCAAACTTTCTGTCTGTCTCTCTGTCCGAATACTCCTCTTAGACCGTTCGTTCGACGGATTTTCACCAAACTTCACACGAACATCCGGTGCGTGAATGCGGCGGTCAGTCCAGAAAAGATTTTTTGAATTTGTGCAATAGTTACGATTTTAAGTATAACATATGGTTTTGGTCACCCCCACCCCCGCAATGATGGCGTTCTGTACACACAGAACGCCATCGTTCTGGGGGCGATAACAACTAGCCCCGCATTTGTTAGGTTAAGTTAGTTTAGTTAGTTTAGTTGACATTAGAAGTGATGGTAGTAATAGTGGGGATGAGATCCTCGTAAGTGATGATGGACTGATGGTTTTAGTTTTAGTAATGATGATGACAGTAGTGATGAGGATGACGGTAATAGATATGATGGTGACAGTACTATAGTAGTGATGATGGTCATAATAGTAGTGATGATGGTGTCAAGTAATGACGATAGTTTGTAGTGATAATGATACGATGGTAGTGACGATTGTGACAGTATTAGTGATGTGAGTAGTAGTGATGATGGTGAAAGTTGTAGTGATGATGACAGTGTTAGTGATGATGATAGTAGTAGTGATGATATTGAGAGTAGTAGTGATGATTATAATAGTAGTAGTGCTGATTAATGGTGATAGTATGATTGATCGTGGTGATAGTATTACTAGTGATGATGGTAACCCATCGCAGAGTTGGGTATGCCGTTTTGATATTGGGCAAAATGGCACGTCTACTTTATTTTTATTATTATTATTTTTACAGGTATTATTTATATTATTTATTTATTTTATTTTTGTAATCATTGTTATTATTATTATTACTATTCTTCTTCCTAATATTATTATATGGTGTACTCCTCCTACAGATCCACAGTGAACCTACGGACCACCATACGTAATGATGCACCTGGTGCTGATAACCATCCCGGCGTTGGTGATGGGCGGTACTGGTCCCCCGAGCCGCCTCACGCCCACACCCTCCTAGCCGCCTCCTATCCCCCCTACCCCTACTATCAATACTATCATCATCGCTATCCAGGTACGATAGTGGCAGAATCCTGTTAACCCCTTCTGTACCGGCAACGTTTTATTAATTGTACTAACTTGGAAATTGCCAATATATTTTTCTTTCTATGTGATTGAGGGAGGCAAAAGGCAGAATTACCTATAGCGAGTGCCTCCCCCATAGTTGAAAGAATGACAGGCCAAAATCAAGGGACGATCGAGCCAAAATTCCTGGCCGGAGTTTGAAGAAATTTAAGTCATAGGAAGAGGGAAAGACTGATTCTGGGAGAGAGTTCCAGAGCTCAGCTGTTGAGTAAAAGAAAGTTTGAGAGTAACGTTTCACTCTTGGGTTTGGAGAGTTGCACAGAGTAGGGGTGGGATTGAGTTACAAGACGGGTACCACATGCCCTACGTAAAGGAGGTGGTATGCACTGGGAAAGCTCTGAGGAACACTGATTATTATAGTAGCGATAGAATAGCGAGAGAGATGCAACATTGCGGTGGAGAGAGAGAGATTGCAGAGAGTTGTGAGTGGACGGGAGTTAATGATACGAAATGCCTTCCTTTCAACTTTGTCTAGGAGAGCGGTGTGAGAGGAACCTACCCACACATGTGAACAATACTCAATACAAGGATGCACTATGCCCCTGTACAGAGGAAGAAGCTGTGCTGGGGAAAAGAACCCCCTGAGGCGGTTGAGCCCACCCATCTTCTGGGATGCTGCCTTAGCGTGACTGGTAATATGGTCCTTCCAAATGAGAGCAGAAGAAAAAGAGACACCAAGAATATTGAGAGAAGATGAAGAGTTGATTTTTGTATTGTTGAAGAATAAGGGATAGTCCGCTGGGAGATCCTGACGGGTAGATAGATGGAGAAATTGGGTTTTGGAAGCATTAAAGGTAACAAGGTTTTCTCTGCCCCAATTGGAGATAGTATTTAGATCAGAATTTAAGAGTTCTATGGCTTCATTACGTTTGTCGTTAAGGGATTGCTGGCTGGGGCGGTTCTGAAAAACTAATGGAATAGTGTAAGGTTTGGAGTCGTCCTCCGTATGAATGGATGGGAATTAAGGTACAGTTTTAAGGAGATCATTATTATAAAAATTAGAAAGAGAATAGGAGATAGGACAGAGCCCTGAGGAACACTGGAGTTTATAGGGTGAGGAAGTGAACAATGGCCGTCCACAACCGCGGCTATGGAACGGCCGGAAAGGAAATTAGAGACAAAGGCACAGATGGAGGGATAGAAACCGAAGGAGAGTAGTTTAGAAATTAAAGATTTGTGCCAGACTCTATCGAAAGCTTTTGATATGTCTAGTGCAATAGAAAAAGTCTCACCGAAGTCCCGAAAGGAGGATGACCAAGAGTTAGTAAGATATGAAAGAAGATCACCAGTAGAGCGACCCTTAAGGCAGCCATACTGGCGATCTGAGAGCAGATATGATTGCTAAAGATAAAAAAATTTAAATAAAAATAAAAAGTGTGTCGCGCACAAAATGTTATAGTTACTCATAAAACTGCGTTTTCTTTCTAGTACAGTTGTTATAAAGAGAAAACGATAAGACTGGAATTATATGGAAAACAATTTGGGCTGGTTTGTCAAATTTAGGTCTGCCTCCCTTGGAAGGTTTATGATATTAGGAATTTATTAGTTGAGGATAATTATTGTCAGCCTCCCCACTCCAGCCTAGACGTAACCCTTTATGGTCCCAGCACTTTCTGGGGGAGCGATAGCAAGCCAGTAATTTATTTTTAGCTTGAAAGAAGTGTTGGAAGGCGTTTTAATTATATTGTTTGTATGTTTGTTTTCCAGGGTGTGACCTCCTGGATGATGCTCTCCTATATTCAGGCCCAGCCATGGTTAGTTCAAGCTCTCTCACATCAGTCCTTTTATACCATTAGATTAAGGGGGGATGGGCTTATTTATTTCCTCATTTATATATATTTTTATATTTTGTTTTAGTTTCCTCCTTAACCTCCATTAAACATAAAAAAAAATCACCCACCAAGCCCTCCTTCAACATGGATTTGTACAATTTTCGATAGAAAATTTTTCCCCGCCAAAGGCCGGTTCCTCATAAATTACAGGCTCGCTATCGGCTCGTCAGGAATAATCGACATGGGACATCTTTCAGCTAAAATGTACATATTTATCTCAAAGGAGGGGTCTTGGCACTCTTGGGGGTGTATTTTTTGTAAGCTTCATGGAGGTCAACTGAGGAAACTAATGAATAAATAAATATATAAATAAATTGACCCCAAACTAAACCCTAGGGGTGATTTCCACTTGAGGGATTGTTTTCTGGATCCCGTTCTCCCTCATGTTTAGCCCCATTGCTTTTGAGATTTTAAGACATTTTTTAGCCCCCATTATTTTGGCGATCTTAAGAACTTTCACCCCATTACTGTTAATTTTAAGATCTTTTCGTGCCAATTAGGTGTCGATTTTTTCCTGGCGAGCGATAGCGAGCCTGTAATTTAAGAGGAACCGGCCTTCGGCCGGGAAATTTTTCTACCGAAAAATGTACAAATTTATCTTGAAAGGGGGTCTAGGGGTGTAATCGTAAGCTTGATGGAAATATAAGGAACACAGTAAAAACCTTCCCTTAACTACTGGTATTTTTCTCAGGTTCGAGTCGTTCGAGTATGAAAGTGATGCTTGGCCCTCAACCCCAGCTACGAGAACACCTGCCTCATACAACTGTGTTACTACGCGCTCGTGGGTGGGGCGTTCGTCCTCTCTCATGGAGCACCCTTTAGGCTACAGTTCTACTACAATGGTGAGTCGGGGGTTTACTGCTGTTGTATTTGTATTATGTGCGTCGTGGGTCACTTCTATTATATTTACTTGTATAATGTGAGTCGTGGGTCACTTCTATTATATTTACTTGTATTATGTGAGTCGTGGGTCACTTCTATTATATTTACTTGTATTATGAGTCGTGGGTCACTTCTATTATATTTACGGGTCTTATGTGAGTCGTGGTCACTTCTATTATATTTACTTGTATTATGTGAGTCGTGTGTCACTTATATTATATTTACTTGTATTCTGAGAGGCGTGGGTCACTTCTATTATATTTACTTGTATTATGTGAGTCGTGGGTCCCTTCTATTATACTACTTGTATTATGAGAGTCGTGTGTCACTTCTATTATATTTACTTGTTTATGTGAGTCGTGGGTCACTTCTATTATATTTACTTGTATTATGTGAGTCGTGGGTCACTTCCTATTATATTTACTTGTATTATGTGAGTCGTGGGTCCCTTCTATTATATTTACTTGTATTCTGAGATTCGTGGGTCACTTCTATATATTTACTTGTATTATGTGAGTCGTGGGTCACTTCTATTATATTTCTTGTATTTATGTGAGTCGTGGGTCACTTCTATTATATTTATCTTGTATTATGAGAGTCGTAGGGTCACTATTCTTCTATATATATTTGACTTGTATTATGTGATGTCGTAAGGGTCACCTTCTATTATATTTACTTGTATTATGTGAGTCGTGGGTCACTTCTATTAATATGTACTTGTATTATGAGATCGTGGGTCACTTCTATATATTTACTTGTATTAGTTGAGGCCGTGGGTCACTTTCATTATATTTACTTTGTATTATCGAGCTCCGTGGGTCACTTCTATTATATTTACTTGTATTAAATGTGAGTCGTGGGTCACGTCTATTAGATTTTACTTTGTATTATAGGATAGTTCCGTGGCGTTTTACACTTTCTATTATATTTTACTTGTATTAGGGTGAGGTCGTGGTCTATGGGTGGTCACTTCTCTCTATTTACTTGTATTCATTGTGAGCATCACGTGAGGGTCACTTCTTATTATATTTACCTTGGTATTTAGAAAGGATGTGTCAGTCGTGGGTCACTTCTATTATATTTTACGTGCTGTATTATGTTGAGTCTGTGGGATCACTGTCTATTATTGAGATGTACAGGCTTTGCTCTATTATTGAAGAGTCCGGGGGGGGTCCACTTCTACGTTATATTTACGTGTATATGGGTTGAGGGTCGTGGTCACTATCTATTATATTTACTTTGTCATTCTGAGAGGCGTAGGGTTCACTCCTATTATATTTACTTGTATTATTAATGAAGTAGGCTTGTGTCACTTCATATTATATTTACTTGTATTATGGTGAGTCGTAGGGTCACTTCTCATTATATTTTACTTGTATTATGAATGCCGTGGGTCACTTCTATTAATATTTACGGGTCATGTATTATTTGTCGTGGGGAGTCGGGGTTATACCCGTCTGTGGGTCACCTTCTATTTATATATTACTGTGTATTAATGTAAGTCGTAGGGGGTACAAGGTGCTATGTATATGTTAAACTTGTATTAATGTTAGTGGGGGGGGGGGGATCAAGTGGGTCCCACTCTCTATTATATTTACTTGTATTATGTATGTCGACTGGGTCACTTCTATTATATTTACTCACTTGCTATGTATGTCGGCGTAGTGTCACTTCTAGTATATTTTACTTGTATTATTAGTGAGCTCTTTTGGTGGTCTCTGGACTTTCTATTACATTTACTTCTATTATGAGAAGGGCGTGGGTCACTTCCTATTATCTTTACTCTCTATTATGTGAGTCATGGGTCACTTCATTGATATTTACTTTTATTATGGAGAGCCGTGGGTCACTTCTATTTATATTTACTTGTTATTATGAGAGTCCGTGGGTCACTTTCTTATTATATTTACTGATATTATGTGAGTCGTGGTTCACTTCTATTATATTTCCTTCTATTATGTGAGCCTGTGGGGTCACTTCTATTAGTTTTACTTGTATTATGAGATTCGTGGGTCCACTTCTATTATATTTACTTGTATTATGTGATTCGTGGTTCACTTCTATTAAGTTGTCTTGTATTATGTGAGTTTCGTGGGTCACTTCTATTAGTTTCCGTTCTATTAATGTCGTCTTGGGTCACTTCTATTATATTTACTTGCTATTAGGTGAGCCGGTCTGGTCCCTTCTATTAGATTTAACTTGTATTATTGGAGTCGTGGGTCACTTCTATTATAGTTACTTGTATTATTTGAGTCTTGTTCCACTTCTATTATATTTACTTGTATTATGTGAGTCGTGGAGTCCACTTCTATTATATTTACTTCTCTTATGTGAGTCGTGGGTCAATTCTATTATGATTTACTTGTATTATGTGAGTCGTGGGTCACTTCTATTATATTTACTTCTAATTATGTGAGTCGTGGGTCACTTCTATTATATTTACTTTTATTATGGTGAGGCGTGGGTTTACTTCTTTTTATTTACCTTGTATTATGTGAGTCGGTGGTTCACTTTTATTATATTTACTTCTATTATGCGAGTCGTGGGTGTCCACTTCTATTATATTTACTTCCTATTATGTGGGTCGTGGGTTTTGATTTCTATTATATTTACTTCTATTATGTGGATTCGTGGGTCTACTTTCTATGATATTTACTTCTATTATGTGAGTCGTGGCGTTTATTTCTATTATATTTACTTCTATTATGTGAGTCGTGGGTAACTTCTATCTAAAAAAAAATATTTACTTCTATTATGTGAAGTCGTGGGTCACTTCTCATTATATTTACTATATTATAGTGAGTCGTGGGTTTATTTCTATTATATTTACTTCTATTATGTGATTCGTGGGTCCACTTCTATTATATTTACTTCTATTATGTGAGTCGTGGGTTTATTTCTTATTGATATTTACTTCGAGTATGTGAGTCGGTGGGTCACTTCTATTATATTTACTTTCTATTATGTGAGTCGTGGGTTGTTATTTCTATTATATTTACTCTATTAATGGTGATGTCGTGGGTCACTTCTATTATATTTACTTCTATTATGTAATATCGTGGGGTTTACTTCTATTAATGTGAGTCGTGGGTTAACTTCTATTACATTTACTTCTATTATGTGAATCGTGGGTTTACTTCTATTACATTTACTTCTGAGTATGTGAGTTCCATGGGTCCCTATCTATTATATTTAACTTGTATTATGTGAGGATCGTGGTTTATTTCTATTATATTTACTTCTATCATTTTGAGTCATGGGTTTACCTTCTATTACATTTACGTTTATTATGCGGAGTCGTGGTTGTTGGTGAGCGAGGGTTGTACAGTCGGCGAAATAATATAGATAAAATAAATAAATTATAATATATATAATAAAATATAATAAATCAAAATGTGTATAATGAATAATTGAGGTCTCGGCACCAAGTATTATTTGATCATCAACCCCTTCTGTACCGGCGGACCCCTCTATTGTACTTGAATTTCAGCTACATTTAGAAGATTTTTATGAAACTGTAGGAAGGGATATATGGTAAGCTAAAAGGTTTAAATCGAGTATAGTGTTGTAGGTCTTGTGAATTGGTAGGACGTTACTTCCCTATGCTGAATAAAATCGTCCTAATAGTTTGCCAGAATACAAATTGAAAAAAAGACGTAGCTGTGTTTGAAAAGTTAACACACGTCGCTGGTCAATCAAAGGGTTTTACTGGACCCCCTTCTCCCACATTGATTAGCCCCATTATAGGTATGAACATGTTAAGACAACGTTCGCCTCATTAGTTTGAATCATTTTTAAAAACCCTTTCGCTCCATTTATGTGTCCATATTAAACCCCCTCTGAGGATCGATGACGCACCTTTTTTTCTGACTATATTCGAATTCGACGATTTTATTCAGATTAGGAAATATATATGAAACGTCAGAGGGTTGATTGGAGATAGTCTTTACCCATTTAATACCCAACGGATACTTCCTAAGCTGACAATAAAATCGTCTAATGATAGCCACAAATAAAACGGCTAAAACGCGTCAGATGCCTCAAGGGTTTAAGACGTTTCGTGCCTTGACAGATGGGTACTAACGGGGCATACCTGGTGCTGGCCGCCACAGTCTTGCCACCTTCACCACCTCTAACACGGGGGACTGGGCTAGTGGGGATTTCCTAGGCCTCAAGCCCTTCCCGAACTAGAGGCCTCGGGGGTTACTCCTTTCTGCCGCCGCTATCGTCAGCTTGGCCGTCAGCTTCATGTGGGAGGTAAGGACACATTTTATTATTATTATTATTATTATTTTATTTTTATTATATTATTTATTTTTATTTTATTTTTTTAATAGAGCAATTCTCTTCAGCCCTAATACCATTCTGTCCCTTCACAGCACTGTAAGGGAGCCCCATCCTCGCATTTTTTTTTTTTTATCTTTTACTCTCCTTCTCTCTTTGGCTTGTAATTTTTTTCCATTCGGCCCCATTCAGCCAACTGTTTTAAAGACATTTACCTCCCATCGCAGGTGTCAATATTTTCCTGGCGAGCGGTAGCGAGCCAGCATATATATTATATATTTTTGTTTTTGACAGCAGCTAAATTTGTACATTTTTCGATAGAAAAATTTCTCCGGCAAAGCGGATTTCCGGCATACAATGCTGTGCTGTCGCTATCGCTCACCAGGAAGAACATCGACACCTGGATGGGGATAAACGTCTTAAAACAGTTGGCTGATGGGGCCGAATGGATACAAGCCAGGGAAAGAGAGAAAAGGAGAGAAAGATAAAAGAAGCCGTTGACCCCCCTTAATGGACGAAATATTATTAAATCCCTTCAGAAATGGGAAGGCTAATCCGTCTAATCTCTGTAAGTAACACTCATTCCCACAATATTTCGTTCGTATCAGGCATAGGGAGAGGGGATCGGGCGCCAGTTGGACTAGATAATAGTCAGTCAGGCACCTGGCCCGGGAAGCTGGTCTATTTTGTGAAGGGCCATGTCTGGTTGTAAGGTGGGCAGGCATTGTGGTGGTAGGCTTCTCTGTGTGTCTACCTGCTGAGACCGAACATATCAGGGAGGTCTGGGACCTGGGTGTCTTAGCTGGGGACCCCAAAATGGACCTGGGTCTCTGGGGCTTCTTATGGGCAATCTAGACGTGTGTGAGTTTTTGTTTTGGTTTTGTGTTTTGTTGTGTTGTCCCTATTTGGGCTCTGTCTCGAGCCAGCCACAATACAATATGCATTATTTATTGCCAGAGGTGGGTGTTGTATGGTGTATTAAGGTGTTGGGTATTACCTTGGTGTGGTCACCTGTGTTTGTTAGGTATTATGTGTAGTTGTTGTTGTTGCTGTTCCCCAGGCTGTCTGGCCGAACAGCCCCAAGGTCCCGAGCAAGGCCAAGGCCATAACCGAGCGGCCCCTTAAAATCCTCCCTACTTACCACTAATAAAGCCCAGGTGACCGAAGCCAATCCAAGGCAGGGAGCTGAGGAGGGTGCGGAAACGCCCGGGAAACCAAAGCCCCACCCAAGGCCCTGTGCCCCTCAGCAATTATGAAGGGAAAGTTGACAGTAGTATATGTATGTTATATATATATGTATACACTTATACAATATGTATTATGTATCTACAGAGGTGGGTGTTGTATGGTGTAGTAAGGCGTTGGGTATTACCTTGGTGTGGCCGCCTGTGTCTCCCTCGACCACCATATGCCCGCTTGGAGGACGACCTAAAATCTGACTCCCTGTGGCCTCAACTATCACCGCCACCCCACCACCAGTATACTGATCCTGCTGCGTTAGGTAGGTTGTGTACTATCTATCTATCTATCTATCTATCTATCTATCTATCTATCTATCTATCTACCTATCTATCTATATATACTCCACCCCACCACCAGTATACTGATCCTGCTGCGTTAGGTAGGTTGTGTACTATCTATCTATCTATCTATCTATATATATAATGTATATACTCCACCCCACCACCAGTATACTGATCCTGCTGCGTTAGGTAGGTTGTGTACTATCTATCTATCTATCTATCTATCTATCTATATATACTCCACCCCACCACCAGTATACTGATCCTGCTGCGTTAGGTAGGTTGTGTACTATCTATCTATCTATCTATCTATATATATACTGTATATACTCCACCCCACCACCAGTATACTGATCCTGCTGCGTTAGGTAGGTTGTGTACTATCTATCTATCTATCTATCTATCTATCTATCTATACTCCACCCCACCACCAGTATACTGATCCTGCTGCGTAAAGGTAGGTTCACACATAGGCGAGTCGGAGCGCAACTCCAACGCGAGTGATGATTTTTTTGCACTCGCCAATGATTATCCCAAATTCGCCGACACTCGCCGACACTCGCACAGACTCCCGTGGACTCGCGGTCCACGCGTAGACTCGCGAACGCGGCCAAAATTTTTGTGCAGACACAAAAATTGGAGAGTCAAGTGGGAGTAGGACGCAGACTCGCGTAGACTCGCGTTGACTCGCGTAGACTCGCGTAAACTCGTGTAAACTCCTGTAGACTCGTGTGACACTCATGTAGACTCGCGTGACAGTCACGTTGTACTATTTAGAAATTTGATGATCGCGAGTCTACATGAGTGTCACGTGAGTCTACATGAGTGTCACACGAGTCTACATGAGTGTCACACGAGTCTGTTTATATTATCAACAAATATCGTAGCAGCGAAACGACTGCACCTATGGCTTTCATATTTTTTCCCCATGTTCCCTTTCCCTTTGGCTACCCACAAAAAAAAATCCCAAATTCCTCTTCCCACCCACTCGCTGACTGTCGGTCGTCCCGTCAGAAGGAAAAAAAAATAAAATCTGTGGCGGCGAAACGACTGCACCAATCGGTTCCATATTTGTGTGACAAGTCCCTTACCCTTCTGCCTTCCCCCCACCACACCCCCAACCGCCTCCCACCACTCACTTCCAGCGTATCCGTACGAAGATAAGGAAAAAAAGGAAAATCTGTGGCGGCGAAACGACTGCACCAATCGGTTCCATATTTGTGTGACAAGTCCCTTACCCTTCTGCCTTCCCCCCACCACACCACCCAACCCGCCCCCACCATCCACTTCCAGCGTATCCGTACGAAGATAAGGAAAAAAAGGAAATCCTGGTTGCGAAACTACCTTACCAATCGGCTTCATATTTGTAACATGAGTCAATTACGCTTCTACCTTCCCCACACCATCCCCCAAACCACCCTCCCACCACCCTCCTACCCATACATAATAATAATGATGTGGAATATATGCAAAGGATAATTATATGATGACAAATAATAATATACAGATTGATATCCCAACATGAAATATAAATAAATACAAGATATAAATTAAATAGAATATACACTCCTGTTAACTTCCTGTAGACTCGCATTCATCTCGTGTAAACACGTGTAAACTCATGTAAACTCCTGTGACACTCATGTAGACTCGCACTATTCGTACCCTGGAATTTGACCGTTATTTTTCAAATTTTGGCGGGTGCGTGTTGGGGTCGTGTTAAACTCGCCAACACTCGCGTAAACTCATGTAAACTCGTGTAAACTCCTGTAAACTCGTGTAAACTCGTGTTAAATTCGTGTTAAATTCGTGTTCTATGCGTGTTTACTCGCATCAGCTGCTACTCGCGTTGGGTTCGGGCTCCATCAACGGCGATTTGCGGCGAGTGTGACTCGCGTTGGCCTCGCTCTCCAACTCGCCTATGTGTGAACCTACCTTTAGGTAGGTTGTGTACTATCTATCTATCTATCTATCTATCTATCTATCTATCTATCTACCCCACCACCAGTATACTGCTCCTGTTTGCATCCGGTAGGTAGTGTTCAGTATACCAGGTACAATCGCGCTAATAAGTGATGTCTGGGCACCAAGTATGTTTTGAATCAATAATTGGTATCAGCAATTACTGTAATCTAAGCTTCATTTCTTCATATCCAGTGAAATATAAAATCATGTTCCTACACTTACCCACCCTATTCACATCTGACAGAACATTAATACAGCACAGAGCAAGCCAAACGTATAGACAAGACAAGTGGGACATGACTTATTAGCGCGACCGTACAAACAATGCCTTCCTTTCACACACAGTTTTTTCCCAGGCGGGAGTAAAATGTATGGGTAAAATGCCGGGCCTTAAGGGGGTACTGCTTGGTTTTTGGTCTATATGTGTATATATTTTATATATTTTTTGGGTTTCCTCGCTAGACCTCCATCAAGTTTAAAAAAACACCCCTAGACACCCTTTCAAGATAAATTTCTACATATTTCGATAGAAAAATTTCCCGGCCAAAGGCCGATTCCTCTTTAAAATTATAGGCTCGCTATTGCTCACCAGGAAAAAATCGACACCTAAATGGCACGAAAGGTCTTGAAATTGACAACGAAATGGGGCGAAAGGTATTAAAATCGCCAAACTAAGGGAAGGAACGTCTTAAAATCTCAAAACTAATATGCTAAACACGAGGGAGAAAGGGGGTCCATAAAAAGCGAGTAGTACCCCCTTCAGATGAACGTGCTTTTCCAGGACGGGCGGCTTGCTCTTAAGGTCAATGGTATTATTTTTCCCGTCACACTCGTATGCAAATTTAATTATTTAACATGCTATACATCTATACAACCAGTCCATCATTTGGCAGATATTACCAACAAAAATAAAGTTATGAGAACATTGCAACAAATGTTACATATACCTGAACTGTTCTGTAAAATATTATGGGTTTCAGAAGGCATGACAAGTGAAATGCTTTAAATAATTTACCCTCTTATTTTTCTCTTTAAATAAAGTAGTTTAACCAGACCATCGAGTCATAAAATAAGACTTAATGGGCTGGGCATTTACCCTCTTAAAGGTATATAGGTAGTGATAAACCCATCTAATATAGAGATAGAAAAGGTATATTAAAATAATCAATGTCAAATCACTATCAATATACCTGGTTTGATTGTATTTACCTTTTGCAAACCCTTGATTTATACAGTGTAGCCTACTTTCCTACAATATATAATGTAAAACTTGCAATAAACAAATCAAAACAGGAACGACACAATATATAGACAAATTAACTTATCAAAATCGCTATGTGGAAATAATGCTTTAAGATGGGTCGTTTTTTCTAGATCCCCTTCTCCCTTAGTTTTCAGATTGTAAGATGTTTGCCCCGTTTAGTTTGTCGATCTTATGACCTTACGCCCCATTTCTTTGTTGATATTAAGACCGTTCGTGCTATTTAGGTGTCTATTTTTTCCTGGCGAACAATAGCGAGCCTGTCATTTCTACTGATAAATGTACAAATTAATCTAAAAGGGGGATCTACAATTCCAGAGGACAAGGCCGAGACCGAGGAAGAGGAAGAGGTGCAGTTCTTGGACGAGTTTGGTGAGGAGTCCATGCTGATGCCGAGGTTGACCCGACGGCCATCAGTTCAAGGCGTCCGTCAAGAGATATCCCACCGCTGCCACAGAAGCCTCGTCACCGGACCCTACCAGTGGTTCCCCCAATCGACCTCTCAGGCCACCTATGATAGTGCAGGTTTATCCTTTCAACCCGGGCACCACCAAACGGGACAAGAACAGTATGCTGCTATCTATTCACCTCCGCCCCAAAGGTACTATAATACGTCACCAATAATTCCTTTCAATATTAATCTATGACAGTTTCACAATTTACCCCTTCTGTACTGGCGACGCCTTTTGAATTTTATTCTAGCTATATTTAGACGATTTCGTGCAGCTTAAAAAGGATCTGTGGTAGTTAAAAGGGTTGGTTGAGATAGTTTGAAGCCTTAATATTGCCAGAGGTCCTTCCTATGCTAAATAAAAAACCGTCTAATAGTTGCCAGAATATGATGATAAGGACGTCCCTGGTACTGAGTGGGTTAACACCTCGATATTACTAATGACAACACATCACATCTTCTGCTTGTTCCATATGCAAAGGACCACTTGTTATTTCCTTACATGATTACTGACCTTTATATGCAATGATATAAGGAATAACGTTGTGTGTTCTTATTATTTTGTGATCATCAGTGGGCAACTATATGAATGACTCTTGGCTGGCTGTGTTGAGATCAGGAGTTATAATAGTAAATGCTCGTCATTGATTTTGGGTGCCATTTTCATATTTGTTCATTAATTATTGAGAAATCAGCTGCTAATGGAGTCAACTTTCTGACAGATTAAACAAAATAGAGTATAGTATCATCATTGAAATTGTATAACTGTGTTGGTGGTGTAATGGCTTAGATGCTTATGTTCTGGGTGTGGTGTCCCGAGTTCGAATCCCGGGAGGACCATATGCTTTCATTAGTTGTTTCAAGTGCATTGGGGCTTGTAATTGATGATTAATGTTAAGAACGAGGTGTTACTTAATACTTATTTTCCCTGTGCTCAGCCCCGGCTACCTCGACCCTTTTGATGCTCTACCAACCAGTGATGGTGGTGGCCAAGGAGACAGAGGAGCGTCCACTTTCAACCAGAGCGTTCGACACCAGATTATGAAGGGCACGGGAGGGGTCTTCAAACATTCCGGGGCAGTGTTAAGGTAAGGGAGGCTTTTGATAGGGCCTTTAAGGGGAGATGGGTCGTTTTTCTGGTCCCCTTTCTTCCTCATGCTTATACAAATTAATCTAGAAGGGGGATCTAATGGATGTTTTTTTAAAGTTGATGGAGGTCTAGGGATGAAACTGAAAAATATATGAATGTGTAAATATATAGACCATAAAAACTAACCATTGTCCCCTTAACAGAGACAGCATGCTATAGATGAGGACTTAGCAGAGCCCTATGAGGTGGTCTGCTTGTCCGACCAACAACAACAACCGGAAGATATATACTCTATTATACCAGTAAGTTTACTTTTATATAATAATATATTTAAATGTATTAATTGTTATTATTATTTCCCTGACTATTATTTCTCTGACTATTATTAGAATATCTTATGCAGATTAGGCAGGTCATCTTGGGTTAAAAAAAAAACACACGCAATTGAATTCTTTCTCCCAAAATACGAGACACGAGCTGAAAGAGATTGTCTGACGTTAGCCAGAAACGAATTAAGGGAAGATGGGTTAATTTTTTGGTCGAATAGTTCATATATATATTTATTATTATTTTTAGTTTCCTCCCTAGACTTCCATCAAACTTAAAAAAGCATCCCTTAGATCCCCTTCTAGATTAATTTGTACATTTTTTCGGCCGGTTCTTCCAAAATTACAGGCTCACTATCGTTCGCCAGGAAAAAAATCGACACCTACATAGCACGAATATTGACAAAGAAATGGGGCGAAAGGTCTTAAAATCGACAAACTAATGGGGCAAACATATTAAAATCTCAAAACTAAAGGGGCTAAACATGAGGGAGAAGGGGGACCAGAGAACGACCCATCTCCCCTTAAACCATCATTGTGAAAGGACCAATTATCAGAGTGTATTGATATTGTCTAGATTATATAATAGCCTATCTGTGCTATTTATTACTATATAATTGTTCACCATATGTACAGTACATTTCAAACAAGCCGGGCCAAGCAATAACAGATGATTTTTTGTACTTTGCCTTTGTTCTTGTGTGAATAACAGCATTGCAAGTTAGAGACAATTCCCCACAGACCCTGACTATGCACCTTTCACCAACAACCAGACAAAACACATAATCAACAATCTCAAGCACTCACCCACCTGTGGCTCAGATAACATAAAGTAACATACACCTCAGACACCTCCTAGGACCACAAGGCATAAAAGCACTCACCAACATATCAAACTACAGATATTCACACAACACAATACCAGACATCTGGAAGCATGGTGCCATCATTACATTCCCCAAACCCAACAAAGAACCCACGCTACCCTCCTCGCACCGCCCTATCACACTCCTTTGCACCCCCTCCAAAGGCACAGAACGCCTCGTACTACAACTGACCACACACACTCTACCCCTAGCTCCAACACAACATGGCTTCAGGCCACTGCACTCCACAAAACACTCTTCCTACAGACCTTACACAAAGAGCTTTTGACGGCATCAACTCAGTCAGACCACCACGCAGATCACTACTTGCCACACTCGACATTAGTAAAGCCTTCGATGCCATCCCCCGCCACAACCTAACACACAAAATCTACAACACAAACATGCACAACAACACAAAAAGATGGCTGGCCAACTACCTAGCAGGCAGATACGCACACGTATCATTTGCAGGTCAGTCACCTAACATCAGAAACTTCACAAACGGAGTCCCGCAAGAATCCGCCTTGTCGCCCTCACTCTTCAATCTATACATGCATGGTATAATATTATACCCACACCCACGCACCCCAAATAAACATAGCTTCCTACGCAGACGACATAACACTCACACGTACACACCAAGACTCTGACACAGCAACACATCTCCTTCACCCTATCTCAACACACTACATCTTAAAATCTCAAAACTAATGGGGCTAAACACGAGGGAGAAGAGGGTCCATATGTACCAACCATCCCTCCTTAATAATGTTTGTGTGTTATCAGGAGAGTCCACTAGAAGAGGAACCGAGCCCTACCTTTAAGGGTCGTGAGCCTGCCGTCTATCAGCATCACCCAGGAGACACCACAGGTAGAACACCAGACGAGATACCTAGCCCTGGTGAGCCTCTCATGTATCACCAGGATCCCAGAAGCCCCACAAGTTGGACACCAGACGAGATAACTAGCCCCTCCATGGACGCTGCTGAGCCTGCCTTCTATCACCAGGACCCAGGAGACACTACTGGTAAGAAAACATTGTAGGGGATTCATGGCAGAAGGTTTATTTATTTATTAATTTATTTTATTTTTCATTGTTTTCATTTTCATTATTATTTGTTTGTTTTTGTTTTTTTCTCAACCTCGGGACAGGGGGAAGGAGAGCAGAGATGTGTGGTTGGCGGAAATTGAAATTATATAAGTCTTTCACTTTTCATGGGGACCTTTCCAGTATCAGGTGTTTTATCCTAAACATGTGATTGCCAGATAGAAATACGACACACAAGCCCAACCAAAATCTTTAACATTATTGTAGTTGATCTTCAATGGTCTTCGTGTGCCCTAGTAAATATATAGAATGATCCTGGCATCATATATATATTATATATATATCTGTCAATCTCATATATCATACACCATTGTACAGTCCATTAATTCTAGGTTGGGCAGAAATCGTAACCTCTAACCTCTGTAACTCTAAAAGGGCTAGAGCAAATGAGCTGTCACTTTATACATATATTCCCTAGCCAAGTCTTCCTCTTTGGTATAACTATTAGCTCGATTATTCTAGTCCTTTTTGAGTTATGAGAGGATAGGGGTTAAGATTTCTGCCCAACCTAGAATGAACGGACTATAGTCAGTGTAAAGGTTCCTATTGACAAAAATGTTGACTTCCAAGGTAGTTTTTGCTTAAATTGGAAAAACCTTATTAATTGATTTTCCAGTTTTGGAGCAATACGCCCAGATTGACTGTCACTGAAAGCTATGCCTTGTTGTCAGGTGCAAGTCATCACAATGCCGGATCACTGTCTTGATTAAATTATTTTTATAATTGAAATTTACCTGAATGAAATTGTAAAACTTGGAAACTAAACAAACCAAAACTGGGACGATACAAGATAAAGGTAAAATAACTTATCAAAATCGCTATGTGGAAATTATATCATTTTGACTCTTGGTCGTCACACGGACAAACAACAATGTCCGAGATAAAATTGCGAGTACAAAAAAAAAAAAAAAAAAAAAAAAAAAAGTCCCCACTAATTGACTTCAGGTGAAGTAGTGGAACGCCGAGCGGCAACAGGGTCCAGTGTTGGCCAGGACGTGAGTTTCTTGGACCAAATGAATCTAGAATGGCGGAGGATATCTGGCTCACCTCTCCTTCCCCATGCTGCCCCTCCTAAGGTGAGCTGGGACTCTGTCTGTCTATCTATACTTTTCCTATTTTTTTTTTTTTTTTTTTTTTGGGGGGGGGGGCCGACTCAAGACAGAGCCAGAATAGGGACAACACACCAGCAAATAATGAACACACTAAAACAAAACACAAATTCACCCACGTCTAGCTGGGAATAACCTAACGTAAACTAAAGGCAGTGTCACACGAGCGTATTTTCCGGCAGTTTTCGATGAGCAAGTTTTATCTCGTACTATTTATTATGAGGCTGATAAAAATATACTTTGAGATTATACACACCATATGAGGAGGAGCACTTTACTGACAACGTTTCCCATACTGGCCTGATGAAGCTATATGCGAAACGTTATCAATAAAGTTCTCCTCCTCATATGGGGTTTATATTTATTATGAGGCTCTTTCGCATTGTCATCATAAACTAGATCGAAGGTAGATTATGTTAGGTGGCTTAATTCTTACGGAACCAGTATTTTCAAACTACCAGACAACAATTGCTCGTAAAAATTGACGGACAAATCGCTCGTGTGACACTGTCTTTATGCAACCTAACCTATCTGATCATATCCTATCCCAACCTAACCTACCTCATCCCAACCCAACCTAACCTAAACTAACACAACCTAACCTATCTGATCGTATCCTATCCCAACCCAACCTAAACTAACACAACCTAACCTATCTGATCGTATCCTACCCAATCCTAACCAACCCCATCCCAACCCAACCTAGCTTAAAATAACACAACCTAACCTATCTGATCGTATCCTATCCAAACCTAACCAACCCCATCCCAACCCAACCTAACCTAAACTAACACAACCTAACCTATCTGATCGTATCCTATCCAAACCTAACCAACCCCATCCCAACCCAACCTAGCCTAAAATAACACAACCTAACCTATCTGATCGTATCCTATCCAAACCTAACCAACCCCATCCCAACCCAACCTAACCTAAACTAACTTATCCTAATCTTCCCTAACCTAATATATGATGCCAATAATTACATTTTCAGATAGGTCTTAAATTTCAATATAAATAGTTTTCAAATGTTGTTCCTGAATAGTGAGGTTTGTTCTCAGAAATGAATCAAAGGGCCATACATGATCTAAATTAGCCCTCCTAGTACTTCCATAGATTCCCTCCAAATCCAGCACACACGTCCAATGACAGCCAGGACAAAAGCAGTAGTAGTAGTAATAGTGGTGGTTGTAATAGTATGTATGCACATACTATTACCCCATAGCTGGGGGTGGCCAACTCAAGACAGAGACCGAACAGAAACAACATTTTCAGTTCCGATTCTGAAGGTCCGGGACGACTTTTGCGTTCCCTTGCCCCCTTCTCTGTCTCGTCTAGTAGGTGAAGTCTACAAGGGGAAGAGTATTCCTGTCCTGCCCCCACAAGAAAAAGTAGGATAGTAAAAGAGACAGAATAGTAGTAGCTGTTATTGTAGTAGTAGTAGTGGTAATAGTAGTTGCTGTTTTAGTAATAGTAGTAGCAGTAATATTGTAGTAGTATTTACAAATCTATTCCCCCTCAGCCTTTACGTACAGTGGGGGGACAACAACCTTCCCAGAGCCCCGAGATGTGGACGATGAGACGGATGATCCCACCAGACCAGCTGTATGATGTCCCAAAGAAGCCCAGGCCAGTGTCATGGGTTCGAGTCCCTCCACAGTTCCAAGACTCATCAGCAGCCACAGAAACAACACAACCTTCCACTCCGTCACCTCTTAGTCCACACCCATCTAACTATCTGTCCCCTCCACCACCTAAACCTATCAGAGGCTATGAAGAACAGTAATTTATCCACTGTAATTAGTTAGTGTTCCTCTACATTTCCACTTATCTTCATCCACAGAAAGAACACCACTTCACCCCTTCACCTCTTAGTCCTCGTCCACCTATGTGTCTCCTCCACCAGTAATTTTTCCACTGTCATTTGTTAGCATTCCTCCACATTTCCACTTATCTTCATCCACCTCAGCCTTCTACTTCGTCACTTAGTCCTCATCCATCTTAAGCTGGTACCACACGAGAGCTTTTACAGTCAACATTCGATAATCAATATTTTTCTGGGAACATTTCAGGAATATTTGTCACTGGTATCAGAAACTTGACTGATGATAGATGAATTTAGGTAACCGAAATATATCGAATGTTGACCTCATAAGCTGCCAGACCAGTGTTGAGGATAAATATTGAGGGAAAAAGCGCTTGTGTGATACCAGCATTAATCCCCATCCATCTTTTATAATATATGAGGGTCAGTAGATTTGGGTGTCACTCAGCATAAACTACTCAGGTCATCATTTCTGTTGCCAGACCTCCAGAGGGCCGTTCATGGGTAGCCTGGTGCACGGGGGCTGTAGGAGAAGGATTGGGAGATTTAAACCCATTCAGTACGGGTGACGTCCTTTTCAGTATATTTCTGCTACTATTAGACGATTTTGTTCATATTAGGAAGGACCTCTACCAATTAGGTTATTAGGAGATTGCAAGCTTTTCCACTGAACTCATTTAACTACTTCAAATCCTTCCTAAGTTGCATAAAGTTGTTCAAATATGGCCAGAATATAATAAAGAAGGCATGACCCGTTTTGCAAGAGTTAAAAGGGGTATTACACCAATACTGTTATCGCAGGGGGCTAGGAATCCTCCTCCTCTTGTTTAATTCACCTACTAGACGAGACAGAGTAAGACAGTGAAAGTGATCCCGGACCGTAAGAATTGGAACTTTTAATGTAGTTTCTGTTCGGGCTCTGTCTCGAGATACATAATATACATGGCGAAAAAAATATAGGCGTTTCAGAAAAAATCGTGAGTGACTACTTATTTCGATAGAGCAAGCAATGTCCTACTGTAAATATGTTGATTATTTGATTGTTCTTATTTTGTATACCGTTTCTTATCAGCTGACGGTAAATTGAATCCCTTATCAGCTAATTCCTCGATACTTAATGGAAAAATATAAAACTCTACTGTCTCTGCATCATAATAAGACCAAGTTTATAAAATCAGCACCATATTTCAATACAAAATCTTCAAAATAACTGAGAAATCTTGATATGAATTTTGGAATTTACCGCCAGGTGAAATGAAACAGAGTATAGTTAGTATAGCTTCAATGTTTTTTTTTTCTGGCTATCAGTAGACGACTTAATTCAGCTTACGATGGATCTGTGGGAATCGGAGGCTAGATTAACTTTAACTTTACTTCCTAGAGCAACTCCTTGGATTACTAGAACACCCCCTTGGATTCCCAAAGCACCCCCTTGGATTCCTATAGCACCCCCTAGGATTCCTAGAGCACTCCATTGGATTCCTAGAACACCCCCTTGGATTCCCAGAACACCCTCTTGGATTCCCAGAAACACCCCCTTGGATTCCTATAGCACCCCCTTGGATTCCTATAGCACCCCCTTGGATCTCTATAGCACCCCCTTGGATTCTTATAGCACCCCCTTGGATTCCTATAGCACCCCCTTGGATCCCTATAGCACCCCCTTGGATTCTTATAGCACCCCCTTGGATTCCTATAGCACCCCCTTGGATTCCTATAGCACCCCCTTGGATTCCTATAGCACCCCCTTGGATTCCTAAAGCACCCCCTTGGATTCTTATAGCACCCCCTTGGATTCCTATAGCACCCCCTTGGATTCCTATAGCACCCCCTTGGATTCCTATAGCACCCCTTTGGATTCCTATAGCACCCCGTTGGATTCCTATAGCACCCCCTTGGATTCCTATAGCACCCCCTTGGATTCTTATAGCACCCCCTTGGATTCCTATAGCACCCCCTTGGATTCCTATAGCACCCCCTTGGATTCCCAGAGCACCCCCTTGGATTCCCAGAGCACCCCCTTAGATTCCTATAGCACCCCCTTGGATTCCTATAGCACCCCCTTGGATTCCTAGAGCACCCCCTTGGATTCCTATAGCACCCCCTTGGATTCCTATAGCACCCCCTTGGATTCCTATAGCACCCCCTTGGATTCCTATAGCACCCCCTTGGATTCCTAGAGCACCCCCTTGGATTCTTATAGCACCCCCTTGGATTCCTATACCACCCCCTTGGATCCCTATAGCACCCCCTTGGATTCCTATAGCACCCCCTTGGATCCCTATAGCACCCCCTTGGATTCCTATAGCACCCCCTTGGATCCCTATAGCACCCCCTTGGATTCCTATACCACCCCCTTGGATCCCTATAGCACCCCCTTGGATTCCTATAGCACCCCCTTGGAACCCTATAGCACCCCCTTGGATTCCTATAGCACCCCCTTGGATTCCTATAGCACCCCCTTGGATTCCTATAGCACCCCCTTGGATCCCTATAGCACCCCCTTGGATTCCTATAGCACCCCCTTGGAACCCTATAGCACCCCATTGGATTCCTAGAGGAAAGTTCGACACCTAAATAGGACGAAAGGTCTTAAAATGGACACAAATGGGGCGAAAGATCTTAAAATTACCAAACTAACGGGGTGAACGTCCTAAAATCTCAAATCAAATGGGGCTAAACATGAGGAGCAAGGGGGATCCAAAAAAACTATAGGTGTGTTTTGTATAGATACATTGATTTTTTAAGGTTATATGATTATAACATTTTTGTAAACGTATCAAATAATTATTGTGTTTGTACTAGATTAAAAGAGTGTAAATCAAAGTGTTGTGTATCAATTACTTTATATTGTATCAGTTTGTATAATAGTTCTTAATTAGTTTGTTAAAATAGGACTTCAGAGGCTATCAACCCTTCTGGATTATCAAGCCAGCACGCTGTAAGTTAAGTATGTTTTTAGGACTGGAGCCCCTTTTCGAGAACCCCAGTCCCTTTAGCTAGTTCTTAATCAAACTCGGCCAGTTGTATAATATTTTCGCATTTCATTTGCACTTCCTAAAAAAAATGCAATAAACAAGTTGGAGCTGCAGACAGATATTTAGCAGAATTATCAACTAAAATTATGTTGTAGTACATTTTTAAATACACAGTACCAAATTCAACATACTTTCTATCCATCAGAAAACTACATTATTATTGCATTTCCGTTTAATATCTATGTTTACGGCTCCAACTTCCTTATAGTTTGAAACTCGCAAGTGGTCAATTGCGGTGAAATGATTGGACCAACAATAGTAATTAAGGTTATATATAATGTTTATTCAAGACTGTAACAAATAGGACAATTATGAAAAGGGTAATTAGATTATAGGGAGGTTTTTGGTTTGTTCCATAGACTTCCATCAAACTTTAGAAAACACCCCCTAGACCCCCTTTTAAGATAGATTTGTAAATTTGTCGATAGAAAAATTTGTCGGCCGAAGGCCGGTTCCTTTTAAAATTACAGGCTCGCTATCTCTCGCCAGAAAAAAATCAACGCTTCAATGGCACGAAAGGTCTTAAAATCGACAAACTAATGGAAGGAAGGTCTTAAAATATCAAAACTAATATGCTAAACATGAAGGAGAAGGGGGTCTAGAAAAAGCGAGTAATACCCCCTTAGGTGCGAGTCAGGCGTATGATCATGGAACCTTAACTCCGCTTGGGTTCCTACTTCTTCTGTTTTGTGGAGGGGTTGATACGAATGCCAGTGTGTCCGTTATAAACACTAAATATGCCTGCATCATAAGCCCTATAGGAAACTCACAAGAACTTCTAAATACCGAAGATAATTATATACTATGTGCTGAGAACATCCTAAGCCTGAAGGTAATGCGGAAGTTGATTAATTAACTATCTTATAATTCGAACAGGACTCATGGATCAAAGGAGAGGGGCAGGTTGAATATGACGTCATTAATCAGTCCAACCATTTCCTTGGAAGGAGGAGGACGCATCTGCGTTGGCTCTTCGTATTCTACCCTATTTAAGGTGTGTATGGGGAACTTTTCGTGTAAATATGGGTGTGTTTTGAAATTATATGAATGCTAAGGTGGTCATACATGTAATAATACGAATAATGTGGCCTTAAGACTGTTTGAGCTGGTTCGTGTATGCTGTGCCGCGTACATATATTCTTAACAACCAGTAATTACGGGAATATCGTTGACCTGCAAGACAAATAGGTAATAACATAAACTATTTGGTGTGTGTACATTGTGTTGGTGAGGTGCGTGAATATAGAGGGGGTCATTAACTCATAATTTAAGGTACAAACTAGCAAACGAAGTGGCTTCGCTGTGCCCCCCCCCCCCACCGCTCTTGCCAATACTCATCCCTGCCACACCCCACCCTCCCTCAATCCTCTCCTTTCCTATACTTCCTCTCCTCTCCTCTCTCTTCTCTTCCTCCTCCCTCATTTCTCTCCTCATCCTCTCTCTCTAACCCCCATCTCCTCTCCTCTTCCTGACACCCTCTCTCCCCCCCTCCTCTCCTCCCTCACCCAACCTTCCACCCACTCCTCCCTACCTACCCACCCACCCCCACTATTTTCCCGCGCGTCCCCACGATCACCACTCGCTGTCAATATAGGTTTTTGTTTTGTTCTATTTACACCGCATATAGATTTTAAAACTAAGCATTGTTTTATTATTAGATTAGGGCTCAGATGATTTAGATGCCGCCTTATAACGTGATCCCCCCCCCCCCCCCCTCTCTCTCTCTCTCTCTCTCTCTCTCTCTCTCTCTCTCCTCTCTCTCTCTCTCTCTCTCTCTCTCTCTCTCTCTCTCTCTCTCTCTCTCTCTCTCTCTTCCCCCCCTCTCCCCCCCCTCTCCCCCCGCCCCTCTCTTCTGTCCTCCGTTTAGGTTATAGGAGATTTTGTTCTGTATACCATATAGATATGTTACGCTTAGCAAACCCACACCAGGCCACCACCACCACCACCCACACCTTTAGCATAACCCACACCAGGCCACCACCACCACCACCCACACCTTTAGCATAACCCACACCAGGCCACCACCACCACCACCCCCCACACCTTTAGCATAACCCACAAACATAATAAAATATTGGCCAAATATAAGACAATATAAGGATAGAAGGGTAAATCACTATCAATATACTCAATGATTTCATATACCTATTTTTAGATTTCAAATCACTCCGGCCTCTAGTTTTACCGGCCCTAGTCACTCCAGCCTCCCACCCTAGTCACTCCGGCCTCTAGTTTTATCGGCCCTAGTCACTCCAGCCTCCCACCCTAGTCACTCCGGCCTCTAGTTTTACCGGCCCTAGTCACTCCAGCCTCTAGTTTTATCGGCCCTAGTCACTCCAGCCTCCCACCCTAGTCACTCCAGCCTCCCACCCTAGTCACTCCGGCCTCTAGTTTTACCGGCCTCCCTGTATGCAAACCACGGATGTAATATATGAAAGATATAGTCGGTTTTATTCAGTTTAGGAAGGAAGTCTGGGAGTCACGAGAGTTAATTGAAAGTGAGACAAACAGCTGTATTCTTAACCCCTTCAGCACCATGACGCCTTTTTGCAGTTTAGGAAGGACCTATGTTATTCAGAGGGTTTATTGTGATCGTATTTACTTCTTCAAGAGATAGATTTAAGGTAAACAAATTCGTCTGTTGGTAACCACAATATGATAAAAATTACGTCATGGCGATGAAGGGGTTAAGGGGCTAGTGGCTGTTTTTTTGGTCTATTAATTCATTTATGTTTTTAGTTTTCACTCTAGACCTTCAAACTTAGAAAAACACTTCTTCAAGATAAATTTGTACAGTTTTCGGTAAGAAAATTTCTCGGCCGAAGGCCGATTCTTCTTATAATTAGCCTACAGGCTCGCCATCGCTCGCCAGGAAAAAATTGACACCTAAATGGCATGAAAGGTCTAAAAATTGACAACGAAATGGAGCTAAAGGTGTTAAAATCGCCAAAGTTACGGGCCTAACTTCTTAAAATTTCAAAACTAATGGGGCTAAACACGAGGGAGAAATGGGTCTAGAAAAACGACCCGTCTCCCCTTAAGCCTTTCCACCGTGAAACCCTACTCTCCTTAGTGAACGATAAACCCTACTCTCCTTAGTGAACGATAAACCCTACTCTCCTTAGTGAACGATAAACCCTACTCTCCTTAGTGAACGATAAACCCTACTCTCCTTAGTGAACGATAAACCCTACTCTCCTTAGTGAACGATAAACCCTACTCTCCTTAGTGAACGATAAACCCTACTCTCCTTAGTGAACGATAAACCCTACTCTCCTTAGTGAACGATAAATCCTACTCTCCTTAGTGAACGATAAACCCTACTCTCCTTAGTGAACGATAAACCCTACTCTCCTTAGTGAACGATATACCCTACTCTCCTTAGTGAACGATAAACCCTACTCTCCTTAGTGAACGATAAACCCTACTCTCCTTAGTGAACGATAAACCCTACTCTCCTTAGTGAACGATAAGCCCTACTCTCCTTAGTGAACGATAAACCCTACTCTCCTTAGTGAACGATAAAGAACTAGATAAATAGTTAGTTGGGAGATTTCAATTTGTTTTTCATTAATTAGCACTCAGGTATTGGCCAATGTTTTCGTTCATTATGGGCTGGATGGTACCCACCCCATACGTCTAAGAATGTGGCTGATAGTCTTAAGGGGAGATGGGTCGATTTTCTGGACCCCTTTCTCCCTGTGTTTATCCCCATTAGTTTTCAGATTTTAAGACGTTCGGCCCATTATTTTGGCGACATTAACACCTTTCGCCCCATTTGGTTGTCAATTTTAAGACATTTCGTAGCATTTGTGTCGATTTTTCCTTGGCGAGAAATAGCGAGCCTGTAATTTTAAGAGCTTCGGCCGGGACATTTTTCTACTGAAATATTTACAAATTTATCTTGAAGGGGGGTCTAGGGGGGGGGGGGGGACTTTTCTAAGTTTGATGAAGTTCTAGCGAGGAAACTAAAATTAAATTAATAAATTAATTAATAGACCAAGAAACAGCCACTGTCCCTTTAACTCCTTTGATATTCTGAGGGCCTTCTAAAACTGAATAAAATCGTCTAATATTAGCCACAGTAAAGTTATATAAAGTTTGTTCCGATACTGAAAGGGTTAACAGTGCATCCCAGGGAAGTATGGGGACATCTCGGACCAGAGCGGTGACACTAAGCAACCAACACATAAACTCCTCCCCACACCACACATACATCGCGCAGATCTCCCACGCAGTCCTAGCAACCAAAACATGTCCCTAGCAACGGCATGGAGGCATCTTGGACCAGAGCAGTGACAAACAATCAACACATAAGCTCCTCCCATCCCCACACACAGTGCGCAGGTCTCCCACACAGTCCTAGCAACCAACCCAATATGTCCCTAGCAACCCACACGTCCATAGCAACCCTCACATGACCCTAGCAACCGACTCTTCCCACACGACACACACTGTCTATAAAAAAGCGCGAATTGTGATCATGTTGACCAAAATAAGCAGGGCCGGTTAAACTAGGGGCCGGAGTGACTAGAGCCGGAAGAACTATGGGCCAAAATGAATTGCTTCCCTTTTTCGCACCCTCTCAATACCTTATTTTAATACACCCACGTCCCTCCCTCCCTCCCCACTCCATTCGTGCCCCACCCACCCTCTTTCCCCCCTCCCTATTGCATTCATCCCTTCCTCCACACTGCATTCACTCCCCTCCCTCCACACTGCATTCATCCCCTTCCGCCCTCCCTACCCACTGCATTCATCCCCTCCCTCCCCATTGCATTCACCCCTTCCTCCTTCCCTCCCCACTACATTCATCCCCTCCCTCCCCACTGCATTCACCGCTACCTCCCCACTGCATTCACCCGCTCCCTCCCCACTGCATTCACCCCCTCCCTCTCTGCCCACTGCATTCACCCCCTTCCTCCCTCCCTCCCCACTGCATTCACCCCCTCCCTCTCTCCCCACTGCATTCATTCCCTACCTCCCCACTGCATTCACCCCCTACCTCCCCACTGCATTCAGCCCCTCCCCCCCCACTGCATTCACCCCCTCCCTCTCTCCCCATTGCATTCACCCCCTTCCTCTCTCCCCACTGCATTCACCCCCTCCCTCTCTCCCCACTGCATTCACCCCCTTCCTCCCTCCCTTCCCACTACATTCACCCACTTCCTATCTCCTCACTGCATTCACCCCCTTCCTCCCTATCTCCCCACTGCATTCACCCCCCTTCCTCCCCCTCACTGCACTCACCACCATTTCTCCCTCCCTCCCCACTGCATTCACCACCCTTCCTCCCTCCCTCCCCATTGCATTCACCACCTTCCCTTCCTCCCCCCCATTGCGTTCACCACCCTTCCTCCCTCCCTCCCCATTGCATTCATCACCCTCCCTCCCTCCCCATTGCATTCACCACCCTTCCTCCCTCCCCAATTCATTCCTTCCCATTGCATTCACCACCCTTCCTCCCTCCCTCCCCAATTCATTCCTTCCCATTTCATTCACCACCCTCCCTCCCTCCCCAATTCATTCCTCCCCATTGCATTCACCACCCTTCCTCCCTCCCCATTGTATTCACCACCCTTCCTCCCTCCCTCCCTCATTCCTCCCTATTGTGTTCAACACCCTTCCTCCCTCCCTCCCCAATTCATTCCTCCCTATTGTATTCATCACCCTTCCTCCCTCCCTCCCCAATTCATTCCTCCCTATTGTATTCATCACCCTTCCTCCCCCTCCCTCCCCATATTCATCATTCCTCCCTCCCTCCTCATTGTATTCATCACCCTTCCTCCTTCCCTCCCCAATTCATTCCTCCCTATTGTATTCATCACCCTTCCTCCCTCCCTCCCCAATTCATTCCTCCCTATTGTATTCATCACCCTTCCTCCCTCCCTCCTCATTGTATTCATCACCCTTCCTCCCTCCCTCCCCAATTCATTCCTCCCTATTGTATTCATCACCCTTCCTCCTTCCCTCCTCAATTCATTCCTCCCCATTGCATTCTTCTCCCTCCCTCCCTTCTCATTGCATTCATATCCCTTCCTCCCACCTTCCACACTGCATTCACCCTCTTCCTTCCTCCCTCCCCACTGCATTCACCCTCTTCCTCCCTCCCTCCCCACTACATTCACCCTCTTCCTCCCTCCTCCCCACTGCATGCACCCCTCTCCCTCTCTCCGTCCCCACTACATCCATCTCCCACCCTCCCTTCCACCCTCCCACTACATCCATCCTTCACAACCCGATCCATCCCTCCACCCTCCCTCCCTCAATACTTAATGGGAAATATGAAGTTTCTGTTTCAGTATTATATTCCACTTAATGTTTTAATAACAGTGATAGTACTGTAATAATGTGCTAGTACTTCTCATTGCTTTTATAACTATAGTATGTTTTTCAGCTGATGTTAAATTGAATCCCTTAGCATCTCATTTATCGATTCTTAATGGAAAATATGGTACTGCTATGTCTCGGTGTCATATCATTGCCAAGTTTTCATAATGTGCAACATATTTCGCTACAAAACCTTGTACGGTCGCGCTAATAAGTCATGTCCTAGCTGTCATTACGTTTGGCTTGTTCTGTGCTGTGTTAATGTCTGTCAGATGTTGAATAGGGCGGGTAAGTGTAGGAACATGTTTGTATATTTCACTCGATATGAAGACATGAAGCTTAGATATTGCTGATGCCAATTATTATCAAAACATAATTGGTGCTGAGCCATCACTTATTAGCGCGACTGTACTAACCGAGTAATCAGGATGGCGAGATAGCAATTTACCATCAGCTGGAAGAAAAAACAAACAGATTATAATAGCATATCATATTAACTGGCTATAATCCATTCATTATAAATAGGCGAGAGATCTTAACTTCTATCCTCCATAACTCACAAACTACTAGAGTAATCCAGTTAATATGTCTACCATTTAGGAAGAGTCAGCCAGGGAATAGGTGTGGGAATTTACAGCCCATTTGTTCTAGGCCTTTTTAAGTTACAGCGGATATAAGTTAAGATCTCTCGCCTACTTGTAATGAATGGACTATAGGAATACTTGTAATGAATGGACTATAGGAATACTTGTAATGAATGGACTATAGGAATACTTGTAATGAATGGACTATAGGAATACTTGTAATGAATGGACTATAGGAATACTTGTAATGAATGGACTATAGGAATACTTGTAATGAATGGACTATATGAATACGACCAAACTATAGTAATATTATGCCACCGACAACGATGGGGTATGTGTTGGGGCCGTAGACTTTATCACTCTATAGCTACACACTCTTGAGGGGAGATGGGTCTTTTTTCTGGTCCCCCTTCTCCCTCATGTTAGCCCCCCTTTGTATTCAGATTATAAAAAGTTCGGCCTACTAGTTTAGTGATTTTAAGACCTTTGACCTCATTTCTTTGTCAATATTAAGACGTTTCGTGTCATTTAGGAGTATTTCTTCCTGGCGAGCGATAGTGAGCCTGCAATTTAAGAGAAACCGGATTTCGGCCGGAACATTTATCTAAAGAAAAATGTAAAAACAAATTCTTGAAGGAGGTTCCTGGGATTTTTTTTTTTTAAAGGCTTGATGGAGGTCTAGGGAGGAAACTTAAAACATAATAGATACATAAATTAGCAAATAAATACGTCCATTCCACCTTAAAACCCTTAGAAGAAACGATGACGCATTTCTCTTGTTTCCTTGGTATTATTGGACGATATTATTCATATTATGAAGGGTATATGGAAGTCAGAGGGTTAGTTGAGATAGTCTTTACTCTTATGATTCCCACAGATACTTCCTAAACTGTATAAAATCGTCTATTGATAGCCATAATTAACTGTCAAAATGCGTCACCATCTTCAACGGGTTAAATAATCAAGGGTATGGAAGAGGTATATAAAATAATTTGAGTATGCTGATGGTGATTTACCCTTCTAGCTATCATTTCCATCAGTATATCTTGAAATGGTTAGATGATTATGAAATATATCTTCTGTATTATTTTCCTTACTTTATTTACTCTTTCCTTTACCATCAGTATGTCTTTATATAGTTAGATTATTATGGACTCTTAAATTTTACTATTTTCCTTCCCGGTATAGTCTTGCCCAACGATGATGATCATTTAAATGTTTACTTTATTAGAAATATGATTATATTACTAATGATTTAAATTCTTTCTTCCAGAATGTGTGGGTTTTGGTGCTTACCTATTAACTGCCAACGCTACCACCACTACGACTACTGCCAACACCGCTACCACAACTACCACCACGACTACTGCCAACACCGCTACCACCACAGCTACCAGTAATACCCCAACGCTACCACCACTACGACTACTGCCAACACCGCTACCACCACAGCTACCATTAATACCCCAACGCTACCACCACTACGACTACTGCCAACACCGCTACCACCACAGCTACCATTAATACCCCACGGCTATCACCACAACTACTGCCAACACCGCTACCACAACTACCACCACGACTTGTCAACTTGTGGAATGGGCTTCCCCGAGACGTTATAGACTGCAGCACCGTTGATTCATTTAAACTCCGCCTAGACAAATATCTCGCATCAAACCCGCGACTGACTGCGTTTGTAAATTAATAACTTTATTTTATCCCCCCCTCAGTTACTAACCCATCTGTCCCCTACTAACTTCCTAATCCTGCCACGGACATTAGTTCCCTTTCCAATGTTCCCTTACCCACTCTAAACCACTGTTTGGACACTTGATTCTCAGTGTTTTGGAGGACAAGCAGCCTAGAAGGGTCACTAGACCTGTTGTTGCTTGATTTCCTTTGTACTCCTTTGTACTACTGCCAACACCGCTACCAACACTACCACCACGACTACTGCCAACACCGCTACCACCACGGCTACCATTCACACCACTTACCACCAACACTAAGGTGCAAGCCGGGTGGAGTGGGTGCAGAAGGGTGACAGGAGGGATCTGCTATAGAAGGGTTGCTGTAAGAGTGAAAGGGAAAGTATACAAGACGGTAGTGAGACCAGCTATGTTGTACGGTATGGAGACGGTGGCATTGGCAAAAAGACGGGAGGCAGAGTTGGAGGTAGCAGAGTTGAAGATGCTGCGGTTTTCTTTGGGAGTGACAAGGATGGACAGAATTATAGATGAGTATAGTAAATGGACAGCGCATGTACGACTGCTCGGGGACAAAGCGAGAGAGGCGACATTGAGGTGGTTTGGACATGTGCAGAGGAGGGATGTGGAGTATGTTGGGTGAAGGATGCTTCGGATGGAGCTACCAGGTAAAACTAAAAAAGGAAGGCCAAAGAGGAGGTTGATGGATGACATGCTGGTGGTTGGTGTGACGGAGGAAGATGTAGGGGACAGGGTGAGATGGGGCCAGTGATCTGTTGTGGCGACCCCTAATTAAGAAGAACAGCCCAAAGAAGGAGACCACCAACACTACGACTACCACCACGGGTACCACGATTACTATCACGGGTACCACGACTACCATCACAGCTACCACAACTACCACCACGAATACCATCACAGCAACCACGACTACCATCACTACTACTACTACCACCCCTATTAATATCACTACGGCTACCAAAATTAACGCCAATACCATTATACGTCCCTTGATTTTGGCCCTGTCACTCTTTCAACTATGGGGGAGGCACTCGCTATAGGCAGTTATGCCTTTTGCCTCCCTCAATCACATAGAAAAAAAAAAAAAAAAAAAAAATAACCACCACAACTACCACCACCACCAAAATGGTTACCACTATAACCACCACTACTATTTCCACCACGGCTATGACCACGACTACCACCACAGCTACCACAACTATGTCTACCACCACCACTACTACTACCACAGCCACTACTACTACCACAGCTACCACCATCACCACTACCACCACTACTTCTACTACCTCGGCGACTACCATCACCACGACTACCACCATTAATGCTATGGATATTATCACTACAATTAAGAGGAAAACAAAAATAAAATTAAATATACATCTCTACCAAAACTACCACCAGTGTCATCTCTACCACCACTACCAACAGAACCATCTCTACCACAACTGTCAACACCATTATCACAATCACAATTATCTCTACCGCAACCACCACCACCATCTCTACCATAACTACCAGCAGAACATCTCGACCCCAACTACCACTTGTACGATCTCTACGACCACTACCATAACAACCATCACCACTACCTCAACAACCACCACTACCACAACAACTACCAGCAGAACATCTCGACCCCAACTACCACTTGTACGATCTCTACCACCACTACCACAACAACCATCACTACTACCTCAACAACCACCACTACCACAACAACCACCACTACCACAACAACCACCACTACCACAACAACCACCACTACCACAACAACCACCACTACCACAACAACTACCAGCAGAACATCTCGACCACAACTACCACAAGGTAAGTTATTAATCCATTGATATAAGGCTAAATCAAATTTAACCCTTTGAAAAATATGACGCATTTTAGCAGTTTTTCTGGCTATCATTCGACGATATTATACAGCTTAGGAAGGATCTGTTGGAATTATTGAGGTAATAGACTATCTCAACCTTCATAACTTACGCAGAGTTGAAAAATAGATAATAACACACATTAACTTAAAAAATCAAGGTTTAGAGTGCGTGGATAGTCAGTACTTTAATACTATATACATCTTTTATACTACGTTTTTCGTTTGTTATAGATTAATCTGAGACAGAATGCATAAATATGTAGCACATTGCGTAAATACAAAATAATGTTACCAATTACCGGTACTTAGTTACAAATGGACTTGCAAATAATGTTACCAATTACCGGTACTTAGTTACAAATGGACTTGCAATTAATGTTACCAATTACCGGTACTTAGTTACAAATGGACTTGCAAATAATGTTACCAATTACCGGTACTTAGTTACAAATGGACTTTCAAATTTGTGACTGAAAATGTCGATTCTTGGCCCAGGGAAGGCGAATTTGGAGAAACTGACACAAGTCCATCAAAGTAAATAGTAGAGAAGCATGAGTAAAATGATGCGGTAAATTGATTGGTGTAGGTTAGAAAGGTGTAGCGTTAATTTTGATCGTAGTAAATTCAGGCGTTTTAGGACGTTATTGGGCTGGACTTGGGCCAGGCAGCCTGACTGGGCCAGAGCGCATGGATCATCACCAAGTCCTTTATTATTTGTATTATTCGGTTATTATTGAATATTATAAAGTTTTTAAGTGTGTGTTTATGGAACGGAATATATTATTGAGTGCATATTTGTGTGAATAAACCACTAATTTCAACCACATTTACTTATAGTTCACGTTTTATGAATAAAGCAGCACTAATTTATTCGCAACTTTCTTTAATAACAAAATTTAAAAATCTGAAAAAATTCATATCTAGAAATATATCGAACTCCCTATTGTCAAAGTCTCAACCTTGTAACTCAAAAACTGCAAAAGTTACTGGACTTTCAAATTTGTGACTGAAAATTTCGATTCTTGGCTCAGGGAAGGCGAATATAGAAAATCTGACACCAGTCCAGCAAAGAAAAAAGTAAATAAAGAAAGTCTAAAATGATGCGGTAAATCCATTGGTGTAGGTTAAAATGCTGCCGCGTTATTTTGGGCGTGGTAATTTCGAGCGTTTTAGGCGTTTTGGGGGCGACTCCGGCAGCCAGCCAGTCCCAGGACCAACGCGGAGCTACCGTGTTCTATGCAACCCAGTTTTGTAGAGATTTTTAAAGGCAACTCGGTTCTTTGTACTGTCAACATATTCCGCACTTTGTAAATATTTTATGGTTTATCACTTAAATATTTGAATTCATTATTTTTATGATCCGTACTTTACAATAAGGTATTTTAGATTATTATGTTTAATATCCTGTAGGCCTACTTCGTAAATATTTCTTAGTCGATTATTCTAATCGATAATTTACCTTTTGAAGATCATGACGCATTTTGACAGTTTATTCTTACTTATTAGTTGATTTTACACAGCTTAGGAAGGATCTATGGGAATTATAAGGGTAAACTACTGCCTCAATTTACCCTCTGACTTCCATAGACCCTTCCTAACCTGAATAAAATCGTCTGGTAGCCAGAATATACTGCCAACACATGGTCATAATCCTCAAGGGGTTAATCACGTGGGAGTTTCTATACTCTGCTTAATTTCATCTGACGGTAAATTGAATCCCTTAGCAGCTAATTTATCGATACTAAATGGAAAAATATGAAGCCACTATGTCTCTGCATCCTATTAAGACCAAGTTTATATAATTAGCACCATGTTTCACTACAAACTACTATGTCTGCATCATATTAAGACCAAGTTTATATAATTAGCACCATGTTGAGTGGTACTTGAAAAGTAGACAGAATGGATAAAACACACCATCTGAGGAAGAGCACTTTATTGACAACGTTTCGCAGATTATTGACAACGTTTCGCAGATAGCTTCATCAGGTCACTGATGAAGCTATCTGCGAAACGTTGTCAATAAAGTGCTCTTCCTCAGATGGTGTTTTTTATCAATTAGCACCATGTTTCACTACAAACTACTATGTCTGCATCATATTAAGACCAAGTTTACATAATTAGCACCATATTTCACTACAAAATCTTCAAAATAACTGAGAAATCTTGATGGGAACTTTGAAATTTACCGTCAGTTGAAGAGAAACAGGGACTAGATATGAGGAAGTTAGGTTAGAAAGGTGTAGCGTTAACCCTAGCAATACCGATGATATATTTTTTTTATTATTTCAGCTACATTAAGACGATTTTCTTAAGTTTATGAAGGATATATGGTAACTAAAAGGATTAATTGAGATAGTCTGTAGTCTTTTAATTGGTATACGTATTTTTTAAGCTGAATAATATTGTCTATATATAGTAGCTAAAAGGATTGATTGAGATAGTCTGTAGCCTTTTAATTTGTATACGTCCTTTTTAAGCTGAATAATATTGTCTATATACAGTATAGTAGCTAAAAGGATTAATTGAGATAGTCTGTAGTCTTTTAATTGGTATACGTCCTTTTTAAGCTGAATAAGATTATCTAATAGTTACCAGAATATTATGAAAAAGACGTCACCAGTACTTAATGGGTAAATATTGTATTCCTATCCCGTTCTGTGTAAATATTCCTTAGTCTCATATTCCTATTTTTCTGATCTTTTTCAGGATTTGATTTGGTGTTTGCGTCCCACCTCCCCCACCGAACTATGGACTCTGCCAGAAGCTACCAACACACCATCACTGAACTACCAACACACCAGAAGCTACCAACACCATCACGGAACTACCAACACACCAGAAGCTACCAATACCATCACTGAACTACCAACACACCAGACGCTACCAACACCATCACTGAACTACCAACACACCACAACCTACCAACTGTCTGGGGTAAGTTACTGATGCCCTTACTATACTATTAGCTCCTCCAGGATTATGACGCATTTTGGCAGTTTATTCTGGCTATCATTAAGCGATTTTATACAGCTTAGGAAGGATCTGTAGGCATCAGAAGCGTAAAGACTATCTCAATTAGCCCTCTTATTTTCATATACCCTTCTAATCTTTACAAAATCGTCTATTAATAGCCAGAATATACTGTTGAAGTGCGTCATAATCTTGAAAGGGTTAATATATGATAATATATTTAAATTGTCCTGTTGCTATACTGTTCATAATAATAAGTAATCAGAAAGTATATACAATAGCTGCTCATTCTTTCCTTATAATTGTTTGATAATTAACATCGTACTTCCTTGCTTAACTCTTGTAACTAAAATACTCAAGTTGGAAACATTAAAAATCAGTATTTGCCTACTTGTTGTGAACAGTATAAGCAGAATAATATAGTTATATTTATGTATTTATCTAAAGATCCTAAATTAATGTTTTATTTCTTGTTTCCAGGATTGGAGTTGCCGCCTGTGGACTCTGCCGCCTGTGGACTCTGCCGCCTGTGGACTCTGCCGGTTGCTGCCTGTGGACTCTGCCGCCTGTGGACTCTGCCGGTTGCTGCGAGAAACTGCCCACGCCACTACCATACAAGGGGAGTGATATTCCTGTTTTGTTTGTAGTAGTTGTTTGTAGTAGTAGTTTGTAGTCGTAGTATGTAGTCGTAGTGGTGGTGGTGTAGGTTAGGTTAGGAGGGGAGGGTAGGTTAGGTTAGGTTGTAGTCGTAGTTTGTAGATTGTAGTATGTAGTCGTAGTATGTAGTCGTAGTATGTAGTCGTAGTATGTAGTTTGTAGTCGTAGTATGTAGTCGTAGTATGTAGTCGTAGTATGTAGTCGTAGTATGTAGTCGTAGTTTGTAGCCGTAGTATGTAGTCGTAGTATGTAGTCGTAGTAGTAGTCGTAGTATGTAGTCGTAGTATGTAGTCGTAGTATGTAGTCGTAGTATGTAGTCGTAGTATGTAGTCGTAGTATGTAGTCGTAGTAAGTAGTCGTAGTAAGTAGTCGTAATATGTAGTCGTAGTAAGTAGTCGTAGTTGCATGGTATGAATGGTGTGTGTTAGGTTAGGCTAATATATTTTTCCCTTTCAGATGAGATAGGCCTTATTACCTTTACTCTAATCTTTGCTATTTTTCTTATTAATTCACAGTTTTGTTGCTTTGATGATGTCCCTTCTTCCCCGAGTTGGTTCCCTCCTTCAGCTTCAATATTTTGCTTTGCTTTAATTTCAATAATGATTGTATTTGCCTTAAATGTAACTTATGATATATTCTATCACTTGAATTCATAACTCTGTATTTGCTATTAACTTCACTTGATATAATATTGTTATATATCGTCTTTGTCACGCGAACTTTGCTTAATAAAAGAAAATAATCGAACTAATATCTTTTATTGATCACTTTACTATAAGCTATGACTTTTATAATTGATAACTCAGAATTAGTTATCATAAAGTTCAGATATATGGACTTAAAAAAAATGAATCTATACAGATACAAAATAAGAGTATCGAGAAAATAATAAATTTACTATAAAGTTCAGATATATGGACTTAGGGGAAAAAAATTAAACTATACAAATATAAGATACGAGAACTGAGATGATGATAATAAATTGACTTCAAATAATTAAAGAAAATTTCAATAATAAGTAAATTAACTCAGATTTTTTTTTTTTTTAGCTCAGCATGGAGCAAGAAATAATAGTAATATAATGATATGGACCTTAGAAAAATCCAAGTAATAATAATCTTGAAATAAGAAGAGCAACAAAAATATATTGGAGATTGAAAAGAGCATAAATCAACATATTATTTTATTGAGCAGATTCAGACATACATATGTACTGTACAACATATAAAGAACACTAATAAGGCTTTGTGAATAAACTCATATATATATACATACAGGAACTGTATTGGTGCACCTACTAAACTTTAACAAATATATACCTTAAAGTATCAACACTTTTCTATACTTGCATTGTTAAAGTACTACATAGAACATATGCAAATTATTTATATCTAATTTGCATATTAGCTCTGCCATCATTATGTTCACTCCATACTCTTATGACCTTTATCAATATCGTCATTTTCTATGCAGTATGTGTGTTGTTTTCAGCATATTCCTTTTAAATAACTTTCTGGCATTTTAGTTTTATATTAATTTTGGATTTTAATCCTTTAAGTATTTAAGTACCATTGCCATTTTCATCATTCATTTTTGCATAATTTTTTTCAGTTTAAATGTTAATGATTTGAATAGCTTTCCACATTATTTAACCTAATACTGTACTTTGATTGTCCTTGCTTATTAATTTGGTATTTCCTAAGTTTAATCCAGTTCACCTATACTTCAAGTTGCTAGCTAGTAGTCTACACCACAACTATCTACCTCTACCATCAGGCAGTAGTTGGTAAGTCTGTTAACTAGCTTTTACTGTATAATCCATCACTTCTCTACTATCTTCTGATTTTGTGTTGATCATTTTATAAACTAAGTATATACGGTATACAGCTTTCATAAACTAAGTATATACGGTATACAGCTTTCATAAACTAAGTATATACGGTATACAGCTTTCATAAACTAAGTATATACGGTATACAGCTTTCATAAACTAAGTATAGTTTCAGCCTGCAAGCTGAAAAGGCAGCCAGTCAAGACCCACAACAACTTCAGCACCTTGGCTGATGAGAGTGATGGCGATGAAGTGGCGATCATCGAGGCAGTGAGAGGGGAGGGGGGAAGTCTGCTGCTGTTGCTGCAACAACTGCTGCTACACGCCGACAAAAGGAAAAAGCTAAGTCTGTTTTCATTGTCGGTGATTCATTGGTTAGATACCTTGGCAGGGCAACAAACACTCAGGTTGGTAAAGTTGTCTGCGTGCCTGGTGCCGGAGTCGGGAGGGTGGCTGAGAAGATAGATGCTGTCATGGAAGTGAGTGGGGAGGACCCCATCATCTTCCTCAACGCAGGGAGCAACGACATATGGAGATGCAGGACTGAGGAGTTGCTCTCCAAGTATCAGGAAATGTTGGAGAGGATCAAGGAAAAAGGTGGAGTTCCTGTGGTAAACAGTATCCTGCCTAGAAGAGGGGTAAGGAAGGAATGGTCCTCCAGGGCTATTGGTGTAAATAGCCGGCTGGAGAAGTATTGTAAGGCAAATACTATTCCATTCCTGGATAACTGGTCCCTCTTTTATGGTAAGGATGAACTGTATGCCCAGGATGGAGTACATCTCTCTCGACTAGGAGTTTCGACCTTGGCCAGCTCACTCGACAAGATTGTTGCGGGGTTTCGTTAAAAAAACCTGGGTGTGTAAGTAAAATACTGTCTCCATATGGAGCAGGTACTTCATGTGACAAACCAGTGAGTAAAATAGAAATAATCAGTCAAGATAGTGCGGATATAGTGATGTGTAATAGTAGTATCGATAACACTACACATGTAACTGATAGTAAAGATGAGAATACTGATAGAGTAGAATTTCCGTCTAGAGCTAGTAGTTCAACAGGAAATAATAAGTTAGCTAAACACAATAGAAAATTAGTTGCAAATAAAAGTAATAGGTTGAGGGTATATTATACAAATTGTAGGAGTTTATGTAACAAAATGAACGAACTTAGAGCACTCGTTAGCACAGAAAATATAGACATAATAGCGCTAACTGAAACGTGGATTAATACAGAATCTAGGCATTTTTTAGCAGAATTTGATATTCCAGGATATAGTTTGTTTAAATATGACCGAACAAGTAGGAGGGGCGGGGGTATAGCAGTGTTTGTCAGGAGTACATTAAAAAGCTGTATTAAATCAGGTATTAGACTAAATAATGATAATGAAAGTGTTTGGGTAGAGGTTAACGAAGGTAGTGAGACCATAGTTATTGGAGTTATATATAGACCGCCTAATATGAGTAGAAATGGCGGAAAATCGTTATGGGAGGAAATTAAAATAGCATCAAGGTTTAGCAATGTGTGCATTATGGGGGATTTTAATTTTCCGAACATTGATTGGCAGCACCAAATAGGCGACTCCGATTCAGTAGAGTTTATTGAGGTAGTACAAGATAGTTTTTTATTTCAATTCATAGATACGCCGACTAGAGGTATTAATATTCTTGATTTAGTTTTCAGTAACAATGAACATATGATAAATAATGTAGAGATTGGTGACCACCTAGGAAATAGCGATCATAAATCTATTTATTTTAATATACAATGGACAGGGAATGCTAAAGAGAATACGACACTTATCCCAGATTTCAGAAAAGCCGATTATGGTGGGCTAAGAAGAGACTTAAGGGTGGACCCTATTGTTAAGCGATTAAGTCAGGATATGCCAGAGTTAAACTTGCCACCTACATATAACCAGTTTATTGCTTCACTCCACAATGCTCAAAATAAATATATCCCTAAAAGAAGATTTAGATCGACGCAGAACCAACCAAAATGGATGACTAATAAGCTAATAGATCTTATAGGAAAAAAGAAAGGAATATATCGAAAAATAAAGAAAGGTGAAAATAATTTACATATATACTATCAGACTCTATCAAGACAGGTCAAAAAGGAAATCAGGAAAGCAAAAAGAAATTATGAAATAAGGATAGCCAGCGACTCAAAAAATAACCCTAAAGCTTTTTACCAACTATATAAATCTAAAGTTAGAGATGTAATAGGCCCCCTAAAAACTTCAATAGGAGAAATAACAGAAAATTATTTAGAAATGTGCAGTACATTAAATAGTCAGTTTCTTTCCGTTTTCACTAATGAAACTTTGGCACAGATTCCAGAAGTCAATATGGTATATAGTGATAGTATAGAAAATATGTTAAGTACAGTTAGTATAAGTAGAAATGATGTGCTTAAGGAAATTGACAGACTGAAACCTCAAAAATCGCCTGGTCCTGACGAGGTATATGCTAGAGTATTAAAAGAATGCAGAGATGAGTTAAGTAGTCCATTAGCATTTATATTTAACAAGTCATTAGAAACAGGTTTAGTTCCAGAAGCTTGGAAGCTTGCAAATGTAGTTCCGATCTTCAAAAAAGGTGATAAATCGATAGCATCCAATTACCGTCCCATTAGTCTCACATCAATCATAGGAAAGTTGCTAGAGTCTATTATTGCTAGGAAAATTAGAAGCCACTTAGTAAAATTTAACTTAATAAATTCTTCTCAGCATGGATTCACTCAGGGACGTTCGTGCCTTACTAATTTGCTTAGCTTTTTCTCAGAGGTATATGAAGCAGTAGATAGTGACAAGTCATATGATATTATATATTTAGATTTCAGTAAAGCTTTCGACAGAGTCCCTCATGAGAGATTGATGAGAAAGGTTGAGGCACATGGAATAGGAGGGTCGTTGTTGGGATGGATTAGGTCATGGCTAATTGGTAGGAAACAGAGAGTCAGCATAAATGGTACCAAGTCAGAGTGGGGAGCAGTCAAAAGTGGTGTCCCCCAGGGATCGGTATTAGGTCCCCTGTTGTTTCTTATATACATAAATGACCTAGATTTAGGTATAACTAGTAGGATAAGTAAATTCGCAGACGATACTAAAATGGGGAGATCAATTGATTCAGATAGCGATATAGAGTGCCTCCAAAGGGATCTAGATACCTTACATGAATGGTCAGTAAATTGGCAGATGAAGTTTAACATTGACAAATGCAAGGTATTAAAGATAGGGAAGATGCAAACAAATGTTAAATATAAACTAGCTAATTTAGAATTAGAAAATTCAGACTGCGAGAAAGATCTAGGTGTGTTTGTTAGCAATGATTTGAAGCCTAGAAAACAGTGTATAAGCGTTCGTAATAAGGCAAACAGGATTCTCGGGTTCATCTCTAGGAGTGTGAGTAACAGAACTGCTGATGTTATCTTAAAACTTTACTTGTCATTAGTGAGACCCCATATGGATTATGCTGTCCAATTTTGGTGTCCTTATTACAGAATGGACATAGATTCATTGGAGAGAATTCAGCGTAGAATGACAAAAATGATCCATAATATTAGAAATCTTTCGTATGAAGAAAGGTTGAAGAAATTAGGTTTACATTCGTTAGAGAGACGCAGAGTTAGAGGGGATATGATAGAGGTGTTCAAGTGGGTTAGTGGGATTAACAAAGGGGACATGACAAATGTACTAAAGCTCAGTGATAGCGAAAGAACTCGTACCAATGGTTTCAAATTAGATAAATTTCGTTTCAGAAAAGATATAGGCAAATATTGGTTTGGTAACAGAGTTGTAGATGGGTGGAATAGGCTACCAAGTGATATAGTGGGATCAAGAACGATAGGGAGCTTTAAGAAAAAATTGGATAAGCATATGGACGAGAAGGGTTGGGCCAATCAGCGCTCTGCAGACCCCCGTAATCCTGCGTTAATCTCTAACCGGTTTGGTAAGATGATCCTCAGGGTATTAGAGTGTTGAGCCTATAATTGGGCTTTGTAATTGGGGTTGTGTGGGACAGGGATCTGCCTTGCTTAGGCCAATCGGCTTTCTGCAGACTCCCATTTTCTTATGTTCTTATGTTCTTATATACGGTATACAGCTTTCATAAACTAAGTATATACGGTATACAGCTTTGATAAACTAAGTATATACGGTATACAGCTTTCATAAACTAAGTATATACGGTATACAGCTTTCATAAACTAAGTATATACGGTATACAGCTTTCATAAACTAAGTATATACGGTATACAGCTTTCATAAACTAAGTATATACGGTATACAGCTTTCATAGACTAAGTATATACGGTATACAGCTTTCATAGACTAAGTATATACGGTATACAGCTTTCATAGATACGTGGGAAGGATTTAAACTTTATTCTAGTGCTATGTATGGTGTGTAGAGGTTGGTGAATGGGTGAACTTGCAAGCTGGGTAGGGATGTTGGCAAAATTATAAGTCTTAGCAGTTGTTAAGTGTGTATTGGAGTGGGATGTGATTTGTGGATGTTGGCAGAGGGATTGAATAAAGTAGGGTTGGGTCGTGATATAATCAAGTATTTAATTATTTATAATTTAGAGTGCATGTACAAATAACAGGCTATTAGTATACCGGTTAGGTCTGTGTTTATGATTGTGTGAGAGGGTTGACAGAGCGGTTTAGTTCATGTGCAGGACTGTTGGCAGAGAGATTTGGGGACAATTGAGCACACGTGTTGGCAGTGTGATTTAGTGTGTCGGCAACGTTTGGGGTTAGGAGTCATGCTGGCAAAGTATTGTATATGTCCTAAGTTGAATTTGAGTACAATAAGTATACTGTAACTTAAGCTATGTGCACTTGAGCATAAGTGTCGGCAGTGTGATTTAGTGTGTTGGCATCGTTCTAAGTTCGGATTCATGCGAGTGCGTTGGCAAAGTGGTGTCTATGTCCAAGTTAAATTTGAGTAAAGCAAGTGTAATGTAAATGAAGCTTGTGCACCGAGCGTAAGTGTTGGCAGTATGATTTGGTGTGTTGGCAATGTTCGGGATTAGTGATGTGGGTAATGTTGGCAAAATAAGTGTTTAAGTTAATGTAAGAAATGAAGGGAATATGTGACTGGAGCTATGCATAATTTAGTATTTATTTTAGTTCCCCATGTATTTGTTCCTACCGATCTTATCCCATGTAACTCTTCCTATGTGTATATATAACCATGTAACTACTGATCATATCCAATGTAACTCTTCCTATGTGTATATATATAACCATGTAACTACTGATCATAAGCCATGTAACTCTTCCTAAGTTTATATCTATCCATGTAACTTTTTCTTCCTATATTGTGTACTTATCTACCCATGTCACTATCTCTACTAACCAATCTTCCCAATCCATCATCTCCAGACATCACCTTTTGCTCCCCAGAACTCGCCCCCACAACATCCTGGAGGGTGGTCAGAACCTTAGGCTCTGACCGCCTCCCGATCATTATCACCACCAAAACCAGACTCACCCCAGCTAGCCACAAACACACATACACCAATTATAAAAGAGCTAACTGGGAAGCATTCACAAATGAGACAGAACAACACTTCACAACTCTAAACAGTACACCCATCACTAACATCAACAATGCTGTACACATACTCAATAAAACTATCCAAAACGCTGACAAGATACACATTCCAAGAGGTAACAGAAAAAGACACAACCCCAACTTCACACCAGAAATTCAAAACCTCATCAGACAACGCGACATACTGAAACACTCCCCAGCACACACAAGACATCACACAACAAATTCAAGCACTCAACACCCAAACTAACAACAAAATACAAGAACAACAAAAACTAAATTGGAATAACTTCCTACAAACACTTGATCACAAAACAAACCCCAAAAAACTCTACAAAACACTAAACAGCATCACACAACACAATCACATGCTGCAATCACAACAACAGACTCTACTCCTTCATGTAAACAACAAGCAAACACTCATCAATCACTTCTCACATGTCAGCCACCTAAAACCTCACAAAGACGACCGACGTGTCATCCGACGTAAGAGACAATTCCCCACAGACCCTGACTATACACCCTTCACCAATCACCAGACAAAGCATATCATCAACAATCTCAAGCACTCACCCGCCTGTGGCCTAGACAACATAAGCAACATACACCTCAGACACCTGGGACCACAAGGCATACAAGCACTCACTAACATATCAAACTACAGCTATTCACACAACACAATACCAGACATTTGGAAGCATGGTATCATCACATTCCCCAAACCCCACAAAGACCCCACGCTACCCTCCTCGCACCGCCCCATCACACTCCTTTGCTCCCCCTCCAAAGTCATGGAATGCCTAGTATTACAACTAATTACACCTGACCTACCCCTAGCTCCAACACATGGCTTTAGGCCACTGCACTCCACAAACACTCTTCTCACAGACCTTACACAAAGAGCTTTCGACGGCATCAACTCAGCTAGACCACCACACAGATCACTATTAGCCACACTCGACATTAGTAAAGCCTTCGATGCCATCCCCCGCCACAACCTAACAAACAAAATCTACAACACAAACATGCACAACACAAAAAGGTGGCTGGCCAACTTCCTAGCAGGCAGATGTGCACACGTATCTTTTGCCGGTCAGTCCTCAAAAATCAGAAACTTTCCAAACGGAGTCCCACAAGGATCCGTCCTATCGCCCGCACTCTTCAATCTGTACATGCACGATATAACTACACCCAATACGCCCCAAATAAACTTAGCCTCCTATGCAGATGACATAACACTCACATGCACACAACATGACCCAAAAAGAGCAACAGATCTCCTTCACCCCTATCTCAACACACTACATGGCTGGTGCACTACAAACAGACTTAATCTAGCCCCAGCCAAATCCACCGCAACCCTGCTCACAAGTTGGACAGGAGAACACTAATGCATCCCTCAACTCACCATAAACAACACCCCTAACATATACACACACAACCAAAATCCTAGGAGTAACATATGATACTCCTGACATTCAAACAGCACACCACAAACATTAAAAAGAAACTGACACCCAGACTTAACGCCCTCAGGTCACTTGCTCACACAAAATTTGGACACAACAAAGAAACTACCACCACAGTATATAAACAATACATAAGATCAGTGATGGAATACGCAAGCCCAGCCTGGGCTTCTAACCTAGCTGAAACACATCATAAGACTTTACAGACTATTCAAAACAAAGCCCTGAAGATCATTACAGGCTGCACAGCTACTGCACCCACAGATCACCTACATCAAGAAACCAAAATCCTCAAAGTCAAAGACCATCTGGACATGAGAGGCACTCAATTCCTGGCAGCAGCCTCCACGAACCAAGACCACCCACTAAACTACATGGCAACACACCCACAGACACCAAGAAATATCAAAACACCCAGCACACGGTATCACACACAATTATTGGCCTCTCTCCCTCCCTGCCCACCCCGAACCAACTTCCAGAAGCACATTCATACTCTTATCTCTCACCGATCCATCCACTCACTCACAGACAACACGCAGCTGCATGCACGACCTCCCGAAATCCATCCCTCCGAATCCTCCCGAGGACAGAGTCCACCTGGCCAGGCTGAGATGCGGACACCATCCAGCTCTCCTGAGCTATCAGAAGAGACTGGATGACTCCGTTGTCGACTCCTTCCCGGGATGTAACACAGCACCCCATACCATTAAACACATCATAGAAGACTGCATTTCACACAACCACTTACGCCAACAACACAATCTACACAATCTACACTCAATGAGAGCTCTGTGGGAAAGCCCGATCGTGGCCATGGCCTTCCTCAGGGACTCGGGGCTGTTCGGCCAGGCAGCTTAGGGAACAACAACAACCAATCTTCCCTATGTAACTTTCTCCATTTCTAACTTATGTCACTTTTCCTACCTACCTGTCCAAGATTCTAAATTAGGAATTGAAAGTCATCCCTCCTCACCCAGGAATTTTATTACACAATTGAAATATTTTAAGCAATTTTCCTAATTATTTAGAAGGAAAACTTGCGAAATTTGTATTCTCTGGTAATGCATTCCAATATTGTTTTCAGTGTAAATTAATGTTAATAGTTTGTTGTCACTATTGATGTACCGGTACAATATTTATCTGTAATACCTTGTTCACTTTGTTTTCCTTTAATTCAAAGTCATTATGAGTAAAATTAGTTTTAGTTATCTAAAGCTATATATCTTAAGATATTCGATTCTAGGAACTTGTTAAAATTTAGATATTATATTTTAAGTTGGAATTAGGAATCTTGTTTTAATACTTATAATTGGCCTACAACATTGGATTACATTAACAGGTTGGAATCAAAGAAGTTTTTATTTTTATCTTTAAATTTATTAAATTGTAGCAATTATCGGCCGCGTTCTCCAGTGGTCCGGGGTTCCAACAGTCTGCTCACAGCACCACAGCTCAGCATCTCATCTGCAAAAAGAAACAGAAATTGAGGCACCAGAAGTATAGGGGGTTCATTGAGAGAGGGGGGTTAATGGAGAGGGGGGGGGGGGTTAAAGGGGGGGGAGGGGGCCAATGGGGAGGAGAGGGGGGGTCAAAGGGGAGTCACTATATAGGTGGTAGAAGGGTCTGAGGGGGAGGGGGTATGGGGGAGGAGACCCCAAGGGGGTTAGTGAGGGGTTCCCAGGGGTTGGGGGGGTTGTCCCCAGGGGTAGGGGGGGGGGGTTGTCCCCACGGGTAGGGGAGGGGGTTGTCCCCAGGGGTAGGGGGGGGGGCTGTCCCCAGGGGTAGGGGGGGGGGCTGTCCCCAGGGGTAGGGGGGGGGGGGCTGTCCCCAGGGGTAGGGGGGGGGCTGTCCCCATGGGTAGGGGGGGGGTTGTCCCCAGGGGTAGTGGGGGGGGGTTGTCCCCAGGGGTAGGGGGGGGGTTGTCCCCAGGGGTAGGGGGGGGGGTTGTCCCCAGGGGTAGGGGGGGGGGGGTTGTCCCCAGGGGTAGGGAGGGGGGGGGGGTTGTCCCCAGGGGTAGGGGGGGGGACTCAAGGGAGAAGAGTTATTTTATTTTATTTTTTATTTTTTTCGTTCAGTCTCCTACATAACCATTCCACACCCGCTACGATTTTAGTCTTCCCTTCCCTGGTAAAATAGTTCATCCTAGCCCCATCCCAGATAAATCTTCCCTTCAGTCCTAGTCTGTATGCTGTTCTAGGATGTACACTAGTTCTATTCTGCACACTAGTTCTATTCTGTATTCTGGCTAAATCTATTCTGTCCTCCTTCCCTCCCTGGTACATCAATACCCTCCCTGCAACACGCCCCCAAACGCACAAGAAAAGTCAGGAATATATGTTTAATGTATTTTTTATTGTCAGAAAGCAGTCGTCAGTGTCAAGTATGGGGTATGAGCAGACCGTATCAAGCAGGTCAGACAGCCTGGGCAACAACAACAAACAGCAGGAGTAGGACAGCAGAAAAGGCTAGAGACAGCAGAGTGGGTGACAACAGACTGGGTACCGTACATCGACAGCAGCCTAGGAATCACCAATGTGGTAGGTGTGAACTTGATATGGTTGGTCAAACAGGAATTTATGGGTATTGACCTAAGATTTGTTTGGTATATGGATTATCAGTCAATAAGAAGAGTTTATGGGTTGAATATATATGGAGAGATATTGAGCGAGCTGGATGGGTATTCAGTATGAGGATATAGGTATTTCATTTGAGTTGGCAGGTAGTGAATTGTGAGCATAAATTGGCAGGTAGTGATTATGAGTGGTTATTGTACGAGTTGGTTGAGGTTGAAAGGTGGGATTTTAACAAGATGTGGACAGCCGAGAGCAAAGTGACTGATGTTCTATCAACAGCAACTATTGGACACGTCAACGACTGCCACAGCATCAATGGATCCTTCAACAGTGGCAATTGATTGAGCGACATCAAGAGTGGAGGGATAGATGCAACATGAGCAGTCGAGAGTGGCACCATTGCAGCAGACAACAGCAACAATTCGGTGAGCAAAGCTATAATTGTTGTATGGAAAAAAACAGGTCAATCGGTCAGTCTACCTAACTTGATTATAAAGTCAAGGGGAGCAAGAGAAAGAAAAGGAAACATTAGATTAAGGGGAGATTTCCACTAGAGGTATTTTTTTCTTTACCCCTTTCTCCCTTAGGTTTAGCCCTATTGCTTTTGAGATTGGAAGACGTTCGCCCCCATTAGTTTGGCGATTTTAAGAACTTTCACCCCATTTATGTCACTTAAGACCTTTCGTCCCATTTAGGTGTCTATTTTTTCCTGGCGAGCGATAGCGAGCCTGTAATTTAAGAGGAACCGGCCGTGACATTTTTCTACCGAAAAAATTACAAATTTATCTTGAAAGGGGGTCAAGGGAGTGTAATTTCAAGTTAGATGGAAGTCTAGGAAACTCACTAAAAACCTCCCCTTGAGATATAAAACAGTGTGTCCAACAAAGTAGGCCACCCTTCATTCACTCATCGATACACTCAAAGTAACCTGTATCAACTTATAATTAAAAGTTTACTTTACATTTACAGTATAAATTTGTATTAATGGAATTATGAACGTTAAGAAAAAATACTTAAATTGAAACTATTCAATAAGCAATGATATTATAGCCAGTTAAATTAAGGGGAGGTTTTTAGTTTGGTCTCTAGATATCCTTCAAGCTTAAGATTACACCCCCTTGAGCCCCTTTCAAGATAAATTTGTAAATTTTTCGGTAGAAAAATGTCCCGGCTGAAAGCCGGTTCCTCTTAAATTACAGGCTCGCTATCGCTCGTCAGGATAAAATCGACACCTAAAGGGCATGAAAGGTCTTAAAATTGACAGAAATGGGGTGAAAGTTCTTAAAATCGTCAAAATAATGGGGCAAACGTCTTACAATTAGAAAAACAATGAGGCTAAACATGAGGGAGAAAGGAGTAAAGACAAAAAATCCCTCAAGTGGAAATCTCCCCTTAAGTCTTAAAACTGATTTACACCAAGGTATTATACACTGCAAATTATTTTTAAATTGATTAATGATAATATCTTAGATTATTTAAGAGTTAGAAAACACCGGAGAATAAGCGTTTTGCGTAATTCTGATAAAATATTAGATTTAAAACCTTTCTCGTAGCATGAAAAAGATTATTGAAAACATTGATCACACTACAAACAATGCCAGCTGTAGAATAAATTATCATAGGCTGTAATATCGGTCAATAGGAGACTCTAAACAAGTAGGCCTTAGTGAAGTAAAGTAGTATGGTAGTTATATTATCATAGGCTGTAATATCGGTCAATAATATACCCTAAACAAGTAGGCCTTAGTGAAGTAAAGTAGTATGGTAGTTATATTATCATAGGCTGTAATATCGGTCAATAATATACCCAAAACAAGTAGGCCTTAGTGAAGTAAAGTAGTATGGTAGTTATATTATCATAGGCTGTAATATCGGTCAATAATATACCCTAAACAAGTAGGCCTTAGTGAAGTAAAGTAGTATGGTAGTTATATTATCATAGGCTGTAATATCGGTCAATAATATACCCTAAACAAGTAGGCCTTAGTGAAGTAAAGTAGTATGGTAGTTATATTATCATAGGCTGTAATATCGGTCAATAATATACCCTAAACAAGTAGGCCTTAGTGAAGTAAAGTAGTATGGTAGTTATATTATCATAGGCTGTAATATCGGTCAATAATATACCCTAAACAAGTAGGCCTTAGTGAAGTAAAGTAGTATGGTAGTTATATTATCATAGGCTGTAATATCGGTCAATAATATACCCTAAACAAGTAGGCCTTAGTGAAGTAAAGTAGTATGGTAGTTATATTATCATAGGCTGTAATATCGGTCAATAATATACCCTAAACAAGTAGGCCTTAGTGAAGTAAAGTAGTATGGTAGTTATATTATCATAGGCTGTAATATCGGTCAATAATATACCCTAAACAAGTAGGCCTTAGTGAAGTAAAGTAGTATGGTAGTTATATTTCTAAAAACATGTTATAATTCTAAAGGTATATATGTTATGCAAATAGGAAATATATAATCAGGCTTGAACAGTCATTAATAGATAATCCAATTTACAGCACAAACAATTTGCGCTTTTGAATATTTATCATTAGTCTATGTACAGGTATGTAGGTTTGACATTAATTCCACGACTAATAAATTTAATCCAAGTCCTTGGCCATGATATTTGCAGATATATTGCTCAATTCATGGGGATAACCGCTTAAAACGAGGCATAAGTGCTCATTAAGGCCATCTAAAAGCTTACACGAGGCCACCAAAGATTAATAATTAGATATCAAACGTTTGGATGACTTCATAATTATTTTGTAGTCATGATGGCCAGTTTTATAATTAGGACCATCTGGTAATATGAGCAGCCTGTTTTACCCATTGCATTAGAGGCCTAGTATATGGTTCTCCAGTGAAGGACAAATTTGCAAAGTATTTTACGTGGAATTGAGAATATCTGGAGTTCCTTTAGACACTTATAAGCTTATACCGATCTTGAGTTTATTCTAAGCTGGTCTATGCTAGTTGTTCACCTACAGTGGCATTTACATCTGTCTCGGCAGGTTAACTAAGCTTGAATCAATTCAATTAGTCACATTATAAGAGTGAAAACAATGAAGTTTTATAGTATATCTCAATTATCATTTTCTTGAGGGGAGATCTCCACTCGAGGGATTTTTTTCTTGACCCTTTTCTCCCTCATGTTTAGCCCCATTGCTTTTGATATTATAAAACGTTTGCCCCATTAGTTTAGCGATTTTAAGAACGTTAACCCCATATTAAGACCTTTCGTGCAATTCAGGTGTCTATTTTATCTAGGCGAGCGATAGCGAGCCTGTAATTTAAGAGGAACCGGCCTTCGGCCGGGACAATTTTCTACCGAAAAATGTACAAATTTATCTTGAAAGGGACTCAAGGGGGTGTAATTTTAAGCTTGATGGAGGTCTAGGGAACAAACTAAATACCTCCCCTTAACCGTATGAATATTGTTGTGTTCTTACCCTAGTTTGTTGTTGAAAGTGTTGGAGGCTCCCTGGGTGGTAGTGGTGGTGGTGGTAGAGTGGTGGTGGTGGTAGAGGGGTGGTGGTGGTAGAGGGGTGGTAGTGGTGGTGGGTTTGGTCTTCAGTGTCTCCCTCCGACGAGCTTCTCCTGTCAACAATAAGGAAGGTTAGTAGTGCATAGTTTGATACCTTAAAAACATTATGGAATAAGTTACTATAGGCCAATATATAGCAAAATAATTACGCATCTATTGCTTAAGATATTGAATTAATAACCGATATAATGCAGATTTTCAAAAGTATATCAATATAGTTTAAAATACCAATTTTTACATAAACAAAATTCATAATATCTCAACCATAGTCAAAGAGGTCGTGATTCCTGAGTTGGTCGGGTCGGGGTGAAGCGGGGCGGGTCTGGAAGGGTCGGGTCGCTCCTCCCATCTCTAACCTGTTGGGAAGATTTAAAGTCACATTAGTCGGTCATCCCTTTAATATCACCGTTGTTCCTCCGTCGGACCATCTAGCTCATTCCTGTTGATAACTATATTTAATCATTACAGGATCGCTGTTCTGCCAGCAACATCATCGGTCTGCAAGACGGCCCCCCATCAATTCCACAAGCCGCCACATCCTGAAAAACCTGCAACCTTCACGACCAGACAACCAGAATTTCACCGGCCGGATTTCAACCAACAAGAAACCAAACTACAACCCAAACTAACTATTGTAACCCTACACTAACCAACTCTCTAATAAAACTAACTATTACTACCCAAGCCTCTAACAGACAACCAACCTCCTCAGGGAACCAAATGGAGCAACACCTAACCAATACTAACCCTATAACAGACTCTTACCTATCCCTACCCCTTGAACTAACTACAGCTACCCCCCCCCCCCTCCCTCCCTCCCTCCCTCCCAGCATCCCTACCAGAAACCTCGTCCAATTCGACACCAACGACGGCAGGAGAACAAGATTAGTGCATGGATTAATCATTATATTAGTGCATGGATTAATCATTATATTAGTGCATGGATTAATCATTATATTAGTGCATGGATTAATCATTATATTAGTGCATGGATTAATCATTATATTAGTGCATGGATTAATCATTATATTAGTGCATGGATTAATCATTATATTAGTGCATGGATTAATCATTATATTAGTGCATGGATTAATCATTATATTAGTGCATGGATTAATCATTATATTAGTGCATGGATTAATCATTATATTAGTGCATGGATTAATCATTATATTAGTGCATGGATTAATCATTATATTTCAATATATATATTCCATATTAAAATAATGTTACGTTATTGAAAGCATTGTCCATGAAGTATTATAATTATGGCACATATATATTGCAATATACAGTTAAAATATATATCAATTATTGAAAAATATAGCATTATTAAGCACAATTTACACAAATTGATTAAAATAGAAATATCTTATCTTAAATTTGCCTCCTATCTAACGTAGTGCATAGAGAAGTTAGTAGAAAGGAGATGGTTTAGGTGGTACCAAGGACAATGGAAGGGTATCATACATTGTAAAACCACAGTGTTCAAATGTAACAAATGATACACATAAGTGGTCCCAATCGTTTGTGTTCAAAGTAGCACACAGACAATTCAAACACTCGATCATGTGTATCATGTTGGTTATATTTGAACATAATATATTTTACAGTGTAGAGCGGACAATGATGGCGGGGCGGTGGGAAAGGATGGTTAGGATTAAAGGGGAAGATTAGATTTTCCGGACCCCTTCTCCCTCATGATTAGCCCAGGTTGGTTTGATATTTTAAGACGTTCGCCCTTTAGTTTGGCACTTTAAAGACTTGTGCAGTGTGCCATTTAGGAGTATTTTCTTCCTGGCGAGCGACAGCGAGCCTGATATTTAGGAAAACCCAATTTTTCTATCGAAAAATGCAAATTTATCTCTAAGAGGGGTCTTAAGGGGTATATTTTTTAAGGGGGTGACCTGCTTTTTGTTATTTCTGTCATTTTCTCTCTTTCTCTGGCTTTTATCCATTCGGCCCCATTCAGCCAACTATTTTAAGACGTTTATCCCCATCTAGGTGTCTATTTCTTCCTGGCGAGCGATAGCGAGCCAGCATTATATGAAGAAATCCGGCTTCGCCGGAGAAATTTTTCTATCAAAAAATTTACAAATTTAGCCTGCTGTCAAACAAAAATAAAAAATATGCTGGCTCGCTACCGCTCACCAGTACAAAATTGACACCTGGATGGGGATAAAAGTCTTAAAACAGTATGCTGAATGGGGCCAAATGGATACAAGCCAGAGAAAGCTAGAAAAGGACAGAACAAAAACGGAAGGTCTTGGGAGGAAAAAATAATTAAATCAACAAACATAAAAATCTCCCTTTACAGAGAACAATGATGGAGGCGGTGGTAGAGGATGGTTAGGATGGTCGTGATGGTGGTAAGACAGGTTGTGGTTCCCGCATTGTTCACTCCATCTGCAAAGAAAAATGTACATGGTTATAAATGTTGTCATTCAGCCATGTACTGTATATTGTATGGTTAGGTGCTTATGTTCTGGGCGTGGTGTCCAGAGTTCGAATCCCGGGAGGACCATATGCTCTCATTAGTTTAGTCAAGTACATTGGGGTTTGTTATTGATGATTAATGTTAAGAACGGGGTGTTACTTATACACTTATACAGTATAGTGTTAAGAACGGGTTGTTACTTATACACTTATACAGTATAGAGTTTGCATTATGTAGGTGTTGTATATTAAGTGTACATTATGTAGGTGTTGTATATTAAGTGTACATTATGTAGGTGTTGTATATTAAGTGTACATTATGTAGGTGTTGTATATTAAGTGTACATTATGTAGGTGTTGTATATTAAGTGTACATTATGTAGGTGTTGTATATTAAGTGTACATTATGTAGGTGTTGTATATTAAGTGTACATTATGTAGGTGTTGTATATTAAGTGTACATTATGTAGGTGTTGTATATTAAGTGTACATTTTTTACCTGGCGAACGATAGTGAGCCTGTAATTTTGGAAGAACCGGCCTTCGGGCCGGAAATTTTTCTACCGAAAAATGTACAAATTAATCTACAAGGGGGATCTAATGGATATTTATTTAAGTTTGATATAGGTCTAGGGAGGAAACTAGAAAAATTATGAATAATTATAAAACAAATTATAAAAAGTGAACCTTTCCCCCTTAAACCAATTTCTGAATACTCTGGGATATTATAAAGCATGTATTGACTTTCATATTCAGATGGATGTGCCGATATTTATGTCCATGACTGTACAGCAGCTTACATGAATGTGTACACTACTAGATTTTATGCATGGCAGGAAAATTGAACTAAACGATATTCTGTTGATAGTCATGAATAAATACAGTTTATAGCAATTAATACAGTTTATAGCAATTAATACAGTTTATAGCAATTAATACAGTTTATAGCAATTACTACAGTTTATAGCAATTAATACAGTTTATAGCAATTACTACAGTTTATAGCAATTACTACAGTTTATAGCAATTAATACAGTTTATAGCAATTAATACAGTTTATAGCAATTAATACAGTTTATAGCAATTAATACAGTTTATAGCAATTAATACAGTTTATAGCAATTAATACAGTTTATAGCAATTAATTCTTAGTAAAAGTCTTCGAAATGTAACTAATATTTTGTCATGCAGTCATTAAGGGGAGGTATTTAGTTTGTTCCCTACGTTTTCATCAAGCTTAAAATTACACCCCCTAGACCCCCTTTCAAGATAAATTTGTACATTTTTCGGTAGAAAATGTTCCGGCCGGAGGCCGGTTGCTCTTAAATTACAGGCTCGCTATCGCTCGCCAGGAAAATATTGATATCTTAATTGCACGAAACTTCTTAAAATTGACAGAAATGGGTCTAAATGTCTTAAAATGTCCAAACTAATAGGGCGAACGTCTTAAAATCTCAAAAGCAATGAGGCTAAACATGAGTGAGAAAGGGGTTCAGAAAAAAATCCCTCAAGTGGAAATCTCCCCTCAAGATATATATATATATATATATATATATATATATATATATATATATATATATATATAATTATACAGTATAAACAGTTTTACAGTTTTTCATGTATAATAAATAACTATAATAATTGTACTGCTCAAAACTGGATTGGCAGCTTAATTATATTGGTGTAATCTAGGTTATTCTTAGGTGACCGTAAATTGACATGTACGGTCGCGCTAATAAGTCATGTCTCGGTACCAAGTAAGTTTTGATCAATAATTGGCATCAGCAATATCTAAGCTTCATTTCTTCATATCGAGTGAAATATACAATCATGTTCCTACACTTACCCACCCTATTCAACATCTGACAGACATTAATACAGCACAGAGCAAGCCAAACGTAATGACAGCTGGATCATGACTTATTAGCGAGACCGTACAATCAGCCTATGAGTGATGTCTCGGCACCAAGTATATTTTGATCTGATAATTGGTATCAGCATTATCTAAACTTAATTTATTCGTTTAGAGTGAGATATACAAACATGTTCCTACACTTACCCACCGTATTCAACATCTGACAGACATTAATACAGCACAGAGCGAGCCAAACTAAATGACAGCCAAGACATGACTTATTAGCACGACTGTACCTATCTTGATTATTCAGCTATTACGAAGATTTGGTAGCTAAGCATGTTAAGGATGAAACCTTAGCATTATTATGATGCACAGTACTTTCACATTTGCATTAATTATCGACAACCAACTTTAAAGTCAGAAAATGCGTTTTAAATTAGCAACATTCAACTAAATAGATTGATTAGAAGAGCTAAATGCACCATGAAGAGGTAATCCATAGTCGGTTACATACTGTATAAGGGGAGATGTCCACTTGAGGGACTTTTTTCTTGACCCCTTTATCCCTCATGTTTAGCCCCATTGTTTTTCTAATTTTAAGACGTTTGCCCCATTATTTTGACGATTTTAAGAACTTTCAACCCATTTCTGTCAATTTTAAGACCTTTAGTGTCTTTTAAGTGTCAATTTTATCCTGGCGAGCGATAGCGAGCCTGTAATTTAAGAGGAACCTTCTTTCAGCCGGGACATTTTTCTACCGAAAAATTTAAAAATTTATCTTGCAAGAGGCTCAAGGGGATGTAATCTTAAGCTTGAAGGATATCTAGGGACCAAACTAAAAACCTCCCCTTAAGTTAGCGGTAAATTGTCATATAATCTGACCAAATTAAATAAAACCCACGTAAATATTATGACTTTCATTAACCTTAAACCTGCAATTATCGGGTATTTAATATAATGAAGGCATTATTCAGACGATAATTGCCCCACGAAGTGAGAACCTGCCGGCGTCCTAAGGTTCACTCGGTCGCCATATTGTTTGCTCAACCCGCCTGGTTAACTCACCGGCTTTCAGCATAAATTTCTCTTAAATCTACTGAAAACACACGAAACATTAGGAAACCAATGATCAGGCACCTGGCGCAAAGTCACTGAGAGCGGAAATTAGGGCAAGTCACTAAATTAAAATCTAAAACGATGGTTAAAAATGGAGAATATAAGGGTGAATATTGGACTTACTTGTTGTCAGGTCGGTGGCTGGAAATCAAATGGCCAAGGAAGTTTAAAGTACTCATGAGATCAAAACTGAATACTTGGCAACCTTTTACAGTGGTGCCACATCTCCAAACCTGGACAGGAAAATCATTAGTATATGACTAATTAGCGGTTTCTAATAACATTTAAGATACGTAGACTATGTAGTTTTGCGTGCTTTATTTCACTATGTAGGTGAACATGTGTTTGAATGCCTGTATATGCCATAATTCAATGATTTTTGGTAGTGCGACGGTGCCACTTTTCCCAAATGCCCCCAGGGCAAATTTGTCAGTATTTTCACGGTCGCCGACAGCCTGAATTCCTTGCGACCCCCGAGTTGGCCAGAGTTGGAGGATTTATTTATGTTATTCATTTTATTACTTTATATTTTTATTGATGTGTTGTGTTGTCTCTATTTGGGCTCTGTCTCGAGTCGGCCACCCCCAGTTAAAAAAAAAAAAAAAAAATGGGGATAAATACATATATATATATTAATATATGAGGAGTGTCATATGACGATCTGGGGACAGATACTCAAAACACTTACGATGTCTTAACTTCCTGTGACAGTCATATCCTAAGTGTCATATCTTACGGTGACAATCATATCATACATGTCATATCCTACGGTACCTTATCTTCCTGTGACAGTTATATCCTACCTGTCATATCCTACGGTGCCTTATCTTCCTATGACAGTCATATCTTAGGGCGCCGTATCTTCCTATGACAGTTATATCCTACATGTCATATCTTTAAAGAGTATACCGGCCGTGGGTGTCCCTGCTGCACCACCACCTAGCCCGCTACTACTACTACTACTAGTACTACTCAGTAACTACTGGCACCAGCAACCTAACTCACTATACCACCAGACAGCCCCCCCCCCCCTCCCCCCAACACACACACACACACACACACTCTCTGTTTCTCTCCGCCGAAGGCCCTCAACCATATCCCTATCTAAGTCCGTCCCCACAACCCCCGCACGCCATACTGCCCAAGAACAACCCTCTGCGGGTATTAATTACCATCCAAATCCGTCCCCACAACCCCCGCACGTCATACTGCCCAAGAACAACCCTCTGCGGGTATTAATTACTATCTAAATCCGTCCCCACAACCCCCGCACGTCATACTGCCCAAGAACAACCCTCTGCGGGTATTAATTACTATCCAAATCCGTCCCCACAACCCCCGCACGTCATACTGCCCAAGAACAACCCTCTGCGGGTATTAATTACTATCCAAATCCGTCCCCACAACCCCCGCACGTCATACTGCCCAAGAACAACCCTGTGGGTATTAATTACTATCTAAATCCGTCCCCACAACCCCCGCACGTCATACTGCCCAAGAACAACCCTCTGCGGGTATTAATTACCATCCAAATCCGTCCCCACAACCCCCGCACGTCATACTGCCCAAGAACAACCCTCTGCGGGTATTAATTACTATCTAAATCCGTCCCCACAACCCCCGCACGTCATACTGCCCAAGAACAACCCTCTGCGGGTATTAATTACCATCCAAATCCGTCCCCACAACCCCCGCACGTCATACTGCCCAAGAACAACCCTCTGCGGGTATTAATTACCATCCAAATCCGTCCCCACAACCCCCGCTCGTCATACTGCCCAAGAACAACCCTCTGCGGGTCCCAAATATGTAGGCTATGGGGCGACGGTCGCGCGAGAGAAAGAAAGAGAGAGAGAGAGAGAGAGTGAGAGTGAGATAGAGAGAGACAGGGAGGAGGGGGGTAAGGAAGGAAGGGGGCATGGGCACATCAAACTGGCCTTCATCACTTCTTCCTTCTTCTCGATCTGGTTTAGGGGTATGGAGATAGGGAGCACCAAGGGAGAGGGGTGGAGGGAGACAGAAGGGGAGGGAGGGAGGGGGGCTGACAGGTGAGGGAGGGACCATAGAGGACCCCACCTGATGGGGTACCCTAATTTTAAAAACTGGATCAAACCGGATAAAAAAGGCTTGATTTTATTTCACAACCTTTGTTTGCTGCACATATGGTGGAGGCAGGGGAAGAGAGAGTGGCTTCAAGCAGTCATTTTCTTTCTCTTTGCTAGCGTCCCGAGTGTGGGCAACAAACAAAGGTTATTACGTAAAGTCAAGTCTTTTATATCCGGTTATATCCAGTTTTCAAAATTTGGGTGCCCCTCATCCTAGGGTCCTCTATACACCCTCCCTCACAACCCTCAGCCCCCCTCCCTCCTTCCCCCGCTGTCTCCATCCACCCCTCTCCCTTGGTCCCTTATTCCTCCATGCCCCTAAACCAGATCGGGAAGAAAGAAGAAGTGATGAAGGCCAGTTTGATATGCACCCGCCCCCTCCATTCCCCCCCCTCCCCCCACCCCACCCCACCTCTCTCACTCACACACTCACACACACTCTCTCTCGACCGTCGCCTGTGGATGACAGATAGGATACAGACCCCCACATTGCACATAAATCTACGGGTGCAACACAATCATTTTTGTTTTACCTATATCGCCTCGAGCAATATGTGACGTCAGACAAAACTTTCAACTTTCAGCCAATCAGAAGCGAGCAACTTTTTCCCTGGGTCTAGAATTCATACGCTATGGCCTATGGGATGGGATGGGGGGGTGGGTGGCGGGGGGGGTTCATCCTACTCGTAACATACGTCATAACTGACTCGGCTCTCTGCGGGGCCGGACTGTTTGGGCGCAAGCTCCTGCCGGGACCTCCCCCCCTCTTACACACACACACACACACACACACATACACTCAGGGCTGCTCGTGGGCAGTATGACGTGCGGGGGTTGTGGAGACGGATTTGGATGGTAATTAATACCCGCAGAGGGTTGTTCTTGGGCAGTATGACGTGCGGGGGTTGTGGGGACGGATTTGGATAGTAATTAATACCGGCAGAGTGTTGCTCTTGGGCAGTGTGACGTGCGGGGGTTGTGGGGACGGATTTCCATAGTAATTGATACCTCACTCCATCTCTCTCTTCCTCGCTCTTACTCTCTCTACCTATCTATCTATTTACCTATCTCCGCTCTTGAGCAGCATAATGTGCGGGGGTTGTAGAAGAAGGATATATTGGGGTACCTGTAGAGGGCGGCTCTTGGGTAGCAAGGTGTGTGGGGGATGACGGACATGATAGGGAACCCACATTGCACATAAATCTACGGGTGCAACACAATCATTTTTATTTTACCCACGCAATATCACCTCGAGCAGTACATATTTTTGTTTTGACAGCAAGTTAAATTTGTACATTTTTCGATAGAAAAATGTCTCCGGCGAAGCCGGATTTATCCTTACAATGCTGGCTCGCTATCGCTCGCCAGGAAGAAATCGACACCTAGATGGGGATAAACGTCTTAAAACAGTTGGCTGAATGGGGCCGAATGGATACAAGCCAGGGAAAGAGAGAAAAGGAGAGAAAGATAAAACAAAAAAGTCGGTGACCCCCCTTAACCATACAATATCACCTCGGGCAGTATGTGTGACGTCAGACTAAGCTTTCAACTCTCAGCCAATCAGAAGCGAGCAACTTTTTCCCGGGGTCTAGAATTCATACGCTATGGCCTCTGGGGTGGACGGGGAGGGGGGGGGGGGGTCATCCTACTCGTGCCATAACTGACTCGGCTCTCTGTGGGGTCGGACTGCCCGGTCACAAGCTCCTTTGGGAGGTCGTGGCTGGGTACACTGTGAAAAATATCTTTAATTATTGCCAGACGTCTTGATCCCCTAAGGGGTTGACACGAATGAATCGCCTCCATGCACCTTTGTCAGCCGGCCCTCCTCCCACCCAATACCATAATCATTACCATACTTCTCAAGTATGGGTACATAAGAAAAGAAAACGGGAACCTGCAGAGAGCTGATTGGCCCATACAAGGCAGATTCCTTTCACACCCAACCCATTTGTTATATGCTTCTATAACGTGTACCAAAACTATTGCAGATATGAAAATAAAAAGTGACAATTGTATCTTGTTTATCATTGAACCCATTATATGTTTGGTTATACGCATTAACCCCTTAAGGATTATGATGCGTTTTGATGGTATAATCTGGCTATTAGTAAACGATTTTATTTAGATTAGGAAGGGTGTCTGTTAGTCAGATGGTTGATTAAGATAGTCTCTACCCTTGTAATTTCCACAGACCCTTCCGAAGCTAGATAATATCGTCTAATGATAGCCAGAATAAACTGTCAAATAAACTGTTTATCTTTTATGAATAAAAACAAATAAATAGGATAAGTCAAAAATTACAAATACGATCAATATTTATTTATTTATGATATATATATAAAATAAATAGATAGATAGATAGATAGCCAGATAGATAGATAGATAGACAGACGGATAGATATATAGATAGAGAGAGAGGGGGTGTGGTGGTGGAGGTAGGGGGGGTAGGCTTGTCAGTTTTAGCGAGGTGAGGCAGCTGAGAGACACAAAGATCACCACACTCCTCTTATATCACACATTGTAGCCCAAAAGATAGCCATTATAAGTAACTAGGCACTATACTAATACGTATGATTCTAATAAAGTATAGTCAGATCAAATAAACACGTGCATAATAAGCTATACTTAGGATTCAAGTATGGTATGTGTCCTTCCATGCAAAAAAAAAAAAAAGGGAACATACTTTTGAGGCCAACTGTATTTATTAATTCAAGCCAAGCTACTGTATACTAAACCATACTAATGATTAGAGTGTAGTAGGCCTATTGGTCCGTTCATAAAAAAAAAAAAAAAAAAAATGGGATCAAACTTTTGATGCCAACTGTATCTGCAAATTTCTCGGCCAGGAGTCGTGGAAATCGACGAGAACATTCAGCGAATTTGCCCTGGGGGCATTTCGGAAAAGTGGCACCGTCGCACTACCAAAAATCGTTGAATTATCGCATATACAGGCATTCAATCAACATTTCATCTATGTAGTTGAATTCAGCGCACAAAACTACATAACCTACGTATCTTAATTTTCATCATAAACCGTTATTTAAGCATAAATTAATGATTTTCGTGACCAGGTTTGGAGATGTGGCACCACTTAAAGATTGCCAAGTATGCAGTTGTGATCTCGTGAGTACTTTAAACTTCCTTGGCCATTTGATTTCCAGCCACCGACCTGACAACAAGTAAGTCCAATATTCACCCTTATATTCTCCATTTGTAACCATCTTTTTCGATTTTAATTTAGTGACTTGCCCTAATTTCCGCTCTCCGTGACTTTGCGCCAGGTGCCTGATCATTGGTTTCCTAATGTTTCGTGTGTTTTCAGTAGATTTAAGAGAAATTTATGCTGAAAGCCGGTGAGTTAACCAGGCGGGTTGAGCAAACAATATGGCGACCGAGTGAAACTTAGGAAGCCGGCAGGTTTTCACTTCGTGGGGCAATTATCGTCTGAATAATGCATCAATCCTATTATACATCCTTTAATAACCGGTTTAAGGGTAAATAAACTCATAATTACGTATTTGTATTCATTTTGGTCAGGTTACATACAGTATACTTAGCAAATAAGACGATCGTTCGAGACCTACGCCTATGAATACCCCCCCCCCCTATTTAACTCCATTATATTGTATAAATAGGCTTATTAATAGTTCTATCTACATTATATAGAAACATGAAAGTGTTAGGACTCTGCTTCATCCACTTAACCATATGCGATCATTAATAACATTGCATTAATCAGTCAACACGTGCTTTATCGAATCACTTGATAGTTTAAAAGTTAAAATTATAGATTAAGTGTTAATATAGTTCAGTGAAATGCTAGATAATCAACAAACAAGGCAGTAATTGGGGGCAGGAAACGGTCCGCAAACTTCCGCCATTTTGGTAACCAGTAGGGTGGTGCTCCTCTCTTTACACTCCAATATATCCATAGATTCCACACCCATAACACACATTCGGTAATACTGGTACAGGATATGTAATTTACTCCATGGATCTACATTTCTACATTGTCACAAAATTAAATATCGCCCCGTAGTTTGATAATTGACAACAAAATGGCGGCCAAGGAAAATGATGGCCGTTCTCTCACAGCGCCTCCATTAACCACATGGCCGGTTATATTATTACAAGGATAAGGCCAGTTTAATTTTGCACCTGGCGGTAAATTAAATTCCTATGCCGCTAATTTACCAATGCTTCGTGCCAAACTATGAATAGTTGTGGATTTGCATACTATTAATACAGTTCATAATTAACATTTCGCTATAACGTCTTAATTGTCGAGTAGTGAACATGGGGGCATGACAATTTACCGCTAACTGAAATATAACCGACTATGGATTACTTCTTCATAGTGCATTTAGCTCTTCTAATCAATATTTAGTTGAATGTTGCTAATGTTAGGGGGGGGATGGCTCACTTTTTGGGCGATTTTTGCATTTCATGATTTTTGTTAGTTTCCTCTCTAGACTTCCATCAAATTAAAAAAAACATCCATTAGATCCTCCTTCTAAATTAATTGGTGCATTTTTCGGTAGAAAAATGTTCCGGCCGAAGGCCGCTTCTTCCAACATTACAGGCTCACTATCGTTCGCCAGGGAAAAAATACACCTAAATAGCACTAAAGGTTTAAACATTTACGAAGAAATGGGGCGAAATTTCTTAAAATAGACTAACTAATGGGGCAAACATCTTAAAATCTGAAAACTAATGGGGCTAAACACGAGGGAGAAAGTAGTCCAGAAAACCGGCCCATCCCCCCTTAAACATTTTCTGACTCAAGTTAGTTATCGATAATTAATGCAAATCTGAAATTACTATGCATCATAATAATGCTAAAGTTTCATCATTAACATGCTTAGCTACCAAATCTTCGTAATAGCTGAATAATCAAGATAGGTACGGTCGCGCTAATAAGTCAGGGCTCGGCTGTCATTGTTTGGCTCGCTCTGTGCTGTATTAATGTCTGTCAGATGTTGAATAGGGTGGGTAAGTGTAGGAAAAAAAATTCATATTTCACTCGATATGAAGAAATGAAGCTTAGATATTGCTGATACCAATTATTGATCAAAACCTACTTGGTGCCGACACATCACTTATTAGCGCCACTGTACATGCAATCGTCTAATGATAGCCAGAATTATGTTTTTAACACCAACCAACTTATGAATTTAAAGAAAGTATACAAAGGAATAATTAAAGTGAGAGAATATACCTTTTTGGAAGCACATTAGGGTAAGATTCTGTGTAGCGGGTGAAACTGTTTTTGAGATACCCATTTACTAAGATACATTGAACAATATCTTTAACCCAACCTAACCTAACCTAGTATATTAGTGGACTATTTATGAATGTAAAACTTAAAAATATATGGTCAATATACAGGAGGCGCTACAATATAGGTAGCAAAATTATAATGGTAGTTTTGGGTTCCTATCATCATATGCTTCATTTCTATATACTTTTTATCCCCGGGGGAAAAAACAAATCTTGGTATTTTCATTTATTTTCTTGGGATTTTTTGTTTTGGTCATTAACCTAACCAAAACAACCTAACCTAATAGCCCCCAAATACATTTAGGTTAGGTTAGGTTTTTTGGTTAGGTTAATAAAAAAAAAAAAAAAAAAAAATCCAAAAGAAAAAACAAGATTTTTTTTTTCCCCGGGGATAAAAAGTATATAGAAATGAAGCATATGATGATAGGAACCCAAAACTACCATTATAATTTTGCTACCTATATTGTAGCGCCTCCTCTATATTGACCAAATATATTGTAACATTACCAAATTATTGAGGTATAAATACATGTCCACCCGCTACACAGGATCTTAACCACATTAGTATTGATAAACTCTTTTTAAAGATAGAAAGGTAAATCTAATAAACAAGGCAAGATCTATCAATTATGTATTTTCCACCAACCAACTTCACATCTAAACTCAATGAAATCAACAAACTACATGTGGCACTCCAAGGACTCGAACCTAGGATACTCACATCGAAATTACGCACTGGGAAAAATAAATCTAAATATACACACATATAATAATAATGCTAACACACACACATTATGGTCAAAATTGAAGAGACTAGCGAAGAGACTAGTTACTTTTTGTCGTTTTGTTAGGTTAGGTCAAAAGGCTGTCCGGGGTCTTTTCAATTTTTACCCAAATTATATACAGTATACTTGGCTGATTGAGATATATTTTAACAATGTATTTATTTCTTTACAGGTGTCGAACGATGATGGAAACCAACCAGTCCACCACCACCACCACCACGGCAACAATTAGTAACCTTTAATCCTAACCATCCTCTCCCTCCTCCATCTGTAAAGGAAAGTTTGATTTTGATTTTGTATATATATATATTTTCGTCCCAAGACCTTCAGTCAAGCATAAATAAAATACCTCGAAGACCCCCCTTCGAGATAATTTTGTAAATTTTTTGATAGAAAAATGTACCAGCCGAAATAATAATAATAATAAAAATAAGGCCAGTTTCTCATTAATTTCAGGCTCGCTAGCGCTCGCCAGGAAAAAAATAAATCGCTATATGGCACAGGTCTTTAGTTCCAAACTAGAAGGTGAACGTCTTAGTCTCAAAATAACCTGGGCTAAGCATGAGGGAGAAAGGGGCCGGAGCAAACTTCCCTTTAATCCTAACCATCCCCCCCCGCCCCCTTCCTTCCATTGTCCTTGTCACCACCTAAACCACCTCCCTTCTACTAACATCTCTATACACATTACGTTAGATAGGCGGCAAATTTAAGGTAAGAATCTTCCGGTTTTAATCAATTTCAGTGTAAATGATATACTTATGAATTGCTTTGCAATAATTTTTATATAAATAAATCTGGCATATATATTTTTTTTAAATTTGCCATAACTATATTATTTCTTGGAAAATACTTTCAATAACGTAACATCACTTTATGAAATCTATATATTGAAATATAATATAATTAATCCATGCACTAATCTTTGTCTCCTATATCGTCGTTGGCTTCGAAGTAGACAAGGTTTCTGGTAGGGATGCTGGGATGGGGGGGGGGGGGGGGTAGGGGGTTAGAAGGGGATAGCTGTAGTTAGTTCAAGGGGTAGGGATAGGTAGGAGTCTGTTATAGGTTAGTATTGGTTAGGTGTTGCTCTATTCGGTTTGCTGAAGAGGTTGGTTGTCTGTTAGAAGCTTAGTTAGTTTGGTTAGAGATTTAGTTCGTTACAATAGTTTTTTTTTTTTTTTTTTCTATTGGTTGAAATCCGGCCGGTGCATTTCTGGTCGTCTGTTCGTTGGTTGTGAAGGTTGCAGGTTTTCAGATGTGGCGGCTTGCAGACCCGCTGTGGCCGATTTGCAGACCGATGTTGTTGCTGGCAGAACGGCGCTCCTGTAATAATTAAATATTTGTATCAACAAGAATGAGCTGGAAGGGCTGACGAAGGAGGAACAACGGTGAAATTAAAGTTGCCAGAACCATGACTAATGTGACTTTAAAATCTTCCTAACAGGTTAGAGATGGGAAGAGCGACCAGACTTGTCAAACCCGAGCCAGCCCAGCCCAGCCCAGCCCAGCCCGACCCGGAATCACGACCTCCTTGACTATGGTTGAGCCATGATGAATTTTATTTATGTAAAAATTGGTATTTTAACTATATTGATATACTTTGAAAATCTGCATTATATCTGTTATTAATTCAATATCGTAAGCAATAGATGTATAATATTTTGCTATATATTGGCCTATAGTAACCTATTCCATAATGTTTTTAAGGTATACCAACATTTGCAATACTAACCTTCCTTATTGTTGACAGGTGATGCTCGGCGGAGGGAAGACACAAGACCAACCAGACACCCCCCCCCCCCCCCCCCCCCTCCCTCACCACCACTCAGGGAGCCTCCAACACCTTCACCAACAAACTACGGTAAGAACACAACTATTAATAGGGTTAATGGCTAAGGGTTTATTTATTGGTAGATTCAATTAATTTCCTAGACCTCCAAGCTTAAAAAACATCCCCAAGATCCCTCTTCTAGATAAATTTGTACATTTTTCGGTAGAAAAATTTCCTGGCCGAAGGCTGGTTCCTCCTATATTACATGCTCGCTATCACTCGCCAGGGAAAAATACACCTAAATAGCACGGAAGGTTTTGATATTGACAAAGAAATGGGTTGAAAGGTCTTAAAATCGCTAAACTAATTAACCCAACGTCTTATAATCTGAAAACTAATGGGGCTAAACATGAGGGAGAAGGGGACCAGAAAACGCCCCGGGGCATCTCCCCTTAACAATATTAATAGCTTAGGTCAACATGTGTACAGTTGTCTCAAAGTTCCCTACGGTAACCTATCCCATATAGTAATTATATATGAACACCTATCCCATATAGTAATTATATATGAGCACCTATCCCATATAGTAATTATATATGAACACCTATCCCATATAGTCATTATATATGCGCACCTATCTCATTTAGTAATTATATATGAGCACCTATCCCATATAGTCATTATATATGAGCACCTTATATATGAGCACCTATCCCATATACTAATTATATATGAGCACCTTTTATATGAGCACCTATCCCATATAGTAATTATATATGAGCACCTATCCCATATAGTAATTATATATGAGCACCTATCCCATATAGTAATTATATATGAGCACCTTATGTATGAGCACCGGGATAGGTGCTCGTATATAATTACTATATGGGATAGGTGCTCATATATAAAGTGCTCCTATATAATGACTATATGAGAAACTGCAGCGGGTAGTCAAAGAGTTTGGTGTAGTTTGTGGAAGGAGGAAACTGAAGGTGAACGTCAATAAAAGTAAAGTAATGGTGTGTAATAGGGGAGGGCATAGGGTGAATCTAGATGTGAGGCTGGATGGGGAGATATTGGAACAAGTAGTGTTTTTTAAATATCTAGGAGGAACGATAAGCAGGAGTGGAGGTATGGAAGTGGAGGTAAAACAGAGTGTGTGAAGGAAGGAAGGTTTTCGGAGCAATGGGAAGTATGTGGAAGACGAGAAATCTCTGAGTGAAAGTAAAAAGTGCACTGTATCAAGGAATTGTTGTGCCAACAGTGATGTATGGGGCTGAGACATGGGCTCTGAAGAAAAAGGAGAAAAAAGGGCTGGATGTGATGGAGACGAGCTGCTTGAGGAGTATGTGTGGAGTTACTCGTAGAGACAGATTGAGGAATGAAGAGATACGTAGGAGAGTGGGGCAGCAGGAACATTTGTCAGCCAGAGTGGACAGAAGGGTGCTGAGCTGGTATGGTCATGTTGAACGAATGGGAGATGAAAGGCTTACAAAGAGAATATGTGAGTCAGGTACAAGGGGAGATAGAAGGGCAGGAAGACCCCCATTGAGATAGAGACTGTAAGAAAGGCTTTGGATGAAAGAGGAACGACTATAGATCAGGCAGGGGAAGTGGTGGTGGACAGGAGTGAATGGAGAATGCTTGTGAATAGTTGAGTGAACACGTGGTCATTTGGAGTAAGGGGTCGGGCGCAAGTTGGACTAGATAATAGTCCATCAGGCGCCTGGCCTGGGGAGACGATTAATATGAAGGGTGTGCCTGGAAGTGTGGTGGGAGGGCTTGTGGCTTTGGCTCCGCTGCATGTTTGCCTGCCGAGATCGGAACCTCTCCGGGTGGACAGGGGCCGGGGGAGTGCTGGAGCGACCTTGGTAACCCTGGTCTCTGGGTCTTCTCCTGGGTGACCTGGATGTGTGTGAGTTTGTGTTTTTTATCTGTTTATTTTTTGTTTTATGTTTTTGTGTTTTCCCTGTTCTTGCTCTGTCTTGTGTCGGCTACCCCCAAAATGGGGATTGGGCCTGAGCATATAGATAGATAGATAGATATGGGATAATATAGTCAATATATATGAGCACCTTATATATGAGCACCTATCCCATATAGTCATTATATATGAGCACCTATCCCATATAGTAATTATATATGAGCACCTATCCCATATAGTCATTATATATGAGCACCTATCCCATATAGTCATTATATATGAGCACCTTATACTGTATATGAGCACCTATCCCATATAGTAATTATATATGAGCACCTATCCCATATAGTAATTATATATGAGCACCTATTCCATATAGTAATTATATATGTGCACCTGATATATGAGCACCTATCCCATATAGTAATTATATATGTGCACCTTATATATGAGCACCTATCCCATATAGTTGTTGTTGTTTTTCCACAAGCTGCCTGGCCGAACAGCCCCAAGGCCCCGAGCAAGGCCAAGGCCATAACCGAGCGCCGCCGCCCCCCGCCCCCCCCCCCCCCCCCCCCCCCCGCCGACCACAATAAAGCCTGGGTGACCGAAGCCACTCCATGGCGGGGAGCTGAGGAGGGTGCGGAAACGCCCGGGAAACCAAAGCCCCACCCAGGGCCCTGTGCCCCTCAGCAATTATGAAGAGAAAGTTGAGGGGCAAAGGAAAGATGTGACGCTTTGGCTTCCAATCTTGGTAGATTAGGAGGTCAATCCACGCAAGAGACGCAGTCACTTGAGATCTAGAAAATATATAAGTAAAAGGAACAGTCAGAGTAAGCTATGGGTATGGCAGAGATCGCTCAGTTCTCACTCTGATAGACCAGTCCATCACCACATGACTAGAACCCAATCCTCTCAGCATCAGCTAGGAAAGGCCCTAGAAAGCCACCTATGGCGGGGGGATAGCTCCCCTATTTCAACCTCTTTCGGGGTTGGGCACCCGCCGTCCCATATAGTAATTATATATGAGCACCTTTTATATGAGCACCTATCCCATATAGTAATTATATATGAGCACCTTTTATATGAGCACCTATCCCATATAGTAATTATAGATGAGCACCTATCCCATATAGTAATTATATATGAGCACCTTTTATATGAGCACCTATCCCATATAGTCATTATATATGAGCACCTTTTATATGAGCACCTATCCCATATAGTCATTATATATGAGCACCTTGTATATGAGCACCTATCCCATATAGTAATTATATATGAGCACCTTTTATATGAGCACCTATCCCATATAGTCATTATATATGAGCACCTATCCCATATAGTCGTTATATATGAGCACCTATCCCATATAGTCATTATATATGAGCACCTATCCCATATAGTCATTATATATGAGCACCTATCCCATATAGTCATTATATATGAGCACCTATCTCATATAGTAGTTATATATGAGCACCTAGTGAGTTCACTGCTCAATAGGTGGCGTTCTGAGAGTGAGGGTCTGAGTCTGGAGGGTGAGACGGTGAAGCACTTGAGCGAAGCAACCGGCCGCTTCAGAGATGGAGCTGCTTCGAGCCATGATGGATGCTTCACATGTCTCACTCCCCAGGCTGGAACAAGACCTCACGGGCTTCACCGTGTTGAGCGGTGGCATGTACAGGCTCTCAGCCTATGCCCGAGAGGGAGTAGTTGGAATATAGAAAAAAAACAAAAAAAAACAAAAAAAAACCTATCCCATATAGTCATTATATATGAGCACCTATCCCATATAGTAGTTATATATGAGCACCTATCCCAGATAGTCATTATATATGAGCACCTATCCCAGATAGTCATTATATATGAGCACCTATCCCATATAGTAGTTATATATGAGCACCTTTTTAAAGTTGTGTACTGTACTTTGAGCTTGTTCCTTTTAAGCATATTCTGGGGTTCCATATTACTACTATTATTATTCTGGAGTTTCATATTACTACTATTAAAACATATTCTGGGGTTCCATATTGCTACTATTATTATTCTGGGGTTCCATATTACTACTATTAAAACATATTTTGGGGTTCCATATTACTACTATTAAAACATATTCTGGGGTTCCATATTACTACTATTAAAACATATTCTGGGGTTCCATATTAGTACTATTGAAACATTCTGGGGTTCCATATTACTACTATTAAAACATATTCTGGGGTTTCATATTACTACTATTAAAACATAATCTGGGGTTCCATATTACTACTATTAAAACATATTCTGGGGTTCCATATTACTACTATTAAAACATATTCTGGGGTTCCATATTACTACTATTAAAACATAATCTGGGGTTCCATATCACTACTATTAAAACATATTCTGGGGTTCCATATTACTACTATTAAAACATATTCTGGGGTTCCATATTACTACTATTAAAACATTCTGGGGTTCCATATTACTACTATTGAAACATATTCTGGGGTTCCATATTACTACTATTAAAACATATTCTGGGGTTCCATATTACTACTATTAAAACATATTCTGGGGTTCCATATTACTACTATTAAAACATAATCTGGGGTTTCATATTACTACTATTAAAACATATTCTGGGGTTCCATATTACTACTATTAAAACATATTCTGGGGTTCCATATTGCTACTATTAAAACATATTCTGGGGTTCCATATTACTACTATTAAAACATATTCTGGGGTTCCATATTACTACTATTAAAACATATTCTGGGGTTCCATATTACTACTATTGAAACATTCTGGGGTTCCATATTACTACTATTAAAACATATTCTGGGGTTTCATATTACTACTATTAAAACATATTCTGGGGTTTCATATTACTACTATTAAAACATATTCTGGGGTTCCATATTACTATTAAAACATATTCTGGGGTTCCATATTACTACTATTAAAACATATTCTGGGGTTCCATATTACTACTATTGAAACATTCTGGGGTTCCATATTACTACTATTAAAACATATTCTGGGGTTTCATATTACTACTATTAAAACATATTCTGGGGTTTCATATTACTACTATTAAAACATATTCTGGGGTTCCATATTACTACTATTAAAACATATTCTGGGGTTCCATATTACTACTATTAAAACATATTCTGGGGTTCCATATTACTACTATTAAAACATTCTGGGGTTCCATATTACTACTATTAAAACATATTCTGGGGTTCCATATTACTACTATTAAAACATATTCTGGGGTTCCATATTACTACTATTAAAACATATTCTGGGGTTCCATATTACTATTAAAACATATTCTGGGGTTCCATATTACTACTATTAAAACATATTCTGGGGTTCCATATTACTACTATTGAAACATATTCTGGGGTTCCATATTACTACTATTAAAACATATTCTGGGGTTCCATATTACTACTATTAAAACATATTCTGGGGTTCCATATTACTACTATTAAAACATATTCTGGGGTTCCATATTACTACTATTAAAACATATTCTGGGGTTCCATATTACTACTATTAAAACATATTCTGGGGTTCCATATTACTACTATTAAAACATATTCTGGGGTTCCATATTACTACTATTAAAACATATTCTGGGGTTCCATATTACTACTATTAAAACATATTCTGGGGTTCCATATTACTACTATTAAAACATATTCTGGGGTTCCATATTACTACTATTAAAACATATTCTGGGGTTCCATATTACTACTATTAAAACATATTCTGGGGTTCCATATTACTACTATTAAAACATAATATTCATTACAAATGCCTTACTTTGTCACGTTAATATAGATATAAGTTGTCACCAAACTACCCAAATCCAGAAAATTATTTGTTTTGAAGAAGATTAAGTAATCACTAAAACAAAAATGTCTAACAAATACCCAGGTAAATCTACCATAATACGTAATTTAAGAGTAGACCACACCAGGTATTGTTTGGTGGTATGGTTTGCCTACCGTGAACACATGCTAATGGCAGCATTCCAGGCAGCCCTATTCACAACTTTCTCACTTGTCAGATATTAAGCTGAGATCAGATCGTATGACCTGGTCCCACGTCTTTCTAGGTCTACCCCCTGCCACGGACATTAGTTCCAGGGCAGTAGTTTCCTTTCCAATGTTCCCTTACCCACTCTAAACCACTGTTTGGACACTTGATCCTCAGTGTTTTGGAGGACAAGCAGCCTAGAAGGGCCACTAGATCTGTTGTTGCTTGATTTCCTTTGTACTCCCTCGGTATAGCTCCCAATGTTCATAAACTGGCATCTTTTCACCCAATGTAGACCCCAATTCTCTCCACATGCCCAAGCCTGATAAATAATCTATACCTGGGGATGGTGGTAAAGGAACATCTTGAGCCAACTGTACACAACTATAACTATTTATCTTAATTAAGCTGGCCCAGAATGTTTTGTTACGGATAGAAAAGTATGATCTAGGTTTTGGTTTGTAAGAGTTTGGTTTCAAATTATGTTTAGCTGGAAATATAAATAATCCATCGAGCTTAGATTGGTGTCACATCAACAAGATATACAGTTTGCTCAATTATATTTGCTAATATACTGTAATAGTCCGATATAAGAGGTATGTATTCTATTTCTGGAAAACATTTGTGGAATTTAGTCAGTGAGACTTTATGGGTGGTTTTATTTTACTAGAGATAACAAACTTTGAACTTCTATAGGCAGGACACAACTTATAATCATGACTGTACTTAAATAATGCAATGTTAAAATCTCATTTCCATTCAAATCTGGAAGTCACTAAAATTGTCACTGCATTAAAATCTCCCTCTGCCTTATAAACCCAAAATACATACTGTACTCATAAGCGAAGATGCAGATTTCAATCAGAATTGTTCTAAAATGTACAGCCCTTATCACTGCAGGCTTATGTATAGTTACTAAAACATGAACCTTGGACAATACGGGCGAAGACGGTCTATATGATCATCATAACGGGCTAATGGGAAATTTTTAATTTGCCCCCTAGACTTCCATAGAGCTTTATATATATATATATATATATACTGTATATAAAATAATAAAAAAAAACGGAAGACCTCCATTAGAGATAAATTTGTTCATTTGTCGGTAGAAAAATGTCCAGACTGAAAGTTATTCCTAAATTGCAGGCTCACTATAGTTCGCCAGGAAAATAATTGATACGTGAATGGCAGAGGTCTTGAAATTGACAAAGAAATGGGCCGAAAGGTCTTAAAATCGTCATACTATTGGTCAACCGTCGTAAAATCTCAGACTAATGTAGCTAAACATGAGGGAGAAGGGGTTCCAGAACAAAGGCCTTAATGCAGTGGTGACTATAGTTATTGACGTTCGACAGATCAATGTTACCAACACTGACCTAATGTTTCAGATGTATGGTAGATGTCCAACCTTGGGGAACAACAGACGGATGGAGACTTGTGGCCAAAACAGCTCTCCATCACAACTCTAGCCTACAGTACATAACGGGTGTGTTTGTTCAATGTATTAATCTGGTATGTTATGAAAGTCTAGGCAATGTAATATTTTGAAGTTTGTTGTATAAATTCGGTTTAAATAATTCAGAACTTAAATTGAACTTATTTGAAAGCCATGGATACTAAATTAATGTTTTGGGCATTTTTGTTTGGCATGGAGTATATTTTGAAGTTTCTTTAAAGTCTGTATTAATAATTAAAAACTTAAATTTGAATTAGATCATAGCCATGGATGCTAAATTAATGTTTGGTGCCCTTTTGGCCTGAAGAACTGTCCTTAAGGGGAGACTGGCCGTTTGTTTGATCTATTAATTATTTTATTCATATTTTTTTAGTTAACTCCCTAGACCTCCAAGCTTAGAAAAACACCCCCTTATACCCCCCTTGAAATAAATGTGTAAGTTTTTCGGTAGACAAATTTCCCGGCCAAAGGTCGGTTCTTCTTAAAATTGCAGGCTCGCTATCGCTCGCCAGGAAAAAAGTAGACGCCTAAATGGCACGAAAAGTCTTAAAGTTGACAACTAAATGGGGCAAAAGGTTAAAATCGCCAAACTAATGGGCCGAACGTTCCTTAAATACACACAGGCGACTGATGTCTGCCTTCGTGGATGTAGGCATTTATAAGAGATAAATACTAAATGATGGTGCTTTCTCCCTCAAAGTATTATCAATATTGCTGGTTACAGTTAATATTAATTTCATTGTAAGGGTCGACGATACACCATAATCTGTAAATTTAAGTTAATGTTCACTATCTTAATTCTCAAAATGGGATTTGGTGGCTTTCAATTCAGTTCCTACTATGTCATGCAAGTTATTTTGAAATGTGTGAATAATGTAATATCGAAGCTAGTTAGTATAACTTTAATTTGTCAAAGCTCCTTGGTTAAACTATTATAAGACTATGATCATTATATACTTAACCTACATTGGCTAAACAAAACTTAATGACAAATTGGCTTAAGTAGACCAGTTTAGTAATACCTAATAAACTTCAAAATATTCCATAGACTATCATAAGTGGTGGACAGGGTATAGGCAGCAGCTTTATCTAACCAATTTTAAGTATTTCGTACAAATGGCAACATTGATGTTTAAGTTATCCCGAAACAAATTATTTCCAAACTTTCTGTGGAAATTGGTGAAAGCAGGCTAAATTAATTAAACTCCGTTTACTATACCTAGAGATTTTCCTTCTGAAGTAGTATAGTCTACATTTAGTGCTTAACTATTTCAATACAGTTTTAATTTGTTTAACGTATTTAACTCTTGTCACTAATCAATTTAGGATGGCAGATTAAGTAGTCATTGGATGACGAATTTATCATGAATAACGATGCCAAACTTTAAAATTGGACAGTTATAAGTAATGAGAATAAGATCTAGAAAACTGGAGCTTGTAACAATAGAAGCCCCTATTTTTTATAAATTATTGAACAAAATGGTAGTGGCAACAGCAAAGACAAACGGCGGGAAAGTGAAATGGGGATACATTTGTCCATTGTGATTAAGAACGGCTATTGACCTTTAATTATGCCACTTTGTCTTCATCATATTACAACCAAATTATTTTAATCCGCTGTGAAAGAACCACTGGTAATGAAAGGGAAAAGACCTATTTAAATTAATCTTCTAACTCTGACAGGCCTTTCCTAAGTTGAAATATAGTCTCGAGGTAGCAAAAATATAACTTAATACGGCGTAAATTATTTGAGTGTTAACAGTTTAATTTTGATAGTCATAAAATCCATGTTATTCTGACGAACACAAGACTATATTAATCTGTAAAGGATCAGAAGGAATCAATGGGGTACACATTATATATACCCTTAGAATCCAACAGGTCCTTCCTAAACTGATTAAAATTATCTACGGGTAGCCAGAATAAAATAACCATAGTGACAGCGTTGAGTTGACCAAACAACCAGATTTAATTACTTGAATAATGCTACTGACAGGTTGTACTAAACTCTGGGAAGCAAAGCGCTAACACTATCAAAATCAACCCTCAAATTCTGACAGGTTCTTTCTAAGTTGACTAAAATCGTCTGGAGGCAGCTATGGTGAAACAAATTTGAATAATGTGCTTAAAGGGGTTAAAGAATTGGGTAATATTATAATAGATAATGATTACTACTACTACTACTACTACTGAATTCCAGTCTTACACATCTGATTCAATAGCACTCACATTACGTAGCTCTTCAAAGATCCTGAGAAGTTATGTCTGAACAAAGTAACCTTGAGGAATATTAACCTTGGCCATCCTGTAGTGGGAGTTTCTCAGGAGGAGTCTTGAGTATATATAAATAAGTTTGATTGACTAGACTATAAACTAAATATAATAGTTCTATACAGATCGACCTTCCCTTGTTTATTAGATCTAGCAATATTCCTTTGCATACGTTCTTTAAATTAAGTTGTATTATAATATCAGTGTTGCCAAATGTACGAATTTCCCCTTAAGTTGTATATAGAAAAGATGCTGCCAGTTAGTCCTAGCAAAAATAGTTCGCCCAAAATCCTCAAATAGTGTAATTGACCACTTGCGAGTTTTGGTCAATAAGGAAGTTGGAGCTGTGCCATCAATATTTAATAGAATTACCAGCTGAAATACGGTCATAACACATATATAAATACATAGAACCAAATTTATCATACTTTTTATCCATCAGAAACTCATATTATTATTGCATTTCTCTGTAATATCAATGTTTACGGCTCCTACTTCCTTATAGCCTGAAACTCGCAAGTGGTCAATTGTAAGTTATTCTAAATTTGTGCTAGAGTCCTCATGTGCTTCTAATAGCCTGTGACTAGTAAGATTTGTTTAAAGTCCTAAGTGTCTGCGAACCATTTATATTGACTGTACCCTTGTTAATATTAATATGTAGTCACTTAAGTCTTTAAGTAAATACAGTAAGTTTTATAGAAGTTATGGAAAACACTGGAGACTAAGGACAATATAATTATTTGTATCTATTATAGACCTACTTTCACTTGTATCAATGTGACCAATATAACACACTAAATGTTGGTTTACCCTGCTGAGATAGTTGTTGTTGTTCCCCAGGCTGTCTGGCCGAACAGCCCCAAGGTCTCGAGCAAGGCCAAGGCCATAAACGAGCGCCCCCACAAAACCCACCCTGCTTACCACTAAAGCCCGGGTGACCGAAGCCACTCCAAGGCAGGGAGCTAAGGAGGGTGCAGAAACGCCTGGGAAACCAAAGCCCCACCCAAGGCCCTGTGCCCCTCAGCAATTATGAAGGGAAAGTTGAGGGGCAAGGGAAAAATGTGACGCTTTGGCTCCCAATCTGCCAACTTCTAGATTGGCAGTAGGGAGGTCAATCCACGGAAAAGACGCCGTCACTTGAGATCTAGAAGATATATAAGCAAAAGGAACAGTCAGAGTAAGCTATGGGTATGGCAGAGATCGCTCAGCTCTCACTCTGATAGACCAGCCCATCACCAAAGAGATAGTTATAAATGCCACTGTAGATGCAGATTATCATAGACCAGCTTAGAGTAAATTCGATATCGGTATAATGTGTCCAAAGTAACTCCAAATAACCATCTTTATAAACTCTTTAATTCACGTAAAGTTCTTTGCAAATTTGTCCTTCAAAGGAAAACAATATTATAGGCCTCTAGTGTAATAGGTAAAACAGGCTGCTCATATTGCCACTGTCTTAATTTCTCAATGACGAATACAAAACAAGCCATTATGACTACACAATATTGACCAAGGGCCATCCAAAGGTTTGATGCCTAATTATTAATCTTAGGTGGCCTCGTGTAAGCTTCTAGATGGCCTTGATTAACACTTATGCCTCGTTTTAAGCGGTTATCCCCCCATAATTTGAACAAAATATTTGCAAATATCACTCCATATGGCCAAGGACTTTGATTTAATATATTAGTTGTTGAATTATTTAATGTCAAACCTACACCCATAGACTAGTGATAGTCAAAAGCGTTAATTGTTTGTACTGTAAAATAGATTATTTATTCATGACTAAAGCCTGATTAGACATTTCCTTTTTGTACAAGCTATATGCCTTTAGCATTATAAAGTTTGTTTTAGGATTATCACTTATACTACTTTTAGATAAGGCCTACCTATATAGGGTTAGTATTGATGACCGATACTAAAGCCTGATAAAACTAATTCTACAGCTGGCATTTTGTTTGTAGCGTGATAAGTTTTCAGTAATCACTTTATTGCTATGAGAAAGTGTTGCATAATTATGATAACCGATTAGATTTAAACCCTAACCATTATTCTCCAGTGTTTTCAAACTCTTGAATTATTATAGAATATATTATAAATAATCCCTTTAAAAATATGATTTTCAGTTTACAGTACCTTGGTAAAATTCACAATTGTACGACCTAATATAAATTAGATATCTCATTGGTTATTAAATATTTTCAATGTAATTTGCCGTTACATTTTTGTCTTCGCTTAAATAATATCAGTAATTCAGATCTATACTCTAAATGTAAAATTTTAATTATAAATTGATGCAGGTGATTTGGAGTATATCAAGGAGTGAATGAAGGGTGGCCTACTTTGTTGGGCACACAGTTTTCTACCTCATTCTATTTATTTCCTTTTCTTGGGGGCCTCTTGTTCCCCTTGACTTATTAATGAAGTTAGGTAGACTGACCGACTGACCTGTTTTTCCCCATACAACAATATAGTTTTGCTCACCGAATCGTCGCTGTTGTTTGCTGCAGTGGTGCCTCTGAGACTGGTAATCTCTCGCTCCACTGATGTCGCTCTCCTTCCACCACGTCGTCCCCGTTTTTGTCGCTTTCCCTCAGTCAAGCAATGGTCGTCGTTGATGTATTTATGATTGTCGTCGCAGCCTCTGATGTCTCTGTTGGTTAATAATTCCCCTGTTAACCTTGATAAAACAGCAGTTGTATTGCTTTTGTCTGTTAATCATGCTTGATCATCGTTTTAATCGCGACCCACTCATACACAGTACCCATACTGTGTATGGGTACTTATTTATACTATACTATCACCCACCAACAACTCCTAAGTACCTAGAAACTCATGAATACCAATCATTTCTTACTCAAAATATATACTGATCTACTAACTCATACTAGATCACTATAAGCTTCTTCTACTGAACACCCATCAAGCTTGTACACAATACCTCTCAACTTCTATTCCGTATATCCATCAACTCTTCAGTATACCTCTCGACACATTATTGGTCTCCTAGCCTTATAAGTGGCGTACGCTCAGAAGGCTAGTATAAAATCTCGCATGATCATCTTCAATATACCCAGCTAATCATAGTAAATACTCGTACATTCACGTTGGACCTACCGTATTATCCTCTCTGCCAGCTCATTGTTGATTTATCCAGTCGGTCGTCAATACCCGCTCTGCTGTTGATGGTCCGCTCTGCTGTGTCTGCCGCATATCTGCCAATCATGCCGCCGTTTGTCTTGTCCTTCTTCGATGCGGTCGGTCTACTGTTCTGTTTATATCCCATACTTGACACCGATGACTTCTTGACTGCTTCCTGACAATAAAAAATACATTAAAAATATATTCCTGACATTTCTTGTGTGTTTGGGGGCGTGTTGCAGGGAGGGTATTGATGTACCAGGGAGGGAGGGAGGGAGGGAGGACAGAATATATTTAGCCAGAATACAGAATAGAACTAGTGTAGAATAGAATAGAATAGAACAGAATACAGAAGAATACAGAATAGGACTGAAGGGAAGATTTATCTAGGATGGGGATAGGATGAACTACCAGGGAAGGGAAGGGAAGGAAAGGGAAAACTCGTAGCGGGTGTGGACTGGTTATGTAGGAGACTGAACGAAAAATATTAAAATATAATAAAACTAAATGAACCCGTGACCCCCCCCCCCCCGAGTCTTTCTACCCCACTCCAGGACCCCCCACCCTAGCCCTGGTACCCCCACCCTACCAATGGGTCCCCCTCAGGATTCCCCCCCCCCCCCCCTCTCTACCCCCTCAGGACTACTATCCCTGGGTCCGCCTCAGGACCCCCCCCTCCCCCCTACTCTACCACCCTCAGGACCCCCCCTCACCTCTACCCCCTCAGGACCCCCCCCCTCTACCCCCTCAGGACCCCCCCCCCCCCTCAGGACCCCCCCCCCCCTCAGGACCCCCCCCCCCCCCCCCCAGGATCCCCCCCGGCCGCCTCAGGACACCCCCACCCCCCTCCTCAGGACACTCCTATCCTCCTCAGGACACCCCCTCTATTCTCCTCAGGACACCCCTCCCCCCCAGTATACCCCTCTACCCCCGCACCCCCTCCTTGAAAATATTGTATTTCTGGTGCCTCAATATTTTCATCATTTTACAGATGTGATGTGTTGCTGTGACCAGACTAAGGACCCTGGACCAATGGACAACACTACCTATTTTAATAAAAATAACCATATAGGCCTATTTGAGTCTTTACTTGATTCCAACCTGTTGATGTAATCCAATATTGTAGATCAATCTTATATATCTGATAGTTATTCATATTAACTTTGAATGACTTAAGATTGAACGAATTATTATTGTAATCCAATATCGCAGAAATATTTATGGAAAACTAACCGTAGTATCAATTAATTTCAATTTTGGAAGGAATCTAAAAATATATTTGAACAAATTGCAACACGCCAATACCCTTGATAAATTTAAAGAAAACTTTACAAATTTATATATTAAAATTTTGAAATATTGGAATCCATTGCCAGATAATAGAAAATGCAAGTTCACGAAACTAACTACAAAATAAAATGTCAATGACTTTCAATACCTAATATATTTAGATTCTTGGAGAGGTAGGTAGGAAGAGCTATATGGGTTTGGGAGATAAGGGGGCAAATAGCAATAGTTATATAGGATAGATCATGATAGTTACATTGGTAGATATACACCTAGGAGCAGTTACATGGGAGGGATAGATCAGTGGAGATAAATTTCATGGATAGATAGCTTTGACTACAGCAATTACATATATACAACAGTTACATTTAAATCGGCTAAATTCTGATAACATAACACTAATGCAACTTCAATATACATAACCTGTATGGGATAAGATCAGTAAATACAAATACATGGAGAGAAGAGATTTAGTCCTAATTTATATACTGTATAGTGTCGGTAATGATTCCTTCAGGATTCAGATTAACTTTGGGATCTACACTACTTGGATACACTCCCATGGCATATTAATACTGAACACTACCAACACAAAAACATATTTGAACACGCCAAATCAATGCCAAATCCCCAAATGCCACGGTCATCACTCATTTCACTGCCAACACCTCAAATATCACTACCAACACTTCAAATAACACTACCAATTCACCAAATTTCACTGCCAACACATATGCTTATTCATTATACATGGCTTCAGTTACATTATGCCTTCAATGATTAAATTCACTTCCACCACTTGGCCAACACCTCGAATAATCTCTAATAAACAATGCCAACACACCATATCACGCTGCCAACATTTAGGTTCAATAATTGCCAACACCTCTGCCAACAATCCACACTTAAAATTGCCAAGTCGTACACACATTAGGCTAAACACTTTGCCAACCCTCATGCACACTTGATCAGCTTATCACTACCTCCGCCTACTTTGTCCATACACTATTAACAGATAATCATACACCCTTAAGGGGGCCCACCTCGTTTTTTTATTCTCTCCCTCTCTCCCTTTGGCTTGTATCCATTCGGCCCCATGCAGTCTCATTCAGCCTACTGTTTTATGACTTCTCCCCATCCAGGTGACCCCCCCCCCCCCTTTATCAGTCTCTAAATAAATATCCCTCCCCTAGTTTGATCACGTACTGTCAACATCCACACATCACATCACACGTCCAATACACACTTGACCACAATGCCAACGGACATAATTTTGGCAACATCCCTACTTAATACTACACATTCACACTACTCACAATAGGAAAAAAAAAATCTGAAAACAAACTTTTCCCCAAAAGCTGCACACTATACAGAAGCTAGTTGCAAAAGTATTCGATACTACTTCATAAAAAGAGTAGGTTAGAATTGAGCTATAAACTAGAAGATAGTTAACACAGGCTTACCTTAGTACTGCCTGGAGGGAGATAGTCCAGGTGATGTTAACTTCGCCGATAAACTGGATTATACCCGAGAAGTAAGAATTACAGAAGGACCGTACACTTAAGACTACTAAAAATATAGAAGTATTACTTAAAAGCTTGGCTATTAAATACAAAATTTAAACAAATTAAGAATGATCAAGAATGCCAAATTGCATTGCCAATGAAGCAATAATATAGGCTTAAAATCCAAAATAAAGTTATATGAAAGAATACCAAAATCCAATGGTTATTGCAAAATTAATGGATAAAGATGTACTTTCAAAAGAAAATTACTGTACACATTAATATTGGACAAAGTGAACCAAAAGTTATACTATGGTCACAAAGCCAAGTTCGGCATAAAGTACTTTAGGTACGTAATATAAAAGTAAAACTTGGTTCATTTGTTATAAGATATAATTATACAACCAGTAAGGGTAATCCAAAAATGAAGTATTACAATTATATGATTTTTGTAAGATATTATACAAATGTATGTCTGACTGATCAATAAAATACTAAGTTGATATATTCTTTTTAATATCCATTATATTTTAGTTTCTCCTGTTATTTCAAGTTTTATACTGTATGTGCAGTGTTTTGCAAGATATACAAATGTATGTGTGAATCTGATCAATAAAATACTAAGTTGATATATTATTTTTAATATCCATTATATTTTTAAGTTATATATAATTACTATTACTTTCTCTAAGTATAGTTTTTCTAAGTTAATTGTTTTATTTTCTAAGTTTTCTTCTCATATTCAGTATATTATCTCAGTTCTATTATAATTGTCTAGTTTCATATTTTCTTTCTTTTTGTTTCTAAGTCTATATATTGGAACTTTATTTATAGTCATATTTTCTTTCTTTTTGTTTCTAAGTCTATATATTGGAACTTTATTTATAATTGAGAACTGATTTTCGAAGTTTTTACCAGTTATAATAGTCATAGCTTATAATAAAGTGATCAATAAAAGTTAGTTCATTTATTTTCTTTTATTAAGTAAAGTTCGCGTGACAAAGACGATATATAACAATATTATATCAAGTGAAGTTAATAGCAAATACAGAGTTATGAATTCAAGTGATAGAATATATAAGTTACATTTAAGGCAAATACAATCCTTATTGAAATTAAAGCAAAGCAAAATATTGAAGCTGAAGGAGGGAACCAACTCGGGGAAGAAGGGGGGGAGAGGGGACATCATCAAAGCAACAAAACTGTGAAGTAATAAGAAAATGGCAAAGATTAGAGTAAAGGTAATAAGACCTATCTCATCTGAAAGGGAAAAATAGATTAGCCTAACCTAACACACACCATTCATACCATGCAACTACGACTACCTACTACGACTACATACTACGACTACAGACTACGACTACATACTACGACTACAGACTACGACTACATACTACGACTACATACGACTACAGACTACGACTACATACGACTACATACTACGACTACGACTACAGACTACATGCTATGACTACATACTACGACTACAACCTAACCTAACCCACCCTCCCTCCTAACCTAACCTACACCACCACCACTACGACTACATACTACGACTACATACTACGAACTACGACTACAAACAAAACAGGAATATCACTCCCCTTGTATGGTAGTGGCGTGGGCAGTTTCTCGCAGCAACCAGCAGAGTCCACAGGCAGCAACCGGCAGAGTCCACAGGCGGCAACTCCAATCCTGGAAACAAGAAATAAAACATTAATTTAGGATCTTTAGATAAATACATAAATATAACTATATTATTCTGCTTATACTGTTCACAACAAGTAGGCAAATACTGATTTTTAATGTTTCCAACTTGAGTATTTAGTTACAAGAGTTAAGCAAGGAAGTACGATGTTAATTATCAAACAATTATAAGGAAAGAATGAGCAGCTACTGTATATACTTTCTGATAACTTATTATTATGAACAGTATAGCAACAGGACAATTTTAATATATTAACATATATTAACCCTTTCAAGATTTTGACGCACTTCAACAGTATATTCTGGCTATTAATAGACGATTTTGTAAAGATTAGAAGGGTATATGAAAATAAGAGGGCTAATTGAGATAGTCTTTACGCTTCTGATGCCTACAGATCCTTCCTAAGATGTATAAAATCGCTTAATGATAGCCAGAATAAACTGTCAAAATGCGTCATAATCCTCAAGGGGTTAATAGTATACCGGCAGGGTGTCAAACCGGAGCAATTTTGTTTGAAGAACTTGAATGAAAATGAGAAGGAATACACGAAAATCAACACGAAATAGCATTGTTTTGACCATTCTATCACTTCCAAAGACATGATTTGAACTATAAACCATAATATTATCTTTACATAGACAATAATAAAGACTAAATATAATGGACTCGGCTTTCGTTTGACACCCTATACTGAGTTGGGCAGTAACTTACCCCAGACAGTTGGTAGGTTGTGGTGTGTTGGCAGTCCGTAGTTGGTGGTGGTGTTGGTAGCTTGTGGTGTGTTGGCAGTCCGTAGTTTGGTTGTGGTGTTGGTACCTTCTGGTTTGTTAGCAGAGTCCATACATAGTTCGGTGGTGTGACACAAACACCAACTCAAATCCTGAAAAGAGAAGAACATATTCATTAATTATAGATTAGAACATTCGACTCAGAAATATTTACCAAGTATGGAATATACAAACTATTGATATAATAAATCTAAAATACTCTACTATTTAAGTAAGGATAATAAAAGTATTGAGTAAACATCAAAATGTTAAACTATAAAATATATATACAGTAAAGTGCGGGATATATTGACAGTACATTAACCGAGTTGCCTTTAAAAACCTCTACAGAACTGGGTTGTATATAAAACTCCAGCGCGCGCATAGGTTCTGGGGCCGGCTGGCTGCCTGAGTCGCCCAAAAAACGCGCTAAATCACCACGCCCAAAATAACGCTACAGCATTCTAACCTACACCAATGGATTTACCGCATCATTTTAGAATCTTTCTTTGTACTTTTTTCTTTGTTGGACTTGTGTTAGATTCTCGAAATTCGCCTTCCCTGAGCCAGAAATCGACATTTTCAGTCACAAATGTCAAAGTCCAGTAACTTTTGCATTTTTCGAGTTACAAGGTTAAAACTTTGACAATCGGTAGTTCGATTTATTTGCAGAAATGTGTTTTTTCAGATTTTTAAAATGTTGTATTTTACAAAAGATATACATAAATTAGTGCTGATTGTTACGATCCAGGTTCTCAAAGACACAGGGCTCTTCAACATTGGACTAGATAATGGCAAAATGCAACAACGGTAACACTAGATCCAACCCCTGCCTTAAACACTGGAAAACAAAACACCATTACCGCCCTGAGTCGTGCCTGGACAACGAGGTATCCTATGACTCGGTAACTGGTGCACACACACTAGGCTGACGCTCAATGAAACAGCCTATTCTCAAACAGTAAAAGATTACTCGATTATGTTACACAAAGAAAAGATAGTTAACGTGATTAATTAACGTTACGGTAGATACTCAAATAACGCACTCCTGTATTAAAGAAAGTGCAATGCTAGTCCTGCAACATCAACTGGAAACTTCTGAAATAAGTCTGATGCTGGGAAGATGTTCGAAAAGAATCTTGAACAATTATAATGCAGAATACGGGTCACAATAAATGCTAGGACATATAGTAATAATAGGCAGGCGAATAATAAACACTGCGCAAAGGTAGTAATGCTCGACAACTAAAGAAATGCTTCGCGACACAACGCAACAGCCTACTAGGGTTGTGCAACTCAACAACAACCTCGGTTCAAAAGTGCAGTGAATAATAATGCTGCATACATATAATAATGGGGCTTATCTCTAACCAGTGTCTGCTCAGTTAATAAAGTCTAGCTGGGGTATCAAGGCAGGGCAACAATGGGCGAGCATGTGGCTCGTAGCCTAACGTTGTCCGAAGGTGGTATAATGAAGATTACGTTATATGACGGGGATGCTCTCTTGATAAATCTAGGTCTCTAGTACCTAGCTCTATCCTGGCGATCCCTCAGAAGTCAACACAAAGAGGCAGCACTATGTTGTGAGGGATAGGCTATGGCCCTCTCACACCACAGCGCTGTGCTCGCAAAGTAAACCCACCCGAAGACAACGTAGGCTCCCACAGTACCTGTCGATGTCGTGCAGGGCTTAGCTAACACTGCACACATCGGAGACAACGACACAGTAACCTTACCCCTAGTCTAGCTTTAGATAACCAAGCAGAATCACTCAACACCTTGCCAGGGAGACATATACCGGTCTACAACCTTCCCGAGAGAGGACACATACGGAAAAGTCCGTCTCTCAAAACCTCAATAAAGCATAATACCTCCTTAACCTAATACATGGAAATATCTGAGAGCTTCGCGTACAATACGACTGGTCGACGGTGAACGTCTATGCTGAAACCAGAAGGGATGTTGAGTTTAATAAAGATTAGAGAATGAGAAAGGAGAAGTCGAGAGAGAGAAATAGTATGCAAAGTGGCGAGTATGGGGGACAGAATTGCAAAGGATGTAGGCGATACGCGTGTCAGGCAAGCTCTGAGCTGGTAAAGAACATGAGGCCGCAACGGGAAGGGACTAGTTGACCACCCGGCCGCCAACGCCGTCAGCGCCCAAGCAAGCCGCGTCATAGCTCACCCCGCTTCCAGGTGTACTCCCTCACCCTCTCTCGCTCGCCTCCCACACAAGCACCCTCTATATTATAGCGAATATAAAATATAAGGCGCGGTCACAGACCAAAACAAAGACCATTTCTAGACTGTCTGAGGCAACACGACACTAATTAAATAAAGCAGATCATTCTAGGACAACTGTAGCCCATCCCCCCATCCTGGCGAGCGCTAGCGAGCTGCAATGCCCCACGCAACCATTCTGCTAACGCCGGGAGGCGTCACCCCCCCCCCCCCCCCCCCCCCAAGATATGGGACACTCAACCATGAGCCCATATCTGAACAGGCAGAATGTCGCTAGAATCTGCCACTCCTAACCACTCTGCCACTCATGGAATGCAAGCTCAGTCTCCTCAAAAAAAATACAACATTTTTATATAAAAAAATCTTATCACCCTTCCCAAATATAATACATTAATTCATAACATTGTGCTCCCAGAGCGAGCTTTAAGAAGCACAGCCTACTGAGGGAAAATCATCTGCACTCAGTACTCAGCTACAATATTATCTTAAAATTAATTATTAAAAGAAAGTTTTTATTTAATTTTTCATATTTTATTTTAATGTTGTTTTTGGCGGCTACTATAGATGTAGCCAGAGAAAGCTAGAAAAGGACAGAACAAAAACGGAAGGTCTTGGGAGGAAAAAATAATTAAATCAACAAACATAAAAATCTCCCTTTACAGAGAACAATGATGGAGGCGGTGGTAGAGGATGGTTAGGATGGTCGTGATGGTGGTAAGACAGGTTGTGGTTCCCGCATTGTTCACTCCATCTGCAAAGAAAAATGTACATGGTTATAAATGTTGTCATTCAGCCATGTACTGTATATTGTATGGTTAGGTGCTTATGTTCTGGGCGTGGTGTCCAGAGTTCGAATCCCGGGAGGACCATATGCTCTCATTAGTTTAGTCAAGTACATTGGGGTTTGTTATTGATGATTAATGTTAAGAACGGGGTGTTACTTATACACTTATACAGTATAGTGTTAAGAACGGGTTGTTACTTATACACTTATACAGTATAGAGTTTGCATTATGTAGGTGTTGTATATTAAGTGTACATTATGTAGGTGTTGTATATTAAGTGTACATTATGTAGAGGTTGTATATTAAGTGTACATTATGTAGGTGTTGTATATTAAGTGTACATTATGTAGGTGTTGTATATTAAGTGTACATTATGTAGAGGTTGTATATTAAGTGTACATTATGTAGGTGTTGTATATTAAGTGTACATTATGTAGGTGTTGTATATTAAGTGTACATTATGTAGGTGTTGTATATTAAGTGTACATTATGTAGAGGTTGTATATTAAGTGTACATTATGTAGGTGTTGTATATTAAGTGTACATTATGTAGAGGTTGTATATTAAGTGTACATTATGTAGGTGTTGTATATTAAGTGTACATTATGTAGGTGTTGTATATTAAGTGTACATTATGTAGGTGTTGTATATTAAGTGTACATTATGTAGGTGTTGTATATTAAGTGTACATTTTTTACCTGGCGAACGATAGTGAGCCTGTAATTTTGGAAGAACCGGCCTTCGGGCCGGAAATTTTTCTACCGAAAAATGTACAAATTAATCTACAAGGGGGATCTAATGGATATTTATTTAAGTTTGATATAGGTCTAGGGAGGAAACTAGAAAAATTATGAATAATTATAAAACAAATTATAAAAAGTGAACCTTTCCCCCTTAAACCAATTTCTGAATACTCTGGGATATTATAAAGCATGTATTGACTTTCATATTCAGATGGATGTGCCGATATTTATGTCCATGACTGTACAGCAGCTTACATGAATGTGTACACTACTAGATTTTATGCATGGCAGGAAAATTGAACTAAACTTTATTCTGTTGATAGTCATGAATAAATACAGTTTATAGCAATTAATACAGTTTATAGCAATTAATACAGTTTATAGCAATTAATACAGTTTATAGCAATTACTACAGTTTATAGCAATTACTACAGTTTATAGCAATTAATACAGTTTATAGCAATTAATACAGTTTATAGCAATTAATACAGTTTATAGCAATTAATACAGTTTATAGCAATTAATACAGTTTATAGCAATTAATTCTTAGTAAAAGTCTTCGAAATGTAACTAATATTTTGTCATGCAGTCATTAAGGGGAGGTATTTAGTTTGTTCCCTACGTTTTCATCAAGCTTAAATTACACCCCCTAGACCCCCTTTCAAGATAAATTTGTACATTTTTCGGTAGAAAATGTTCCGGCCGGAGGCCGGTTGCTCTTAAATTACAGGCTCGCTATCGCTCGCCAGGAAAATATTGATATCTTAATTGCACGAAACTTCTTAAAATTGACAGAAATGGGTCTAAATGTCTTAAAATGTCCAAACTAATAGGGCGAACGTCTTAAAATCTCAAAAGCAATGAGGCTAAACATGAGTGAGAAAGGGGTTCAGAAAAAAATCCCTCAAGTGGAAATCTCCCCTCAAGATATATATATATATATATATATATATATATATATATATATATATATATATAATTATACAGTATAAACAGTTTTACAGTTTTTCATGTATAATAAATAACTATAATAATTGTACTGCTCAAAACTGGATTGGCAGCTTAATTATATTGGTGTAATCTAGGTTATTCTTAGGTGACCGTAAATTGACATGTACGGTCGCGCTAATAAGTCATGTCTCGGCACCAAGTATGTTTTGATCAATAATTGGTATCGGCAATATCTAAGCTTCATTTCTTCATATCGAGTGAAATATACAATCATGGTCCTACACTTACCCACCCTATTCAACATCTGACAGACATTAATACAGCACAGAGCAAGCCAAACGTAATGACAGCTGGAACATGACTTATTAGCCCGACCGTACAATCAGCCTATGAGTGATGTCTCGGCACCAAGTATATTTTGATTGATAATAATTGGTATCAGCATTATCTAAACTTAATTTATTCGTTTAGAGTGAGATATACAAACATGTTCCTACACTTACCCACCGTATTCAACATCTGACAGACATTAATACAGCACAGAGCGAGCCAAACGAAATGACAGCCGAGACCTGACTTATTTGCGCGACCGTACCTATCTTGATTATTCACCTATTACGAAGATTTGGTAGCTAAGCATGTTAAGGATGAAACCTTAGCATTATTATGATGCGTAGTACTTTCACATTTGCATTAATTATCGATAACCAACTTTAAAGTCAGAAAATGTGTTTTAAATTAGCAACATTCAACTAAATAGATTGATTAGAAGAGCTAAATGCACCATGAAGAAGTAATCCATAGTCGGTTATATTTAAGGGGAGATGTCCACTTGAGGGACTTTTTTCTTGACCCCTTTCCTCATGTTTAGCCCCATTTGGTTTTTCTAATTTTAAGGCGTTTCGCGCCATTATTTTGACGATTTTAAGAACTTTCGACCCATTTCTGTCAAATTTAAGACCTTTCGTGTCTTTTAGGTGTCAATTTTTCCTGGCGAGCGATAACGAGCCTGTAATTTAAGAGGAACCTTCTTTCAGCCGGGACATTTTTCTACCGAAAAATGTAAAAATTTATCTTGCAAGAGGCTCAAGGGGATGTAATCTTAAGCTTGAAGGATATCTAGGGACCAAACTAAAAACCTCCTAAATTAGCGGTAAATTGTCATATAATCTGACCAAATTAAATAAAACCCACGTAAATATTATGACTTTCATTAACCTTAAACCTGCAATTATCGGGTATTTAATATAATGAAGGCATTATTCAGACGATAATTGCCCCACGAAGTGAGAACCTGCCGGCTTCCTAAGTTTCACTCGGTCGCCATATTGTTTGTTCAACCCGCCTGGTTAACTCACCGGCTTTCATCACAAATAATCTTAAATCTACTGAAAACACACGACAACATTGGGAAACCAATGATCAGGCACCTGGCGCAAAGTCACGGAGAGCGGAAATTAGGGCAAGTCACTAATTAAATCTAAAAATATGGTTAAAATGGAGAATATAAGGGTGAATATTGGACTTACTTGTTGTCAGGTCGGTGGCTGGAAATCAAATGGCCAAGGAAGTTTAAAGTACTCACGAGATCACAACTGCATACTTGGCAACCCTTTACAGTGGTGCCACATCTCCAAACCTGGACAGGAAAATCATTAGTATATGACTAATTAGCGGTTTCTAATAACATTTAAGATACGTAGACTATGTAATTTTGCGTGCTTTATTTCACTATGTAGGTGAACATGTGTTTGAATGCCTGTATATGCCATAATTCTATGATTTTTGGTAGTGCGACAGTGCCACTTTTCCCAAATGCCCCCAGGGCATATTTGCCGGTATTTTCACGGTCGCCGACAGCCTGAATTCCTTGCGACCCCCGAGTTGGCCAGAGATGGAGGATTTATTTATGTTATTCATTTTATTACTTTATATTTTTATTGATGTGTTGTGTTGTCTCTATTTGGGCTCTGTCTCGAGTCGGCCACCCCCAGTTAAAAAAAAAAAAAAAAAATGGGGATAAATACATATATATATTAATATATGAGGAGTGTCATATGACGATCTGGGGACAGATACTCAAAACACTTACGATGTCTTAACTTCCTGTGACTGTCATATCCTAAGTGTCATATCTTACGGTGACAATCATATCATACATGTCATATCCTACGGTACCTTATCTTCCTGTGACAGTTATATCCTACCTGTCATATCCTACGGTGCCTTCTCTTCCTATGACAGTCATATCTTACGGCGCCGTATCTTCCTATGACAGTTATATCCTACATGTCATATCTTTAAAGAGTATACCGGCCGTGGGTGTCCCTGCTGCACCACCACCTAGCCCGCTACTACTACTACTACTACTAGTACTACTCAGTAACTACTGGCACCAGCAACCTAACTCACTATACCACCAGACAGGCCCCCCCCCCTCACCACCCACACAACCACACACCACACACACACACTCTCTGTTTCTCTCCGCCGAAGAAAAACCATATCCCTATCTAAGTCCGTCCCCACAACCCCCGCACGCCATACTGCCCAAGAACAACCCTCTGCGGGTATTAATTACCATCCAAATCCGTCCCCACAACCCCCGCACGTCATACTGCCCAAGAGCAACCCTCTGCGGGTATCAATTACTATCTAAATCCGTCCCCACAACCCCTGCATATCATACTGCCCAAGAACAACCCTCTGCGAGTATCAATTACTATCTAAATCCGTCCCCACAACCTCCGCACGTCATACTGCCCAAGAACAATCCTCTACGGGTATTAATTACTATCCAAGTCCGTCCACACTACCCCACCCCCTCAAACTGCCCAAGAACAACCCTGTGGGTATTAATTACTATCTAAATCCGTCCCCACAACCCTCGCACGTCATACTGCCCAAGAACAACCCTCTGCGGGTTTTAATTACCATCCAAATCCGTCCCCACAACCTCCGCACGTCATACTGCCCAAGAACACCCTCTGCGAGTATCAATTACTATCTAAATCCGTCCCCACAACCCCCGCACGTCATACTGCCCAAGAACAACCCTCTGCGGGTATTAATTACCATCCAAATCCGTCCCCACAACCCTCGCACGTCATACTGCCCAAGAACAACCCTCTGCGGGTATTAATTACCATCCAAATCCGTCCCCACAACCCCCGCTCGTCATACTGCCCAAGAACAACCCTCTGCGGGTCCCAAATATGTAGGCTATGGGGCGACGGTCGCGCGAGAGAAAGAAAGAGAGAGAGAGAGAGAGTGAGAGTGAGATAGAGAGAGACAGGGAGGAGGGGGGTAAGGAAGGAAGGGGGCATGGAGGGGGCGGGGGCACATCAAACTGGCCTTCATCACTTCTTCCTTCTTCTCGATCTGGTTTAGGGGTATGGAGATAGGGAGCACCAAGGGAGAGGGGTGGAGGGAGACAGAAGGGGAGGGAGGGAGGGGGGCTGACAGGTGAGGGAGGGACCATAGAAGACCCCACCTGAGGGGGTACCCTAATTTTAAAAACTGGATCAAACCGGATAAAAAAGGCTTGATTTTATTTCACAACCTTTGTTTGCTGCACATATGGTGGAGGCAGGGGAAGAGAGTAACTTCAAGCAGTCATTTTCTTTCTCTTTGCTAGCGTCCCGAGTGTGGGCAGCAAACAAAGGTTATTACGTAAAGTCAAGTCTTTTATATCCGGTTATATCCAGTTTTCAAAATTTGGGTGCCCCTCATCCTTGGGTCCTCTATACACCCTCCCTCACCTGTCAGCCCCCCTCCCTCCTTCCCCCGCTGTCTCCATCCACCCCTCTCCCTTGGTCCCTTATTCCTCCTCCATGCCCCTAAACCAGATCGGGAAGAAAGAAGAAGTGATGAAGGCCAGTTTGATATGCACCCGCCCCCCCCCTTCCCCTCCCCCCCCCCCCCCCAACCCCACCCCACCTCTCTCACTCACACACACACACACACACTCTCTCTCGACCGTCGCCTGTGGATGACAGATAGGATACAGACCCCCACATTGCACATAAATCTACGGGTGCAACACAATCATTTTTGTTTTACCTATATCGCCTCGAGCAATATGTGACGTCAGACAAAACTTTCAACTTTCAGCCAATCAGAAGCGAGCAACTTTTTCCCTGGGTCTAGAATTCATACGCTATGGCCTATGGGATGGGATGGGGGGGGGGGGGGGTTGCGGGGGGGGGGGGTTCATCCTACTCGTAACATACGTCATAACTGACTCAGCTCTCTGCGGGGCCGGACTGTTTGGGCGCAAGCTCCTGCCGGGACCTCCCCCCCCCCCCTCTTACACACACACACACACACACATACACACATACTCTCAGGGCTGCTCGTGGGCAGTATGACGTGCGGAGGTTGTGGAGACGGATTTGGATGGTAATTAATACCCGCAGAGGGTTGTTCTTGGGCAGTATGACGTGCGGGGGTTGTGGGGACGGATTTGGATGGTAATTAATACCCGCAGAGGGTTGTTCTTGGGCAGTATGACGTGCGGGGGTTGTGGGGACGGATTTCCATAGTAATTGATACCTCTCTCCATCTCTCTCTCTTCCTCGCTCTTACTCTCTCTACCTATCTATCTATTTACCTATCTCCGCTCTTGAGCAGCATAATGTGCGGGGGTTGTAGAAGAAGGATATATTGGTGTACCTGTAGAGGGCGGCTCTTGGGTAGCAAGGTGTGTGGGGGATGACGGACATGATAGGGAACCCACATTGCACATAAATCTACGGGTGCAACACAATCATTTTTATTTACCCACGCAATATCACCTCGAGCAGTACATATTTTTGTTTTGACAGCAAGTTAAATTTGTACATTTTTCGATAGAAAAATGTCTCCGGCGAAGCCGGATTTCTCCATACAATGCTGGCTCGCTATCGCTCGCCAGGAAGAAATCGACACCTAGATGGGGATAAACGTCTTAAAACAGTTGGCTGAATGGGGCCGAATGGATACAAGCCAGGGAAAGAGAGAAAAGGAGAGAAAGATAAAACAAAAAAGTCGGTGACGCCCCTTAACCATACAATATCACCTCGGGCAGTATGTGTGACGTCAGACTAAGCTTTCAACTCTCAGCCAATCAGAAGCGAGCAACTTTTTCCCGGGGTCTAGAATTCATACGCTATGACCTCTGGGGTGGACGGGGAGGGGGGGGGGGGGGGGTCATCCTACTCGTGCCATAACTGACTCGGCTCTCTGTGGGGTCGGACTGCCCGGTCACAAGCTCCTTTGGGAGGTCGTGGCTGGGTACACTGTCAAAAATATCTTTAATTATTGCCAGACGTCTTGATCCCCTAAGGGGTTGACACGAATGAATCGCCTCCATGCACCTTTGTCAGCCGGCCCTCCTCCCACATAAGAAAAGAAAACGGGAACCTGCAGAGAGCTGATTGGCCCATACAAGGCAGATTCCTTTCACACCCAACCCATTTGATATGCTTCTATAACGTGTACCAAAACTATTGCAGATATGAAAATAAAAAGTGACAATTGTATCTTGTTTATCATTGAACCCATTATATGTTTGGTTATACGCATTAACCCCTTAAGGATTATGATGCGTTTTGATGGTATAATCTGGCTATTAGTAAACGATTTTATTTAGATTAGGAAGGGTGTCTGTTAGTCAGATGGTTGATTAAGATAGTCTCTACCCTTGTAATTTCCAGAGACCCTTCCGAAGCTAGATAATATCGTCTAATGATAGCCAGAATAAACTGTCAAATAAACTGTTTATCTTTTATGAATAAAAACAAATAATAGGATAAGTCAAAAATTACAAATACGATCAATATTTATTTATTTATGATATATATAAAATAAATAGATAGATAGATAGATAGCCAGATAGATAGATAGATAGACAGACGGATAGATATATAAATAGAGAGAGAGGGGGTGTGGTGGTGGAGGTAGGGGGGGTAGGCTTGTCAGTTTTAGCGAGGTGAGGCAGCTGAGAGACACAAAGATCACCACACTCCTCTTATATCACACATTGTAGCCCAAAAGATAGCCATTATTAAGTAACTAGGCACTATACTAATACGTATGATTCTAATAAAGTATAGTCAGATAAAATAAACACTGCATAATAAGCTATACTTAGGATTCAAGTATGGTATGTGTCCTTCCATGCAAAAACAAAAAAAAGGGAACATACTTTTGAGGCCAACTGTATTTATTAATTCAAGCCAAGCTACTGTATACTAAACCATACTAATGATTAGAGTGTAGTAGGCCTATTGGTCCGTTCATAAAAAAAAAAAAAAAAAAATGGGATCAAACTTTTGATGCCAACTGTATCTGCAAATTTCTCGGCCAGGAGTCGTGGAAATCGACGAGAACATTCAGCGAATTTGCCCTGGGGGCATTTCGGAAAAGTGGCACCGTCGCACTACCAAAAATCGTTGAATTATCGCATATACAGGCATTCAATCAACATTTCATCTATGTAGTTGAATTCAGCGCACAAAACTACATAACCTACGTATCTTAATTTTCATCATAAACCGTTATTTAAGCATAAATTAATGATTTTCGTGACCAGGTTTGGAGATGTGGCACCACTGTAAAAAGTTGCCAAGTATGCAGTTGTGATCTCGTGAGTACTTTAAATTTCCTTGGCCATTTGATTTCCAGCCACCGACCTGACAACAAGTAAGTCCAATATTCACCCTTATATTCTCCATTTTTAACCATCGTTTTTAGGTTTTAATTTAGTGACTTGCCCTAATTTCCGATCTCCGTGACTTTGCGCCAGGTGCCTGATCATTGGTTTCCTAATGTTTCGTGTGTTTTCAGTAGATTTAAGAGAGATTTATGCTGAAAAGCCGGTGAGTTAACCAGGCGGGTTGAGCAAACAATATGGCGACCGAGTGAAACTTAGGAAGCCGGCAGGTTTTCACTTCGTGGGGCAATTATCGTCTGAATAATGCATCAATCCTATTATACATCCTTTAATAACCGGTTTAAGGGTAAATAAACTCATAATAATTACGTATTTGTATTCATTTTGGTCAGGTTACATACAGTATACTTAGCAAATAAGACGATCGTTCGAGACCTACGCCTATGAGTACCCCCCCCCCTATTTAACTCCATTATATTGTATAAATAGGCTTATTAATAGTTCTATCTACATATATAGAAACATGAAAGTGTTAGGACTCTGCTTCATCCACTTAACCATATGCGATCATTAATAACATTGCATTAATCAGTCAACACGTGCTTTATCGAATCACTTGATAGTTTAAAAGTTAAAATTATAGATTAAGTGTTAATATAGTTCAGTGAAATGCTAGATAATCAACAACAAGGCAGTAATTGGGGGCAGGAAACGGTCCGCAAACTTCCGCCATTTTGGTAACCAGTAGGGTGGTGATCCTCTCTTTACACTCCAATATATCCATAGATTCCACACCCATAACACACATTCGGTAATACTGGTACAGGATATGTAATTTACTCCATGGATCTACATTTCTACATTGTCACAAAATTAAATATCGCCCCGTAGTTTGATAATTGACAACAAAATGGCGGCCAAGGAAATGATGGCCGTTCTCTCACAGCGCCTCCATTAACCACATGGCCGGTTATATTATTACAAGGATAAGGCCAGTTTAATTTTGCACCTGGCGGTAAATTAAATTCCTATGCCGCTAATTTACCAATGCTTCGTGCCAAACTATGAATAGTTGTGGATTTGCATACTATTAATACAGTTCATAATTAACATTTCGCTATAACGTCTTAATTGTCGAGTAGTGAACATGGGGCATGACAATTTACCGCTAACCGAAATATAACCAACTATGGATTACTTCTTCATAGTGCATTTAGCTCTTCTAATCAATATTTAGTTTAATGTTGCTAATGATGGTTCACTTTTTGGGCGATTTTTGCATTTCATGATTTTTGTTAGTTTCCTCCCTAGACTTCCGTCAAATTTAAAAAATAAAACATCCATTAGATCCTCCTAAATTAATTTGTACATTTTTCGGTAGAAAAATGTTCCGGCCGAAGGCCGCTTCTTCCAACATTACAGGCTCACTATCGTTCGCCAGGGAAAAAATAAACACCTAAATAGCACTAAAGGTTTAAACATTTACGAAGAAATGGGGCGAAAGGTCTTCAAATTGACTAACTAATGGGGCAAACATCTTAACATCTGAAAACTAATGGGGCTAAACACGAGGGAGAAAGTGGTCCAGAAAACCGGCCCATCTCCCCTTAAACATTTTCTGACTTTCAAATTAGTTATCGATAATTAATGCAAATCTGAAATTACTGTGCATCATAATGCTAAGGTTTCATCATCAACATGCTTAGCTACCAAATCTTCGTAATAGCTGAATAATCAAGATAGGTACGGTCGCGCTAATAAGTCAGGTCTCGGCTGTCATTGTTTGGCTCGTTTCTGTGCTGTATCAATGTCAGATGTTGAATAGGGTGGGTTAAGTGTAGGAACATGTTTGTGTATTTCACTCGATATGAAGAAATGAAGCTTAGATATTGCTGATGCCAATTATTGATCAAAACCTACTTGGTGCCGACACATCACTTATTAGCGCGACTATACATGTAATCGTCTAATGATAGCCAGAATTATGTTTTTAACACCGACCAACTTATGAATTTAAAGAAAGTATACAAAGGAATAATTAAGGGGAGATATCGACTTGAGGGATTTTTTTCTGGACCCCTTTCTCCCTCATGTTTAGCCCCATTGCTTTTGAGATTTTAAGACGGTCGCCCCATTAGTTTGGCGATTTTAAGAACTTAAGCCCCATTTCAGTCAATTTTAAGACCTTTCGTGCAATTTAGGTGTCGATTTTATCCTGGCGAGCGATAGCGAGCCTGTAATTTAAGAGGAACCGGCTTTCAGCCGGGACATTTTTCTACCGAAAAATGTACAAATTTATCTTGAAAGGGGCTCAAGGGGGTGTAATCTTAAGCTTGATGGATATCTAGGGACCAAACTAAAAACCTCCCCTTAAAGTGAGCGTATATACCTTTTTGGAAGCACATTAGGGTAAGAGTCTGTAGCGGGTAGAACTGTTTTTCAGATACCTATTTACTAAGAAACATTGAACAATATCTTTAACCCAACCTAACCAAAACCTACCCTAACCTAGTATATTAGTGGACTAATTTAGGAATGTAAAACTTAAAAAATATATTGTAACATTACCAAATTATTGAGGTATAAATACATATCCACCCGCTACACAGGATCTTACCCACATTAATATTGATAATTTCTTCTAAAGATGGAAAGGTATATCTAATAAACAAGGCAAGATCTATCAATTGTTTTTTCCACCAACCAACTTCACATCTAAACTCAATGAAATCAACAAATACATGTGGCACTCCAAGGACCCGAACCTAGGATACTCACATCGAAATTACGCGCACTATGCATTACGCACTGGGAATTATAAATGTAAATATACACACTTATAATAATAATGCTAACACACACACATTATGGTCAAAATTGAAGAGACTAGTTATTTTTTGTCGTGTTGTTAGGTTAGGTCAAAAGGCTGTCCGGGGTCTCTTCAATTTTTACCCAAATTATACACAGTATACTTGGCTGATTGAGATATATTTTAACAATGTAATTTTTTTTCCTTACAGGTGTCGAACGATGATGGAAACCAACCAGTCCACCACCACCACCACCACGGCAACAATTAGTATCCTTTAATCCTAACCATCCTCTCCCTCCTTCATCTGTAAAGGAAAGTTTGATTTTGATTTTGTATATATATATATATATATATATTTGTTTTTTTTATTTGTTTTTTTCGTCCCAAGACCTTCAGTCAAGCTTAAATAAAATAACCTCGAAGACCCCCCTTCGAGATAATTTTGTACATTTTTCGATAGAAAAATGTACCAGCCGAAATAATAATAATAATAATAATAATAATAATAATAAAAATAAGGCTAGTTTTTCATTAATTTCAGGCTCGCTAGCGCTCGCCAGGAAAAAAATAGATCGCTATATGGCACAAGTGCATTACCACAAGCCCACCGCAACGTCAATAAAATACCCTCATTGTTCCCTGATTAAATAGCACTGTATGAATATTCCCATATTCAAAATATGCTATAGGGGTGCAATGCCTGGTGAGTTATCTGCTCACAGGTGGCGTTGTGTGTGTGTAAGTGTGAGAGTCCGAGTGTAGGGGGTGAGACAGTGAAGCATGGGGAACGAGGTGGCTTCAGAGATGGGGTCGTTTCGGGCCATGAGTGAGCACCGTGCCTCATGTGAAGGCAAGATGGCAGGTGCTCGTTGTACTCTACGTGCTTCACATGTCTCACTCCCTAGACTGGAACAAGACCTCACGGGCTTCACTGTGCATTGTAAAGCGGTGAATGTTAAGGCTCTCAGCCTATGCCCGAGAGGAAGTAAGTTGGAATAAAAAAAAAAAAAAAAAAAAAAAAAAAAAGTCTTTAGTGCCTAACTAGAAGGTGAACGTCTTAGTCTCAAAATATCCTGGGCTAAGCACGAGGGAGAAAGGGGCCGGAGCAAACTTACCTTTAATCCTAACCATCCTCTCCCCCCCCCCCCCCCCCTTCCTTCCATTGTCCTTGTCACCACCTAAACCACCTCCCTTCTACTAACATCTCTATACACATTACGTTAGATAGCCGGCACATTTAAGGTAAGAATCTTCCGGTTTTAATAAATTTAAGTGTAAATGATTTACTTAGGAATTGTTTTGCAATATTTTTTATATAAATAAATCTGGTATATATATATATATTTTTTTTTTTAAATTTGCCATAACTATATTATTTCTTGGAAAATACTTTCAATAACGTAACATCACTTTATGAAATCTATATTGAAATATAATATAATTAATCCATGCACTAATCTTTTTCTCCTATATCGTCGTTGGCTTCGAATTAGACAAGGTTTCTGGTAGGGATGCTGGGATGGGGGGGGGGGGGGTGGTTTAGAGGGGGATAGCTGTAGTTAGTTCAAGGGGTAGGGAGTCTGTTGTAGGTTAGTATTGGTTAGGTGTTGCTCTATTCGGTTTGCTGAGGAGGTTGGTTGTCTGTTAGAAGCTTAGTTAGTTTGGTTAGAGATTTAGTTCGTTACAATAGTTTTTTGTTTTGGTTTGTTTTCTATTGGTTGAAATCCGGCCGGTGCATTTCTGGTAGTCTGTTCGTTGGTTGTGAAGGTTGCAGGTTTTCAGATGATGTGGCAGCTTGCAGACCCGATGTGGCGGCTTGCAGACCCGCTGTGGCCGATTTGCAGACCGATGTTGTTGCTGGCAGAACGGCGCTCCTGTAATAATTAAATATTTGTATCAACAGGAATGAGCTGGAAGGCCTGACGAAGGAGTATATAGTAATATATATAGTAATTATATATGAGAACCTTCTATATGAGCACCTATCCCATATAGTAATTATATATGAGCACCTTATATATGAGCACCTATCCCCTATAGTAATTATATATGAGCACCTTATATATGAGCACCTATCCCATATAGTAATTATATATGAGCACCTTATATATGAGCACCTAAATAGTATTATATATGAACCTATATATGAGCACCTATCATTATATTTATGAGCACCTTTTTATGAAGCACCTATCCATATAGTATATATGAGCCTTTTATATGAGCACCTATCCCATATAGTAATTATATATGAGCACCTTATATGAGCACCCTATCCCATATAGTAATTATATATGAGCACCTTTTATATGAGCACCTACCATATAGTAATTTATATGAGCACCTTATATATGAGCACCTATCCCATATAGTAATTATTATGAGCACCTTTATGAGCACCTATCCCATATAGTATATACATCCTAGTAATTATATGACCTTATATGAGCACCTATCCCCTATAGTAATTATATATGAGCACCTTTTATATGAGCACCTATCCCATATAGTAATTATATATGAGCACCTATCCCATATAGTAATTATATATGAGCACCTATCCCCTATAGTAATTATATGAGAACCTTTTATATGAGCACTATCCCATATAGTCATATATATGCGCACCTATCCATATCTATATATGAGCACCTATCCCATATAGTCATTATATATGAGCACCTATCCCATATAGTAATTATATATGAGCACCTTTTATATGAGCACCTATCCCATATAGTAATTATATATGAGCACCTTTTATATGAGCACCTATCCCATATAGTCATTATATATGAGCACCTTTTATATGAGCACCTATCCCATATAGTCATTATATATGAGCACCTTATATATGAGCACCTATCCCATATAGTAATTATATAAGAGCACCTTATATATGAGCACCTATCCCATATAGTCATTATATATGAGCACCTTATATATGAGCACCTATCCCATATAGTAATTATTTATGAGCACCTTTTATATGAGCACCTATCCCATATAGTCATTATATAAGAGCACCTTATATATGAGCACCTATCCCATATAGTAATTATATATGAGCACCTTATATATGAGCACCTTATATATGAGCACCTTATATATGAGCACCTATCCCATATAGTAATTATATATGAGCACCTTTTATATGAACACCTATCCCATATAGTAATTATATATGAGAACCTTTTATATGAGCACCTATCCCATATAGTAATTATTTATGAGCACCTTTTATATGAGCACCTATCCCATATAGTAATTATATATGAGCACCTATCCCATATAGTAATTATTTATGAGCACCTTTTATATGAGCACCTATCCCATATAGTAATTATATATGAGCACCTATCCCATATAGTCATTATATATGAGCACCTTTATAGGAGCACCTATCCCATAGTCTTATATATGAGCCCCTTTTATATTAGCACCTATCCCATATAGTCCTTATTTATGAGCACCTTTTATATGAGCACCTATCCCATATAGTCATTATATATGAGCACCTTTTATAGGAGCACCTATCCCATAGTCATTATATATGAGCACCTTATATATGAGCACCTATCCCATATAGTCATTATATATGAGCACCTTATATATGAGCACCTATCCACATAGTCTTATATATGAGCACCTTTATATGAGCACCTATCCCATATTAGTAATTATATGAGCACCTTATATATGAGCACCTATCCCATAAGTCATTATATATGAGCACCTATCCCATATAGTCATTATATATGAGCACCTATCCCATATAGTCATTATATAAGAGCACCCTTTTTAAAGTTGTGTACTGTACTTTGAGCTTGTTCCTTTTAAACATATTCTGGGGTTCCATATTACTACTATTAAACACATTCTGGGGTTTCCATATTACTACTATTAAAACATATTCTGGGGTTCCATATTAACTATTGAAACATATTCTGGAGTTCCATATTACTACTATTAAAACATATTCTGGGTTCCATATACTATTAAAACATATTCTCATATATACTATTCCTATTCTGGGGTTCCATATTACTACTATTAAAACATATTATGGGGGTTCCATATTACTACTATTAAACATATTCTGGGTTTCCATATTACTACTATTAAAACATATTCTGGGGTTCCATATTCCTATTAAAACATATTCTGGGGTTCCATATTATACTATTAAAACATATTCTGGGGTTCCATATTACTATTATTAAAACATATTCTGGGGTTTCATATACTACTATTAAAACATATTCTGGGGTTCCATATTACTACTATTAAAACAACATTCTGGGGTTCCATATTACTACTATTAAAATATTCTGGGTTCCATATTACTATTAAAACATATTCTGGGGTTCCATATTACTACTATTAGAAAATATTCTGGGGTTCCATATTACTACTATTAAAACATATTCTGGGGTTCCATATTACTACTATTAAACATATTCTGGGGTTCCATATTACTACTATTAAAACATATTCTGGGGTTCCATATTACTACTATTAAAACATATTCTGGGGTTCCATATTACTACTATTAAAACATATTCTGGGGTTCCATATACTACTATTAAAAACATATTTGGGTTCATATTACTACTATTAAAACATATTCTGGGTTCCATATTACTACTATTAAAACATATTCTGGGGTTCCATATTACTACTATTAAAACATATTCTGGGGTTCCATATTACTACTATTAAACATATTCTGGGGTTCCATATTACTACTATTAAAACATATTCTGGGGTTCCATATTACTACTATTAAAAAATAATATTCATTACAAATGCCTTACTTTGTCACGTGTTAATATAGATATAAGTTGTCACCAAACTACCCAAATCCAGAAAATTATTTGTTTTGAAGAAGATTAAGTAATCACAAACAAAAATGTCTAACAAATACCCAGGTAAATCTACCATAATACGTAATTTAAGAGTAGACCACACCAGGTATTGTTTGGTGGTATGGTTTGCCTACCGTGAACACGTCCTAATGGCAGCATTCCAGGCAGCCCTATTCACAACTTACTCACTTGTCAGATATTAAGCTGAGATCAGATCGTATGACCTGGTCCCACGTCTTTCTAGGTCTACCCCCTGCCACGGACATTAGTTCCAGGGCAGTAGTTCCGTTCCAATGTTCCCTTACCCACTCTAAACCACTGTTTGGACACTTGATCCTCAGTGTTTTGGAGGACAAGCAGCCTAGAAGGGCCACTAGACCTGTTGTTGCTTGATTTTCTTTGTACTCCCTCGGTGTAGCTCCCAATGTTCATAAACTGGCATCTTTTCACCCAATGTAGACCCCAATTCTCTCCACATGCCCAAGCCTGATAAATAATCTATACCTGGGGATGGTGGTAAAGGAACATCTTGAGCCAACTGTACACAACGATAACTATTTATCTTAAGCTGGGCGAGCATGTTTTGTTACTGATAGAAAAGTGTGATCTAGGTTTTAGTTTTGTAAGAGTTTGGTTTCAAATTATGTTTAGCTGGAAATATAAATAATCCATCGAGCTTAGATTGGTGTCATATCAACAAGATATACATTTTGCTCAATTATATTTGCTAATATACTGTAATAGTCCGATATAAGAGGTATGTATTCTATTTCTGGAAAACATTTGTGGAATTTAGTTAGAGAGACTTATGGATGGTTTTATTTTACTAGAGATAACAAACGTTGAACTTCTATAGGCAGGACACAACTTATAATCATGACTGTACTTAAATAATGCAATGTTAAAATCTCATTTCCATTTAAATCTGGAAGTCACTAAAATTGTCACTGCATTAAAATCTCCCTCTGCCTTATAAACCCAAAATACATACTGTACTCATAAGCGAAGATGCAGATTTCAATCAGAATTGTTCTAAAATGTATAGCCCTTATCACTGCAGGCTTATGTATAGTTACTAAAACATGAACCTTGGACAATACGGGCGAAGACGATCTATATGATAATCATAACGGGCTAATGGGAAAATTTTAATTTGCCCCCTAGACTTCCATAGAGCTTTATATATATATATATATATATATATATACTGTATATAAAAAATAAAAAAAAGGCAAGACCTCCTTTAGAGATAAATTTGTTCATTTGTCGGTAGAAAAATTTCCAGACTGAAAGTTATTCCTAAATTGCAGGCTCACTATAGTTCGCCAGGAAAATAATTGATACGTGAATGGCAGAAGTCTTGAAGTTGACAAAGAAATGGGCCGAAAGGTCTTCGTCAAACTATTGGTCAACCGTCGTCAAATCTCCGACTAATGTAGCTAAACATGAGGGAGAAGGGGTTCCAGAACAAAGGCCTTAATGCAGTGGTGACTATAGTTATTGACGTTATACAGATCACTGTTACTAACACTGACCTAATGTTTCAGATGTATGGTAGATGTCCAACCTTGGGGAACAACAGACGGATGGAGACTTGTGGCCAAAACAGCTCTCCATCACAACTCTAGCCTACAATACATAACGGGTGTGTTTGTTCAATGTATTAATCTGGTATGTTATGAAAGTCGAGGCAATGTAATATTTTGAAGTTTGTTGTATAAATTCGGTTTAAATAATTCAGAACTTAAATTGTTCTTATTTGAAAGCCATGGATACTAAATTAATGTTTGGGCACTTTTTGGGGGGCTTGGAGTATATTTTTAAGTTTCTTAAAGTCCGTATTAATAATTAAAAACTTAAATTTGAATTAGATCATAGCCATGGATGCTAAATTAATGTTTGGTGCCCTTTTGGCCTGGAGAACTGTCCCTAAGGGGGGACTGGCCGTTTGTTTGATATATTAATTAATTTATTCATATTTTTTTAGTTTCCTCCCTAGACCTCCATCAAGCTTAGAAAAACACCCCCTTATATCCCCCTTGAAATAAATTTGTAAGTTTTTCGGTAGAAAAAATTCCCGGCCGAAGGCCGGTTCTTCTTAAAATTGCAGGCTCGCTTTCGCTCGCCAGGAAAAAAGTAGACGCCTAAATGGCACGAAAGGTCTTAAAGTTGACAACTAAATGGGGCAAAAGGTGTTAAAATAATGGGCCGAACGTTCCTTAAGTACACACAGGCGACTGATTTTCTGCCTTCGTGGATGTAGGCATTTATGAGAGATAAATACTAAATGATGGTGCTTTCTCCTGCAAAGTTTTATCAATATTGCTGGTTACAGTTAATATTAATCTCATTGTAACGGTCGACGATACACCATAATCTTAAAATTTAAGTTAATGTTCACTATCATAATTCTCAAAATGGGCTTTGGTGGCTTTCAATTCAGTTCCTACTATGTCATGCAAGTTATTTTGAAATGTGTGAATAATGTAATATCGAAGCTAGTTAGTATAACTTTAATTTGTCAAAGCTCCTTGGTTAAACTATTATAAGACTATGATCATTATATACTTAACCTGCATTGGCTAAACCAAACTTAATGACAAATTGGCTTAAGTAGACCAGTTTAGTAATACCTAATAAACTTCAAAATATTCCATAGACTATCATAAGTGGTGGACAGGGTATAGGCAGCAGCTTTATCTAACCAATTTTAAGTATTTCGTACAAATGGCAACATTGATGTTTAAGTTATCCCGAAACAAATTATTTCCAAACTTTCTGTGGAAATTGGTGAACGGTGAAAGCAGGCTAAATTAATTAAACTCAGTTTACTATACCTAGAGATTTTCCTTCTGAAGTAGTATTGTCTACATTTAGTGCTTAACTATTTCAATACAGCTTTAATTTGTTTAACGTATTTAACTCTTGTCACTAATCAATTTAGGATGGCAGATTAAGTCGAGGCATTGGATGACGAATTTATCATGAAGAACGATGCCAAACTTTTAAATTGGACAGTTATAAGTAATGAGAATAAGATCTAGAAAACTGGAGTTTGTAACCATAGAAGCCCCTATTTTGTTATAAATGATTGAACAAAATGGTAGTGGCAACAGCAAAGACAAACAGCGGGAAAGTGAAATGGGGATACATTTGTCCATTGTGATTAAGAACGGCTATTGACCTTTAATTATGCCACTTTGTCTTCATCATATTACAACCAAATTATTTTAATCAGCTGTGAAAGAACCACTGGTAATGAAAGGGAAAAAGACATATTTAAATTAATCTTCTAACTCTGACAGGCCTTTCCTAAATTGAAAAAGTCTCGAGGTAGCAAAAATATAACTTAATACGGCGTAAATTATTTGAGTGTTAACAGCTTAATTTTGATAGTCATAAAATCCATGTTATTCTGACGAACACAAGACTATATTATTCTGTTAAGGACAACAAGGAATCAATGGGGTACACATTATATATACCCTTAGAATCCAACAGGTCCTTCCTAAACTGATTAAAATTATCTACGGGTAGCCAGAATAAAATAACTATAGTGACAGCGTTGAGTTGACCAAACAACCAGATTTAATTACTAATTTAATTAGACAACAACAACAACTTGAATAATGCTACTGACAGGCTTTACTAAACTCTGGGATTCAAAGCGCTAACACTATCAAAATCAACCCTCAAAGGTTCTTTCTAAGTTGACTAAAATCGTCTGGAGGCAGCTATGATGAAACAAATTTGAATAATGTGCTTAAAAGGGTTAAAGAGTTGGGTAATATTATAATAGATAATGATTACTACTACTACTACTACTGAATTCCAGTCTTACACATCTGATTTAATAGCACTCACATTACGTAGCTCTTCAAAGATCCTGAGAAGTTATGTCTGAACAAAGTAACCTTGAGGAATATTAACCTTGGCCATCCTGTAATGGTAGTTTCTCAAGAGGAGTCTTGAGTATATATAAATAGGTTTGATCGACTAGACTATTAACTAAATATAATAGTTTTATATAGATCAACCTTCCCTTGTTTATTAGATATACCAATATACTTCCAAAAGGTATATTCTAAAAGACATCTTAATTATTCCTTTGCATACGTTCTTTAAATTAAGTTGCATTATAATATCAGTGTTGCCAAATGTACGAATTTCCCCTTAAGTTGTATATAGAAAAGATGCTGCCAGTTAGTCCTAGCAAAAATAGTTCGCCCAAAATCCTCAAATAGTGTAATTGACCACTTGCGAGTTTTGGTTTATAAGGAAGTTGGAGCTGTGCCATCAATATTTAATAGAATTACCAGCTAAAATACGGTCATAACACATATATAAATACATAGAACCAAATTTATCATACTTTTTATCCATCAGAAACCCATATTATTATTGCATTTCTCTGTAATATCAATGTTTACGGCTCCAACTTCATTATAGCCTGAAACTCGCAAGTGGTCAATTGTTAGTTATTCTAAATTTGTGCTAGAGTCCTCATGTGCTTCTAATAGCCTGTGACTAAGTAAGATTTGTTTAAAGTCATAAATGTCGGCGAACCATATATTTTGACTGTACCCTTGTTAATACTAATATGTAGTCACTTAAGTCTTTAAGTAAATACAGTAGCTTTTATAGAAGTTATGGAAAACACTGGAGACTAAGGACAATATAATGATTTGGATCTATTATAGAACTACTTTCACTTGTATCAATGTGACCAATATAACTCACTAAATGTTGGTTTACCCTGCTGAGATGGTTATAAATGCCACTGTAGATGAAGATTATCATAGACCAGCTTAGAGTAAATTCGATATCGGTATAATGTGTCCAAAGTAACTCCAAATAACCATCTTTATAAACTCTTTAGGCCTAATTCACGTAAGGTTCTTTGCAAATTTGTCCTTCAAAGGGGAACAATATTATAGGCCTCTAGTGTAATAGGTAAAACAGGCTGCTCATATTGTCACTTGTCTTAATTTCTCAATGACGAATACAAAACAAGCCATTATGACTACACAATATTGACCAAGGGCCATCCAAAGGTTTGATATCTAATTATTAATCATAGGTGGCCTCGTGTAAGCTTCTAGATGGCCTTGGTGAACACTTATGCCTCGTTTTAAGCGTTATCCCCCCCATGATTTGAACAAAATATTTGCAAATATCACTCCATATGGCCAAGGACTTTGATTTAATATATTAGTTGTTGAATTACTTAATATCAAACCTGCACCCATAGACTAGTGGTAGTCAAAAGCGTTAATTGTTTGTACTGTAAAATAGATTATTTATTCATGACTAAAGCCTGATTAGACATTTCCTTTTTGTACAAGCTATATGCCTTTAGCATTATAAAGTTTGTTTTAGGATTATCACTTATACTACTTTTAGATAAGGCCTACCTATATAGGGTTAGTATTGATGACCGATACTAAAGCCTGATAAAACTAATTCTACAGCTGGCATTTTGTTTGTAGCGTGATAAGTTTTCAGTAATCACTTTATTGCTATGAGAAAGTGTTGCATAATTATGATAACCGATTAGATTTAAACCCTAACCATTATTCTCCAGTGTTTTCAAACTCTTGAATTATTATAGAATATATTATAAATAATCCCTTTAAAAATATGATTTTCAGTTTACAGTACCTTGGTAAAATTCACAATTGTACGACCTAATATAAATTAGATATCTCATTGGTTATTAAATATTTTCAATGTAATTTGCCGTTACATTGTTTGTCTTCGCTTAAATAATATCAGTAATTCAGATCTATACTCTAAATGTAAATTTTATTATAAATTGATGCAGGTGATTTGGAGTATATCAAGGAGTGAATGAAGGGTGGCCTACTTTGTTGGGCACACAGTTTTCTACCTCATTCTATTTATTTCCTTTTCTTGGGGGCCTCTTGTTCCCCTTGACTTATTAATGAAGTTAGGTAGACTGACCGACTGACCTGTTTTTCCCCATACAACAATATAGTTTTGCTCACCGAATCGTCGCTGTTGTTTGCTGCAGTGGTGCCTCTGAGACTGGTAATTAGCCTCTCGCTCCACTGATGTCGCTCTCCTTCCACCACGTCGTCCCAGTTTTTGTCGCTTTCCCTCAGTCAAGCAATGGTCGTCGTTGATGTATTTATGATTGTCGCCGCAGCTTCTGATGTCCCTGTTGGTTAATAATTCCCCTGTTAACCTTGATAAAACAGCAGTTGTATTGCTTTTGTCTGTTAATCATGCTTGATCATCGTTTTAATGCGACCCACTCATACACAGTACCCATACTGTTTATGGTACTTATTTATACTATACTATCACACACCAACAACTCATAAGTACCTAGAAACTCATGAATACCAATCATTTCTTACTCAAAATATATACTCTTCTACTAACTCCTACTAGATCACTATAAGCTTCTTCTACTGAACACCCATCAAGCTTGTACACAATACCTCTCAACTTCTATTCCGTATATCCATCAACTCTTCAGTATACCTCTCGACACATTATTGGTCTCCTAGCCTTATAAGTGGCGTACGCTCAGAAGGCTAGTATAAAATCTCGCATGATCATCTTCAATATACCCAGCTAATCATAGTAAATACTCGTACATTCACGTTGGACCTACCGTATTATCCTCTCTGCCAGCTCATTGTTGATTTATCCAGTCGGTCGTCAATACCCGCTCTGCTGTTGATGGTCCGCTCTGCTGTGTCTGCCTATCATGCCGCCGTTTGTCTTGTCCTTCTTCGATGCGGTCGGTCTACTGTTCTGTTTATATCCCATACTTGACACCGATGACTTCTTGACTGCTTCCTGACAATAAAAAATACATTAAAAATATATTCCTGACTTTTTTTGTGTGTTTGGGGGCGTGTTGCAGGGAGGGTATTGATGTACCAGGGAGGGAGGGAGGGAGGGAGGACAGAATATATTTAGCCAGAATACAGAATAGAACTAGTGTAGAATAGAATAGAATAGAACAGAATACAGAAGAATACAGAATAGGACTGAAGGGAAGATTTATCTAGGATGGGGATAGGATGAACTACCAGGGAAGGGAAGGGAAGGAAAGGGAAAACTCGTAGCGGGTGTGGACTGGTTATGTAGGAGACTGAACGAAAAATATTAAAATATAATAAAACTAAATGAACCCGTGACCCCCCCCCCCCCCCCGAGTCTTTCTACCCCACTCCAGGAACCCCCACCCTAGCCCTGGTACCCCTACCCTACCAATGGGTCCCCCTCAGGATTCCCCCCCCCCCCCCCTCTCTACCCCCTCAGGACTACTATCCCTGGGTCCGCCTCAGGACCCCCCCCTCCCCCCTACTCTACCACCCTCAGGACCCCCCCTCACCTCTACCCCCTCAGGACCCCCCCCCCCCTCTACCCCCTCAGGACCCCCCCCCCCCCCTCAGGACCCCCCCCCCACCTCAGGACCCCCCTCTCTTCAGGACCCCCATAATATACCTGGGGCCGCCTCAGGACACCCCCACCCCCCCCCTCCGGACACTCCTATCCTCCTCAGGACACCCCCTCTATTCTCCTCAGGACACCCCTCCCCCTCAGTATACCCCTCTACCCCCGCACCCCCTCCTTGAAAATATTGTATTTCTGGTGCCTCAATATTTTCATCATTTTACAGATGTGATGTGTTGCTGTGACCAGACTAAGGACCCTGGACCAATGGACAACACTACCTATTTTAATAAAAATAACCATATAGGCCTATTTGAGTCTTTACTTGATTCCAACCTGTTGATGTAATCCAATATTGTAGATCAATCTTATATATCTGATAGTTATTCATATTAACTTTGAATGACTTAAGATTGAACGAATTATTATTGTAATCCAATATCGCAGAAATATTTATGGAAAACTAACCGTAGTATCAATTAATTTCAATTTTGGAAGGAATCTAAAAATATATTTGAACAAATTGCAACACGCCAATACCCTTGATAAATTTAAAGAAAACTTTACAAATTTATATATTAAAATTTTGAAATATTGGAATCCATTGCCAGATAATAGAAAATGCAAGTTCACGAAACTAACTACAAAATAAAATGTCAATGACTTTCAATACCTAATATATTTAGATTCTTGGAGAGGTAAGTAGGAAGAGCTATATGGGTTTGGGAGATAAGGGGGCAAATAGCAATAGTTATATAGGATAGATCATGATAGTTACATTGGTAGATATACACCTAGGAGCAGTTACATGGGAGGGATAGATCAGTGGAGATAAATTTCATGGATAGATAGCTTTGACTACAGCAATTACATATATACAACAGTTACATTTAAATCGGCTAAATTCTGATAACATAACACTAATGCAACTTCAATATACATAACCTGTATGGGATAAGATCAGTAAATACAAATACATGGAGAGAAGAGATTTAGTCCTAATTTATATACTGTATAGTGTCGGTAATGATTTCTTCAGGATTCAGATTAACTTTGGGATCTACACTACTTGGATACACTCCCATGGCATATTAATACTGAACACTACCAACACAAAAACATATTTGAACACGCCAAATCAATGCCAAATCCCCAAATGCCACGGTCATCACTCATTTCACTGCCAACACCTCAAATATCACTACCAACACTTCAAATAACACTACCAATTCACCAAATTTCACTGCCAACACATATGCTTATTCATTATACATGGCTTCAGTTACATTATGCCTTCAATGATTAAATTCACTTCCACCACTTGGCCAACACCTCGAATAATCTCTAATAAACAATGCCAACACACCATATCACGCTGCCAACATTTAGGTTCAATAATTGCCAACACCTCTGCCAACAATCCACACTTAAAATTGCCAAGTCGTACACACATTAGGCTAAACACTTTGCCAACCCTCATGCACACTTGATCAGCTTATCACTACCTCCGCCTACTTTGTCCATACACTATTAACAGATAATCATACACCCTTAAGGGGGCCCACCTCGTTTTTTTATTCTCTCCCTCTCTCCCTTTGGCTTGTATCCATTCGGCCCCATGCAGTCTCATTCAGCCTACTGTTTTATGACTTCTCCCCATCCAGGTGACCCCCCCCCCCCTTTATCAGTCTCTAAATAAATATCCCTCCCCTAGTTTGATCACGTACTGTCAACATCCACACATCACATCACACGTCCAATACACACTTGACCACAATGCCAACGGACATAATTTTGGCAACATCCCTACTTAATACTACACATTCACACTACTCACAATAGGAAAAAAAAAATCTGAAAACAAACTTTTCCCCAAAAGCTGCACACTATACAGAAGCTAGTTGCAAAAGTATTCGATACTACTTCATAAAAAGAGTAGGTTAGAATTGAGCTATAAACTAGAAGATAGTTAACACAGGCTTACCTTAGTACTGCCTGGAGGGAGATAGTCCAGGTGATGTTAACTTCGCCGATAAACTGGATTATACCCGAGAAGTAAGAATTACAGAAGGACCGTACACTTAAGACTACTAAAAATATAGAAGTATTACTTAAAAGCTTGGCTATTAAATACAAAATTTAAACAAATTAAGAATGATCAAGAATGCCAAATTGCATTGCCAATGAAGCAATAATATAGGCTTAAAATCCAAAATAAAGTTATATGAAAGAATACCAAAAATCCAATGGTTATTGCAAAATTAATGGATAAAGATGTACTTTCAAAAGAAAATTACTGTACACATTAATATTGGACAAAGTGAACCAAAAGTTATACTATGGTCACAAAGCCAAGTTCGGCATAAAGTACTTTAGGTACGTAATATAAAAGTAAAACTTGGTTCATTTGTTATAAGATATAATTATACAACCAGTAAGGGTAATCCAAAAATGAAGTATTACAATTATATGATTTTTGTAAGATATTATACAAATGTATGTCTGACTGATCAATAAAATACTAAGTTGATATATTCTTTTTAATATCCATTATATTTTAGTTTCTCCTGTTATTTCAAGTTTTATACTGTATGTGCAGTGTTTTGCAAGATATACAAATGTATGTGTGAATCTGATCAATAAAATACTAAGTTGATATATTATTTTTAATATCCATTATATTTTTAAGTTATATATAATTACTATTACTTTCTCTAAGTATAGTTTTTCTAAGTTAATTGTTTTATTTTCTAAGTTTTCTTCTCATATTCAGTATATTATCTCAGTTCTATTATAATTGTCTAGTTTCATATTTTCTTTCTTTTTGTTTCTAAGTCCATATATTGGAACTTTATTTATAATTGAGAACTATAGTTTTTCTAAGTTAATTGTTATATTTTCTAAGTTCTCTTTTCATATTTTCTTTCTTTTTGTTTCTAAGTCTATATATTGGAACTTTATTTATAATTGAGAACTGATTTTCGAAGTTTTTACCAGTTATAATAGTCATAGCTTATAATAAAGTGATCAATAAAAGTTAGTTCATTTATTTTCTTTTATTAAGTAAAGTTCGCGTGACAAAGACGATATATAACAATATTATATCAAGTGAAGTTAATAGCAAATACAGAGTTATGAATTCAAGTGATAGAATATATCATAAGTTACATTTAAGGCAAATACAATCCTTATTGAAATTAAAGCAAAGCAAAATATTGAAGCTGAAGGAGGGAACCAACTCGGGGAAGAAGGGGGGAGAGGGGACATCATCAAAGCAACAAAACTGTGAAGTAATAAGAAAAATAGCAAAGATTAGAGTAAAGGTAATAAGACCTATCTCATCTGAAAGGGAAAAATAGATTAGCCTAACCTAACACACACCATTCATACCATGCAACTACGACTACCTACTACGACTACATACTACGACTACAGACTACGACTACATACTACGACTACAGACTACGACTACATACTACGACTACAGACTACGACTACAGACTACGACTACATACTACATACTACGACTACAGACTACATGCTATGACTACATACTACGACTACAACCTAACCTAACCCACCCTCCCTCCTAACCTAACCTACACCACCACCACTACGACTACATACTACGACTACATACTACGAACTACGACTACAAACAAAACAGGAATATCACTCCCCTTGTATGGTAGTGGCGTGGGCAGTTTCTCGCAGCAACCAGCAGAGTCCACAGGCAGCAACCGGCAGAGTCCACAGGCGGCAACTCCAATCCTGGAAACAAGAAATAAAACATTAATTTAGGATCTTTAGATAAATACATAAATATAACTATATTATTCTGCTTATACTGTTCACAACAAGTAGGCAAATACTGATTTTTAATGTTTCCAACTTGAGTATTTTAGTTACAAGAGTTAAGCAAGGAAGTACGATGTTAATTATCAAACAATTATAAGGAAAGAATGAGCAGCTACTGTATATACTTTCTGATAACTTATTATTATGAACAGTATAGCAACAGGACAATTTTAATATATTAACATATATTAACCCTTTCAAGATTTTGACGCACTTCAACAGTATATTCTGGCTATTAATAGACGATTTTGTAAAGATTAGAAGGGTATATGAAAATAAGAGGGCTAATTGAGATAGTCTTTACGCTTCTGATGCCTACAGATCCTTCCTAAGATGTATAAAATCGCTTAATGATAGCCAGAATAAACTGTCAAAATGCGTCATAATCCTCAAGGGGTTAATAGTATACCGGCAGGGTGTCAAACCGGAGCAATTTTGTTTGAAGAACTTGAATGAAAATGAGAAGGAATACACGAAAATCAACACGAAATAGCATTGTTTTGACCATTCTATCACTTCCAAAGACATAATTTGAACTATAAACCATAATATTATCTTTACATAGACAATAATAAAGACTAAATATAATGGACTCGGCTTTCGTTTGACACCCTATACTGAGTTGGGCAGTAACTTACCCCAGACAGTTGGTAGGTTGTGGTGTGTTGGCAGTCCGTAGTTGGTGGTGGTGTTGGTAGCTTGTGGTGTGTTGGCAGTCCGTAGTTTGGTTGTGGTGTTGGTACCTTCTGGTTTGTTAGCAGAGTCCATACATAGTTCGGTGGTGTGACACAAACACCAACTCAAATCCTGAAAAGAGAAGAACATATTCATTAATTATAGATTAGAACATTCGACTCAGAAATATTTACCAAGTATGGAATATACAAACTATTGATATAATAAATCTAAAATACTCTACTATTTAAGTAAGGATAATAAAAGTATTGAGTAAACATCAAAATGTTAAACTATAAAATATATATACAGTAAAGTGCGGGATATATTGACAGTACATTAACCGAGTTGCCTTTAAAAACCTCTACAGAACTGGGTTGTATATAAAACTCCAGCGCGCGCGTAGGTTCTGGGGCCGGCTGGCTGCCTGAGTCGCCCAAAAAACGCGCTAAATCACCACGCCCAAAATAACGCTACAGCATTCTAACCTACACCAATGGATTTACCGCATCATTTTAGAATCTTTCTTTGTACTTTTTTCTTTGTTGGACTTGTGTTAGATTCTCGAAATTCGCCTTCCCTGAGCCAGAAATCGACATTTTCAGTCACAAATGTCAAAGTCCAGTAACTTTTGCATTTTTCGAGTTACAAGGTTAAAACTTTGACAATCGGTAGTTCGATTTATTTGCAGAAATGTGTTTTTTTCAGATTTTTAAAATGTTGTATTTTACAAAAGATATACATAAATTAGTGCTGATTGTTACGATCCAGGTTCTCAAAGACACAGGGCTCTTCAACATTGGACTAGATAATGGCAAAATGCAACAACGGTAACACTAGATCCAACCCCTGCCTTAAACACTGGAAAACAAAACACCATTACCGCCCTGAGTCGTGCCTGGACAACGAGGTATCCTATGACTCGGTAACTGGTGCACACACACTAGGCTGACGCTCAATGAAACAGCCTATTCTCAAACAGTAAAAGATTACTCGATTATGTTACACAAAGAAAAGATAGTTAACGTGATTAATTAACGTTACGGTAGATACTCAAATAACGCACTCCTGTATTAAAGAAAGTGCAATGCTAGTCCTGCAACATCAACTGGAAACTTCTGAAATAAGTCTGATGCTGGGAAGATGTTCGAAAAGAATCTTGAACAATTATAATGCAGAATACGGGTCACAATAAATGCTAGGACATATAGTAATAATAGGCAGGCGAATAATAAACACTGCGCAAAGGTAGTAATGCTCGACAACTAAAGAAATGCTTCGCGACACAACGCAACAGCCTACTAGGGTTGTGCAACTCAACAACAACCTCGGTTCAAAAGTGCAGTGAATAATAATGCTGCATACATATAATAATGGGGCTTATCTCTAACCAGTGTCTGCTCAGTTAATAAAGTCTAGCTGGGGTATCAAGGCAGGGCAACAATGGGCGAGCATGTGGCTCGTAGCCTAACGTTGTCCGAAGGTGGTATAATGAAGATTACGTTATATGACGGGGATGCTCTCTTGATAAATCTAGGTCTCTAGTACCTAGCTCTATCCTGGCGATCCCTCAGAAGTCAACACAAAGAGGCAGCACTATGTTGTGAGGGATAGGCTATGGCCCTCTCACACCACAGCGCTGTGCTCGCAAAGTAAACCCACCCGAAGACAACGTAGGCTCCCACAGTACCTGTCGATGTCGTGCAGGGCTTAGCTAACACTGCACACATCGGAGACAACGACACAGTAACCTTACCCCTAGTCTAGCTTTAGATAACCAAGCAGAATCACTCAACACCTTGCCAGGGAGACATATACCGGTCTACAACCTTCCCGAGAGAGGACACATACGGAAAAGTCCGTCTCTCAAAACCTCAATAAAGCATAATACCTCCTTAACCTAATACATGGAAATATCTGAGAGCTTCGCGTACAATACGACTGGTCGACGGTGAACGTCTATGCTGAAACCAGAAGGGATGTTGAGTTTAATAAAGATTAGAGAATGAGAAAGGAGAAGTCGAGAGAGAGAAATAGTATGCAAAGTGGCGAGTATGGGGGACAGAATTGCAAAGGATGTAGGCGATACGCGTGTCAGGCAAGCTCTGAGCTGGTAAAGAACATGAGGCCGCAACGGGAAGGGACTAGTTGACCACCCGGCCGCCAACGCCGTCAGCGCCCAAGCAAGCCGCGTCATAGCTCACCCCGCTGCCAGGTGTACTCCCTCACCCTCTCTCGCTCGCCTCCCACACAAGCAACATTTATATTATAGCGAATATAAAATATAAGGCGCGGTCACAGACCAAAACAAAGACCATTTCTAGACTGTCTGAGGCAACACGACACTAATTAAATAAAGCAGATCATTCTAGGACAACTGTAGCCCATCCCCCCATCCTGGCGAGCGCTAGCGAGCTGCAATGCCCCACGCAACCATTCTGCTAACGCCGGGAGGCGTCACCCCCCCCCCCCCCCAAGATATGGGACACTCAACCATGAGCCCATATCTGAACAGGCAGAATGTCGCTAGAATCTGCCACTCCTAACCACTCTGCCACTCATGGAATGCAAGCTCAGTCTCCTCAAAAAAAAATACAACATTTTTATATAAAAAAATCTTATCACCCTTCCCAAATATAATACATTAATTCATAACATTGTGCTCCCAGAGCGAGCTTTAAGAAGCACAGCCTACTGAGGGAAAATCATCTGCACTCAGTACTCAGCTACAATATTATCTTAAAATTAATTATTAAAAAGAAAGTTTTTATTTAATTTTTCATATTTTATTTTAATGTTGTTTTTGGCGGCTACTATAGATGTAGCCTAATTTTCTTCTAATCAAAGCCAACAACTCCTGCCCTGCTACCCTACGCTGATGCTACACACGCGAGCCAACAAGCACCAGCGCAAAAATACACCGCGAGCCAAGACAGGAGGCTATACCAACATACTGTGGTAGCCTACCCCGGATCCTCCACCCGCGACAAACAGTCCGCAATCACATTCTCACAACCGGCAATATGGCGAATGTCTAAGTTGTACTCTTGCAACATGAGCGACCATCTGGTCAGCCTCATATTCCGGTTGTGGAATTGATTGAGGAATTTAAGCGGGTGGTGGTCGGTATACACTACCACGACTACCCATAGGCAGGAACATAGACCTCAAAGTGTCTGAGCGCTAACACGATTGCCAGCAGTTCCTTTTCAACAACCGAATAGTTTTTCTGTGCTGAATTAAATTTCTTTGAAAAGAAACTGACTGGATGCTCAAGACCTTCCTCGTCTGTCTGCAAAAGTACGGCACCAGCCCCTACTCCGCTGGCATCAGTCGCCAACTGAAATGGTCGTTCAAAGTCCGGGGCCCTGAGGATAGGGTGAGTGCATAAAAGGTGTTTAACTACTCGAAACGCCTGCTCACACTCAGGTGCCCAGCGGAACTTTTTATCTTTGGCTAGTAGATCTGTCAAAGGAGCTAACACAGTAGAATAGCCTCTTATAAAGCGGCGGTAATACCCAATCATGCCCAAAAATCTTGTGATCTGCCGCTTGGTGGTCGGCCTGGGGAACAAGTCGATAGCCTGTATCTTCTGTTGGGGCAGGCTCACCTGCCCTAACCCAACCACAAACCCCAGATACTGCACCGTGGCTTGCACAAAGTCACACTTGCCCAGATTAACCACCAAGCCTGCTTTACTAAGTTGACTAAATAAGGCTTCTATGTGCTCACAGTGACTTTGGAAATCGTTGTCATAAATGATCACGTCATCAAGGTAGACAGTACAGTTTGGGATGTCTGCTACGATGTCGTTCATTAAGCTCTGGAAAGTGGCCGGTGAATTTTTCAGACCATATGGCATCACGTTGCAACGGTAAGTACTGCCATCCACCACAAACCCGCACACCTCTTTAGCCCGCTCAGACAGTGGTACTTGCCAGTAGCCTTTGACGAGGTCTACCTTGGTCAAGTACCTTGCTTTCCCGATCTTATCCACACTGTCATCCACTCGGGGAAGAGGATATGCATTGGTGGGGGTCAACCCGTTCAACCGCCTAAAGTCAATGCAGAACCGAACTTTTCCATCAGGTTTGGGCTGCAGAGTGACAGGAGAAGTCCACCGTACTGCCCCCTTCTCGATCAAGCCTCTCGCCAGCATATACTCCAGCTCATCCCTGAGCGCTGGGAGTTTAATGGGTGGCACCCGATAAGGTATCGACTTGAAGGGGGGTGCTCTCCTACATCGACGTCATGCACCGCTTGAGTAGTGAGGCCTGGGTGCTCGGCAAATACAGTGGGGTATGAATCGAACAGGCGCTGCACTGCCACCTGCTGTTCCTCCGGCAGGTGCGCCAGAGCATCATGCGCACATTGGCTCGAATTCCCCGCCCACTGATCAGCCGAGACATGACAATCCCAGTTATCATCCACCTGATCATTGCTGCCCCCCTCTCCTTCTCCACCATGACCGCAGCAGGTCAACACAGGGACAGCTAGTGACTCAGGTGGGCACCTCACATACTCCTTCAACAAATTAACGTGGCATAGTTGGTTACGCTTCTTCCGGTCTGGAGTGGCAACGAGGTAATCTAGATCGGAGATCTTTGACACCACCCGATAAGGCCCAGCGTACTTGGCAGCCAGAGGATGACCTGACAAAGGCAACAGGACCAACACCTCTTGACCTACCTGAAACTCCCGGAGTTTCGCCTTAGTATCGTACCTGTCCTTCATACGGGCCTGCGAACCCACCAAATTACGCCCGGCCAGCTCCAGACTTCTAAGCATTCTCTCTCTGCTCTCGAGGACGTATCTCAACATAGAACATGGCTTAGCGGTACCCTCCCAAATCTCCTTCACCATGTGGAGAGGGCCCCTCACCTGATGCCCGAAAACAAGCTCATTCGGACTGAAACCGAGACTCTCTCCAGGTACTTCTCTTGCCGCGAACAAAACATACGGCAGACCCAGGTCCCAATCCTTTCCGTTCTCTGCGCAATAACATCGAAGCATGCTTTTCAGCGTGGCGTGCCACCTCTCCAACACCCCTTGACTCTCCGGGTGATACGCAGAAGAGACGACAGTGCTGATGCCATGCTGAATCATAGTTTGTTTGAACAGATTAGAGGTAAAATTAGGACCTTGGTCCGATTGCACCTCTTGCGGGGTAACCATACCGCGAGCAATACAAGAGCAGGTTCCGGACAACAGTTTTCGCCGTGCCATTTCTCATTGGATATGCATCAGGATAACGAGTGGCCACATCCATGATAGTTAATAGAAATTTATTACCGGCACTAGTAGGGGGTAGGGGTCCGACCATATCAATGATGACCTTACTGAAGGGCGGTCCACTGACAGGAATGGGGTGCAACGGGGCTCTCGGAATTGTTTGGTTAGGTTTTCCAACCCTCTGGCACGTATGACACCTTGCTATCCAGGTTACCACCTGCCCCTTCAACCCCGGCCACCAAAAAAAAAATTCTAAAGCCGCTACCGTTTTTCTCACCCCTAGATGTCCTGCCAGTGGTATGTCATGCGCCAACCTCAGTAGGCTATCCCTGCACTCCCATGGCACCACCAACTGGTCCACTACTCCGGACCCCTCTTGCCAACTACGTTTAGGGTCTTGAAAACGCCTATAGAGGATGCCTTCTAAATAAAAAAAATCTCCTGGCTGTGCATCGCTGTCCTCGTCGAGCTCTACAGCTCCATTAGCACACGTTTGGAGCTCAGGGTCCTCTAGTTGCAACCGACGTATATCTGAGGGTGCCAAGCGATCTAACTGCTCCCGGAGCAATGCATGACCTTCCCCGATACTGGGCTGCTCCCTCTGTCTCTCTCGATGTACATAACGTTGCTGTCGTGGAGACTCGTCATGCCCAGCCTCGTCACTCTCGATGACAGGCCCAGGGGCTACTCCAGAATTAAGTAATGGTGCTAATACTGAATCACCCAGGAGAGCCGCCGAGTCAAAACTCTTAAAACCAACTCCAGCTTTAGCCTCCTCCTGTTGATCGTTCCTCCGCTGGTCTGAAGACGGAGGACTAGGCTGTGACACTTTAGCTGCCCGAGCTCGAGTGACAACACACACCATGGGTTGTGTCTGGCACCGCTCGACCCACTCTTACTCTTCCCTACTCACGTCGGCCGGCCTCTCGGCAACGACTAAGGGTAGAACCTCAGAAGCGGGCATTGCAAAGTCGTTGCCGAGAAGAAGGTCGACGCCCTCCACTGGCAGTTTCTCCACAATCCCGACATCCAATTCACGTGCCACACCATCCACCTCCAACTCCAACTGCACCAGCGGGTATGACCGAGTTGCATTAATACCCTGCACCACTACCACCCGAGCCGCGTTTATAGGGTAGCCAGTCAAGTTTTTCATCAGAGTCTGGGAAGCACCTGTATCACGCAAGACCTCTACTCCATGCCCACATCACGCAACCCCGCCCTCTATGGTCGCAAAAAACATCCTGAGCAGGGTTCGAGCCTCCCAGGTGCTTCTGCATTGGCTGTGCCTCAGCCTCTGACGAACTGCCCCGGGCAAACTCAGATGACTTCGGAGACACACCAATGTTGCAGGCCAAAGACACAGCTGCTGTAGGTGGTTTGCTAGGACAGACTCTTGCAAAGCGCCCCTTTTTATGACAATGATAACACTCCAACTCCCCTTTGGGCTTCCCTTGGTACTGGGAAGGGCCCGGCCCCTTCTTAAACGGGACGGTGCTAGTCTTATGGTCAGTCTTGGTATCATGGCTCTTGTACTTGTTTGCATAAGGTATACCACTAACTCGGGGGGGTGGGGTATCACGCCCCTTGTTACCTGCCTCACTACGCTGGGCAGACCCGCACCCACGAATTATTGATAGCCGGAGGTCAGCCATCTCAGCTGCCTCCTGTAGAGTTTTTGGTTGCTTTTCTTTCAGGTTTAACGTCAGGTCGCCGCCCGTGCATTTGAAAAACTGCTCTAACAGCACCAACTGTTTAATGTCGTCAAACGTAGTAGCTTTCTCCGACCTCAGCCAATTCCCAAAAGCATCGGACAGCTCCCGGGCATGTTCCAAAAAGGTGCTCTCCCGACCCTTGGTAACACCCCGGAACTTCAACCTGTACGTCTCTGGTTGTAGTTCGTATGCTCTCAGGACAGCCTCCTTGAGTTCCTCATAGATAATACACGACTCTATAGGCAATGCATCATAAGCCTTGAGTCCCTTGCCCACAAGTCTAGAGGAAACAAGGGCTGCCCACTTCTCCCCAGGCCACTGGTGTTCCTGGCACTTCTTCTCGAATCTCATGAAAAATTCGGTGACACCCGACTCATCAAATACAGGGACTAGCTTCAACAGGTGCGACAAAGACTGATCATGCCCACAATTCCCACCACCGAGACGTTGCCCTGTCGTTTCCACCCGAGTCTTCTCAAGATCGATATCTGCACGGTACCTGGTAGACTCAGCCTCCGACTGGGCTTTTATTCTCGCGAGTTCGAGATCAGTCTGTTGTTTAGCCTTTATCTTAGCGAGTTCGAGACGTTCCTCACGCTCAGCCTGCATCTTAGCCATCTCAAGCTGGAAGAGCATTTCTGTAGTGAAACTTTGAGGAGGAGGTGCAACTATTGGAGGCCCACCCAGCGATCCTAAACCACGCTGCCAGCGGCTATCGGCCTGCGGGAACGTACTAAACTCCGGCATCCTACAGGTCCCGATGGGAGTAGAGTGGAGGGGGGGCTCGAGCAGAAGTCCCCGAGCACCCTCTCCACCCTGGACCTCACTAGCCACCCCCAGTACGCAAGCCCCCAAATCGTTCTTCTTGATGCCATGAGCCACCTTAAGCCCCATGAGGGGAGCCAAACACTGTAGACCATACTTGCTAATTCCTTCTAGTCGATCAGCTGTTATAGGCACCTCCAAAAACTTCTTTGCGGCCTCCTCACTAGTTACTAACCCCCCTGGCATCTTCCCATCAGAGCCTGCATCATTCCCTGAACTCTCAGTATGATCTGATTCGTCTCCCATTGTGTCCACCAAAAATTCTCACGTTTATAAAAAAAAAAAAAGTACCCAAGCTCCTATGTAGCACTATTCACTTGCCAAAAATGTCTGAAGACTCTCAAGTGCTATACTACTTTGCCAAAAAAAAATTAACGTGCCCACTATATTCCTCAATAAAACAAATGACCACAACAATCCTGCAATTATCTCTTAGTTCACAAGATCCTGAGCTAGGTCGCCATTTGTTACGATCCAGGTTCTCAAAGACACAGGGCTCTTCAACATTGGACTAGATAATGGCAAAATGCAACAACGGTAACACTAGATCCAACCCCTGCCTTAAACACTGGAAAACAAAACACCATTACCGCCCTGAGTCGTGCCTGGACAACGAGGTATCCTATGACTCGGTAACTGGTGCACACACACTAGGCTGACGCTCAATGAAACAGCCTATTCTCAAACAGTAAAAGATTACTCGATTATGTTACACAAAGAAAAGATAGTTAACGTGATTAATTAACGTTACGGTAGATACTCAAATAACTGGCACTCCTGTATTAAAGAAAGTGCAATGCTAGTCCTGCAACATCAACTGGAAACTTCTGAAATAAGTCTGATGCTGGGAAGATGTTCGTAAAGAATCTTGAACAATTATAATGCAGAATACGGGTCACAATAAATGCTAGGACATATAGTAATAATAGGCAGGCGAATAATAAAGACTGCGCAAAGGTAGTAATGCTCGACAACTAAAGAAATGCTTCGCGACACAACGCAACAGCCTACTAGGGTTGTGCAACTCAACAACAACCTCGGCTCAAAAGTGCAGTGAATAATAATGCTGCATACATATAATAATGGGGCTTATCTCTAACCAGTGTCTGCTCAGTTAATAAAGTCTAGCTGGGGTATCAAGGCAGGGCAACAATGGGCGAGCATGCGGCTCGTAGCCTAACGTTGTCCGAAGGTGGTATAATGAAGATTACGTTATATGACGGGGATGCTCTCTTGATAAATCTAGGTCTCTAGTACCTAGCTCTATCCTGGCGATCCCTCAGAAGTCAACACAAAGAGGCAGCACTATGTTGTGAGGGATAGGCTATGGCCCTCTCACACCACAGCGCTGTGCTCGCAAAGTAAACCCACCCGAAGACAACGTAGGCTCCCACAGTACCTGTCGATGTCGTACAGGGCTTAGCTAACACTGCACACATCGGAGACAACGACACAGTAACCTTACCCCTAGTCTAGCTTTAGATAACCAAGCAGAATCACTCAACACCTTGCCAGGGAGACATATACCGGTCTACAACCTTCCCGAGAGAGGACACATACGGAAAAGTCCGTCTCTCAAAACCTCAATAAAGCATAATACCTCCTTAACCTAATACATGGAAATATCTGAGAGCTTCGCGTACAATACGACTGGTCGACGGTGAACGTCTATGCTGAAACCAGAAGGGATGTTGAGTTTAATAAAGATTAGAGAATGAGAAAGGAGAAGTCGAGAGAGAGAAATAGTATGCAAAGTGGCGAGTATGGGGGACAGAATTGCAAAGGATGTAGGCGATACGCGTGTCAGGCAAGCTCTGAGCTGGTAAAGAACATGAGGCCGCGACGGGAAGGGACTAGTTGCCCACCCGGCCGCCAACGCCGTCAGCGCCCAAGCGAGCCGCGTCATAGCTCACCCCGCTGCCAAGTGTACTCCCTCACCCTCTCTCGCTCGCCTCCCACACAAGCAACATTTATATTATAGCGAATATAAAATATAAGGCGCAGTCACAGACCAAAACAAAGACCATTTCTAGACTGTCTGTGGCAACACGACACTAATTAAATAAAGCAGATAATTCTAGGACAACTGTAGCCCATCCCCCCATCCTGGCGAGCGCTAGCGAGCTGCAATGCCCCACGCAACCATTCTGCTAACGCCGGGAGGCGTCACATGATTTATTCATAAAATGCAAAGTATAAGTAAATCTGGTTGAAATTAGTTGTTTCTTCACACAATTATGAACTCAATTATTGATTTCGTTCCGTATGAACACTAAAAAATTATTAAACTTAAATAATAACCGAATAATTTAGATATTGAAGGATTTGGTGATTCTCGTGCTCTGGCCCAGTCAGGTTGAGCCATCCTAGTCCTGCCAAAAACGTTGGAATTCACCACGCCCAAAATTAACGCTACACCTTTCTAACCTATTTCATTCGATTTACCGCATCATGGCACCCATTCTAGCAAGAACAAAACAAATCGTTGCTGGACTTGTGTCACATTCTCCATATTCGCCTCCCCTGAGCCAGAAATCGAAATTTTCAGTCACCAAATTTGAAAGTCCATTAACTTGTACAATTTTCGAGTTACAGGGTTAACACTTTTTGACAATAGATAGTTCGAATTGTGTTGAGAAAAAGATTTGCTCAGCTTTTCTACATGTTGAGTTTTACGAAAGATATGATTAAATTAGAGCGACATTCCCCCACCGATATGTAACTAAGTCATTGGTGTAATTTACTTATATTTACAGAAAATGCTTCTTATTTAATCATCATGTTTCAGATTAAGATATAACAAACTTAACCCTATGAAGAATATGATGCATGTTGGCGGTTTCTTCTGGCGATCATTAGACGATTTTATACAGCTTAGGAAGGATCTGTGGTAATTAAAAGGGTAAATACTATCTCCATTAACCCTCTAACTTCCATTAACCCTTCCTAATCTGAGTAAAATCGTCTAATAACAGCCAGAACACAAACACCAAATGCGTCATGGTATCTTCTAAGGGCTAAAGGGGGTAGTACTCGCTTTTTCTGGACCTCCTTCTCCCTCATGATTAGCATATTAGTTTTGAGATTTTAAGACGTTCGTTCTATTAGTTTGTCGATTTTAAGACATTTCACCGCATTTCTTTGTCAATATTAAGACCTTTCGTACCATTTAGGTATGGATTTTATCCTGGCGAGCAAGAGCGAGCCTGTAATTTTAGAAGTAAACCGGCCTTCGGCCGGGAAATTTTTCTACCGAAAAATATATAAATTTATCTTGAAAAGGGGTCTAGGGGGTGCTATTCTAAGCTTGATGGAGGTACTGTATAGCGAGGAAACTAAAAACTAAATAAATTAAACATACAGTACTTATACATAACTCAAAAACCAAGCACTACCCCCTTAAAGGGAGAATGCAATATCTTAACCCCTTCTGTACCGGCGACGTCCTTTTAATTAAATTCTAGCAACTATCACACGATTTAATTCAGTTTCAAAAGGGCCTCCAGCAATTAAGAGGCTTCAAACTATCTCACGTAACCCTTTTTACCACCACAGATCCTTCTTAAGCTCCACAAAATCGTCTAAATATAGCTAGAATAGAATTAATGAGACGTCGCCGGTACAGAAGGGGTTAAGCACTGACTATCCACATTAATGAGGTGAAAGGTCTCAAAATCGCCAAACTAACGGAACGAACGTCTTAAAATCTCAAAACTGATACACTAAACATGAGGGAGAAGGGGGTCCAGAAAAGGCGACTAACTCCCCCTTAACCCTATTAGGTGCAGGTGGGCCAATTTGGAGCCTCCCTGTTTTACTCCATTAGCTTGGAAATATTAAGACGTTTCATCGCATTAGTTTGGCGATTATATGATGCTTCAACCCAATAAGGTGTCGATTTTTCCTGGGAGAAACCGGCCTTTGGCTGGGAAATTTGTCTACCGAAAAATGTACACATTTAGTTTGAAGGGGGTCTGGGGGACGTTTTTTTTTTAGTTTGAAGGGGGTTTGGAGAGGCGTTTTTTCAGGTCTAGCGGGTAAACTAAAAACACATTGTTCGAACAAAACAATTAAAACCTCTATAATAATGAAACATATACCATAATAAACTCCCAAGACGTTGCACCAAATAGTGTTAAGCACCGACTATCCACGCATTCTAAAGCATGATTTGGTAACTTTCAGTGCCAGTATTAGGGCTCCCTTTGTTACTTTAACCCCTTCTGTACCGGTGACGTCTTTTAAAATGTATGCTTGCAATATTTAGACGATTGTGTGCAGTTCAAGAAGGATCTGCGGTAGTAAAAAGGGTTAAGTGAGATAGTTCGAAGCCTGTTAATTACTGGAGGATCATTTTAAACTGAATAAAATCGTCTCATGAGTTAATCAGGCAATCATTAGAGGATTATATTCAGATTTGGAAAACCCTGTCTTCCACAGTTCCTTCCTAATCTTAATTCAATCGTATAGTGATAGACAGTGCAAAATTAAGAAATGCGTCTTTTGAAGGGGGTTAGGTTTTTAGAGTGCTCCCTTAAAGAAATACTCAGAAGGCCCCTTGTCGAGATAAATGTGTACATTTTTCGGTAGAAAAATATGCCTGCCCGAAAGGCCTATTCCTACTAAATTTCCGACTAGCTTTCGCTCGCCAGGAAAAATCGATACCTAATGGGCACGAAAGGTCTTAAGATCGCCAAATTAATGGAGCAAACCTAAAATCACCAAATTAATGGGGCAAACGTCTTAAAATCACCAAATTAATGGGCCTTTAATACGGCTGAAATTATATGTTGTTTTTACACAACTTGCTAATCATATATACGTTACACTCCGTTTCAGATCAACACCTACACAATTATAATACCGTACAGTTGGCCACATAAGTTCTGTTCCTCGTCGTGATCTTAAGTATGAAAGTAAAATGGTATACTGTAAATGAATTGCGAGTATGGTTTATTTTAATTATCACTTGACTAGCCAGATAAGTTAACGATAATGATAGGGAATAGGCTCGCATTATTAGGGACAATGTAGGTCTATGGAATCCTTATACTGTACTCATGTTTAATCCACTGTGGGAGAATAATTTTGATCACATTTATAAAACCCGATACTAATAGAAAAAAACGCCTATTCTAATCAATCTCAGAGCTCTTTCGGACATCCTCACTGTTTACAAACGCCTTCATGCAGTATAATCGATATTTACCCCCTGCTGGCAACATAGATGACGATTTCAATAATTCATGGGGGGTTGAGGAGGGGCAAAGCCCCCCCCCCGTGTATCCCACATTGGAATTATAGATAAGACCACTCATTTCTCAAAATCTGGCGGGGGAAAAAAACATGAAAAATAAGGGAAAATTTGTATTTTAATACCACGAATTTTCCGAGTGTTTTTTATAAAAGAAAATGTTCATTTGCATCAATATATAGTGTTTGTAATTAATTAGAAATCTCGGGAAAACCTATTTTCCCCATTAGGCCTATTGATCGATGTTGAGACACGCCGATAGTGATTTGAAAAGACATTAGCCTAACCTAACCTAGTTTTATGGGTCGGGGCTGCTGCCCCCACACCCCCGCTGGTTGAGTACTAATCCCTTAGTAAAAAAAAAAAAAAAAAAATTGGCTGTCGATTATAAGGTGAAAGAAAGTCGATGAAGTCTACGGTGTTTACTCTGCAATCTTCAGCTTTGATTGTACATTGATAACGGGAAAGTACCTTATTGACAACCTTGTTACGAAAATTAGATTTTAGTACCATACTTTTATAATAGGTTTTTTCGAGGGTCTAACACATTTTCATATGATCTTTAGAGCTATCGATGACTGAAAGTACCGTATTGACAACCTTGTTACGAAAGACATTTTAGTAACATACTTTTTTATTAGGTTTTGCCGAGGGTTAAAACAAATTTTCTTATGATCTTTAGAGCATATAGATTCAATATTTATCTTCAAATATATCAACAAAATTTGTGGTATTACAATAACATTGAACCAAAATGAGGGTACGAGCCTATTCCCTATAATTACCAAGTTAACTACTGCACATAGAAATACGCTCATAATTTAATAATGCGCATTATATTGCTAAGTATATAAGATCACGGAGAGAATCGTAATTTATGGGGGTAACTGTACTTGGAAGTATTTGAACCAATAATCAAGTGATCAGGGACTTACCTTAGGTTAGAGGTACAGTAGTAGTGGTTGTGGTGGTGGTTGTGGTGCTGGTAGATGTGGTAGTGGTGGTGGTAGATGTGGTGGTAGTGGTGGTGGTAGATGTGCTAGTAGTGGTAGTGGTGGTGGTGGTGGTAGGCTAGATATGATATTTGTGGAACTAGTGATGGTGGTGGTTGTGGTATAGAGATGGTACTGGTGGTAGAAGCGGTGGTGGTAGAGATGGTACTGGTGGTAGCTGTGGTATTAGTGGAGGTAGTTGAAGTAGGAACGGTGGTGGTAGTTGTGGTAGAGATGGAGACTCGTTACGATCAATGGATATATATTGTTTTATTCCCTTCATTATCTGTTGAAGCGATGGTGGGTGTGGTGGTAGTGGTGGTGGTAGCTATGGTGGCAGTGGTAGCTAGGGTGGTGGTGGTAGTAGTTGATTGGTGGTGGTAGTGGTATAATACTAATATTGACAGTATCATAGTCATATACTGTATATTCTTGTTTATCTATGTCCAGTGGTTGGTTAGACAATCTACAAACAGCCTCTTGAAGGTCAGTATTAATGTTGTTGCTTGTTTTCCTTTAATTGCAGTTCTCACATCGATAGCATTGATGGTGGTGGTAGACGTGGAAATAATAGTTGTGGTGGTAGTAATGGTAGCCGTGGTGGTAATACTTGACTGGTGATGGTAATAGTGGTAGGCTGGTAGCAGCAGTCGTGGTGGTTGTAGCCGTTAGGGGGTAGTAATAGTGGCAGTTGTGGTAGCGTCAGTCGTGATGGTGGTTATGGTAGTAATATTGGTAGTTGTGGTAGCCGTGGTAGTGGTGGCAGTAGTTGTGGTAGCAGTGGCAGTTATAGGTAAGCACTAAAACCCACACATTCTGGAAGGAAGAAATTAAATAATTAGTAATATAGTCGGGTTTCTAATAACGTAAACACTTAATAATTTATCGACATTTATCGTTGGGAAGACTACACTGTAAATAATAATGGGGATACAAATAATAATTCAAGTGTCCATAATAATCTAACCATTTAAAGATATACTGATATTAATAAAGGAGAGAGAGAGACTGACTTGGGGGGGTGGGGGTAATAAAGATAACTTTATTGGGAAGCATCGAAATCATCCTCTAAGCTAACACAAACATAATTAGTACGGTATTACGACACACACACACACACACACATTGCATACATAGATAGAGGATATAAATACAAAACAAAAAATTGAGAAAGAGTAGTCATGTGGGGGAGGCGAAGGCATATGATGGGGGGGGGGGAAACGTAGGAGAGGGGGGGGCGGGGTGCGGGGAGGAGGAGATGGGGGAGGGGGGGCCAGAAGAGAGAGGAGGATGAGAAGAGAAGTAGGTAGAAGGAAAAGAAGAAGAGAGGAGAGATGAGGAAGAGGAGAAGAGAGAAGGGGGAGGAAAGGAGAGGATTGAGGGGGGAGGGAGAAACGAGCAGGACTGGGAATTGGCGAGAGGGGGGGGTGACGGAGGGGGTAGGGGTAGCCAACAGTGATGTCACCTCGTTTGCTAGTTTGTACCTTTAATTAGGTAATGACCCCCTCTATATTCACGCACCTCACCAACGCAATGAACACACACCAAATAGTTTCTGTTATTACCTAAATGTCCTGAAGGTCAACGATATTCCCGTAATTACTGGTTGTTAGAATATATGCAAACGACACAACATACAAGAACCGGCTCAAACAGTCATAAGTTCACAATGTTCTTATATTACTCTAATAAATTACATGACTGACCACCTTAGCTATCATAGAATTCCAAAACACACCCATATTTACACGAAAAGTTCCCCATACACACCTTATATACGATGAAATACGAAGAGCCAACGCCGCAACGTCCTGTCCCTTCCAGTCGACTGTCAGCACTGAATATTGACGTCACATTCAACCTGCCCCTCCCCTTTAATTCACGAGTCCTATTATAATTTTTAGATAGTTAATTAATCAACTTCCGCATTACCTTCAGGCTTAGGATGTTCTAAACACATAGTCTAATTTAGATTAGGTATTTGGAAGTTTTGATTAGCTGCATATAGGACTTGTAATGCAGGGATATTTACTTTTTAAATTGAAACACTGGCATCGATATCAATCCTCCATAAAACAGATCAAACAGATGAAGTGAAAACATTTGCGAGTCAAATGATACATATATATATACTGTATATTATGTATGTACAGTTGTCCATGTTGAATTGTAGGATACACACTTCTTGATTTAATGTATGAAAGGAAAAGTAGTATGAATGAATTAGCGTATTTTATTGTGCAGTACTTCCATAATTCCTACAGTATTTGAGAACTCGTGCATATATTTTATTCTGCCTATTATTGGACTATTTTATTCAGCTTAGGAAGATATGGTGTTAGAGTTAAAAGGTTAACCGAGATAGATTTTACTTTAATTACTATAAACCATTTCAGAACGGCCTACAATAGACCACTTGCGAGTTTCAGGCTATAAGGAAGTTGGGGCCGTAAACAACGATTGTAAATATATATACAATCATAATGTGGGTTTCTGATGGATAAAAAGTATGATCAGTTTGGTTTGATGTATTTATAAATGTATTGTCACCGTATTTTAGCTGATAATTCTGCTAAATATTGATAAGCACGGCTCCAACTTCCTTATAGCATGAAACTCGCAAGTGGTCAATTGTCTAATGGTAGCCAGAATATAATTAAGAAATGCGTCCTGAACCTGAGAGGGTTAATATGACATGTTAATGGGTTTATAGCAACATAGTAGAAATGACGGAACATCATTATGGGAGGAAATTAAAATAGCATCAAGGCTTAGCAACGTGTGCATTATGGGGATTTTAATTTCCCTAATATAGATTGGCAGCAACAAATAGGCGACTCTGATTCAAAGGAGTTTATTGAGGTAGTACAAGATAGTTTTTTATCTCAATTCATAGATACGCCGACTAGAGGTGATAATATTCTCGATTTAGTTTTCAGTAACAATGAACATATGATAAATAGTGTAGAAATCGGGGACCACCTAGGAAATAGTGATCACAATTCTGTGTATTTTAATATACAATGGAAAGGTAATACCAGAGAGAATACAACATTAATACCTGACTTCAGAAAAGCCAATTATGGTGGGTTAAGAGAAGCCCTGTTAGCGGACCCTATGGTCAAAAAATTAAGTCGATCCAGGTGTCCAAATGAGTGTATCCTTTCTCAGGCACCTGTCATCTTAAGTCAGGAGGAGACGTCAAACTTGGTAGATACATACGATAATTTTATCAAGTCAGTATTCAATGCGCAAAATAAATATATCCCCAAAAGAAAATTTAGATCAACACAGAACCAACCCAAATGGATGAATAATAGACTATTAGATCTTCTAGGACAAAAGAGAGGAATATATAGAAAAATTAGAAAAGGCGAAATTCACCTACTTGCTTACTATCAGAATCTATCAAGACAGGTAAAAAAGGATATTAGGAAAGAAAAAAGAAATTATGAAATTAAGGTTGCCAATGACTCAAAAAATAATCCTAAAGCTTTTTACCAACTATATAAATCCAAGGTTAGAGATGTAATTGGTCCCCTTAAAACTTCGATAGGAAAATTGACGGAAAGTTATTTAGAAATGTGCAGTACATTAAATATTCAATTTCTTTCCGTTTTCACTAATGAAAATTTGGCACAGTTTCCAGAAGTCCGTAAGGTATACAGCGATAGTATAGAAAATAGGTTAAGTACGGTTACTATAAGTAGAAATGATGTGGTTAAGGAAATTGACAGACTGAAACCTCATAAATCGCCTGGTCCTGATGAGGTATATGCTAGAGTATTAAAAGAATGCAGAGATGAGTTAAGTTATCCATTAACATTTCTATTTAACAAGTCATTAGAAACAGGTATAGTTCCAGAAGCTTGGAAGCTTGCAAATGTAGTTCCGATCTTCAAAAAAGGTGATAAATCAATAGCATCCAATTACCGTCCCATTAGTCTCACTTCAATCATAGGAAAACTACTAGAGTCAATTATTGCTAGGAAAATGAGAAACCACTTAGAAACATTTAACTTAATCAATTCTTCTCAGCATGGATTCACTCAGGGACGGTCTTGCCTTACTAATTTGCTTAGTTTTTTCTCAGAGGTATATGAAGCAGTAGATAATGACAAGTCATATGATATTATATATTTAGATTTCAGTAAAGCTTTCGACAGAGTCCCTCATGAGAGATTGATGAGAAAGGTTGAGGCACATGGAATAGGTGGGGCGTTGTTAGGATGGATTAGGTCATGGCTAATTGGTAGGAAGCAGAGAGTCAGCATAAATGGTACCAAGTCAGAATGGGGAGCAGTCAAAAGTGGTGTCCCCCAGGGATCGGTATTAGGTCCCCTGTTGTTTCTTATATACATAAATGACCTAGATTTAGGTATAACTAGTAGGATAAGTAAATTCGCAGACGATACTAAAATAGGGAGATCAATTGATACAGATAGCGATATAGAGTGCCTCCAAAGGGATCTAGATACCTTACATGAATGGTCAGTAAATTGGCAGATGAAGTTTAACATTGACAAATGCAAGGTATTAAAGATAGGGAAGATGCAAACAAATGTTAAATATAAACTAGCTAATTTAGAATTAGAAAATTCAGACTGCGAGAAAGATCTAGGTGTGTTTGTTAGCAATGATTTGAAGCCTAGAAAACAGTGTATAAGCGTTCGTAATAAGGCAAACAGGATTCTCGGGTTCATCTCTAGGAGTGTGAGTAACAGAACTGCTGATGTTATCTTAAAACTTTACTTGTCATTAGTGAGACCCCATATGGATTATGCTGTCCAATTTTGGTGTCCTTATTACAGAATGGACATAGATTCATTGGAGAGAGTACAGCGTAGAATGACAAAAATGATCCATAATATTAGAAATCTTTCGTATGAAGAAAGGTTGCAGAAATTAGGTTTACATTCGTTAGAGAGACGCAGAGTTAGAGGGGATATGATAGAGGTGTTCAAGTGGGTTAGTGGGATTAACAAAGGGGACATGGCAAATGTACTAAAGCTCAGTGATAGCGAAAGAACTCGTACCAATGGTTTCAAATTAGATAAATTTCGTTTCAGAAAAGATATAGGCAAGTATTGGTTTGGTAACAGAGTTGTAGATGGGTGGAATGGACTACCAAGTGCTATAGTGGGATCTAAAACTGTAGGGAGCTTTAAGATAAAATTGGATAAGCATATGGATGAGAAGGGTTGGGTGTGAAGGGGGATCAGCCGGGTTGGGCCAATCAGCGCTCTGCAGACCTCCATAATCCTGCGTTAATCTCTAACCGTTTTTGGTAAGATGATCCTCAGGGTATTAGAGTGTGAAGCCTATAATTGGGCTTTGTAATTGAATTGGGGTTGTGTGGGACAGGGATCTGCCTTGCTTAGGCCAATCGGCTTTCTGCAGACTCCCATTTTCTTATGTTCTTATGTTCTTATATTCTAGTAAGTTAAGGGGAGATGAGCTATTTATTTCCTAATTTATTCATCTTTGTATTATTTTTTAGTTTCCTCCCCAGACCTCCATCAAGCTTAAAAAAACATCCCCTGGACCCCCCTTCGAGATAAATATGTACATTTTTCGGCCGAAGTCCGGTTCCTCATGCAATTACAGGCTAGCTATCGCTCGCTACGAAAAATAGAAATTTAAATGGCACGAAATGTCCTAATATTGACAAGGAAATGGGGTAAAATCGCCAAACTATTGGGTCGAACTTCTTAAAATCTGAAAACTAATAAGACTAAACATGAGGGAGAAGGGGGCTAGAAAAACGGCCCATTTCCCCTTAATCCCACCATTGTTCCTTCCTTGTATAATATCAAGGAAGAGGCACACATTTATGAGGGCAACTGTACACCCTAGGACATACATCGTGATCTGTACCCTTGGCAGATTATGACGCATTGTGACAACTTAATCTGGCTATCATTAGACGATTTCATACAGTTGTTGTTGTTGTTCCTCAAGCTGCCTGGCCGAACAGCCCCAAGGCCCCGAATAAGGCCAAGGCCATAATCGAGCGCCCCCAAAGAACCCTCCCTGCCGACCACAATAAAGCCTGGGTGACCGAAGCCACTCCATGGCGGGGAGCTAAGGAGGGTGCGGAAACACCCGGGAAACCAAAGCCCCACCCAGGGCCCTGTGCCCCTCAGCAATTATGAAGAGAAAGTTGAGGGGCAAAGGAAGAATGTGACGCTTTGGCTTCCAATCATGGTAGATTGGGAGGTCAATCCACGTTAGAGACGCCGTCACTTGAGATCTAGAAAATATATAAGTAAAAGGAACAGTCAGAGTAAGCTATGGGTATGGCAGAGATCGCTCAGTTCTCACTCTGATAGACCAGCCCATCACCACATGACTAGAACCCAATCCTCTCAGCATCAGCTAGGAAAGGCCCTAGAAAGCCGCCTTAGGCGAGGGGATAGCTCCCCTATTTCAACCCCTTTCGGATCTGTTGGAATTATGGGGGTAAAGACTATATAATTAACACTGAATTCCATATACCTTTCCTAATCTGAATAAAATTGTCTAATAATAGCCAGAACACAGAAAATAGAGGCGTAATCATATATGCTAAGGGTAATGTTTTATATTTATAATCTATCCCGAACCAAATCGAATCTTTACCTTAATATTTCACATTTCAGCAGTTGAGAAAACAGGTCAAAAAGGCACTTTTTGCATTTTCATTGGTGCCTGTGCTCTATGATATGGGCCCAAATTAATTTAACTTTAGGCTATATCAATGGACTCCCCGTGGTGCATGGATTCTAAATAGTATCGTCGTTTAATTGTGCACATTGTTAGTTTGATACAATCAAACTGATTACTCTAATTTTAACCGAGTTAGTCTTGGTGAAAAAAATCCATGTTATCGGGTTATCTTGGAATTTCAATTATGCGCATGCTGTATTTCAATTGACCAATTGACCAGAGTACCTGATCTCACGTCTTTCTAGGCCTACCCCTACGTGCAATCACCCCCCCCCCCCCCCCACCCGTTCACAGCCTGACATTTCTTCACCCAGTTCTGATCATCCATTCTATCCATATGTCCAAGCCAACCAAGCCAGCTCGTGCACATCACTTCACTGATACTCCTGATGCCCAGACACCTTGCTAATTCCTCTCTATACCCTGTCACCGAGGGTAACCCCACATAACATATCCATCTCACCATTCTCTTCTCATTCAATTCCATTCTATTGATATCCTCTGCTTTAACTGGCCAAGTCTCCGAGGCATAGGTCATCGCACTCCTAACACACAAGCTATACACCTTCCCTTTAAGGGGAAGTGGGAGTCCTCTCATGGTCAGGAGTGTAACAGCTCTCTAAACTTTCCCCACTTCTGACTCTAGTAATGGAGCCAGCTTCAGCGACACCTCTGGCGGAAAGCGTATCGCCCAAATAGCAGAATTTGTTCACACTCCAGCGCTACACAACCTAAATCAACACTTACAGGTGGGTCATTCAACACAAGTTCTATCTTGCACACTGCACATTCAAAGTCTATGATTCTTGTCAACGGTCCTCTCGCCCCACTACATCTCTTGTGTGCCCAGTCACTACAAACACAACATTGAATTGAGTTACTTCCAACATACTGCACATGGAAAGTCGACGCTTCTTTCCATAGTTCCGTACCTTACTCAACTGATCATGATCTTTGTTTTATCTATTGTATATTAATTCTTAGTCCCTTGATTGCCATACTCTCCCTCCATCTATTGAACTTTATCCCCTCTTCCTGCACACTATCTGTGATAAGAACTAGGTCATCTGCATACGACTCCCATGGGAGTCTGGTTCTAAACTCCTTTGACAGAGCCTCCAGGACCATACCAAACAGTAATGGGTTTAGCACTGAGCCTAGGGGAACTCCAACTTTCACTGGGAACTCTTCGTTCACATCAACATTCACTCTAAATGCTGCCCATGATCCCTCATACTTTAGCTTTACTTTAGCTTGGGGACCCGCAGAGGGCTCCACACGGGTAGCATGATATGCGGAGAGTTAAGGGGCTAATGGGAAGGATGAGGATAAGGAGAAGAATGTTTATTGATCCTAGCTTTAAAACTATCAAGAGTGGGACTGTTAACTACAGTATATGAGAATGAAGGTGATTCCACTCTTGGATGCTGCGGGGAAAAAAATGAGTACCCAAATATGTCGGTGCTTGCCTGGTATGTGTGGTATTTTCGGTTGTGGCTGCCTCTTATGGATCGTATATGTGTAGGGTGTAAATATGTGCCTTTGTCTATGTCTACTAGATTGTTTGTGATTTTGTATAGCATTTGTTGTCTGTGTATTTGTCTTCTTGTTGCAAGTGTGTCTAATTTAATGTCTTGTTTGAGCAAAGTGACTAATGTAGTGTGTCTGTAATCACATCTGATCCATCTTGCCGCCTTATTTTGTATGGCTTCTAATATATTAATGTTGTTGTGACTGTGTGGATCCCAGACGGTGTCGCAGTATTCAATGTGTGGTCGAACTAAAGTTTTAAAATCTAAAATTTGGATGTCTGCATTGCACCTCCTTAGGTTCCTGCGCAGGAACCCCAGGGCTTTGTTGGATTTTGCCCTGACGCTACTCACATGTGTGTTCCACCTCATGTCCGCTGAGAGGTGGACTCCCAAATACTTATGTGAATGGACTGTATCAAGGTTGGTATTATGGAGTTTATAGGCAAAGGGAACAGGTTTCTTGGAGCGGGTAAAACTTATGTGGTAGCATTTTTCTGGTCTAAAGGTCATCTGCCACTTGGCTTCCCAGTCTTCAAGGGCTATCAGGTCGTCTTGAAGTCGAAGGCAATCGTCCCTATCAACTATTGGTCGGTATACTAAGCTATCGTCTGCAAAAAGTCTAGTAGTAGAAGTTAAAGATGATGGAAGGTCATTGATGTACCAGAGAAAGAGAAGGTGGCCAAGGACAGTGCCTTGGGGTACCCCCAATGTTACAGGAACAGAAGATGAGTGGGAGCCATCACGAACAACACGTTGTTCTCGATTGGATAGGAATGTCTTAATCCAGTGAATAAGTGGTCCTCGGATTACATAGTAATCCAGTTTAGCTATCAGTCTACGGTGGGGGACTTTGTCGAAGTTTAGGACTATGGCGTCTACTTGTTTGATTTTAGGGTCATTTAGAAGCAGGGATAAGCCATGAGTCGTTACAAGTAATTGAGTCGCATGAGCGTTTGGGCCGAAAGCCGTGATGTATTAGTCAGTATATTTTGGTTGTTAAAATGATCCATTATATGTCTATGGAGGATGCATTCTAAAATTTTGCAAGGAACTGAGGTTAAAGAAACAGGCCTATAGTTAACTGGGAGGGTTCTGTCTCCGGATTTAAAAATGGGGGTCACGTTCGCCAAAAGCCAGTCATGGGGAAGTTCTCCGGTGTCTATAGTCTGTGAGAATATAACCTGCAGGATAGGAGCAAGGATGGTAGCATTCGCCCTAAGTATCCTGCAGGGTATATTGTCTGGTCCAGTCGCTTTGTCAACGTCTACCTCAGATAAAAGTTTCTCAATTCCACGGGTGTGTATACCCAGTAGCGGTAGTCGGGTATGGTGATGGTGACAGTTCCGGCAAGTCTGCTTGTTCTTGTGTAAAAACTGACTGGAACTTCGAATTAAGTGCATGTGCTTTATCCTGTGGGTGTGTTAATACATGCACCAACCACTTTGAGTCTTCTCATAGCCCACTACATTACTACTTCCCTTTGTATCCAAGTCAAAGGCCTTCTCTAAGTCTACAAAATCTAGGTATAACTCACTGATATTCTAAAAAAAAATTGCAGTTGCCTAAAATTGAAGATAGCATCAGTTGAGCCATGTCCAGGCATAAATCCAAACTGCATGTCGCTGATGTCAACACTTTTCCTGATCATGCATTTAAAGACCCTTTTGCGGACTTTCATGACTTGGTCAAGAATTTTCAAAACCCTATGATTTCCCGTCTAAGGAATCACTCTTGCCTTTGTATATATTTACTATCACACTTTTCTGCAATACATCAGGAATATTTGTTACCCTTTTATAATAGCATTCATCAGCTCTGTGACCAATTTTATCCCAATAACTGCCCCAGGCCGTAGCGCGGTTGGTAGAGCACTCGCCTGCAAACTGTGAGGTTGACGGTTCGAGTCTCGGGCCAGTCCGTATGTTATTGACAGACGTCAGTGCTGTTGGTGAACAGCACAGTCTGTTCACTGAAGTCCCTGATTGTAAAGTCAGTGAAAATAGGTTAGCCTAAACAGACTCAGATGCGGAAATAACTTGAGCCAACCATGCCAAGTGAGATATCTTTCTTGGTGTAACTGGTAGTGTTCGCCTCATAGCCCAAGGGTCCCGGGTTCAATCCCAGGCCTAGCCCATGGCATATTTTCGGGAGGCTATTTTCGCATCTAACGAAGTTTAGGTGTGTTGGTAAAATTGTTCAGATGGTTGAGAGTAAGATCAGAGCTCCATAAATCCTCCTTTGAGTATGGTGTAAAAACCTATTCCTACATGATCATCCGGGCACCCACCCTAGCCCAGCTCTTGAGCAGGGAGTGCATGGTGCTAAAAAAATGCATAAAAAAATAAGAAGAAAAAACTCCAGCTGCCTTTAGCATCTCAACGACTATGCCGAAACTCCCAGCGGCTTTCCCGGACTTCATTCTATATATAGCACTTTTAATAGCATCATACCCTATCAAAGGGGATCTTGTACTGGGACTGCAGTGAACAGTTACCACAGATACACAGACACAATACATAGACAAGCAATGGGCTGTAGTGTGAATGGCTATACAAATAATGTATTGTATTAAGTCTAGAGAGGACATAAAAAAAGCTGTTCCCATGCAAAGTTTAATATAAATGTTGAGAAACAACAATATTCTGTACTATTTTTTTTTTCTTTTTTTTTCTCTATATTCCAACTACTCCCTCGGGCATAGGCTGATAGCCTTTACACTCAACCGCTGAACATGGTGAGGCCCGTGAGGTCTTGCTCCAGTCTAGGGAGTGAGACATGCGAAGCTTCACGGCTCGAAGCAATTCCATCTCTGAAGCCGCCTCGCCTCTGTGCTTCACAGTCTCATTCCCACAGACTCGGACCCTCACTATACGACACTACTTTTAAAAAATCACCCTACAAATATAGTTCATTTATGTTTGAAATTTCTGCCTGAACTTCATTAAATTGTAAAACTTGCAAAATAAACAAACCAAAACTGGGAAGACACCGTATAAAGGCAAAAGAACTTATCAAAACCAAAACTGGGAAGACACCGTATAAAGGCAAAAGAACTTATCAAAATCTCTATGTGAAAATAACGCTTTAATCAAATATATTTTTGAAATAAAACACAAACCACCACTGTTCCTTATACTTATATATTTTATAGATCTCAAGTGACGGCGTCTCTTCCGTGGATTGACCTCCCAATCTACCAAGATTGGAAGCCAGAGCGTCACATTTTTCCTTTGCCCCTCAACTTTCTCTTCATAATTGCTGAGGGGAACAGGGCCCTGGGTGGGGCTTTGGTTTCCCGGGCGTTTCCGCACCCTCCTCAGCTACCCACCATGAAGTGGCTTCAGTCACCCAGGCTTCATTGTGGTCGGCAGGGAGGGTTCTGTGGGGCGCTCAGTTATGGCCTTGGCCTTGCTCGGGGCCTTGGGGCTGTTCGGCCAGGCAGCTTGGGGAACAACAACAACAACTACACTCAACCCTCAGCTTTCACGCACTTAGCCATCACGTTCCACAGCTATCGCCTGCTCCCCAAAAGCTGTCAGACCATGGCTTTCACGCCTATGAGCTGGCTATCACGCACCAAATGTGGCCAAAAATACAACAAAATTGGAAATTTCCGGGCTTGGGAATTCCCAGGCAGGCGGCAAGCATACGTTTACGCTACTCGCTCCCTGATTGGGCGTGACTCATGGGAAGCAAGCGCTGTGATTGGCCGCCACCCATCCTCGTACCCTCCCGCCATACTTACAATTTCTCAGTCTTACTTGTACCCCCATTGTTGTCTGGTGAAAGCTGTGAAGTGTTTTTATACCTGTGAACAATGGCTACTAACCCACCCCAACGGCCACCGAATCCCCCTACCTTCGCTCAGCGTAATGTGACCGCACCAAATCGAGACATTAAGAAGAGAAAGAACCTTACGTACGCTCAGAAACAGGAAATTGTGGACTTAATAGGCAAGGGTGAAACAAAAAGGAGTATGGCAAAGAAGTTTGGAGTGAATGAATCGACAGTGAGGGGGATTTATCAAAAGCGAGGCAACATAAAGAGTCACATGAAACTTGCCCCATCAATTGCTGCATCGAATGCCTTTCGAAGTTCTAATAAAGTGCTACTTAAGACGGAACAAGTGTTGGGGCGATACTTGAATAAGCAGGCAAAGCGGAACTTGCCCGTGGACACACGTGAGATTACGGTCAACCAGGCCCCTCCGACCACCCTCAACCGGGCCCCTCCGGTGAGCCTCGACCACGGCAACAAATCGATGAACAGCCTTTACTTACGGCACTTGAATTGGATACAGTGGATGATGACACTTCAGAATTTGAAGGATTTGATGTTGAAGGGATACTGAACGAGATAGAGCAATGTAGGAGTGGCCAATAATTCGCCACCCCTAGCCTCGGAACCCAACCCACCTAAATCCCTCAACACACCTAAAAAGGTAAATGTGATGGTGTAATATGTTCTTATATTTACTTTTATAATGTTTCTTATAATTATTATTATGTTATGTTAGTGTTCAGTGGAAATTATTAGGTAAAAATCGCAAAATACGAAAAATAGTTGTCAAATTCGGCACCCAAGCACCAATTAGAATTATTCCCATTAGTTCATCAGTATGGCTATCGCGGTTACGGCTACCGCGCGGCTATAGCTGCACCAATTAGGAGTGATAGCTGAGGGTTGAGTGTATAGGGCTATCGGGTAGGTACCTGTCAGCATAGCAAGGACAGTTGACATATAAGACCAAGTGTAAGAGGGGTTATTATAGGAATCTGATAATCTTACTTTAACTTTTAGTAGCCAAACTTTTTATTCTTTTAATTAGTTTAACCAGACCACTGAGCTCTTCAAAAGAACTCTCATAGGGCTGGCCCGAAGGATTCGATCAAAATATACTGTATAACTAAACGAGTCAAGATAGGTAGGGAAGGGCAGTGGGGGAACAAATTGAGCAAGGTGAAGACACGCAGACATTTCTCGTAATTTCATCAGTTCAGCCGGACCACATGAGCTCCATATCAGAGCTCTTATAGGGCAGGGCCGAAGCATGAGGCAAGAACTACTACACCGCAACACCAACCAAGAAGTGATCAGGGCGAAGAATGAAAGATCAGGTCGAAGGTAGAAAAAATCGCATCGAGAAGCAAAAAATACATTACCGAAGGGAATCAAGTCCGTTCGGCTACATCAGCAACCAAAGTGACAAAACGGGTCAGGAGTCAACCACCTAGCCAGGCCAGGGAGACACGAGATATAGGCTGCCGAGGGCAGCCGGATGGGACAGAATAAGAATAGAAGGGGAAAAACATAGAATGAGGAATGAAAAACTACTCAAAATTAGTCAAGCTGAGGACGAAAGCTCGAGGGGAAGATAGGAAGATAGGAAGGGTAAGTACCACAACCATCCCCCATCAAGCTCCAGTCGCCGGCCCCGAAGCCCCCCAACTGGGTCAAGGAGAGTAGTATCAGGGGGGTGTAGCCAAACTGGGTTGAATACTGAACTGATTTTCTCACAAAAATCCCAAGCCCCCACTGCTGGAATTGAACTGGAGACAAAACAGTTACTAGAACATCACTATGACCATTGTGACAATAGAGGTACCCCACTTGTTTAATTATTTCAGTCAGTAGATTGTTTCTTTCATTTATAAATCATTATTTTTACTTAAGTGTTGTTTCCACATAGCGATTTTGATAAGTTATTTAGTCTTTTTACTGTGTTTGTATACGTTTTGGTTTGTTTATTTTGCAAGTTTTACATTATAATTTCAGTCAATTCAGCTTTACATTCAATATCTGACACCAGTTTTAGTTCTTTTACACAAGATACTATAATCCAGTAACTAAAATCACTTTATGATCTTTCCACTATAGTCTGTTATATTACAGCTGAAGGTACTGAAAAGGTTAACTTTACTGCAGAATGACCTTGTCAAGTCCACTACAACTCTATGTTTACTGACTATAATACCCACCATAGTAAATTAACCACATGGCCTATACATCCACATTACAGGATAAACTACGTTACTGACCACTTGCAAGGTTCAGGCTACAGTATAAGGAATTTGGAGCAGTAGACATCGATATTAAACAGAATACAAGTCTCCCTCGATATACCATTGGGTTTCGTTCCTGAAAATCATCATCATCATCATCACCTCCGACGCCTTGCTTCCCCCTGGGAAACCCCCACTAGAGGATGGCCATGACAGAAACGTCTCCAAGCTACTTTGTCAAGACATGCCTCCTTTGCCCGTGCCACAATGCCCCTTCCACTACGTGGAAGTTTTTCTTCAATATATTGGAGTTATTGTATATTGGAGTTATGTATAGACCGCCAAATATGAGTAGAAATGACGGAACGTCATTATGGGAGGAAATTAAAATGGCATCAAGGTTTAGCAATGTGTGCATTATGGGGGATTTTAATTTTCCGAATATAGATTGGCAGCATCAAATAGGAGACTCTGATTCTGAGGAGTTTATAGAGGTAGTACAAGATAGTTTTTTATTTCAATTCATAGATACGCCGACTAGAGGTAATAATATTCTCGATTTAGTTTTCAGTAACAATGAACATATGGTAAATAATGTAGAGATAGGGGACCACCTAGGAAATAGTGACCACAATTCTGTGTATTTTAATATACAATGGAAAGGTAATACCAGAGAGAATACAACATTAATACCTGACTTTAGAAAAGCCAATTATGGTGGGTTAAGAAGAGCCCTATTAGCGGACCCTATGGTCAAAAAATTAAGTCGATCCAGGTGTCCAAATGAGTGTACCCCTTCTCAGGCACCTGTCATCTTAAGTCAGGAAGAGACGTCAACCTTGGTAGATACATACGATAATTTTATCAAGTCAGTATTCAATGCACAAAATAAATACATCCCCAAAAGAAAATTTAGATCAACACAGAACCAACCCAAATGGATGAATAATAGACTATTAGATCTTCTAGGACAAAAGAGAGGAATATATAGAAAAATTAGAAAAGGCGAAATTCACCTACTTGCTTACTATCAGAATCTATCAAGACAGGTAAAAAAGGATATTAGGAAAGAAAAAAGAAATTATGAAATTAAGGTTGCCAATGACTCAAAAAATAATCCTAAAGCTTTTTACCAACTATATAAATCCAAGGTTAGAGATGTAATTGGTCCCCTTAAAACTTCGATAGGAGAAATGACAGAAAATGATTTAGAAATGTGCAGTACATTAAATGGTCAATTTCTTTCCGTTTTCACTAATGAAAATTTGGCACAGTTTCCAGAAGTCCGTAAGGTATATAGCGATAGTATAGAAAATAGGTTAAGTACGGTTACTATAAGTAGAAATGATGTGCTTAAGGAAATTGACAGACTGAAACCTCATAAATCGCCTGGTCCTGATGAGGTATATGCTAGAGTATTAAAAGAATGTAGGGATGAGTTAAGTTACCCATTAACATTTTTATTTAACAAGTCATTGGAGACAGGTATAGTTCCAGAAGCTTGGAAGCTTGCAAACGTAGTTCCGATCTTCAAAAAAGGTGACAAATCAATAGCATCCAATTACCGTCCCATTAGTCTTACATCAATCATAGGAAAGCTACTAGAGTCAATTATTGCTAGTAAAATTAGAAACCACTTAGATACATTTAATTTAATAAATTCTTCTCAGCATGGATTCACTCAGGGACGTTCTTGCCTTACTAATTTGCTTAGTTTTTTCTCAGAGGTATATGAAGCAGTAGATAATGACAAGTCATATGATATAATATATTTAGATTTCAGTAAAGCTTTCGACAGAGTCCCCACGAGAGATTGATGAGAAAGGTTGAGGCGCATGGAATAGGTGGGGCGTTGTTGGGATGGATTAGGTCATGGCTAATTGGTAGGAAGCAGAGAGTCAGCATAAATGGTACGAAGTCAGAATGGGGAGCAGTCAAAAGTGGTGTCCCCCAGGGATCTGTATTAGGTCCTCTGTTGTTTGTTATATACATAAATGACCTTGATTTAGGTATAACTAGTAGGATAAGTAAATTTGCAGACGATACCAAGATGGGGAGAACAATTGATTCAGATAGAGATATAGAGTGCCTCCAAAGGGATCTAGATACCTTACACGAATGGTCAGTAAATTGGCAGATGAAGTTTAACATTGACAAATGCAAGGTATTAAAGATAGGGAAGATGCATACAAATGTTAAATATAAACTAGCTAATGTGGAATTAGAAAACTCGAATTGTGAGAAAGATCTAGGTGTGTTTGTTAGCAATGATTTGAAGCCTAGACAACAGTGTATAAGCGTTCGAAACAAGGCAAACAGGATTCTCGGGTTCATCTCAAGGAGTGTGAGTAACAGAACTGCTGATGTTATCTTAAAACTTTACTTGTCATTAGTGAGACCCCATATGGATTATGCTGTTCAATTTTGGTGTCCTTATTACAGAATGGACATAGATTCAATGGAGAGAGTACAACGTAGAATGACAAAAATGATCCATAATATTAGAAATCTTCAGTATAAAGAAAGGTTGAAGAAATTAGGCTTACATTCGTTAGAGAGACGCAGAGTTAGAGGGGATATGATAGAGGTGTTCAAGTGGGTTAGTGGGATTAACAAAGGGG